>CM076574.1:513414346-514666846 GCA_034641835.2 Pinus albicaulis | reverse complement strand
TTCTTCCGATCTCAACTTTTATAAAACATTGTGTCAATATCTTTACAAGAAGAACCATGTCAAGAAAGTTTGAAATTGTATTTATGGTTCAAATTACAAAGAACCATTCATTTATCGGTCATTTCTATGGAATTATGAGTCATTGTATGACAACAGTTTGTATATTTCATATCGAACAAGAAATACAATGTTGCCATGAGACAAAGCCCCCACAAATGCAACAAATTAAGCCAACGGCATGCTTATAAAATTATAACAAGATAATTAATTTTAATAAAAGGTATATGGATTGGAACATAGGTGAAATTGACATGCACAAAGTGAAATGATGGATCTGGATCTAATAATTGGTTGTTGGATCTGATATTTGGTTGTTGTGAAAAGCTGTAGAGCATCCTAAAGGTCATTATTTGTGAAGGGAAGTGTCAACATAAATGACGTTAGCCGACAATAGTCAAAGTGAAAAGCATTATTTTGACCAATGAATAGCACAAGTTTTATTCGGCCATCCTATTCTGAAGTCCAACACTCTCTAGAAAGTTCGTTCATTAAAAACAAAATGTACGAATGGACAACTCAGCCTAAATCCAAGAATGGTCAAAGTAGAAAAGTTTGGTGACATGGACCAGAATGTCGAGAGATGATAAGTGAGTGTATTTTTTCTATGCAATAGTATCTTGTTTCTAACATTTTTGGGGAACCCAATAACTGCTAAATTTATTACAAAATATTTCCATGTCACAGAGAAGATGTTGCGCATGAATGAGGATGTGAGCTATTGCAGTAAATTAGAATGTCTGTGTTCTCATTCTAGATATGAATAAATAAAATAGTTGTTTATTTTTTTGTGTAATCATTAAAACAACAGATGCGAGATATCATGTTAGTGTTTATGTTTTTATTGGTTATAAAAATGGTTGGTGGTTCTTGGACAAGAATAACTCATGTCTGAAACATTAATTATTGTATGTTAGTAATTTGTTAGTTGGTGGTTCTTAAACTGGAAGACCGAGTGTTTGAAACATAAATTATTGTGTGTTAATGAGGTCAATTTATTTGACCATCTCTTCAACACATTTAGTATCCATACCTCCATCCTAGCAACTAGCAAATAGCTGAAAGTGAAATATCTAATAGATGGTGTATGGTCCAGATGATGGTTCATTACTTGACGACTCTTATTGTGGAAGCACCGACGAACCAAGGTGTCAATATTTTTTATCTTGCAATGTTCATCAATGATGGTCAGAGGTTGTTATATTTTAGAAGGGGGTCAAGTGACAACTCAAATATATGGTGGTGATAGAGTGGCGTTCGCAATATTCCAGAGTGGATTTCAGTTCTGATGAAGGGGGTTCACACATATATTACCTTTGTCTTTCTAATATGTGTTTTCAATGTTTTTCAAGTAAGAATTAAGGGAAGGTGTTGGAAATAATGCTTTCATTTCATGTGTAGTTTTCATTAGGAATTACGAGGAGTCACCCTAGAGGTTGTTTCCTCCAAATTATGAGTTGTATTCATGATCTATATGTGTCAAAGTCAATAATTTATGTCATATATATTTGTACCTGTGGTGATCAATAATAGTATGAATTGTTTTGTGTATTTCATAATGTGTGCTCCCTATTTTTCTAGCAATAATTCAACTGAGAATAGTGCAAGATTTTTTTTTATGGGGACTTGTCCACTTCTATTGTTTCTTGTTGTATTTGGTTGCTTCCCATCATATGTGTCTTCATGGAATTGGTTCTTTTCATACGAGTAAATTGATGATTATGTGGTTTTCATGGGTAATTTTGTTACATGAAAAAATATTTGGATTGGTAGTATCAGGATTAAAGTGTATCACAGTAATGTCCTAACATTAAAAAAGCTTAGGCATGTGCTTGAGATTAGATATTACTTAATATCTTTGGGAGTGTTATATTCTCATGGTTATAAATGTACATTTCAAGGTGGATTTATGAAGGTGAAAAAATACATCTCAAGAAAAGGTTTCAAAACCTTTATAAGCTTGAAGGAAGGAGAGAAACATATCATGCAACAGTAGCATATAAAGTTCCAAGTGATGCTACTCATTTATGCCATCAACGCTTGGGTCATATGAGAGTGAAATATATGAAGGTATTGCTTGATCGTATTACTTAAAAGTTTGAAATCTCTGAATTTGAATTTTTGTGACCATTGTATTTGTAGAAAGAAATGTAGATGGAAATTTGAAAAAAAAATAAAACATGATATTAAATATATCCTTGATTACATCGACTCAAATATTTGAGGTCCATATTCTAAAGTCTATTTTGGATGATCTTCATATTTTTTAACATTTATAGATGATTAATAAAAGAAAATTTGATGTATTTGATTATTTTAAGAAGTATAGAGATTTGGCTTAAAAGAGAACTATCAGTTAAATTAAATGTTTTACAACTCATAATGGAACCGAGTTTACTTCAGAGGAATTTAAAAATTATTTCAAGAAATATGGGATTGAAAGACATAAAACCATGATTTATACACCTCAGAAAAATGGTGTTCTTCAACACATGAATATGCCTCTTTTAGAGAAATAAGTATGCTCAGTTATGCCAAGTTACAATAGGAATTATGGGCATAAGAAGGTCATACAACATGCTATCTACAAAATTTATCAGTAAGAAATATAATTAACTATAAGATTTCAGAAGAGGTATGGACAAACAAACCTTTTGATTATTAAAATATTAAAGTTTTTGGTTGTGATTCCTGTGCTCTTATTCTAAAGAATCAATGTTATAAACTAGATCCAACATCAAAAATAATAATTTGTGTTGGATATGGTGATGGAGTTGAGGGATATATATTGTGGGATTTTACTGCCCACAAAATCATCATTAAAGGATATGTCATATTTGATGAATCATTGGTCATGAAATAAGATGTAGATGGTGAAATGAAACAGGAATAAGTACCACAGATTCAATGACTTCAATTCAAAACTCAATCATCTTCAAGGGAGGAGGGTCATGAAATTTTTCATGAAGAAACTCCTATAAAAGTAGATAGAGATACAAAAATTTCTCGAGAATTGATGAAATACCACAAGTAATTGTATCAAGGTCTAAATAGTTCAAGTATTTTCCTAAAAGGTATGATTATTTTTCTACATCTATTTCTTTAAATGTTAATGATGGAGAACATATTTGTTATTAGGAAGCAAATGATGTACCTAATATAGATAAATGGAAAGTAGAAGTGAAAGAGGAAATTTATTCCTTATAAATAAATAAGACATGGGATCTGGAAGAACTTTCTAAGGACAAGATAGTTTTCGATTTCAAGTGGGTTTACAAATTGTAGAAAGGAGTTGATGATATTGTTTAGAAGTGCAAAGGAAAACTAGTTGCAAAAGGATATTGTCAAAAGCAAGTTATTGATTTCTGTGAGATTTTTCCACCAGTGGTTAAACTTGTTTGAATTTTTTTTGTGTTAGTATTAGTTTCATTACTTAATCTAGAGTTACAGAAACTAAATGTCAAGACAATATTTTTACATGGAGATTTGGATGATGATTTACATAGGGAACAATCAGAAGGGTTTGTTGAAAATTGCAATAAGAGGTTTGTATGCAAACTCAATGTGCCATTATATGTCTTGAAGCAGTCTCCGAGGAAATGATACAAGAAGTTTGATTCCTTCACGATGAGACCAGATTTTACCAAAAGTGAGTACGATCATTATGTTTACTTTCAAGAATTAAAAAATAGTTTATTATTTATTTTGGTGTTATATGTTCATGATATTCTTGTAGGAAGAAAATCCATGGATGACATTAACATGTTAAAGGCTTTGTTTGCTAGGAATTTCAAAATGAAGGATCTTGGAGAAGAAAAAAATCTTGGCCATTGAGATACATAAAGAAAAGAAAAATTTGTAAGTTGTGGTTATCACAACAGAAGTATGTGGAAAAAATAATTTTGAGAATCAGTATGAATAATGTGAAACCTGTTCAAATTCGTCTTGCTTCCAATTTTAAGCATTATTCAAGTTTGTGTCCTAGTAATGATGAAGAAAAGGAGTATATGTATAGTATACCATATTTTATGAAATAGAATTCTTAATATATGTGATGGTTAGTACAAGGCTAAATATTTCGCACAGAATTGGTGTTGTAAGTAGATACACAAAAAAATCGAGGTGAAGAGAAATGGGTAGCAATGAAATGGGTGCTATGGTATCTTCAAGTCCAAATTAATTATCGTATCACCTATAATGGTAATAGTGATTTAGTCTATCGTTATGTTGATAGATATTTTGTAGGTGGCTTGGATAAGAGGATATCCACTTCTGGATATGTTCTTACTCTTTCAGGTGGAGTTGTTATTTGGATGTGAAAACTTGAGATCATAGTGTCTTTATCCACTACTGAACTAGAATACATAATTGTCTCACATTATAACGAAGAGGAAATTTGGTTAGAAGGTTTTATAGGTGATTTTGGAAGGAAGCAGGAAAAGGTGAAAGTTTTTTGTGATAGTAAAAGTGTTACTCATTTGACGAGGAATCTAACTTATCATAGTAATAAAAAACATATCCCTATTAAATACTATTTTGTAAGATGTGTTATTCATAAAAGTGGAGTGGTGGCTCTGGAAAAATTCCATACAAAGAAAATTTTTCTAGACATGCTCACAGAACCAATCTTGTTAGATAAGATAAAATGGTGCCTAGCTTCTCTTTCCTTGCAAGTAAGATGATGAATATTTTGGGTATGATATATTAGGTAAATGTTTTTCAAGATGGAGATTGTTAGAAGTTGCCAACTATTTCCCTATATTATTGGGGTAATACCTAAAATTTGTTCCTTTGGATTGGTTTGTTTTTTCTAATCTAATTTTTGGAAAAAACATATAAAAGGATTTATTTTTATGTAAAAAAATTCTTATTTAACTTCTTTAAATGTTGTGGAAATATTTAGAAAAAATATGACAGGTTGCTATTTATCCATGTAAGCCTATAGAGGAAATAAGAGAGAACATAAAAAAATGGAGTGAGTTGAATGGTTCAATTATGTATTTCTATGAGTTGTTTGTTGTAAATATCCCATGAATAAAACAAATATTGATTATGATTTCCTGGTGGATGTTTCCGTCAAAAGGAGGGTTTTAGCATGTAAAATGTTGTGTCAATATTTTTGTTTTATTATTCAACTATCTTTTTTTACTTCCATTATTTTATGTAATTTCAATTTATTTGCAGGTTATTCTTTCACCGCTTAACTCGAAAATAATTAAGTATGACCTTCTAAATCATTCTCCAAGATTTTTTTGAATATTTTCATAAGTCTTTTTTAACTATGTAATTTTGTCTTCTCAGCAATTCAAACAATAGGAAATCTTGTCAGAGAGTCTCTATTATATATATTTTTTTGTATTATTGTACGCCATTGTGAATTATTTGTAAGTTCAACTACTCTATAAGTTTCTTTTTCCCTCTTTATCCCTTGGGGTGGTGTCAAAGCTATTGATATCTTCCCTACAACAAATGCTAGCACCTATTGTTGAGGAAAACATTGTTAGCTAACATTCCAACTATAACAACCCTAAGTAAAAATCCATCTAATAAATTTAATGAAGGAAAAAATAAGATCAACGTCATGGGAAACATATTCCAAGATGAGTGTTGGGAAAAATATCCTTGTGTGGGTGTTCATTTGGCTTATTATGGCTAAAAGAAATTGGAAAAGGAAATGACAAAGGATTTGGAAAGGCAAGAGGCATTAATTGATATTTTATTTATGAAATTTATGGAAATTAGGAGAAAATTAAGGTGAAATGTCACAGGTTTCATGTGAAGAGGAAAATGAAGGAAAATAATGCAAAATTGAAGAAATTAGAGGTGTTATTGATAAAAAGGCTTATGAGGACCAGTTCACAACTTTTTTCAGTTTATTGCTGAGCTCCCTCTCCATTATCTCTACTCGCTCTTACTCTTACACTCTTAGAGCATTCCTGGAGCACTCTAGCATTGGATCAATGAAGGAAATAGAAGGAAAAAGACAACAAAGGAAAGAGAATATGAAGCAAGGAATAGTTTCATCAAGCTGCTACATTGGGATTACTTGCAAGTATCGAGTTGCATGTATCATACATGCATGTCTGTATTTAGTTCTTTTTCTATCATTGGCATAGGGTTTACCAAGTGTGACAATGGATTTCAAATTTTCCTTTCCATTTCCAGATAGTCATGGTGAGATGGGGTTTCCCTTACTCGGTCGAGTTGGATACCCGAATGGTTTCAAAATTGAGTGGGGTGGTCTTAGGGGAAAACATAAGGCATCATTATCCCTTGAATGTTAATGGCAGGAAACACAGTAAATGCTAGTTGTTGATACCCTCGTTAGGCCTAGGAATCCCTTGACCGATTATATCGGGATGCATGGTAAATCTTAGAGGGTGGAGATGGAAAAATTCCTCATGGTTGAGGTGGAGAAATATAGATGCATCCATGTTTTTTGGGGCCTAGTGAACCATTTACTGGTATATGGAGGGATTGCAATAAACCGTTGTAGTGTATGTTTCTTATTTCTTCCTCGGAATACCTTAGAAGGATTGTGGTAAAGTGTGGTTGAATAGATGAGGACTTGGGCCTAGGAATCCCTTGGTGGATTACAGTAAATCCTCAGGAAGCCCTAGTTTTTTGTTTTTGTGATTCCCACATTAATGCTTGGAATATTGCACAAGGATGGTTGGTTTAGGGAAATATTTGGTTCAACCCAATATATGATCAGGTTGTACGTGGAAGTCCCTGACTTGGTTGCATTTCTCATATGTAAATAAGATCTCTTTTCATCTTGTGTATTATGTGTAAATATTTTTGTTATTATTTGGTTATAATGGTTGTTATATCATTGATGATATATTAGTTTTATGTTGGTTATAAGCATGGTTTTATGACATAGTTGAGTTATGGCTCTCAACATGTTCTCATTAGTAAATGAATCGTTAATGAATGTATGAACTAATATATGATATTTTAGTTATTCTGAGAGGGAATTAGACCTTGTTTAAGATTCTCATATATGTATGAAGTACCTATGCTCATATGTCTTTATATGACCTATAGATCACACGTTAATGATGTGTATGAAAAAATTTTGGTCATGGTTACGCCATGTCAGGTCATGTCCTTGTTGAAGTTTTGAATTAGAGGCCTTATCAACGTATGGTTTATCACTTATGAAGTATTTATAAATTTTTGGCCTAAGGCCTGAGTCCTATCCCTAGAAAGGTTTCTTATAATTTGGGTTTAGTGCCATAAAACTACCTGAAAATGTATGTAGTCGCATGGATTCCCTTTTTGTGCATCTGAATGGGGGCTTTTAGTGGCATGGAGAGCTTGTCATGGGTGCGACTAGTGATATAATTTAGTTAGAAGGTAGGTTAACTCAAGAGTTTGGAAATTGGAGTGGTTGGTTAGCCCCTGGGGTCCTGTTTAATTTTAGAAATATTAGTTTTGTTTGGGCTTGTTGATTCCATTTCTTTAACTATGCCTTGGGAGTTGAATCATATAATAGTAACTCTTCATCACATGTTTAGCCTGGTGGACCGGTTAGCTTGGGTAAATTTGGGAGCACAAAATTACATGGTGCTATGAGAGCATGGTTCACCCCTTCGACTAGATGGGTGGAATCTGAGTTTCATGCATGTAGGATTGTTGTACATGTTCTTGTTATGTCCACATGGTTATGGTCATTTTTGCAATTATGTTTTCAAGTAGTAAATTCTCATGTTTTTGTCAGGATCTATTTGTCGTGAATGCATGTTGGTTGAATATGCATTTGTTTTGAATGTTTTTTGTCCATGTGAATGTGTGCATGCATTGTCATGGCTATATTTTTCATGTATGAGGTCATGGTATGCATTTGGATTATCATGCATGGTTACTAGATAATAATTGAGATAATATTGGTATGTTGATTATGATTATGATTATAAATGTATCATGCTAATCTGGCTGATCTTACACACGAGATATCCTCCCCTTAACTATAGTGAGGTATGTTGATTATGTTTATATTTTGGTTTAGCTGACATGTTATACTTGAAGGAAGAATATGAAATATTACTAGGCATATGGTAGACTATATTTTGTGATATTATCCCTATGGGTCCAATGAGAAACGTGATGATACGTACTCTCATAATATAGAAGACACTTTTAGAATTTTTAAGGAATAAATAAGAAGTTGCAAGGAAAAAAATGATAGGATCATTCAAGCACAAGGGAAATAAGGAGAGGTTAATGTAGTTATCCTTTAGAATCTATAAAATCTATAGAGACAAGGACCACTTAGGATCTATCATAGATAGGAGGATGGGACTAGTGGAGCATATGGAAATTGGTATTTTGGTGGTCACATATAGGATAGAGATGACACAGTCAGAGATGACATGTTCATGGATACACTTGATAGGAGAGGTGACGAACACATGTTCTATTCTATTTATGTTCTTGAGAGGTATCATATTCATCATCATTATCATCCTTACAGGAGGAGTGAGGTTGATAGTTTCGAGATGAGTTTAAGAAATTCAAGCCCCCTACATTTGATGTAGATTTGAGGATTCTACAAGATTCAAAGGAATGGTTAATTGGGATGAAGAAATTATTTGAGTTTCATGATTACACATAGAATATGAAGGCAAAAATAGTTATCTTTGACCTCAAATGGAAATGATACATCTGGTGGGAGAATGTGAAGTGTGTCATGGAAATCACGATAAAGGGGTTTAGCTGGCATGAATTCAAGAGACATTTTAAGAAGAAGTATTTTTTTAGAGAGGTACTATGATAGTAATAGCAAGGAATTCTAAGAGGTAAATATGGGATTGATGAAAATTAAGAGTACATGACTAAGTTCATGGAATTATTGAGGTATGTATTGTAGCTTAAGGATAAGAAGGGAAAAGTTCAAATATTTTTCAGTGGATTACCATTAGAATAGAGAGATTGGATTTAGTATGATGTGCCTTAGTCACTTAAAGAATTCATTGGTAAGTTGAAGCAATATTATGAGCCATCAAATTCCGATAAAAAGTTTCGAAAATGTTGGAAAACGAAAGAAAGGACTGAAGGTAAATGGTAGGTGAAGCGAAAAAGACCTCGGGATACAGGTGAGAAGCACAATGTTGTTCCTTACATGATTTTCAATGTACTTGAACAGGGACATGGGTTACAACCTGGAGGAAAGAAGTGTAAAGTTAATGGTAAGGGACAATTATAGTGTTGGATATGTGGCAAGAAACATATCAAGAATTATTTTCCATTTTATCACGGTGGTAGACCTCAGATCTACAATGCACAAGAGATTGAAGTTGTTGGGAATTTTCGGCATACTATTCCCCATATCTATGCAGAATTATATAATAGGAAGGTGGATAGTTAGGAATCCATTATCAAGATGGAAGGTAAGCTTTGTGACAAAGTTATTTATATTTTTATTGAACCTATATCTAATTATATTTATATTAATCTTGACCTTGAGGAAAAGCATGGTCTAAATAAAGAAGTACATGTAGAATCTTGGCTAGTGAAGTTGGATACAGGTACGTAGAAAAGAATTCATCATTGGCTAAGACCTTGTGAATTTTATTTGAATGGCATCCCTCCATCAACACATCTAAATCTGCTTCCATTGGGATCATACAATCTGCTATCATGTATGGATTGGTTATATATTCACATGATTAAAGTGGATTTTTATGAGAAGGTTATTAGGTGTTTTCATGACAATGGAGAAAAATGTATCTTACAGGGTAAGAAGAATCCAATGTTACCTAGAATGGTTAGAGCTATGAAGGAAAATAATAGTCATAGGAAATGGTGTGTGTTATTCGTAGTGTATATCTACAATGATAAAGGCTACTATGTTGAGGATGTGGAGGTTTTGAATAGGTACCTAATTTTACAGCAGTTTTATGATGTACTCCTTGCATATATTTCATATTTTTCGCCTAATAAAGAAGTGGAATTTTCTATTGAGTTGGTACCATAGGCAACACCAACATCAAAGGAAATGTAGATGATGAACATTACAAAGTTAGTGGAATTCAAGTTGCAGTTGAAAAAAATGTTTGACAAGGGATGCATTAGGAAAACTGTATCATTGTGGCATGCACAAGTCTCATTTATGAAGGAGAAGGATGGTACTCTCAATAATTCATTGATTATATGCAGTTCAACAAGGTAGCTATCAAGAACAGGTATCTGTTTCTGAGGATTGATGACTTGTTTGATGAGTTGAAGGGAGAAGCAGTGTTATCAAATACTGATTCGATATTAGGATACCATCTGGTATGCATAAAAAGGGATGAAATATACAAGCCTGCTTCGTAGACTAGGTATGGGAATTATGATTTTGTTTTAGTTCAATTTTTTTTGACTAATGCTCCAGCTACTTTTATGTACTTGATGAATAGTGTGTTGTGTCCTTATCTAGACAAGTTTTTTATTTCAGTCATCGATGATATATTAATATATTCTAAGAATTAGGAAGAGAATTTCGAACACTTAGCAGAAATATTGAGGTTGATAAGAGACCATCAGTTGTATGAAAACCTTAGAAAATAAATTATATTTCAGACACAGGTATAATACTTGGGGCATGTTGTTTCCAAGGAAGGTATAGGAGCAGATCCAGAAACGATAAGGATTAATATGCAGTGGGAAGCTCCTAGGAATGTGGATGAGGTAAGCTCACTTATGGGGTTGGCCAGTTACTATAGGAGGTTCATCAAGAACGTCTTGTGTGTTTCCTATCCTACCACATTATTGCAAGGGAAAGGTAATAAATTTCAATGGACGGGGGAATGTGGAACGAGTTTTGAGAGATTGAAATAATTGTTGACAAATGCTCCACTTTTCAAGGTTGCAGATTTAGATGAAGATTTTGTGGTGTGCACCAATGCTTGCAAGAGAGGGATTGGTGGATTCCTTACAGGTGGTATGTTATGAATCAAGGAAACTGAATAAGCATGGGAAAAATTATGTTACACATGATCTTGAATTAGAAGCGATCATCCATGGATTGATGATGTGGAGACACTATATTTTTGGCAACAGATTTGTAGTGATGACTGACTACAGTGGATTGAAGTACTTATTTGATCAACCAAATGTTAAGCAAGAGAGATGGTTGGTGAATATCAGTGAGTTTGACTTTAAGATCAGGTATATTAAGGGTAAGAAGAATAGGATTGTACATTCTCTTAGTACAATGGATACATGTAATTCAAATTGCAGCTATGAGCTCATATTGGAAAAAATTATAGGATCAAATATTGTAGGTAGGATAGAAGGATGATAGGTTAAAGGAAATTAGGCATAGGTTACAAGAGGGTACAAGTGATCAGGATGTGGAATATCATCTCACTATAGATGGTTTGGTTAGATTTAGGGACAAGATCTATCTGTCGGGCAACAGTGAGCTCAAGAAACGTATATTGAATGAATTTTATTTTTATTCATATTCAATTCCTCTAGGATATGAGAATACATTTAAAAAGTGAATATGTTTTTCTATTGGCCAAATTTTAATGGGGAAGTAGTAGAGTTTGTGGTTGGATGTTTGGATTCTCAACAGACGAAATTAGAGTGGAAGAATCAGGTGGTTTGTTATAGCCTATTCCAATTCTGGAATGGAAATTGGAGGTCATTTGTATGGATTTTATTACATATTTTTCGAGGACATCTGCACGACATGGCTCTATTATGGTTGTGGTGGGCAGGTTTATAGAGTTAGTACACTTCATTCAAGTGAAGTATACTTATTCAACTAGTGAGAGAGCACATTTATTCACAAAATACATAGTGAGGTTGCATGGTGTACCAAAGAATATTGTGTGAGACATGGATGATAAGTTCACTTCTAGGTTCTGGAAAGAATTATTTGTAGGTTTGGGTACAAATTTAGCCTTCAACATAGTTTATCATCCGTATACAGATGGACAGATAGAGAGGGCCAATATGAATTTCGAATACATGTTGAGAATGCATGTTGTGCATTATGAAAAAAAGTGGGAATAGTATCTACCTTTGGTTTAGTTTTAATACAATAATGGGTATCACTAGTCACTAAGGATGAGTAAGTTTGGGACACTCTATGGATGGAGTTGAAATACTCCTATTATTTAGAGTCATATAGTGAATAGGGTATTGATAGGGTTCTTCATGTTGGCAGAAATGGAGCAAGAAATGTAGGTTATAAAAAAGAAACTAAAGCTAGCATAGGATATGTTAGTGTCAGAATTTTCATTCTTCCATCACTGATCAAAATCACTCTTTTCATATTCATTTTAGGGGTCCCACTCAAAATTATTTTATCGTTCCATTTGTTCATGTAAAAAATTGCTTCACTAATGGTAGCCCTAGTAATAAAACCTGACTCTCCCTCAAAATTTCACATTTTCTGAACCATCTTCATGTCTTTTTGAACATAAAACAATCTTAAAATCTCATTTCATTATGTCATTAGTTATTCAATGTCAACCATGGAGTCGAGTCATCCAAGGTTCCATTAGATCAATTGGCTTTAATTTTTCAAGGTTCATAAATAAGCCATTTCATATCAATAAGGTCAGCAGAGGTGTGAGAGTGAATTAAATAATACTTTCTCAATCATCTGCAGAGGATTTATCAGCATCTAAATATCATTTTTTAAGTTTTAATTTTGGTTTTAGAGTATGATTTTCATACTGAATGTAATTTTATTCAAAACAGAGATGTAATTTATTTTTATTTTTTATGTAATTTTATGCTCATTATATGTAATAAGTTATGTCCCAAGCTACCAACTTAAACTTCACATACCAAAATGAAAGTGAAAATTGCTAAACTCCAGCAACATCATACTGGAAAGAACAAAAATCAAAGGAAAAGGGTAATCAATGATTTTTTCAGAACGGTGAAATGAAACATTAGAAAAGTGGGTTTTTTCAATCGAAATTCAAATTCACTTAAGTATTTATGACTCCTTCACATCATTTCAAATTCATTTGTGTCCTCCAAATGCCAAGCAAGCACTTTAACAGTGAAAATTTTTGAGTTTCTGGAAGAAATTGGTAAAAAACTGAGCAGAGGGTATAAATGCTTAAGAGAGTGTGCAAACACTTAACATAAGGTGCCAATTATTAATGGAGGGTGTAAATGGTTAAGAGAGGGTGCAATTAAGAGAGGGCACAAATCCTTAACATAGGGCACAAATGCTTCAAGTGCTGCGTAAATGACTAGGAAGCCCTAGAAACACATTCAAGTGGAAAACATCATCTCCAAAGCCCCATAAACCGACTCACTGAACTCCATTAAATGATTAAGAGCTAATTCCATTGAATACCATCTTGATCAGTTTCATATGTTGAGTGTTGTGAATTTTAGGTTAGAATTTGGTGTTTTAATTTTTTTTTAAACCCTAGTATCCAATTGCATTTTTGAAAATTACAAAAATTGAAATCCCTTACACCTTTATACCCTTCACAAAATTACAAATACTCATTCCCAAACCCTTTTTTTACAAAATTCCATTTCCCTAAATCTTTCTCCCAAAACCCTAAGCCCTAGCTGATACATTTACCTAGGCTCTCAATCCCCAAACCCCATCCTAAATACCATCATACTAATACTCCATATCCCCTCCCCCATTTCATACATCCTTAGCACCATATCCTTCATTTTCCATTTCCCATTTCCCATTCCTAAAAACATATTCCACGCCATCCACTTTCCTAGGTTTTTGATAAAAACACCATGGCAGAAGAGGGAGAAAACACATAATACAGTGAGGGAGAGGAAACAGAGGTGAGGAGGTGAAATAAAGTGGGAAGAGCACTCAGAATTGAACCTATCAAAACTAGGCAACTCTTGGATTCTCCATTTAATGTGAAATTCTTTAAACATGTTGACTGTTATGAGGTCTGTGGGAAAATTAAAAGGTTCCAACACCATCCCATGTTGACCATAATTTTCATATCTAAAATCCATGAAAACCAAGTTACATGAGTTGGTGTCACTTTTACTATATCCACTAGTATTATTTAAGTTTGCACTGGGATCCAAAATTTTGGGGAGAAGTGGTTCAAGAAAGGAAATTTGGAGAATCAGGACGTCTACTTTTTCTTAAAACCAAGACACCAAAATCGGACAAAGAGGTTCTTTCCTTTTTCTCACATCCTGGATAGATATGCACCAAGGATGAAGATAATCATGAATTACTTTTCATGTGAAGGTATATTTTCAAGGCTTTATTCCTATCTCATCGAGCTCTTAATGCATTTCACAAGGGTAAGGTTGCTTAACATACCCTACTACCCTTTTTTGGAGCATAGATAAGATGGAATAGATTTCCTATAAAATGTAGTATGAACAACAAATGAAATGTATTTTCATCATTCCCATATCAAAATCATTGTCCTCTATCATATCAATCGACTAAACATTGCATGGAGCACCTTCATAGCCAATGATATTTCCAGTGAGACATCCACTCTGCATGCACAAAATGTCCCCTCATCATTCGAACCATCTCGTTACATCCCTCAATCTCATCCCATAGCACATTCATCATCATCAAATTAGTCTGATTTACCTCCTTCATCTTCATCTCATGATGACATTGTATCACCTAGTAGGATTGAGGACACTGAGCCTAAGTTTGCTACTATGGTTGAGGTTGAGCCATTGCCAAAAACCTACCATAGAGGCAACATGCATGTGTTTGCTCCACACATAGTGGAAGGGGCCATGCATTCTACAAAAATAAAGCAGGTGGACAAAGGCAAAGAAAAGGTGATAGAGGCAGTCATTCATGATTAGGAGGACCTTCATGAAATAGAACAGGAATTTTAGCTTGTTGATCTAGATGAGGATGAAAATGAAAAAATCACTAATGCTGCCATCAAAGAAAAGGATATCAAGATTAATGATCTCCAAACTAATATTGACAGGGCCAAATATGTCATAAACTTCCTTGAGCAAGAGAATGATCAATTGAAAACTAAACAGACCATTGATGATGTTAAGTATGTCACTACTCAAAGGGAGGTAGAAAAGGCCAAAGATATGCTAGATGAAACACTTGAAAGTATGGCTTGCTTAATAAAAAAGAGGAATAGGAACTAAGAAAGAGACCTAGAACTAGAGGGCTGAAAAGAGATCTAGCTCTAGAAAGACAAGCAAAGGCTAAGCTTATTGATCAACTAACCCTAAATGAGAAACTTTCCATAGTGATCAGTGAAACTAGTGATCCATGGCTTGATAGATCCAATCAACACTTGGAGAAGCTTCTATCAAGGGCTAACAAAGACAATGACCTATTGGGGAGGCAAGTCAAACACCATGCTCTAAAGGAGGAAATTGCAATGGCCAAGCTCAAAAGATCCAATGCAAAGATTGAAGATTTGAGCATGGAAGAGAAGAAGAGATTGGACATACTTGAAGAGGCCTACCTCCAAGCCTTTCCACATCACCATCAACCATTATACCAATTTTGAGGCATTTTAAAACCTTTTTCTAGAATTTGGGATTTTCTAAGTTTTTCTGAACATGCATTTAGCAGAAATTTGGTCATTTGCGCAGCACCCTAGGTGTTACACAAATATTTGGGGCACTTTTTCAAGGAAAGAAGACTACCATTAGATTCCTAAAGACAAATTCATTCCAAAAAAAAATGTTTCCATCCTTGGTTTGTAGATTTGACTGGTGAAAAGGTCAAAAAATACCTAAAAATCAAATTTCTACCCCTGTTTTGGCCTAGGCACTATGCAAATAGTAGTCTTGGGAGAATGACATTTTGAGGGGCTAAATCAGCTACATTTTGAAAACTGGTGGCATCTTAGAAATATGCCTTGAAGGGATTTCTAGCAAGCTATCTTGGGCCTGATTTAGACACCTGAAAGTTAGTCAAAACTGGCCTTGAAAATGTACGGTGAAAATCACACAGTGAGAGTGCAAATGACCATTTGCAAATAATTTTGAAATTTCTCTGTAATTTTGATTCTACTTCAGAAAATCATGTTTGTACCTATGGAATTAATGATGGTAAATGTAATAAAGTTATGGATAAGTTACCTATGGGTAGGTTCATTGGGTAAATTTTATCATTGAGTCAAAATGAATTAGTTTGAATGTAATTAGGAATGAGTCACTTGGACCATCCTACACTTCTGCTTTCAGTTCAGTATTTTGTGGATCTCTTCCTCACCTCATGGATTTGATCCCTGAGGATGATTGAATGTTGTTTTTATGTTTATTTAGTCCCTTTCTTCACTGTTAGAAAGGGTTGGGATCAATTTGGATGTTAGCTTATCGGTCAAGGAACTATTGTACTCAGTTTGGCCAGTTAATAAAGAAGAGTTGCAACTATTTTTTGGGATACATGTGGTATGTTGTTTATATTTATTTTTCATTTATTTTCATATGTTAGAATTTTTTTTCTTAATTTTCATCACATTTCTATTGTATTATTTCTTTCAAGTTGATAGGAAGTACACATGCTTTCTCATGCTATGTTTAGGGAAAGATATGATAATTTGTCAATTTTCCTATGTTTAGGAATAATACATCTCCCATGCTCTTCCTAGCTTCTCATTATTCTCAAAACCATATAATCACAATCATATTTAAAATGCTCAACCTTATTCCTAACTTGTCCCATTTAATCTCTACAACAACCCTATCTCATTTTCCCTGACCTATCTCCCTTAAGATAATATCTTAATCCAATGAAACCGACCCAATAAAATAAAAAACAACCCCTGAACTCATATCTAGCCTATAAACCATAACTCCTCTAGCCCTCTTGGCTGTGAGCTTGTGGAAAGATCCCTCTCCAACTTGGTAGGGCTAGTTACCAAGATAAAATTTTGGTTTGTGGCTACCTATGTTGGTATTCCTTCTCCAGCCTTGGGAATCTGGTGGAGTGATAACATTTTGACACCATTGCTAAGGAACGAAAAGAAAAATTTTCCTTGGGTGTAAAAAAAATATTTATCGGAAACTGGTCATTTGGATGATAGGATCAAGTTTCATAAGGCTAATTTCATAATTGCAGCCCCTCATAATAGATCTAGTTTCTCAAAGAAAATATACTAGGTCTAACCCTGATCTAGATCCTCTTTCTCCTGTCGAAGATCTTGAAATAATCCTAAGGAAGAAAATATCTCACCCAGTTTCAAGTTCTATGGATTCTCCTCCTCAATATTTGGTAAGATCCTTCTCATTACCTTCTTATTTGGTAGCCATTCAAGATTTAGTTTTTGATACCAAATTCAATTTGTCACTATATAGAACCAAATTTTAGACTAACTTGAATAAATTAGTCCCTGAACATAGGAGATTAGAGTTAAACCCATCATTTTTTTAGGTTACAAATGAGACTGATGTAAAAATTTGGAAACAATATCACAAGCTCGAAAAATAAGCCAAATCCCTAAGTTATACTATTGAAAAATCCCTCATTCAATACCAGCAAGAAATATTTCACATTCCCAAAGATTACCAAATAGCTACTATTTCATCATCCATCCCATCATCATCTCAAATTTCCCCTCAAGGACCTCCTCATACCAATCCACCCTTCATTCCTCCCTCTCCACCACATTCAGCAGTAATTATGGCTTTTTTTGGACATTTAGTTCTCCTTGGTGTTCTTGTTGATATTCCACAAGGATATGGCCAAATACTTCCCCTCTTCGATGAAAAATCTAAAATCACTACTGGCTAGCACATGGCCAAAATAACAACTTTCATAGATCTTGAAGAGTTAGATGCAGATGATGCCAAGATGTGAATTATCGCACATAGTTTTATTTGTGAAGTTAAAACTTAGTTCTGTACCCTAGCAACTAATACTATTTGGACTCCTGTTGAACTAATGGATGCTTTCTTAGCAAGGTGGGATGAGAAGAAAAACCCCTTACAAATAATTGTTGAGTATGACTCCCTGAGGCAAAATTCGAATGAATCTGTTCCTGATTATCATTCCCGGTAACTCATAATCTATAACTCCAGCCAAATTTAAATGAAACCAACTCTTGTTTTTTCCCTCTTACATTATCCTAATGCTTTTTAACTATATATTACCTACTCATTGAGAAAACCCACTACTCTAGAAGAAATGATATTTAGTGAGTGTTCAGGCGAACCTCTTCATTAAAAAGTTAAAACTCAAAAATGAACGTAAATTGACCATTAAATATGAACCTTCCACCTCATCCGACACTAAATTTGATGCTTTGTTTAGAACCATGGAAAGAATGGTCGATGAAATGTTTATTTCAAATAGACAAACAGAGCCACAAATCAGCAATCTAAACTTCTGAGGCCAGCAATAGCAGCCTGAGTTACGTATAAAGAAGAGAGAGCAAAGAGCTCCCAAAACACAACAACAATAGAAAATTAGTACACCAATATAACTCTGCTAAGAGTGATGAAGAGGAGGAAACAATGTAGAGGAAAATTTTCTTTTTACAGCTGATGGCCAGCCCATCTTTCTTATTGAATATGAAGGATATGTGGAAAAAACAAGTTTAACTAGTGATAAAGACTTCATATTGGAAAATGATCATTATTTAGAAGTATAATATGATGATTATCATAGAGGATACATGAATGCATTGGTTTCCCAGGAAAGGCAGTACTACTTAAGGAGTCATGATGTTCCAATCAATCAACCTCCAAAGAAGACAGTGCAGCAGAAAGAAGTACCACAAAAGAAAGCTTCTAAATCCAATCAAAATAATGGTAAAGAGGTTACAGCTCCAGATCAGAATAGAAGCAATCAACCTTCTACAAGTGCACCTATCAAAGAAATACATATTCAAAGGAAAGAAGTTGCACCGATAGATCATGTTGAGAAAAGGGATATTGCCATAAAATAGGTATCTATTCCTATTACTGAACTGGTAAAATTTGATAATTATAAATCCCATGTAGTTAAAACCTTAAATGCCGACCCTTTATTCGACATGGTTAATATAGAGGATGATCATCCCAAGCTAGTATTTTGTCCCACAATCGATGTTCAATATTAAGATAGTGAGGTCCCACCATTTTACTTGATTCTCAAAGTCCACGAATTCATCCTTCATAACACTATGTTAGACCGCGGGACCTCCCACAACCTCATGCCAAAAGGCATCAAGGAGAATCCTGGCCTTTACGTAGCCCACCCATATCATGATTTTTATTCTTTCTATTATGGTCGTGTCCATTGCTTGGGTCTAGTCAAAGATCTAGTTGTCTCCCTAGAGCAGATCCCGACCAAAATTTTCCTAATGGATGTGGTGGTTGCTGATATTCCACCACATTTTGGAATGATATTATCAATATCCTAGGGGCTGAATTGAGAGGTACAGTGCAGTTGACTTTTCCCACACAAACATTCTTGTCTTTGGTCAAATGAGAGAACTATAACATGAGACTAAACTGAAATACACGGTCACAAACAAGGAAAGGCCTAGTAATCATCCTATAAATGTTATACATATAGACTTAGAGTCCTTCATTTTGTACAATGATTCTAGATTAAATGATGTATATTATCAATTAGTACAAATATAGGATATTCCTAAAGTTTAAGATTGCATTAGAATAGCGTTAGAAAAAGAGAAAGAGAATCTTCCTACTATATCTAAATAGCCATTAGAGAAGGCAAATGAAAGTTCAAGACATTATAAAGAATCATATCAGAAAATTGCGTCAAATCATAGCAAAAATTCTTAGCACCTTGAGGAATAATATGGTATTTGGACTATGTACTTTGATGGTGTCATTGGAAAATACAGGGCTGACATTGGTTTATGGATCTATAGCCCATTTCAACAACAAAATAAATTCCCTAATAATGTTAGATTGTGTTCATACAAACTAGCATTCGATTGTACGAACAATGAGGCTGAATATGAGGCACTCATTACCGTTTTGAAGAATTTCAAAAAATTGGGAGCTGGAACAATTGCAGTCTACGATGATTCAGAGCTGGTAATTAAACAATTCAAAGGGGAGGATCAAGCTAATCACCCAAGGATGAGGCAGTATCGGAACTCGAACTTGACATTTTGAGAATTTTTTAAGAATATACACTTAAGTTTGTGCCAAGGTTGCAAAATCTGATGGTTTATTCTTTAGCCATAGTTGCAAGTAATTTTAGATAAAAAATGTTTTCGAAAAAAAAAAGAATTGATATTCATGTGAAGTAGAGGCCCTCCATTCCTGATAAATTGTGATTTTGGAAATTATTCTAGGACAATAGGCAGCTGAATAATTTCCTTCAAAGTGAAGGTGAGTTTGAGAACTGTTTTATGGATGAAGTGTATGACAAGTATGAGGAGGACATCGAGGCAGAGGAGATTGACATACTTCATCTCAAGCAAAATAATATTACAAAATTTCTTATACCTTTGGAAGAATTATTTGATGAAGATGATGTGGCAAGAAAACCTACTTTGGTTCTCAGAGAAAAAGGGGTAGAAGATGGTAATATTTGAACAACAAATCAGCCAAAGTTCATCAAGCTTTCAAATTCTTTGTCTCTTGAGGTAAATAATAAATATATTTGTTTTTTTACTGAGTTTTCTGACGTGTTTTATTGGAATTACTCATATCTAAAGGTGTATGATAAATATATCATCCAACATATGATACTAATAAAGCAAGATCAAAATCCTTTTAGGGAGAAGCTGAGGAGAATGAACCCAAACTTGTTGACATCCATTGCAAAGGAAGTAAAGAAGCCGTATAAGGTAGGTATCATTGTTCCACTTAGATTTTTTGATTGGATGTCCAATTTGGCTCCACTTTGAAAGAATATCGACGAAAATGAATATGTATAGATTTCATAAATCTAAAAAAGTGTTGATGAAAGAAAATTACCCACTCCCCGCAATGGACCACGTACTTCAGAAAGTTGTAGGAGCTACCAAGATGTCATTGCTGGATGGTTCTTGAGGGTACAATCAGATCCTTGTGCATGAGGATGATCAAGATAAGGCAACATTCACTACACCATGGGGTACATTTAAATATGCTAAGATGTTGTTCTGTTTGAAGAATGTCAGGGCCACATTCTAGCGTGCCATGGGCATAGCATTCAGTAATGAGAAATAATTCTTCCTTGTTGTTTATTTCAATTATTTGACTGTTTATTCAAATTCAGATGATGAGAATTTACACAATTTGACAGTTGTGTTCCAGCGATGTAGGAAATTTGGAATATCCCTTAATCCTAAAAAAATCTTGTTTTCTATGGAAGAAGCCTAAAGCTTTTGGGTCACATCATCTTAAAGGATGGGATCTGGATAGATCCTTCTAGAGTTGAAGAAATACAACAAATTGATTTCCCTCGTAACAATAAGGAAGTCCAAGAATTCAATGGTAGGATGAATTTCCTACTTAGATTCATTCCCAACTTAGCAAAGAATATTAGAGAGTTAAATAAAATGCTAAAATAGGAGAATTATTTAAAATGGTCTAAATATTCTCGTAATTCATTAAGCTCTGAGAAATTTTCTTTGAACACTGCTCCAATTTTGACAAGTCCAGATTATTCACTAGATTTTCTTTTGATTTTGAGCATACTTTGGCAGTGGTACTAATACAAAAAAAATATGGGAGAGAGGTGACAATAGAATTCTTTAGTGGCACAATAAGGGATGTAGCCCTCTAGTACAACATAATCGAGAAACATGCCTTGGCTTTGACTAAAGAATTCAAGGACTTTCATGTTTATATTTTTCCCTCACATATTTTGGCATATGTTCCAAATGGAATTGTTAAATAAGTACTCATGAAAATAGATATATAAGGAAGAAGAGGTATATTGATATTAGTTCTCTTAGAGTATGACCTTGAGATGAAGCCGACTAAGTTGATAAAAGGGAATCGCTTAGCCAAGCTCATGGTTGAGTCAAATATACATGCACTTGACGTCAATCTCATATCAACACTATTTGATAAAGAAGAAGGTGTGTGTCTTATTCATGTATCAAATCTCTTTTCATCGTCTCCATGATATGTTGATATAATTTATGTTTTTCAACATTTGAACCCTCCTCCAGACATGTCAAAGAGTAATAGCACATCCGTGAAACTTAAGGCTTCAAAATATTGCATACTAGAAAGTGCACTCTACTGGAAGGATCCTGGAGGTGTGTTACTTAATTGCTTCATTAAAGATGAGTCCAAATAAGTGATGAAGGATTTACATAAAGGAGATTGTGGAGGTCACTTATACTAGAAGACCACGGCCAAAAAAGTACTGAGAGTGGATTACTATTGGCTAACATTGTTTGTAGATTTGTACAAGATAATCATGAGCTACCATGAATGCCAACTTTTCCAAGGTAAGCACAAGATTCTTCCTTTACCATTAGATCCCATTTATGATGCATGAGCATCATGGTTTTGAAAATTTCTACATTTAGTAGAATCTAGGGGGTCTTATTTTTTTCAAAAGAGTTGGTTTCCTAAGTTTTTAGTTAATGTAACTTTCAACGTTTTGAGTAATTTATGTGAGACATTTAGAATAGGGTTTAATTAAATATTGAGAGGCATATTTGTAAATGTTCTCGAATGTAGGAGAACATGAGTGATTGATGAGTGATTAGTGTGGGTTGAGATATTATGAAATATTGTAAATCTTAAATTAGAAATTAGTTCATGATTTTATGGATTCGAAGAGGATCCTTAGGATTTAGTTGAATGTTGAGATCCTCAAGGGATAAATAAGAGATTATAGGTATTAATTGAGGACTTGGAGGATTATTAGAAATTTGTTGAGAGGATTGATGATGTGAACCGTAATTGGTTACAAAACCTTTTTTTTTATATTTGTAAAGCCTCAAAGGCACAAACAGGAAAAAAAGAGGGATATAGATTCTTAGAGAGAAAACTTAATTGTAAGCCTATGGGTATATAGAGACAGGAGAGAAAAAGGGCCAGGTAAAGGCACATTAGGCCAAAGCTAGATTGTAAATAGGTTTTTTACTTATATCTGTACATTTATTTCATTAATGAGGAAGTTGAATTCATTGTGACTATGTGTCACTCCTTTTACGTGCTGAGTGATCCATAACTAAAAATTTATGGTTTATGTGTGTGTTGAAGCCTTGAAAATCACTGCTTCAAACATTGGGGGATAACCACCTGGTCGGGACCTTAGGACAACTCCTTTTCTATTTGGTATGGTGGCTTCAACTAGATTTATAGGACAAGTTTCCTAGTAATTTAAATGGGTTGGTAATGGAATGATTGAATGAAGGGAAAATGGGACTAAATGACTGAAATAAAACTATTTAAACTAACTACAACTGATAAGATAATTCTAAAACTAACCCAGGCATCAAATGTGAATACAAATTTAAATTTTTTCAATTAACCAATAACCATGAAAATTTATGATAGCTTAATTGAAAGATGCAGTAACAAATAATGATAACTATGTTTAAGAAATCAAATAGAGTTATAATAACATATTGCATTCATCATTATATATGGTTTGTATATACTGTAAAAGATAAATATTTCTACACACTCAGAAATGATATGTATAAAGAAATATTCTAAAGAAAATACACATAAATGATAGGAATTTAAAAGAGAATATCACATAACATAAGAAAAATAACAGTGAATAGATAGAAATACCATATCCATCTTGATACTTTCCAATGCAATCTGATATCGAAATCCAACAACTTCAATGCAAAATCAACTCCAAGATACAGAAATGCAATTCTTAAAGACAATTCCGCACAAAATCACCAGATCTGATCCTTTATAAAAAATATAAGAGTCAATGGAGTACAGAAATGTAATCTCCAAGTAAAAATATTACAAATTCAAGTCCCCTTTCTAAATGCATGAAAGGGGTGTAAATAGGTACTTAACAAAATAACTAAAAATATTCCTACAATCTATCTAAATCAAAAATCTAGAACAAATATGCGATGATGAGGTGAACCGACTCATTGATTATCTGTTGCGTTTGATCCGCCCAGATGGCAGATTTTGAGCATTTCATTCACTTTTTTTGGATGACTAAGCTTTGAGTGCAACCACCCTATATATGTGGCATCGGAGAATTCAGGAATGATGCAATCAATGGCATTTGAAAGATATTTTATTTCTGTTTGTTGACTATGCGGCTTGATAAGATAGCTCCATATTGTATCCCATGATATTCCTTGTAGTTGGCCAATTTGCTGATTTTTATTAATTATCTCCTGTTTCCATTTGTGATCATTTTCTTTTACCCTAGGTAATTGGCTAGGGGTACAATCTGAAATTAAAGTGATTGCATATAAGTTATCATTCACCAGCTTTGTTACATTGCTCATTATGCTTTTAGCTCTATATGTAGCTTTTTTTACTTTGATTAAACGATGTTCCCATTCTGCAAAAATAATTTCTTTATATCTCTCCATAATCTTGGGAAGATTTTCTTTTTTTCCTAATTCTGAGTCTTACCATAAAAGAAATTCAGAGATATTTTCATAAACTTCATCAAATTCAATTTTAATATTGACTCCTTCATCTACCAAGGAAGATGTTAATTCACATAGGGATTCTGCTTCTGCAACCTTTAGACAAAATTCATTTAATTGTTGATACAATAACTTGTTTGTCTCCAGGGCTTCATTTTTGAATTGATCCAAATTAGGATAATTCTTAAACTTGTCTAATTTATATTGAAACATCTTCTCTTGCTCAATCTTTGAAGTTTGTTCATTTTGTAGAAGAGTCTGTAATTTTTCTATTTCTTGATTTAGCTGTTGTTGCTTTTCTAAAGTATGTCGATCAATATTTTCTTTTTCAACAGCAAGTTGATTTTCTCATTGTTTAGATTTGAGCTCTCCATCCTACAATCGTTGTTCTAACTGAATGATTTTCTATTGGTTCTCTGTAACCTGTTCTTATAACATGACTATTTGCACACCCTTTTGTTTCATTAATTGTGTAACTTCAGAGGCATTGTCTATTGTAGCAGCCCTATAGGCACCTGCATATTGGGATAATTTGGTGAGATCCTTAGATGGATTCACCTCAGCATTCATATAAACAATATTCATATACTCCATCTGCGATGTCAAAAGTGCATCTTGATCAGTTCTCCTCCTTTTCCTCTGTTTTCTCACAACATCTCTATGTTTAGGACTATAAAATATATCCAAAGGGGGGATTTATTCTATCTTCAATATGATTTCACCTATGGGGTTTTCAGGGATGATTTTTGTATCCTGGTCTCTCAGGTCATTAACATGGGGATTATTCTATTTTCCTATTTGCTGGGAAAAATTTTCATATTGGCTCAGCAAATGAGGAGAAACTATAAGTTTAGTATTGTCAACTACTTCTTTATTAGATTCCTCTCCTCCAAGTTGAGAATTTAGATTATTGTTTATATCTCTTTTTGGTGCCTGTTTAGTATTCTTATTGTCTGTGCCTCCCTTTTCAGTATGCACATTGGCATCAGTACATGTGCTTTATTTTCTTGCCTGGGCTGAAGACTGTTGTACATCAATTTTAGCAGCTATTTCTATCTTTTCAGTATCAACTTTACTGTTAATATATTTCTCTTCTAAAACAGGATTAGTTCCTGTTAATTCTTTGCCAGATGTATTTCTTGTTTCCTTCTATTGTGATTCATATTCCTGTAGAGAAACTCTCAACTGATCCAGAGGAACTTTGAGTAACCTCTAACTTCTAAATAAAAAAAAATTATTCATTTCTTCAGCTTGAAGTTTGGACTTGGCCAAATCAAAAACTTTGGACATTTTATCTATAGAAACAAATAAATCATCAAACATATCTGGTTCATGTTCGAACTGAGAAATTGAAACAAAAGTAGTAAAATCATATGCCACCTTCCTAGGATCATATTGCCTCCCTGGGATTGTTGAAAGCCTGAGATTGGTTAGCTTAACAACTTCTTTTTCAGCATGGAAAAAATTTCTGAGAGTATATTCACCACATTTAAAAGGAAAATTAGGCCACATAAGCTTCTTGCTGTTCTTCAAAGTTCTAGACATGCCTTCTACTGTCAACTGATAAGAAATTTCCTGTGCTAACAGTTTGTCTATAAAATACAAAGGAAGGATGTGTGGTTCTACAATACTTCCAAAAAATCTGATATATGTGAACTCTTCCTCTTCGAACCAATCTCCAATTGAGGAAAAATCAACTTTAGCTTTTTCGGAAAGTCTAGGAGGGAATCAGCCAAAAATGGTTTGATAAATCGGAATAAGAAAACTGTGACACACTCTGTAAACATTGCTTTTGAAATGCCCCTTCCATAAGAACTTGTGATATATATGAATTGGAACAGGATCTTTAGGGGTCCATTTCCATCCTAATAAGGGGAATTCAGAATTGAAACAAAGGGCATCTAGAATATAAGCACAAAAATTGAAAGGAGTGGAATTTCCTGAACTGGTTTCTTTCTTATACACAAGAATTCTGTTGGCTATCTTATCAGAAAGAATGACAGCCCAATCCATTATCTCGGAACTAATAATAGAATGTATTACTGGCACCGTTTGTATAGAAAACGTAGTTGAGTTATCATTTCCAAACAATCTACACATCATTTTTGCGGCATAATAGTATGGAGGCAAAAGAGACTCCATAGAGTACATACCTGTGCCTCATGTCTGTGCTTTTCAGGAACCCTTCTCCATTCTTTAATTGGTTCCGACTGATTTTCATGATTCGTAGCAAATTCCTCCATAAGATATTTGTTATAAATTTTCTGTGGGTCTGGAAGGTGGTACATCACTTTGATGTCTTCTAGTTTGAAGGACCCAAATATTGCTCCAGAAGCTGAAACAAAGGTTCTGTCTTTGATAGCCATGTTATCAATTACCCATATAATAACATCGTAATATGGAAAAAAAATTTCCCGAGCTGCAACTCGGTGCAGAAATGAGTTTGCTAATGCATCAAGAAGATTTTCAGAATCTGAATCTGAGTAATTTTCATCAGGAATTGTAGCCTTAGCTTCAACAACTTTAGGGTTTTCTTTTTGAAGTAAGTTGTATACATTTTCCCATGTCATCTTACCAAGTCCCTGGCATCAGGTATCTGTAACTAGCTTAAGCTTTGTTGGTTTCTCTTTAGGCGGTATAGTGAATACATAAGATTTTGTAGTGATGGTGGCTTTCAATTTCCTGAATCTTTTTGACATTTCAGTATCGGGAAGTGTTTCTCTCATTCTGTGAATAGAAGAATTGGATGTTCTATTGTTCTACAACAAAGAAAATCTTTCAGCCAAGGTGAAAGCACAATAATGAAAACAACGATACAAAAGAATTATTCGCTGATTTGCATTTATTATATCTGTGGTTTAGAACCTAAATGCCCTCTAGGGAGTCACATTCATGCATTCAATAACAAAACAAATCATTAGTATTTATTTCATTTGTGAATTAATGTCAACGTACAATTAGAGATTGGCATATTTAGAAATAAGTGTAAATATATTACCTTTTAAATATTTGGAACACGATGAATAATAATATATGAATATTTAAGTTGTATTCGCATCGTGATTCCTTTAAAAGGAAAATGAAATAAGACTTATGCCAAATTATGATTACGAAGAGCGCATTGGGGATTTTCAAATGGAATGAATCGTTAAATAGTTTCTCCGATAATCTGATTGCGATGAGATGGGGTCCACCACGTCGGACTCTTTCAACCAAATGAATACATTGTTTTAATTCTCCGAAATGTGATTGCAATGAATCACATCACACTAGAAGTATGCAAAACAAACATACACTTTAACATTTTATCCGAAATCTGATTGCGATTGAGTGCCATCGCATCGAAATTTTACAAAGAGAAAATAGAATTTAAAGAATTCTCCGATTTTCTGATTTTCGATTACTATACATATCGAATATTGTTAAATATAAAGACTTTATATAATAATTTTGATATGATTAAAAGCTTTTTTTCTTATCGGATCGGAATTTTTTTTAAAGGTTTGTACACTTTGTAAATAAAAATATGCAATGTATCCTTTTATCAATGAATCTTTTATTTCTGTCTATAAAGAAAGATAAAAAGGGGACCTATTTCTAAATGGAATTTATTCTAAAATTTAAAAATGGAGAGGGTTTTTATACAGTACAACAATTTGCGATTCATTGGAAGAAACATTTATCTCTGAAAAAATGAAATGAACACTATATTTCTAGTAAGTAAAATTTTTTAAAGATAACAAAAACTTATCTTAGGATAATTCCAATAAAATCTAACTGTGAAAAAAAATAAAAATCACCTACAATTTCTTTCTAATTCCTCAAAGATAAAAACATTTTTGGGTTATCTGAAGCTTTTATTGGTTGATAATACTAAAGTAAGTGGATTTCTTCAAGTTTAGCTTTTGTAATATACTCTATTGTCACAGGCATTGCCTCTGCTGCCAACAAACGTTCATAGTCTTGACAGGGTTACCTTTTAACCATCAACCATTCATTATTCCATGAAAATAATATTATGATTGTTTAAAAATAAATTCATAAGACATATTATCTCATGTTTTTTGTCTTTTATTTATTTTTTTAATTTAAGAGCCATTGTTCTGTTTTGGTAGCCAGTTAGTAACAATGCCATTCACTAGTTGTAATTAAACTGAACAAGTTGGCTCGTGATGAGACCCCTAGTCTTACTTTTATAAGCCATTACCCTGTTTTGGTACGCAGTATTGGTAATGTCATTTTTATCACTTCTTATGATCATGGTAAGTAGGCTCATGATGAGACCTCTTATCTCCTAAATTTTGTCATATAATTTTTTAGAATTGCATTCTAAAAAATCACAACCGAAATGGATGGGGTGAAATATTTGTATCCTTAAGAATAAATTAATGACAATTCTCATAGTTTTTGTTTGCTAAAGCTTGAAAAATTCTTTACTTTTTAGAGATAACCTTTCTCTTCTTAATAAACTTATAACGATTTACATTTTCCTCAAGGTTTCAAAAGATCATGCAAATTTTTTGAACAAACTTTCAAAGTTTAACATTTTATTTTAAACTATCCAAAATTGTAATCATTTCCTTGAAAATTCTTATTTACACAAAATAAGAATTTATAGCATTCCTTCCAAGACTATTAAAAAGTGAATCAAAGACTATTAACAACCTTTATTTACAAAAAATAAATAAAAATTGTAGAAAGGAATATGTACAAGTAAGAAGGGTTTACCTCCTTATGAAAATAATTTCTTTAAGACAAGCCCATTTACAGGAAGAGATTCTCTCTTTCCTGTTAAATCTTGGAGTATGAATGTATATGAGCCTATATTTTCAACAATCTGAAATGGTCCAAGTCACATTTTCTGAAATTTGGTATGCTTACCTTTTTCTTCATGTGCTTTATCCCAATTCAGAACAAGATCACCAATTGACAAATTTTTTGAGAAGGTGGAACTTGAATCAAAAGAATATTTTACAAGTTGTTGATGTTTTTCATGAATATCTTTTTATTTTTCTCTATCTTCTTCTAATTTAAGGATTTGATCAAATCTCAATTGGATGGATGAGGAATGATTTTCTTCAATGAATTGCACTAGGGCTAATGATGGAAGAGCTAGATTTGATGGTATCACAACTTCTTTACCATAAACTAAATTGAAAGGTGAAGTTCCTATAGAAGATTTAAGAGTAATACGATCAGCCCATAATGCAAATATTAAAGACTTGTGTCAGTTCTTTTGATTTTGACCAATGGTCCTTTTAATGATTTTGATGAGATTTTTGTTAGTGGATTCAGCTAAACCATTACCTTGTGGATAATAATTTGCTGAATATCTCAATTTAAAACCTTTTTTAATTGCAAATTCCACTATACTATTACCAGAAAAATAAGATGCATTGTCAAATACCAAAGCATTAGGTACACCAAACCTAGAAATGATGAATTGATCGATGAAATCAATAATTGCATTAGAGTTGGCTACCTTTAGAAGAATTGCTTCTACCCGTTTTGTGAAGTAATCTGTTGATTTGAGGATGTACTTGTGCTGTTTGGAAGAATGAGGTACTATCTCACCAATAATATCAAGCCCCCATTGCTCAAATGGTTGTTCAATGTTTACTGGTTGCAAAGGAAAAGCTGGCTTCCTTTGTCTTCCACTAGTAGTTTGGAAAATTTTGCATTTTCTCACATAATCATGTGTATATTTGAAAAGGGTAGGCCAATAATATCCAACATGGATGATTTTGTGGGCTATGGTATCACCTCCAAAATGACCTCCTGCTGGTCCATCATGTAATTCCTGCAATACCTTTTTTCTTCAGTCTTTTCAAGACATCTTAATAGGATTGAATCATAATTCTTTCAGAATAACATATTATCAATGATTTCATATTTAGTAGCCTTCAATATTAAAGTACGTTTATTATTATAGCTGATATTAGAATGAGAATACCCATTTTTCAAGTAAAATATTAGATCAACATACTGAGATTCAGAATCTGTAACACTTATCTGACTTACTTGAACAACATTTTCTGGATCTTGATTTTTTGGTATGTTATGAGCTCTTGCTAATATCTGCAAAAACCTTGTCCTCTAAAAATCTTTGTTGGTTTAATATCAACATCATATTCTTGCAAAGTTGTCACCCAATTAGCCATTTTTTCTCATACGTCTCTTGGAATTAGTAATTGTCTTACTGCAGAGAATGGGACAATAACCTTTGTGTGTGCTTTTAAGAGAAAAGGCCTAAAATGTTTGATTTAATTAAATACAGCGAAGGCATGTTTTTCAACATCCGAATAGTTCAGCTCAGCTTCTTGCAGATTTGAGTTGAAGAAAGAAATCTATGCTTCAATTTGTTGATCATTGAGCTGTGTTAAAACAGCAGCATAGGATGTTTCAGCTGCTAAAGCATACAGAATAAAATCTTTAGAAAAATTGGGATTATTTAATGCAGGTGCATTAATGATTTCCTTCTTGATCACGTCAAAGGCTTATTTTTACTTATATCCCCATTTGAATACCGAACTTTTCTTAATCATATTCTACATATGTAAAAAAATTTGAGAAAAATCTGGAATGAATCTTTTTTACAAAATTAGTCTAACCTAAAAATGATTGCATAGACATTTTATTATGAGGTAAAGAAATATCAGAAATTTCTTTTACTCTGTCAGGATCAATATATATATATACCATATTTTGACACAACAAACCCAAAGAGTTTTCCTTGATCGAGAGCAAAGAAGGATTTTTTTGGGTTTAAGGAAATACCAAACCTTCTACATCTTTCAAATATTTGTTTCAGATAATGTAGATGATTGGATATTTTTTTTGAATAAATTGTTATGTCATCAAGATAAATAACAACTGATCTATTAATCAGACCCTTAAATACTATGTCCATGGCTCTCTGGAAAGTATCTCCTGCGTTTACTAAGCCAAAAGGCATTTTCTGATAAGCATAAGTTCCCCATTTGGTTCTGAAAGTGGTTTTCATCCTATCATCTGGATGTACTAGAATTTGATTATACCCTGAAAATCCATCAAGGAAGGACATGAGTTCAGAACCAGCTATCTTTTGGATAATTTGCTCCATGGTTGGCAATGGGAAATTTTCCTTTGGACATGCCTTGTTTAAATCCCTGAAATCAATATAGATTCTAATATCGCCATTTTTCTTCCTGACAGATACCATGTTGGGAACCCAATTGGAATGCCTTATAGGAAAAATGATTTTGGCTTTCAAAAGTTTGTTAAGTTCTGTTTTGATTTGATCCTCAAGATTTGATGAATCCTTCTTAACTTTTGTTAAACAGGCTTAACATCAGATAGGATTGGAATTGTGTGTTTAATTACAGAAGTATCATAAGTCTTTAAATCCTCATAACTCCAAGCAAAGACATTTTTTATATTTACTCAGAAGTTTAATAAAACAAAATATTTCTTTTGGAGTTAAATTGAGTCCTAGATTAACATTTTGAGGTTTAGAATCAGAGCCAAGATTAACTAATTCAAACTTCAAAGTTGAACTTTGAAGTTTAGCATCAATAACTTTCTTGAATCTATCTTTGATATCATAAAGATCCTCAAGTTTAACAACAGATTTAGGAATTGAATTTTCATTATTTCTTGAAGTAATTTGCAGATCATGATCATATTCATCAATAATTTTTTCATCATATGATTTCTCATAAGTTCAAAAATTCAAAATATCTTGATCATGGTAGAATACCCTACAGTTTGTAATATTATCTGGTACAGATGGGCAAAAAATAAACTCTACTAAAAATCTATCAGGACTGCAATCTTCAGCAGGAAGGAGTTTGGACGCAACATTTGTTAACAGGTCAGTTGATGTGTTTTAATTTCTAGGAATAGAAGAGATATTAAATGCTAGAAATTGAGTGGTAAGGTCTTGTACTAAGGTTTGATAATGTTTGAGATGTCCTGAAAGACAATGGATGGTATTACTTACTTGTCTTACGACAATTTTGAAATATCCATATACGTTAAAGTATTTTATATTTAACCCTATGGCCTTATAAAGCCCTTGAATCAAGGCTTCATATTCAGCAGTATTATTAGTGCACTCAAATTCTAATCTACATGATAGCATGGTTTTCTGTTCTTCTGGATCAATTAGGATGCATCCTGCTCCTGCTCCATCACTAGATTTTGATCCATCAAAATATAATGACCAAAATAAAGTTCTATCTATAGGTTTATCTACAAATGAATCCAAAATATTAATAATTCTAGAAGAATCAGATTACGAAAATTTTTCAATTTGAGAAACAAAAATATTTACAGAAAAAGGTTATTATGGTGTAGTAAAATTTCCAAGAAATGACTCAGCAGAATAACCTCCAAGAATATTATTGTTGAAAGTTATAGGTTCGTTTGGTTATTCAAATTCAGTTACAGTGTGCGTCATATGTTTTTCTCTCTCGATTTTGATTTGATTTGGTTTCCCTTTGTAGGGAAGCCACATATGTGAAAAAACAGTTGAGATATAGCCATTAAGTTTCATAGACTAGTCTTTGCTTATGACTAACCCATAGAATTCCAGAATATCTACATTTACAATATCAATTCTTTGGACAATCTTAGGATCGGAAGCTAGTGTAATGGTAACAGAATTGATTTCTCCTACAACTTGAACTTTAGAGCATTCTAATTGTACAACGTGAACTATAGACTTCTGTGGTTAGATATTCAATTTAGCACATACTGAAGTAGGCATTATATTAGAGTATGTTCCAGAATCAATTAAAAAATTATGAAAATTCTTATTGTAGATTTCATAAGTCAACAAAAATGGAGATGTCTGAGAATTTGAACTTTCTCAAATAAGAGCAGTGTCTCTTGCATCTACTTTGTCTGGTGGCTTACCAGTCCCTTTAACTACTTTAGCTACTACACCACTTGGTAGAGGAGCAATAGGTGTAGAATTTAACACTTTCAATAGAAGCTTTTGTTGATGTTTAAGTTTGCTGAGTTCATGTAATGAGATTGTCACTCTAGTATTTTTCATGTCTTCAAAAATATTATAATATATCGTATCTGATACCACCAAAGTCTTGGATGATGATGTTGGAGGATTGGGAGATGATGGCTGATTTTGAGTGGGTAAGGGAGAAGCTTTATTTGTGGGAGTTTTATCTTTAGTACTTGGAGTTGTAGTTTTCTTCTTGGGAACAGTTTGGACAGGTTCCAATGTATACTTTATCCTTGTATTCACAGGCATAGCTTCTTCTTCCATTTCACTATCTGAATTAGGGAGAATGAAATCCCATATTCCATTTAGTTCTGTTATTTCTTCCCTTTCATCTTCTTCATCTGATATTAGAGGAGTTTCTTCTTCTTCATCTTCTGATTCTACATTCGAGATTGCATTGGGAGGTTTTGATTCAGCTTGATTTCTCTTGAAATTTCTAAATGGTCTCTTTGTAGAAGTCTCTACTACTTGCTTTTTGATCTCAACCATCTCATTAGACATGGTTTTAAGGACTTTCTGTAAACCTTCCATGTCATATGGATCTCTTGGTGTCTTTTTCTTGGAATCATATTTAAAAGTGACTTTATTTTATTTTCTTTCCTCAATAGCATTTTTCTTATCTAGAGCAATCATTTGTTTTTCAACTGAAATAGCTTCTTTCATATTCTCAGCTAAAGTCGGTTTTACAGCTCTATCTACAAAAATTTCTATGTTTGAGGGAAAAGCATTAATGTACCATTCACTTCTAACCTGTTCACTAGGTTTAGATGTTGCAGGGATCTTATTCAAGAGTTTATTAAATCGAGAGTTAAAATATTTAATGTGTTCCTTGGGTTGAGTCTTTAAATTGGAGAGATCATTGATTAGGGTAGCAATTGGTCTATCATCTCCATATTCAGTTAAAAATTTCTCTTCAAACATATCCTAATTTGTGATAGAATCAGAAGGTAAGGAAAAGTACCAGTATCCTAATATTCCTTGCAAGGTATAGGGAAATAACCTGACTACAACATCTTCATGCTCTACTTGTTTTAAATTTATAGCAAGCATTAAATTATTGATATGTTCTTTTGCTGGTATACCAGTATCTGGACCAAACTTTGGTAGCCATTTTTCAGGATGATCAGGTAGATCATGCAAAGGTGCAACCATATTTACAGCTCCTAGTCTAGTCCATAGTCTTTGTGCTACTTGTGCCATTGTTGTGATGGTGGTAGAAGAACTAGAAGTGATAGTTGGTGTATGAGTAGTAACAGTTGAAGTACTAGAAGATACAATTGATGTTTGAATAGATTTAGTTTGAGCAGATGATGTTTGAGTAGATGATGATGAGACTACTACAATTTTTTGATTTGAAGCTTGGGAAACAGATGATTGAATATGCGATGAAGAACGAGTACCACTTTCTATTTCCGATGGAATTTTTCTTGTTTTGACTCTACTAGGTATAGGAAATTCTTTTGGGGAAATTCCAAGTTTTTTACTCTGTGACCTAGTGAAAGGTCTGGATGAAACAAATTTTGAGTTGACACTACCTTCAGATAATTCCAATTCTTCTAATGATAATGAGAATCCTTGAATTTTATGGAATAAAGCTTCAAATTCAGGGGATTCAGGAGGTGGATTATCTGATTGATGCAAGACTTTGGTAGTGGGTGTTTGAATGATTTTATCAATTTTTTCTCTAGTGATTTGAGATGTGGAAGAAATTGAAGGTGATGAGGGTGTTTTTCTCTTAGAATGGCTTTTGGATTTGGATTTATCTGTCATTCATAGATTGGGCCCTCCTTCTAGCGCCAAAAATTTTGAAGCCTCGAAAATCGTTACTTCAAACATTGGGCGATAACCACCCAGTCGGAACCTTAGGACAGCTCCTTTTCTGTTTGGTATGGTGGCTCCAACTGGATTTATAGGACTAGTTTCCTAATAATTTAAATGGGTTAGTAATTGAATGATTGAATGAAGGGAAAATGGGACTAAATGAATGAAATAAAACTATTTAAACTAACTAAAACTGATATGATAATTCTAAAACTAACTCGGGCATCAAATGTGAATACAACTTTAAATTGTTTGAATTAACCAATAACCATGAATATGTATTATAGCTTAATTGAATATGCAGTAACAAATAAAGATAACTCTGTTTAAGAAATTAAATAGAGTTATAATAACATATTTCATTCATAATTATATATCATTTGTATATATTGTAAAAGATAAATATTTCTACACACTCCGAAATGATATATATAAAGAAATATTGTAAAGCAGATACACATAAATGATAGAAATTTAAAAGAGAATATCACATAACATAAGAAAACTAACAGTGAATAGATAGAAATAACATATCCATCTTGATACTTTCCAATGCAATCCGATATCCAAATCCAGCAACTTCAATGCAAAATCAACTCCAAGATACAGAAATGCAATTCTTAAAGACAATTCCACACAGAATCACCAGATGTGATCCTTTATAAAAAATATAAGAGTCAATGGAGTACAGAAATGTAATCTCCAAGTCTAAATATTACAAATTCGGGACCCCTTTCTAAATGCATGAAAGGGGTTTAAATATGTACTTAACAAAATAACTAAAAATATTCCTACAATCTATCTAAATCAAAATTCTAGAACAGAAATGTGATCATGAGGTGAACCGACTCATTGATTATATGTTTCATTTGATGTGCCTAGATGGAATATTTTGAGCATTTCCTTCACTTCTTCTGGATGACTAAGCTTTCAGTGCAACCGCCCTATATATGTGGCATCAGAGAATTCGGGAATGATGCAATCAATGACATTTGAAAGAAATTTTATTGTTGTTTGTTGACTCTGCGGCTTGATAAGATAGGTCCACATTGTATCCCATGATATTCCTTGTAGTTGCTCAATTTGCTGATTTTTATTAATTATCTCTTGTTTCCATCTGTGATCAGTTTTTTTTACCCAAGGTAATTGGCCAGGGGTACAATCTGAAAATAAATTGATTGCATATAGGTTATCATTCACCAGCTGTGTTACATTGTTCATTATGCTTTTAGGTCTGGATGTAGCTCTTTCTACTTTGATTAAACGTTGTTCCCATTCTGCAAAAATAATTTCTCTATGTCTCTCCATAATCTTTGGAAGATTTGCTTTTCTTCCTGATTTTGAGTCTTTCCATAAAAGAAATTCAGAGATCTTTTCATCAGCTTCATCAAATTAAATTTTAAGATTGACTCCTTCATCTACCAAGGAAGATTTTAATTCACATAGGGATTCTGCTTCTGCAACCTTTAGACAAAATTCATTTAATTGTTGAGACAATAACTTGTTTGTCTCTAGGGCTTCATTTTTGAATTGATCCAAATTAGGATAATTCTTAAACGTGTCTAATTCAGATTGAAACATCTTCTCTTGCTCAATCTTTGAATTCTGTTCATTTTGTAGAAGTGTCTGTAATTTTTCTATTTCTTGATTTAGCTTTTGTTGCTTTTCTAAATTTTGCTGATCAATCTTTTCTTTTTCAACACGAAGCTACTCTTCTAATTGTTTAGATTTGAGTTCTCCATCCTGCAATCATTTTTTTAACTAAATGATTTTATGTTGGTTCTCTGTAACCTGTTCTTCTAACATGGCTATTTGCACATCCTTTTGTTTCATTAATTGTGTAACTTCAGAGGCCTTGTCTATTGTAGCAACACTATAGGCACATGCATATTTGGATAATTTGGTGAGATCGAGTCACCTCAGAATGCTTATAAACAATATTCATATACTCCACCCGCAATGTCAAAAGTGAATCTTGATTAGTTCTCCTCCTTTTCCTCTTCTTTCTCACAACAACTCTATGTTTAACACTGTAAAATATATCCAGAGGGGGGATTTCTTCTATCTTCAACATGATTTCACCTGTGGGGTTTTCAGGGATGATTTCTATATCATGGTATTTTAGATCATTAACTTGGGGATTATTCTGTTGTCCTATTTGTTGGGAAAATTATTCATATTGGCTCAGCAAATGAGGAGAAACTATATGTTTAGTATTGTCAACTACTTCTTTAGCAGCTTCCTCTCCTCCAAGTTGAGAATTTAGATTATTGTTTATATCTCTTTCTGGTGCCTATTCAATATTCTTATTGTCTGTGACTCACTTTTCAGTATGCACATTGGCATCAATACCTGTGCTTTCTTTTCTTTCCTGGACCGAAGACTGTTGTACATCAATTTTAGCAGTTGTTTCTGTCTTTTCAGTATCAAATTTGTTGCTAATATCATTCTTTTCTAAAACAGGATTAGTTCATGTTAGTTCTTTGCCAAATGTATTTTATGTTTCCTTCTATTTTGATTCATATTCCTGTAGAGAAACTCTCAATTGATCCAGAGGAAATTTGAGTAACCTCTAACTTCTAAATAAATAAATAAAAATTCATTTCTTCGACCTGAAGTTTGGACTTGGCCAAATCAAAAAATTGGGACATTTTATCTACATAAAAAAATAAATCATCAAACATATCTGGTTCATGTTCGAATCGAGAAATTGAAACAGAAGTAGTAAAGTCATATGCCACCTTCCTAGGATCATATTGCCTCCCTGGGATTGTTGAAAGCCTGAGATTGGTTAGCTTAACAACTTCTTTTTTAGCATGGGAAAAATTACTGAGATTATAGTCACCACATTTAAAAGGAAAAGTAGGCCACATAAGATTCTTGTTGTTCTTGAAAGTTCTAGACATGCCTTCTACTGTTAGCTGATAAGAAATTTCCTGTGCTAACAGTTTGTCTGGAACATACAAAGGAAGGATGTGTGGTTCTACAATAATTCCAAAAAATTTGTTATATTTGAACTTTTCCTCTCTGAGCCAATCTCCAATTGAGGAAAAATCAACTTTAGCTTTGTCAAAAAGTCTAGGAGGGAATCGGCCAAAAATGGTTTGATAAATCGGAATAAGAAAACCGTGACACACTCTATAAACATGTCATTTGAAATGCCCCTTCCATAAGAACTTGTGATATATATGAATTGGAACAGGATCTTTAGGGGTCCATTTCCATCCTAATAAGGGGAATTCCGAATTGAAACAAAGGGCATCTAGGATATAAGCACAAAAATAAAAAGGAGTGGAATCTTCTGAATTTTTGTCTTTCCTATACTCAAGAATTCTATTGGATATCTTATCAGAAATAATGACAGCCCATTCCATTATCTTAGAACTAATAGAATAATGTATTAATGACACCATTTGTATAGAAAACCTAGCTGAGTTATCATTTCCAAACAATCTACACATCATTGCTATGGCATAACAGTATGGAGGCAAAAGAGACTCCACAGAGTACATACCTGATGCCTCGTGTATGTTATTTTCAGGAACCCTTCTCCTTTCTTTAATTGGTTCCAACTGATTTTCATGATTCGCAGAAAATTCTTTGATAAAATCTTTGTTATAAATTTTCTGTGGGTCTGCAAGGTGGTATATCGCTTTGATGTCTTCTGGTTTGAATGATGTGAATATTACTCCAGAAGCTGAAACAAAGGTTCTATCTTTGATAGGCACATTATCAATTACCCATCCAATAACATCATAATATGGAAAAATGTTTGGCCAAGCTGCAACTCGGTGCAGAAATGAGTTTGCTAATGCACCGAGAAGATTTTCAGAATCAGAATCTGAGTCATTTTTGTCAGGTACTGTAGCCTTAGCTTCAAAAACTTTAGAGTTTTATTTTTCAAGTAATTTATATACATTTTCCCATTTCATCTTACCAATTCCCTGGCATGAGGTATCTGTAACTAGCTTAAGCATTGATGGTTTCTATTTAGGCGGTATAATGAATACATAAGCTTTTGCAGCGATGGTAGCTTTCGATTTCCTGAATGTTTTAGACATTTCAGTATCGTGCAGTGTTTCTCTTGTTCTACGAATAGAAGAATTGGGCATTCTATTATTCCGCAACAAAGAAAAGCTTTCAGCCAAGGTGAAAATGCAATAATGAAAACAGCTATACAAAAGGATTATTCGTTGATTTGCATTTATTATATTTGTGGTTTAAAACTTAAATGCCCTCTAGGGAGTCACATTCATGCATTCAATAAAAGAAAAAATCCTTATTATTTGTTTCATTTGTGAATTAATGTCAACATACAATCAGAGTTTGGCATATTTTGAAATAAGTGTAAATATATTACCTTTTAAATCTTTGGAACGCGATGAATAATAATATATGAATATTTAAGTGGTTTTCTCATCGCAATTCCTTTAAAAGGAAAATGAAATAATACTTATGCCAAATTCCGATTGTGAAGAGCAGATCGGGGATTTTCAAATGGAATGAATCATTAAATAGTTTCTCCAATAATCCGATTACGATGAGGTAGGGTCTGCCACATCGAAATATTTTAACCAAATGAATATATTGTTTTAATTCTCTGAAATGCGATTGCAATGAGTCAAATCACACCGGAAGTATGCAAAACAAACATAACACTTTAAAAGTTTATCTGAAATGAGATTGCGATTGTGTGCCATCACATTGGAATTTTACAAAGCAAAAATAGAATTTAAAGAATTCTTCGATTTTCCGATTTGCGATTACTGTACATATCGAATATTGTTAAATATAAAGAATTTATATAATAATTTTGATATGACTAAAAGATTTGTTTCTTGTTGGATCAGAAATTTTTTTAAAGGTTTGTACACTTTGTAAATAAAAATATGTAATGTATCCATTTATCAATGAATCTTTTATTTCTATCTAGAAAGAAAGATAAAAAGGGTACCTATTTCTAAATGGAATTTATTCTAAAATTTAAAAATGGGGAGGGTTGTTGCACATTACAACAGTGTGATAAAAAATGCTAAATAAATTCAGATTAAATGTATAAGTATTTTTGAGTGACAAAAGACTTAATGGTTGGGTACAATTTGTGTGATTCCAGTCTGGAGCTAGTGGATGTGTGTATAGGTCGACTAAAGAACAAATCAAGAATTATGGATTCAGAGGAGTAATACAAAATGGTAGCTTGTATTCTGGATTGAACTAATGAGTAAGGCATGCAACAAGCGTGATAATCCCAAGTTGGAGTTAATAACAAAAAAGAGAACAAGCTCAGGAGAGATCAACGATTTTAAAGACTGAATAAAGCTCATGAAGGATAGCAGAGTTGCAGAATGGTGACAGTATAAAGAAGAGAAATCGACTAAGGCAGAAAAGACTTAGAAGATTTCCAAAGAAGGTGATCATGCAGTGAGGATTGAATCGCAAAATTGATGTTTTAAGCTTTAACGACAGAGATCAGTGTGAGCGAAAGAGATGAATAAGATTCGCGTGAAGGTGAGCTGACGGTCATGACTAGATCGTAGATATGAAAGGGAAGAGATTGACGGTTGAGATGAATTCGAAAGTTAAAAGAAATAACTTGTGATGCGATGAGATGAAGGTCAAGTAATGAGGACCATTAGATGTAGGCATAGATCAAAGGCGAATGGTGAATCGTAAGTTCGCACATCGTAAATGTTAGTGGATAGCGTTAAGACTTCATTGGTTAAGTGACTTTGTTTATGATGCAGTAAGGATCGAAATATGTGATGCAATGAGGGGAGACGATGTGTTGAAATTTTGCGTTAGCGCACATCATATATTTTATGGTTTGTACTTAAGAGTTTGCATGGTAAAGTATTTTGGTTCTGATGTGACAAGGATTGCAGATGGCAGTGTGAGATGGTACTGTGGGGTTGTTAGATCTGGAAAAGATCTATAGTGGAGATTACATCGCAACTTTGCATCGGTGATTGTATTATTCACCATCTAAGTTGCAATTTAATTTTTCTGCTATGTGATGCACTGTGATTTTCCAAGGGATGGTGGGACCCTTGTTGGCTTGAGGGGTCCTGACCCAGGTTCGGTGTGTAAGGTTTTCCAAAAAACCTCGATATTACTTGCCCTTTCAGCAGTGACCTGCTTTCGCAGGTCACAGTCTTACCCGAAGTAGTATGGGTGGGTGTTGGAACCAGGTTTCCGCACCCTAAGAGACGATGGGTAAGGCAAGCAGGGCTGCATCCTGTTTTTGTAATTCTCAAATTACCTTGTCCTGCGCAGGGTTAATTATACTCCTATTCTCATCCACGTGCACTAGATATACAGTTATAGGCTTATTATATCATCAACACAGTAGTACATAAACAGAACATAATAGATCTAGATCCAATAGCTCAATACACAGACCTTTCGTAGCTTAAAGATAGAAAATACATAACACAACAATTATTAGAAATTCACATAACATAACTCACAGATTCAGATCTCGAATAATCCTTCACATGCATTCATTCATCAATATTTCCTTGCAATTCCCTTCCCAACCTGTGCACATAGTAGCAGGGTCTGCATAGAGCTGGACTAGGATCTTCGCGCACACAGCCAGCAGGAGTCCATTCCCCGAAACCCAAACAAACTGCTTAAGAAATATATTGTATCAATATCTCATCAATTCCTTTCCTTTTCAATAAAAAATGCATCTCTATTTATAACAATCTAGCTCCGACTTTCCTATGGTCTTCAACCCATGGTTTTCGGACCCCTAGTTTACCCTTTGACCCATTACAATTCGTTTAGGGCTTTGACCCACCCCAAAACCCCTGAGTTATACTAAATATAATCAAAACTAATCAAAATGGACTAGTTTTTCAGCTTGTTAGGAGACCCCATTCCAAAAGTCCCCCAACACAATCTTGTGACTCGTCCCAAGTCTTTGCACTGGTGCGGCTTCCATTTGAATGCGCAAAGTGTCCAGAGTGTTGATAAGCAGAGGGAATATGTCCAGAATTTGGGCCATAGCTTTCTGCGCAATTTTTACCAATGTCGGGGAAGCAGGCCCATTTGTATTCATAGAGATCCATTCTAAGAGCCTGTGGAGATGTGCGATGGTGGACTAAGCTTTGTGTGCAAGCTGGAGTGCAGTATTAGACCATGGCTTCAACCATTTTTGAATAAATTTCTTGGAGTGCCGAAGGTCCTCAATCTTGTCTATGGTGGCTAGGCACTGCACGGAAATGGGGGAAGGTGTGGAGGCTCGGACTTGATCCAGAAAATATTCTACCTACTGTAAATCCTACTAGATATGCTGAATCATGGAATGGTGTTGCATTGTCATCCATATCTCTGTAGTTGTTGTGACCAATTGTGGTCCCTATGTCAGCTACTCCTAAATGATATGCATTGCATCTGTGACCACATAAATCTACTGGGCATGAACTTTTGGAGGTATGGCATACTGTTGCTTGTCCCGGTCATGGCGGTGAACCTCCCACATCACCCTAGAGGATAGTATTTTTAGCTTTGAACCAAATAGTTGTGCTAAATCTAGTTGGACATCCTCAATAGTTAGGGCAGGAGTGCGAATTATGGCAGCGCGAGGGAGAAACATACACACTCTAGGTAGGTGGCACTTGGGAGTTGCGGAGACATCGTAACATGTCTATGTATCTTAGCATTCCTTGTGGCCCACAGAAAATCCTCATTTTCAGAAGCCCAAGCTCTGCCCTATAACTGCACTTAGCAGTCCCAGGTCCTTGCACCAGTTCTTTCGGCGGGTCTGGGTCCATAGTTTGAACAGAACAGTGAACATTGCAGAGAATATGGATGAACACAAAAACCTGAAACGCGGATAGCCAAAGCCCGCCGAATGGTGAATAAATTTCTTGGCATGAAGCTTTCCACCGATCTGAACCCCCTCCAGAGTTATTAATTGGTAAGGGCGCTCGTTCGTGGCACATACCATTAATCCTGCGGACCATTATTTTCATTAATTGCTGCATTTTTAAACTTGCCGCCTATTTTTTGTACTTGCCAGGATCTTGTATTATGAAATTGGGACATACCAGCGGTTATCCTTCATGCCCTAGGTCATGTCCATGAGTTTTCAGACCATAGATGACGCTTGTATGTCGTGTGCGTATCTGGAGTGAGGGTTGAGGCAAGCTGAACCTACAATTTGGGTAGCATTCTTGTCGAAGACTTTACTTCACTTCCGGTCAGGATGTCACTGGCTGCGTCATATGTCCTGGTGTCATTTATCACTTGAGATGTTTGCTGATGTTCAGATAGGTCTGTAATCCTACGTGTGCTGAGGGCTATGGTACGCTGGTAATTCTATTCGGGAACGATTCGATTGCACTCTTGAGCATTGCTCCACAGTAGGTATCCATGTAGGTCAATTGACCTCAGAGCCCATCTGGCCACAGGGGTCCCTCTGCATAGGATCACCTTACTCTAGTATTTCCCCTGAGTAAAGAATACCGGCCCTTGCATAGGTGTTTCGCAAAGCGTTAGCGGTAATGCTTCTCGCCTATGGTCCGTGTAATTATTCGGTTCATTAGATGGATGATCTTCACCTGTGTCCTCTTAGCAGGGAAAGGTTCTTTCTGTGGTAGAGATGCAATGGAGATTCCTGATGGTCTGAAGGCTTCGCAGCATGGAAACTTCATGCAACTGACCTTGCCAATTCTCCAGCTCTTCATCGGAATCAGAAAAACATTCACTGTCCTTTTCCCAATAGATCATTCCTTCATCTATGGGGTTAACTTGATCTTCATCCTGTATATATATCTTATAAATGTGATCCAATTCCTCCTTCTCATAGGTTGGCTCTATGTACCGCACACCTTCTCCTGGGTCTAGTGGTTCTATGACACGCGTACCTTTGTTTTCAAATACCATGCTGCGCTTCTTGAGATTTATGACACTTCCCATGTCTATTTCCCAGTCCATTCCAAGGAGCGCAGGATAGGGATCCACATCTTCAACTATTTCTATTACTTATAAATCAACTAGGGCCCGTACCCCTGTGATGTCCACTATGACTTTTGGTAATATACCTAGAGGGATGATTTTTTGCTGATTTTCCATTTGTAGCTCAAGAGTGGACCATTTCAACTTAGGCTCTCCCATTTGTTGCCATGTTTGTTTTGGTAAGATGTTCACATCCGAACTGAGGTCCAAGATACCCTGATCCATCTCATAGTCTCTGATCTGCACATTCAATCGCATCTCTCTCTCAGTGCATTTCTTATAGTTGTACATACTATGTACATCCTTAGTCTCAGGGATAGAATTGGGCCGAGCCACATAGGTATTCAGTAATGCTAGGAGATTTTCTACCACCTGCGGACTCCTTAGTAACTTCATACATGTTTTTAAGAAGGGCTCAACTTCTTCTTCTATCTGAGGCTGCGAGGAGGCTACCATTGATCCTTGTTTGTTGAAAGACACCACTTCTTGAGATGCATTTCCCCCCTTAGCTCCCTGGGTGACCAGCCCACTATGTGTCATGAATTTTGCACTCAGATCCACCTATCTTAGCTCGGTTTTAACTCATTGTATGTTCTATGTTGGGGTAGGCTGCTTTTCCTGCATCTTGGCTATCAAAATTGGGCATTATTCTACCTCATGATATAGCTTCCTTCAATACTTGCACAATGCCCCGGTGGGATTAGGGAATTCTCTGGAAAAGTGCCATATTTCCCCATAGTTATAATAGATTAGCTACCCCCGTCCTTGACCTGTGCTACCTCCTCGACCTCCCCTGCCTCAGGTCGATGATCCTCCAAAGTGCGCAGCAAGTCTTGGCGATGCAGGGTCCGATTGCACCAAATACAAGTTCCTATGATCCATCATTAGGTCATACGTGCGACATTTTTGCTCATCATGTCCCACTAATCGGTAGAATCGATACCATTGTTGTTTTTGTTCTAGGACATACGCACCTAGCCGAGGGCAATGGCTCGTATCATGTATTCCTACTACCCAATAATCATCATAGAAAAGCACCGATCCGCTCGATCCTGGTCATAATAGGACAGGTTCTCTACTTGCCCGTGGGCATATCGAACTAGGTCCTCCTGCTTGAATATAATTGGTTAGCAAAGGACACTGATCCTTCGTATGGCCAGACACTCGTCATTGTATGCACCATAGGTCTGTGCAAATGTCCTTTCCTCGTTATTTTTGTAGGCTCTATATTTCCAAATGCATCGCCCCAAGTTGCTCCTAGATTTGTCGTACCCCTGCCAACGTATCCTCTTGGGGTGCAGCTTCTAATTTCATAGCAACTTCTACAACTTTCTGTTGGAAATATTGTCATTGATGGCAAAGGAATTGGCAAAGTTCAGTAGAGAAGAATAGAGGATGAACAGAAGGAGCAGAGATAGAATGGGACGAGTACAAAGGCGCAGTAGAATTTTGGTGAACAGAAAGACGCATTCAAGAAGGAAGGGAGAAATGTAAGGAAGAAATTAATTGTCATGGGCCGCAGCCACAAATTCCAGAGGATAGTTGATTATGGTGTTGGGCAGAGCCGTCTTTACAGTGGAACGAATTTATTCCCGTAAATCTAATTTACGAAGGAGCAGAGTTATTCAAGACAGTCATTTCGGGAATTTAAGCCCTCAACAACCAAGTATGAAGAAAATTTATGAAAGTATGTTTAAACAGTGAAAAGACTTTAAATATTTGAATGTGGCAGGACAAGTCGTACCTACCACTTGAGCGCAAATCGCAAAGCGCAGTTTTGAAGCTTCAAGTGTCTTGTTGATATGGATTATTTGCGATATGCGATCATCGCGCCATCGCAATATCACAACATCGCAATATCGCAATATCGCAACATCGCAACATCGCAATATTGCATATTTGTTATTTCCACCATCGCAAGTTCCGTTGTTTGCGATATGCGATCATCGCGCCATCGCAATATCGCAATATCGCACATCTAAGTGTTCCGCCATATGTTTGATCGCCAATTTACGATGCGATCCCATCGCAAATCGCAATTGTCAACTTTGCGCACTTTTGTTTGATCCACCAATATCGCACATCGCAAATGGCCGACTGTGATGTGGGCCCGGGGTCAAAGAATGAAATCCACTTTGTTTGAAGATTGAAGTCCGGGTTAAAAGTTCATTGAAATTTGATTAATAGTAATTTTACGGGGGAAGTGTAAAGTTTTAAAATAACTGAAGAGGGGTTATAGTTATAAAATTTGAACATTTTATTATAAAGTGTGAAGGAAGCCCCCGAATTGAAATAATATTATATGGCGGAGATAAAACACTACCTTTAAGATGATTCGTGCATGGAAGAATGGAGGTTAGGTTTTTCAAATTAGATTGGCACAGTTATTAATTCAAAAACGATTGAGATGTACGGCTATTCCGCTTGCGGAACTCACCACATCAAAAAGACACTTGTGTATGGAAAAGTGTTGGATATTGTTTATAAAATCCAGAGGGTTAAACTTTGGGTTAAAGGTTGGGCGCACATAGATAATTTGAATCTCCTCGTTTGAATAAAATAAATTAAAAAGAAATCAAAGAGCCCCGGGGATAAACTAAAGGAATACCATTAGTTGCTGAGTGGTTGCCCCCCCCCCCCCCATGGTGGCTGAGGAAAGCAGATCTGATAAGGTAAAGGATACAGACCATATTATTCCATTGGGAGTTGTGTGAGACAGAAGAAGAATTCTCTAAGGAATATCCGTATGGACACACAACGTTATTAATTATATTCTAGTTCATGATGCACCTTTCTAGACATTGATCAAAAGGTGATGAGTCTGGAGAGGACTAATTTGGAATAATTATGAAAAATAGATGTCTTATTAGAGTTAGGAACACATATGATCCTTAATTGCAAAGAAAGATGGCTGAGTTGTACAAGACACAATGTATGATACACTTAATGTCGATGTCATAAATTTCCCAAGTAATAAATTTCCCAAGTCCGGATTTGGTGTCTCACTGCTTCCCGTGTATAATTGGAAAAATATGTTCATATCAATACCAAATGTAATGGGTCAGAGGGTTGAAGCCTTCTGTATATAGAAGCTGATGTTATGATCAGGGGGGGGTTGTAGCTCCCTTCCAGGAGAGGCTGGTAAATGAGAGAAGGTTGTAGCCTTCTGCAGGTGGGTGCCTGCGTGCTGGTATAAGTCTGCGCCAGCACAGAAATTGAAATATGTTTTCTTTATAATAAAATATTGAAGACAGGAACTTCAGCAGCGGTGGTTTTCTCCCGAATTGGGTTTCCACCTTAAATCCTGGTGTTCTTATGTGTTTCTATGTTTGATGGTTTGTACTGTTATTTCTATTCATGCTTATCTGATGAATAAATGATGCAATGATTTAATTAAAGACGTGATAAGATCTCTGGACATACAAGTAATGTAACATATGGTATTAAGAGAAAGGAAAACCAAAAAAATTATCAGTCAGCTCTAAATACTGATTCACCCCCCCCGTCTCAGTATTTTTTTCCTCAACAATTGGTATCAGAGGAGGTCCTTCTGAAAAGCTTAGCCGTTAGAAGGAAGATCAATCAAGATGAGCAATCAAGATGGAACAGCTTCTATCAGGCCTCCAATCTTCAACGGAAACAACTTAATCTTTTGGAAAACAAGGATGAGGTCCTATCTTCAGTCTCTGGGAGCAGATGTATGGGCTATTGTTGAAGGAGGATATCGATATCCAGCCACAGTGCCAACAGATCCGATGGAAAGAAAGAATTATGAAACAAATGCAAAGGCAATACTCTATTGAAGTTCAGAACCCATGGCATTGGTCAAAAGTAATGCAATGAACGTAAAACAAAGAGAGCAAACTATCTGTTTAATAAGATGGTTAAAAGTGCTAAACTTACAAATTTTAGAATCAGACATATGAGAAGAAAATGTCAATGAATATAACCATTGCAAATTTTTCTACTCTTGAATATATTGTAAACGCTGCGAGAAATTTGGAGAAACAATAACTCCAATCTAATTTTGTTGAGAAAACTTAAGATCTCAATGTTACAATTTGGAGCTGGAAAGTTTCACTTAAGAAAAAGAAGGATCTTCAAATTTCATCATATAACTTGTAGGCAAGTATTAATCATAGCATATGGAAGAGAGGAGGACCATGTGAAGTCAAAGAAGCAGTCTTTAGAACTTCTACAAAAGGGAAGGAATTACAAATAACAGAAGGATCAGGATATATCTCAGAAGAAGATGAGATAAACTTCGTAAATAAACTTCAACTTGGCACATGACGGTTCAGAGGTAAGCTTCCTTTCAAATGTTTTGATTGTGGAAGAACTGGTCATTATGTTGCTAAGTGTCCTTATAAAGAAACACATAGAAAGGGGAAGGAAGCAGCAAAAAGGAATAAGAATCAGTTTAGCACTAGAAAGAGTTACTATACTTATGAAGACAGTGATGGGCTATCAGATAGTGAGGAAGAATGTGAACAAGAACTTAGACTCCTCATGGCATTTGAAAAAGAATCTAAAGAAGGAAAGGATACTTTTGTGGATGCTCTAGAAGATAGTGATTTTCTTGATGAAAATAATAAACTCAAAATTTGCCTAGAAGAGAGTAAACTAATCATAGAAACTCTCAAAAAACAGCTTGAAGATAAAGAGAAACACAATGAGAATTTAGAATGTGAAGTTGTGCATCTAAGAAAAGAACTTGAGAAAGTAAAAAATCTGAATCTTAGATTTTCTAAAGGGTCTGAAACATTAGATGAGATTATCAAGGTACAACGTTCTCCTCTTATAAAGACAGGTCTTGGATATATCGGAGAATCTTCTCAGGCTTCAGCACCAAATTATCTAAAAGCAGTTACAGTTGGTTTACAACATGCTGTCACTCAGCAACGGAATAAAGAATCCTTACAGGTAAAGCATGATTATTTCAATTCAAGGAATTTCTTTCAAAGAAACATCAATCAACAGATAAATTCATATAGAAGATTTGATGATCGCAGAAATTTTTTCTTCAATGGACAATGTTTCTCATGTCACAATTTTGGTCATAAAGCTGTTCAATTTGTAGCATATAAAACTATTATGAAAAGAGAAGCAAGAAAGAAAAGGATTAATATTGAAGCAAAGAAGAATACTAATAACAAATTTTCTCCTCTTCAAAATGAAGTTGAATGCACTTACTGCAATAACTTTGGCCGTAAAGAATCTGAATGTAGGAGAAAAGTTCAGCCAAAAGAACAAGTTTCTTCAAGCTCCAAAGTATGGAAAAAGAAGGAAAGCATGAAGAAAATTGTGGTATAGCTAAGTATTAATAATGATAAGAAAACAATGGCACATTATAGTGGATGCGTTCAGATACATATAAAGAGCAAATCTCCACAATGTCTAGAAAAGTGAAGTAGGAGAAGAATGCGGTACTTTTGAAAATGATACCTCAAATGCCATATATGGCCCATTTTCCAATGATAAGGAATCTTAATAATGTCATGTATGTGGATGATTTAAGACATAAACTGTTAAGTGTAAGTCAAATGTGTGATCAAGGAACTGAAGTTGTCTTTAGTTCAAAAGAATGTGTGGTACGTGATCTTGATACAGGTAAAGAAATTATAAAAGGGAAAAGAACTCCAAACAACCTATATATATGGAAGAATCCCATAGTTTGTTACGTTATTTGAGTAAATCTTCAGAAAATTGCCATGGTAGAATTTGGGTATCCTGGGAATGTTTCTCAATCTCACAAATCACAGATTGAAGCTGTCAGACTTTCCAATATTACTTGACTCAAAATATCATAAAATCTTGCTAACTGGGTAAGCAAATCCAGTAGCAACTGGGTTTTCAAGGAACGACCATCAAGTAAGCCTCTTGAACTCATTCATACTGACATATGTGGACCTATGAGGAAAAATTCACCCCGTGGTGAAGAATACTATATCTTATTCATTGATGATTTCTCTAGAATGTGTTGGATTGGACTGCTTAAACAGAAAGATGAAGCATTTGAGAAATTTCAGATCTTCAAAGCACTAGTTGAGAATGAATTAGAATTAAAAATCAAGTGTCTCAGATCTGATCGACGAGGAGAATATACATCCAAATAATTTCTTCAATTCTGTGAAAAAAATGGCATAAAAAGATAGTTCTGTGTAGCTGGAACTCCACAATAGAATGGTGTTGCAGAAAGAATGAATAGAACAATTCAACAAATGGCTAGAGCTATGCTTGATGATTCCGGAACAGCTGACACGTTTTGGGGAGAAGTAGCACATACAGCAGCAAACATTCTCAACAAAGCACATGCCCATGTAAATAGTGATAAAACTCCATATGAACTCTGGTATGGTAATCCTCCCACTATAAAGAATTTTAGAATTTTTGGGAGCAAATGCTTTATCAAGAATAATGATGAAAAACTTGGCAAGTTTGAACCCAGAGAAGATGAGGGAATATTTCTTGGTTACTCCTCTAGGAGTAAGGCATATAAATGTTACAATAAAAGACTTCGAAATAATATTTAATGTATTGATGTTTTTATTGATGAGTCTCCTGCAGCCCCAAAAGAAGAAAAGCAAACAACAGATGAATATGATGAGGACACATATTCTCCTACATCAAAAAATAATGATACAAACAGTTCACCCAGTGAAGAATCTGAAAAGGAGTTATCTGAAAAGGCTCCATCTAGATATGTTCAAAAGAATCATCCAGAATCTCAAATTTTGGGAGAAAAGGAATCAGGTGTACAAACAAGAAGGACTCTTGTGGGATCTTCTAGCAATCTTGCATTTCTGTCCACTATTGAACCTCACAGTGTCAGTCAAGCTAGCAAAGATGAATGTTGGATTCAAGCCATGAATGAAGAGCTTGATCAAATTGAAAAGAATCACACTTGGGAATTAGTACCAAGGCCTCGTGACAAAAATGTCATTGGAACGAAATGGATATTCAAAAACAAGTTAAATGAGAATGGGGATGTTATAAGAAATAAAGCTAGACTTGTGTGCAAAGGGTATGCTCAACAAGAAGGTATAGACTTTGAAGAAACCTTTTCTCCTGTAGCCAGACTTGAAGCCATAAGAACGTTTCTTGCCTTTTCAAGCTTCCAACAACTCAAAGTTTATCAAATGGATGTTAAATATGCTTTTCTCAATGGTGATCTAGAAGAAGAAGTTTATATAGAACAACCAGAAGGATTCATTTTGGGAAATGATGAAAAACTTGTTTGTAGACTAAAAAGGCTCTATATGGTCTCAAAAAAGATCCAAGGGCATGGTACTATCGTCTTGACAAATATCTTCATCAACAAGGATTTTCAAAAGGGTCTGCTGATAGCAACTTGTACACAAAAACTGAAAATGACAAACTTTTGATTGTAGTTGTATATGTTGATGATATCATTTTTGGAAGTAATAAAGAGTCTATGAGTCAGAAATTTGCTTCTGATATGCAGCAAGAATTTGAAATGTCTTTTCTTGGGGAACTAACATTCTTTCTTGGCTTGCAAGTGCAACAAGCAACAAATGGCATATTCATATCACAAGCAAAATACCTCAAGCAAATTCTGAAGAAGTATGGCATGGAAGATTGCAAACCTGTAAGTACACCAATGATAACTAGATGTAATCTCAGTTCTAATGATGATTCCCCCACAGTAAATCAACCCGAATACAGATCTATGATAGGAAGTCTACTTTATCTCACTGGGACAAGACCAGACATCATGCATGCAGTTGGGATTGTTGGATGATTCCAAGCCAATCCAAAAGAGTCTCATCTTTAGGCTGTGAAAAGAATATTCAAATATCTACAGGGAACTCAAGACTTTGGACTATGGTATCCAAAGAATTCTGATCTTACTCTTCATGCATACACTGATGCTGCATGCAGATTGGGCTGGAAGTGTTGATGATCGAAAAAACACTAGTGGTGGTGCATTCTATATGGGGCCCCGGTTAGTATCTTGGTTTAGCAAGAAGCAAAGCTCCATTTCCTTATCTACATTAGAAGCAGAATATGTGGCTGCAGCATCATGTTGCACTCAACTTCTCTGGATGATGCAAACTCTACAAGACTTTCAAATCAAATGCTCACCTCCTATCTCCATTATGTGTGATAATACAAGTGCCATCAGTATCTCAAAGAATCCTGTTATGCATTCCAAGACCAAGCACATTCCCATCAAATATCACTTCTTACGAGAACAAGTGCTTAAGAAAAAGGTGAAATTGGAGTATGTTTCCTCCAAAGAACAAGTTGCTGATATATTTACCAAACCTCTACCCAGGGAAGCGTTCGAATATCTCATACAAAAACTGGGAGTAGTCTCTGCCATGCAAAGAATCAGGTCTACTTAATTATAGAAGATTAAATTGGTTGTAAGGTGCTGTTGGGCATCTCTGAATGCATAGGCTAAGGGGGAGCATTGGTCATGTGGCAAGGGTGCATTACTTGTTACTTCATTGAATTTTATGTTTGAAGATGCAGCATGATCTCGGGGGAGCATGATGGTACAAAGGATCTTGATCAACCCTTTGCCATTGATGAGAAAGGGGGAGGAAAAGCAAAGAAGGGCTTCTATAAGACAAATCGAGGAAGAGTATTGCCATCAATGCAAAAGGGGGAGATTGTTGGAAATATTGTCATTGATGGAAAAGGAATTGGCAAAGCTTAGTAGAGAAGAACAGAGGACGAAGAGAAGGAGCAGAGATAGAATGGGAAGAGTACAAAGGCGCAGCAGAATTTTGGTGAACAGCAACACGCATTCAAGAAGGAAGGGAGAAATGTAAGGATGAATTAATTGTCATGGGCCGCAGCCACAAATTGCAGAGGAGAGTTGATTATGGTGTTGGGCAGAGCCGTCTTTACAGTGGAACGAATTTATTCTCGTAAATCTAATTTACGGAGGAGCAGAGTTATTCAAGATAGTCATTTCGGGAATTTAAGCCCTCAACAACCAAGTATGAAGAAAATTTATGAAAGTATGTTTAAAAAGTGGAAGGACTTTAAATATTTGAATGTGGCAAGACAAGTGGTCCCTACCACTTGAGCGCAAATCGCAAAGCGCAGTTTTGAATCTTCAAGTGTCTTGTTGATATGGATTATTCGCGATATGTGATCATCGCGCCATCGCAATATCACAACATCGCAATATCGCATATTTGTTATTTCCGCCATCGCAAGTTCCGTTGTTTGCGATATGCGATCATCGCGCCATCGCAATATCGCAATATCGCACATCTAAGTGTTCCGCCATATGTTTGATCACCAATTTGCGATGCGATCCCATCGCAAATCGCAACTGTCAACTTTGCGCACTTTTTTTGATCCGCCAATATCGCACATCGCAAATGGCCGACTGTGATGTGGGCCCGGGGTCAAAGAATGAAATCCAGTTTGTTTGAAGATTGAAGTCCGGGTTAAAAGTTCATTGAAATTTGATTAAAAGTAATGTTACGGGGGCAGTGTAATGTTTTAAAATAACTAGAGACGGGTTATAGTTATAAAATTCGAAAATTTTGTTATAAAGTGTGAAGGAAGCCCCCGAATTGAAATAATATTATATGGCGGAGATAAAAGACTACCTTTGGGATGATTCATGCATGGAAGAATGGAGGTTAGGGTTTTCAAATTGGATTGGCATGATTATTAATTCAAAAATGACTGAGATGTATGGTTGTTCCGCTTGCGGAACTCACCACATCAACAAGACACTTGCGTATGGAAAAGCGTTGGATATTGTTTATAAAATCCAAAGGGTTAAACTTTGGGTTAAAGGCTGGGCGCACATAGATAATTTGAATCTCCTCGTTTGAATAAAATAAATTAAAAAGAAATCAAAGAGCCCCGAGGATAAACTAAAGGAATACCATTAGTGGTTGAGTGGTTTTAGACTCATGGTATTGAGAAAGGCAAGATATATATAAAGGAAAAAGATCATTATTCGATTGGGGAGTTTTGGCGAGCATTGGTGAAGAAGGAATTTCTCTAAGGAATATCCGTATGGACAGACAACGCGCTTAATTGATGATTCTGAGGCCATGATGCACCCTTCGAGACATTGATCTAAAAGGTGCTGAGTCATGAGAGTATTCAATAGAAGAAACGATGAAAAGCTAGCGGATGTCTACTGCAGAACACATATGGATCCGGTGCATATGACAGTTGGAGTTTCTAAAGGTTAATACACACAGAAGGATACATGGAATGTTGAATGCATAAATTCTTTGAAGTCTGGATTACAGTGGTCTCGCTATTCTGTTATGTATAATTGGGAAAAATATGTTTGTTAATTGAATAAAAGGTTGCATTGGGTCAGAGGGTTGAAGCCTTCTATATATAGAAGCTGATGTTATGATCAGGGGGGTTGCAGCTCCCTTCTAGGAGAGGCTGGTAAATGAGAGAAGGTTGTAGCCTTCTGCAGGTAGGTGCATGCGTGCTGGTATAAGTCTGCGCCAGCACAGAAATTGAAATATGTTTTCATTATAATAAAATATCGAAGACAGAAACTTCAACAGTGGTGGTTTTCTCCCGAATTGGGTTTCCACCTTAAATCCTGGTGTTCTTATGTGTTTATATGTTTGATGGTTTGTACTGTTATTTCTATTCATGCTTATCTGATGAATAAATGATGCAATGATTTAAGTAAAGACGTGATAAGATCTCTAGACATACAAGTAATGTAACATATGGTATTAAGAGAAAGGAAAAACAAAAAAATTATCAGTCAGCTCTAAATACTGATTCAACCCCCCCCCTCTCAGTATTTTTCCTCAACACTTTCTCCCACGATTCAAAGGTGTGATGATTCATCGGAGTGCGCAGGTGGGGTAACAACATAGCAATGAACCACTCTGTATGTTGTATATCATCATAGTCGAACCCTCCTTCCCTAATTTCCTTCTTTAGTCACTAATCAGCCTCCTGTACTGACTCAGATGCACCTTGCTTGAAGTCCTTTACTTCAGCTACCAACTGGGAATAAGATTTTGGCTTCCGGAATTGTTGCTTCAGAGCATCTTTGATATCTTGAATAGAGGCGGTCCTATTCTGTGCAACATATCACATATACCAGTCTAGAGCTCTATCTTCGAATCCTAAAAATAACTATGCCCTCTTTATCTTGTCTCTTGCCACATTCTGCGTACTCCAGACATAGTCTGCCACAAACCAAAATAGGTCCATATCTTCTTCTCCTACCCCTTTGAAGGTAGGTAGTTTCAGGTGTGGATCCATATCACCGTCTAGAGGTGGTGGTGGTATAGATGAATTCTTACCTTTGTGTGACCTAGGCGGCGTTGTACCTGGGGGATCTTGTGCAGCTGGTTCTTGCAACAGATTGTAGGCAGATATCCCTCCGTCAAGGTTTGTTCGATAATATTTTCCACTGCGTGTTGCACTTCCATCTAGTTCCTAGGTCATTAAGCCAATATGACTACATAGGATGCTCTGTTTTCACAGTAACTTATTGATCAACAATGGTAACGTCCTCAGAAAAATTCCTCAAAATCCCTTGAAGAATCTTCGTTCAGCCTCAGAGTATGATACAAATTGATCGATGGCAAATTATGTCACAAATCCTCCCAGCACACTATCCACCTAGTGATCCACCATACGTGTAATAATATTATTAGTTTTTTCAAGTTGTTCGAGCAATTCTAGGGTCCACAGAGTGACCCGTTGGTCCTTCCATCACTTCTGGAATTCCACCAGTCGGGCCAGCCAATCCTGGAGTTCAATTGCAAAGGTTACAAAAGATATTTCGTAGCTCTTAGTAAGGACGTACCTATTTTTCCAGTTTTCCTTCGTTAACTTCTCACTACAGTTTTCCTTTACTACAAATTCCTGGATCTGTCTTTCGAACCAATCTTTGGTATCCTTTCTCCCAGGTTTCTAGTATTCTCTTGTCATTACCCGGTTCCTCTCTCATAATTCTTCAGGTCCCAACAACGGAACCATTTTTTGGCTTGAGGGGTCTTGACCCAGGTTCTTTGTGCAAGGCTTGATAATAAACCCCTGTACTACTGGCCCTTTTGGTAGTGACCTACTTCCGCAAGTCACAGTCTCACCCGAAGTAGTATGGGTGGGTGCTGGAACCAGGTTTCTGCGCCCTGAGAGTGGATGGGTAAAGCAAGCAGGGCTACATCCTGTTTCTGTAATTCTCAGATTACCTTGTCCTACACAATGTTAATCATGTTCCTATTCACAGCCACATGCACTAGATCTATAGTTATAGTCTTATTATATCATCAACACAATAGTACATAAACATAACATAATAGATCTAGATCCAATAGCTCAGTACACAGACCTTTCTTAGCTTAAAGACAGAAAATACATAACATAGAAATTATCAGCAATTCACATAATAGAACTCATAGATTTAGATCTCTAATAATCCTCCTCATGCATTCATTCATCAATCTTTCCTTAGAATTCCCTTCCCAACCTGCACACACAGCAGCAGGGTCCGCACACAACTGGACAAGGATCTCCATGCACACAGCCAGCAGGAGTCCATTCCTCAAAACCCAAACAAACCTCTTAAGGAACAGATCATATCAATATCTCATCAATTCCTATCCTTTTTTATAGAAAATACATCTCTATTTATAACAATCTAGCTCCGACTTTCCTATGGTCCGCAACCCATATTTTTTGGACCCCTAGTTTACCCTTTGACCCATTACAATGCGTTTGGGGCTTTGACCCACCCCAAAACCCCTGCAATATACTAAATATAATCAAAAGTAATCAAAATGGACCAGTTTCACAGCTTTTTAGGAGACCCCATTCCAACAACCCTAGAAGCCTTGTTTCACGTGTATGTAACTAGTTTGAGTTATGTGCGATATGTTTAAAATAAAGAGTTGTTTATTACTAAAATATGTATGTTTATGAAAATCCAATATTATAATATGCTGTGTGTAGAGGGGGATTTTATGTGGGCCATAACCCATATGTCCATGGTAAGTTGTTTAAAATGAAGTTTCGTGCTGCATGAAGTGTGTAATTGTGGGGTTAATTTCGCTAATGATGCATCTTTGGATATTTGCGGCCTTATGGTTGCATCAATTTCAATTGAAGATCCTTTCCAGTAGTGGGGATTAGATTTTATTGGTGAGATATATCCACCCTCATCTACTCAACACAGATGGATATTTACTGCCACATATTACTTCACAAAGTGGATAGAAGCGATCCCAACTAGGCATTCTATAGAGTCAGTTATAATTAAGTTTTTAGAGACTAACATCTTGTCCTGGTTCGGTTGTCATAGAAATATCATCATGGATAACATTGCAACCTTCAAATCAAGGAATATGATAGAATTATGTGACAGGTATAACATTAAGTTGGGTCATTCTACAACATATTATGCACAGGGCAATGGATTGGCGGAGTCATATTATGCATTCTACAACATATTATGCACAGGGCAATGGATTTTGAACAACATAATGAAAAATATGTTGCAGGTGAATAAGAATAATTGGAACAATAAGATAATTAATTCACTGTGGGCATATCGGGTAAGCAGCAAGAAATCCATTGGCATGTCTCCATTTTAGGTACTTTACAGTGTGGACACAATTTTCCCTTCTTCATTGGTTGTTCCAGTCATGAAACTTTTACAAGAAGTAGGAAGTGAATAAAATGGTATACAGCGCCAGATAAACCAAATGATTCACCTGAAGAAAACAAGAGAAGAAGTGTTTCAGAACACTTCCAAGCTCCATGATAAGATCAAGAAAATATATGACAGATAAACCAAGAAATATTATTTCAAGATTGGCTATATAGTACTCCATTGGGATGCCAAGAATGAAGACAAGGGTAAGCATGGTAAGTTTGATGATTTTTCGAAAGGGCCTTTTAAGATTGTAGCTTCTGGTGGACAAAATGCATATCTCCTTGAAGAAATGGATGGGCAATATTTCTTAGGAGGGCCAATTAATGGTAGGCTCCTGAAGCATTATCTTTTTTGATATGAAATCGTGAAAATTTTATCGTATTCATTGTATATAACAGTTTGATATTCTTGTAAGTGTGATGTGGAAAATCACTGGAGTTCGCAGCCTGAAGTGAAGGGCATGGAGCTTCATTTAGTTTCTAGCATTTTCAAGTTCAATTCTCAGTAAATTAAGTTAATTTTTGATTCATCGTTTCAGTCAAATTCAGTCAATTTTAAATGTCAGTTTGTGTCAATGAGTTGTCAGTATTTACTCATGCATTTCAGTTTCAGTTATTTTCATCGTATTTTCCCTATGGTTAGGCACTTTGTCTACCATGTTCCTGACACCTCGAATGAGCTACCATCCATAATAAGGCTGATGTTAGTGTCAAAATTTGCATTCTTCCATCAGTGATCAAAATCACTATTTTCATATTCATTTTAGGGGTCCCACTTAGAATTTTTTATCATTCCATTAGGTCATGTAAAAAACAGATTCACTGATGGTAGCCCTAGTCATAAAACCTCAGTCTGCATCAAAATTTCACAAATTTTTACCCACCTTGATGTCTTGCTGAGCATAAAACAATATTAAAATCTCATTTAATTATGCCATTATGTTAGTCAATGTCAACCATGGAGTCAGGTCATCCAAGGTCCCATTACATCAATTGGAGGTTTCATTTTCCAAGGTTCATAAATATGCCATTTCATCTCACTAAGGTCAGTAAAGGTGTGAGAGTGACTTAAATAATACTATGTCAATCATCTACAAAAGATTTATCAACATGTAAATATCATTTTTAAAGTTTTAATTTTGGTTTCAGATTATGATTTTCATACCAAATGTAATTTTTTTCAAAAAAAGATATAATTTATTTTTAATTTTTATGTAATTTTATGCTCATTTTATGTAATTAGTTTTTTCCCAAGCTACCATCTGAAACTTCACATATCAAAATGAATGTGAAAAGTGCCAAACTCCAGGAACATCATCCTGCAAAGAAGAAAAATCAAACGAAAAGTGTAATCATTTTTTTTTTCAAAAAGGTGAAATGATAGATTAGAAAACTGGGGTTTTCAATCCAAATTAAAATTCACTTAAGTATTTATTAATCCTTGACATCATTTCAAATTCATTTTCCTCCTCCAAACAATAATCAATCACTCTAACAGAGAAAAATTATGATTTTCTAGATAAAATTGGTAAAAAAACTGAGGAGAGGGCACAAACGCTTAAGAGAGGGCGCAAATGCTTAACAGAGGGTGCACATTCTTAAGCGAGGGTGCAAATGCTTAAGAGAAGGTGAAAACGATTAAGAGAGGGAACAAATACTTAACAGAGAGTGTAAATGCTTCTAACACTATGCAAATGACCAGGAAGCCATAGAAATGCATTCAAGTGGCAAAACGTCATCTCCAAAGCTTCATCAACCTACTCATTGACTTCCATCAAATGAGTAAGATCTAATTCCATTGAATACCATCTTCATCAATTTCATGTGTTGAGTGTTGTGAAGTTTAGGTTAGAATTTGGTGTTTGAAAACTGTTTTAAAACCCTAGTATCCCATTGCATTTTTTAAAATTCCCAAAATTGCACTCCCTTACACCTTTATACCCTTCCCACAATTAAAATACTCATTCCCAAACCCCTATTCTAAAAAACTCCCCTTTCCCTAAACATTTATCCAAAACCCCTAAGCCCTAGGAGCTACATTTACCTAGGCTCTGAATCCCCAAACCCCATCCTAAATCCCTTCATATTACTAGTCCCTATCCCCTTCACCATTACATACATCCTTAGCATCATCTCTTTCATTTTCCCTTTCCCATTCCCCATTCATAAAAACACATTTCACACCATTCATTTCCCTAGGGTTTTGATAAAAACACCATGGCAGAAGAGGAAGAAAACACATCTTACAGTGAGGGAGAGGAAAAATAGGTGAGGAGGCCACATAAAGGGCAAAGATCACTCAGAATTGAACCTACCAGCACTAGGGAACTCTTTTCTCCTCCATTGACTATGGCATGCTTCAAACATGTTGGTTGTTATGAGTTTTGTGAGAAAAATAAAAGGGTCAAAGACCATCCCATGTTGACCAGACTTTTCATATTTAGAATTTATGACAACCAAGTTACTTTAGATGGTGTAAATTTTACTATATCAACTACTGTTATTTTGGCTACCACCGAGATCCAAAATTTTGGGGAGAAGTGGTTCAAGGAATGTAATTTGGAGAAATAGGAATTTGACTTTTTCTTAAAACCAAGACACCTAAATTAGACAAAGAGGTTTTTTCCTTTTTCTCATCTCCTCGAAAGATAAGCAACAATGATGAAGATAATCATCAAATAATTTTTATGTGAATATATATTTTCAAGTCTTTATTCCTATCACATCTGACTCTTAATGCATTTCACTAAGGTAAGGATTCCTAACATGCCCTACTACCTTTCCAGAGCATAGATAAGATGGCATAAATTTCCTAGAAAAAGGAGTATAAACAAAAAATGAAAAGTATTTTCCATCATTACCTTTTCAAAATCATAGTCCTCTATCATCTCAATAAACTAAACATTGCATGGAGTACCTTCATAGCTAATGATATTTTCAATGAACCATCTACTCAACATGAAAAAAATGTCCCTTCATCATCCCATCCTTCCACTTCCATCCCTCCATCCCATCCCATAACACATTCATCATCATCATATCAGTCCCCTTCACCTCCTTCTTCTCCATCTCATCATGACATTGGATCACCTAGTAGGATTGAGGACAGTGAGCCTACGTGGGCAAGTATGGTTGAGGTTAAGTCATTGCCAAAAAACTACCTTAGGGGCCACATGCATGTGTTTTCTCCACACATAGTGGAAGGGGTGATGCCTTCTACAACAACAAAGAAGGTATACATAGGCAAAGAAAAGGTGACAGAGGTAGTCATTCATGATGAGGAGGACCTTCATGAAACATAATAGAAATATGAAAATGAAAAATTCACTAATGAAGCCATCAAAGGAAAGTATGTCAAGATTAAGGAGCTCCAAACTAATCTTGACAAGGCCAAATATGTCATAAACTTCCTTGAGTAGGAGAATGAGAAATTTAAGACTAAACATGTCATTTATGAGGTTAAGTATGTCACTACTCAAAGGGAGGTAGAAAATGCCAAATATATGCTAGATGAAACACTTGAAAAGTATGGCTTGCTTGATGAAAAATAGGAACAAGCACCAAGAAAGAGACCTAGAACTAGATGGTTGAAAAGATCTCCAGCTCTAGAAAGGAAAAGGGAAGCTTAGCTTTCTGATTAGCTTACCCTAAATGAGCAACTTGTCATAGTGATTAGTGAAAATAGGGAGCCATGGCTTGGTAGAGCCAATCATCACTCTTCGAAGCTTCTAGCAAGGGCTAACAAAGAAAATGACCTATTGAGGAGGAAATTCAAACACCATGCTCTAAAGCAGAAAATTGAAATGGCCAAGCTCAAAAGAGCCAATGCAAAGATTGAAGATTTAACCATGGAAGAGAAGAAGAAATTGGACATACCTTCATGTAATAATTCTATGGGTAAGTTACCTAGTGGTAGATTCATTGGGTAAAAGTTATCTTTTAGTCAAAATGAATCACTTTGAATGTAATTAGGAATGAGTCCCTTGGACCATCCTACACTTCAGCTTTTAGTTCAGTATTTTCTGGATCTCTTCCTCACCTCATGGATTTGGAAACTAAGGATGAGTGAATATTTTTTTTATGTCTATTTATTCCATTTATTCACTCTTAGAAAGGGTCCGAATTATTTTTGATGTTATCTTATTTATCAAGGAATTATTGTACTCAGTTTGGCTAGTTAATAAAGAAGAGTTATCGCTATATTTTGGGATACATGTGGTATGATGTTTATCATTGTTTTTCCTTCAGTTTCATATGTTAGAATGTGTTTTATTTATGTTTATTACATCTCTATTTTATGATTTCTTTCAATTTTATAGGCAGAACATACGCTTTTTCATGCTCTGTTTAGGGAAAGATATAGTAATTTGTCCATTTTCCTTTGTTTAGGAAGAATACATCTCCCATGCTCTTCCTAGCCTCTGAGCAGTCTCAAAACCATCTCATCGCAATCATCTTTAAAGTGGTAGGCCTTATGCATACCTTACCCCATTGAATCTCTGAAACCCTATCTCAGTTTCCCTGACCTAACTCCCTTGACCTAATATCTTCATCCAGTGAAACCCAACCTAATCAAATCAAAAAATACCCCTGCACTCATATCTTGCCTAAAAACCCTAATTCCTCCAACATTCTTGGCTGCGATATTGTGGATAGAGCCCTCTCTAACTTGGTAGGGATATCTACCAAGTTAAAAGTTTTGTCTACCGTTACCTCTATTGGGATTCCTTCTCCAACCTTAGGAATCTTGTGGAGTGATAAAAAGATAGAAAAAAATGTTACTTAGACCATTCGAGGGAATTTAAGGAGTTTTAGGCTGGGGAGCATGTTTACTTACACATCAACCTTGAGAAGAGCTCCTTGAGGATTGGATCATGTGTGCAGCTAGCACCTCAGTATTGTGGGTCTTTTGAGATCCTTAAGATGATTAGACCAGTGACCTATCGACTTGCACTACCTCCAACAATGAAAGTACATGAATTTTTGGATGTTTCATTGCTTAAAATATATGTCAAAGACATTGATCATGTGCTATATTGGTATTTATTGCAAGAGGAGCTAGAAGGAGAATTCTAATGAGAACGTAAATTTATTTTTCATAAAAATAGGATAATTCTTTGGAACCAAGAAATAAAGCAAGTTAAAGTGTCATGGAAGCACTTTGGGCCTCATGAAGCTACATGGGAGATGGTCAATTATATGTAAGCTATGTATCCTTCCCTTTTTTATAATTAAGGAAAAGTAATTTTGGTATAGATATATATGTATATGGATGTAAATATTGCCATGAATTGTGTTATAAAGCTTCAATAAGTGGTATGGTCATTATGTTGTCTTTTTTGTCATGTTGGCTATGTTTTTCAGTGGATTTTTCATTATAAATACTACATCAAGCTAAGTTATAAAGCTCCATGAGTATTATATTTTTGTTTTCAGATATTTTCTAGTTGTAGGTGTCATTGAACACCGAGGATGGTGTTCCCCTAAGGGGGAGGGGTCTATAATTACCTCGGATTAAGAATCCATGTAATAAAGTTAATAAAGGAAAAAATAAGACCGAGGTCATTGGGCATGTATTCCAAGCTTAATGTTGGGAAAAACATCCTAGTGTGGGTGTTCAATTCGTTTATTGTGGTGAAGGGAAAATTTCAAAGGCAATGGAAAAGGCTTTGGAAAGGAATGATGCATTAATTGGCATTTTATTTATGAAAAGAATGGAAATTAGGATAAAAGGAAAGTGAAAGGTCAAACGTTGCATGTGAGGAGGAAAATGAAGGAAAATAATGGAAAAATGAAGAAATTAGTGGGCTTATTGACAAGAATTCTCTTGAGGATTAGTTCCCAACTTTTTTCAGTTCAGATTTTAGCTCTATCTCTATTCTCTCTACTATCTCTTACTCTTGTGCACTTAGATCATTCTTGGAGCACTCTAGCATTGGATTAAGGAAGGCAAGGGAAGGAAAAAGAAGGGAAAGGAAATCAATGATCAAGAAACTAATAGTTCAATAAATATGCTACATCAATATTACTTGCAGGTATTGAGTTGCATGTATGAGTTCCTTGCCTTTTTTTTATTCCTAGTACATGCATGTTTGTATTTGGTTATCTAGTTGTTGTTAGCATGGGTTTTTCCACGTATGACAGTGGTTTTCACCTTTTCCTTGCCATTTCTAGATAGCCATGGTGTGATGATGTTTCTCTTACTTGGTTGAGTTGTATTTCCATATGGTTTCGAAATAGAGTGGGGTTGTCTCAGAATGAAACAATAGGCCGAGTGATCCCCTAACCAGTAATGGTGGGATACATGGTAAATATTTTTTGTTGATACCCTCGTTAGGCCTAGGAATCTATTACCAATTATGGAAAGATACACGGTAAATCATAGAGGTGTATACTCTCATTAGGCATAGGAATCCGTTTACCGGTTATAGCGGGACACATGATAAATCCTAGAGGGTGTGGATGGAGAAATTCCTCATGGTTTAGGTGGAAAAATATGGAGGAATTCATGCTTGGTATGGCCTAGCGATCACTTGACTGGTATATGGTCAGATTGCAGTAAAGCATTGTAATGTATTTTTCTTGTTTGGGCCTAGGAATCCCTTGGAAGGATTACAGTAAAGCTTAGTTGTATAGGTGAGGGCCTGAGCCTAGGAATCCCTTGGTGGATTGGAGTAAATATCAAGAAAGATCTGGTTGGTTTTTTTTTCAGTTCCATATTAATTCTTGGAATATGACATGAGCATGATTGGCTAAAAGAAAATTTTGGCTCAGCCCAATCTATCGTCGAGTGTGTTACACAAAATTTTGTCACCGTCCCTGCAATCCATTGCCACACATATTGGAGGATCTTTCTCATGAATTGTGAGCAGTGTCATACTCTGCAAACACCTTCTTTGCATCCTTTTGCATAAGGACATCATTTCTCTTGTTGAACATTTTCTCAAAAAGCCCAAAAAACCCCATTTTTTGGCATTGGCATGGGTAGGAAGTTCACCCCTCATGCCAATGTGAAGGATGTACACTAGAGGTCGCACCAGATGGCTCTCTGTCTCTTTTTTGTGCCCACACCAGCCTTTTTGGGAATGTTTTTTTAACAAATTAGAGGCGGAAGTTTCCTTTAACCACCTCAAGGATGAGTCACAGGAAGTGGTTAATCTGATGAGCCATGGATCTCCCTCTTTAGGCAGTGTTTCCTCCTCCCATGGAACACTCCTAGAATACAGGTCTCCCTTCCATGATTATAGGGATCCTAACCTCTCCCTCTCCCTCTATATAAACATGCTTTCTCCCTTAATTAAAGCTAGTTGAACATATAGCAAAGAAGCTGAACTCGAACAAGAGATACTATACCTGAGTAATCACCATCGAGAACGTAGAACCAAGGAGAATTCCATAGAGACACCCACCATCCGAATTCCCGACAAGCTTTGTGAGACATGCTATGCTGGAACCCTATTGGACAAGACTGAAATGTCGAAGCTTGGTTGTACTCTTCCTTCCTTTCATTAATATACTCGACTATGGTATTGGTTCATTCTTTCTGTTGTGTTTATTGATGCATTGATTTACTCTTCTTTGATTGAATAATAGTTGCAGACGCGAAGTAGTATGTTGTATATCGTCTTTGTTTCTTATTTATGCATAGGTATCTGAGCATGGAAATGAGCGTATTGTGATCTATCAGAGAAGGAGTGAGAGGCAGCCACTCTTTCAACGATGACAACAGCACAAGATGTACGGTAAGTTATATATCAAATCTCTGTCCATTCGTTAACTAGGAATTTATGTCATAGCATGTCCTATTTGTGGCTAGACCCACTCTAGGGCTAGCTAGATCGCTTTTGTCTACATAGGGCATTTAACTCTTCAAAAAATTGGTGACCATAGTGGGTATCAGTGCGAGTTTTTCTTTCATCCATTAGGTCTTCTTCTTGGTCTTTTCTTTCTTAGATTTCCTTTTCTAGTTGTTTTGCTGAGTCTTAAGACCCCTATTCAGCCCCAGAGGATCAGATGTAACCTTTGTTTTTCCAAAATTTTCATTTTTCTAAGGTTGGCTTGATTGGCGCAGTTTCTAGTCTAACAGTCACACCAACTGGCGCCTATTTCCAGTTCATCACCCGCACCATCCCATGTCTGGCGCGGATTATAGCTAGACAGTCGCGCCATTTCCTGTAGGTGCTAGGTTTTTCCATGTTTTGGAGTTTTTAGTACATACTGGTGTCTCTAGGTGTTTTCTTAACTTGATTTCAGTTCTTTCGGAATGTTTGTGACTGTGAACAACCTCCTTCCTTCGATTGTTTGTCCATTTCTTTCAGCATCAGGGCCTTAGGGTTTTCTAGTGCTTTGGCATGCTAAGCCTCCTGTAGGAGTTTGGATATTTTGTTTCACAGTCACCTTATTTATTTTCTTGATTGCATTCAGCTCCCTGGATCCATTTTGAGCGATTTCATTTAGTGGAATGAGTCTTGAGTGAGTCTTGCCTCTTTCATTCAGTTTTGCTTCTTGTCACTCCAAGAATAGCTCACATTGCTTGTATGGGTCTGTTTGAACATCTTTATTCAATTTGAGAGATTGTGATATTGGTTTGAGTATTTGTTTTTTTTTCTTGTGAGTTGATCGAATTGTTTCGCTTTGACTCTTGCATTGGCATACTCTAACTAGAGCGAAGATTCGTTTTTCACGTCATTTAGTGCATTTTTTTCTCTATTACATTGAAAAAATAAAAAATATGTTTTGTGCTTGCATTCTTGTTTGCATTGTGGGATTAGAAAATCTCTCACATAACTAGCATTTTGCATTCTAGGAAATATTTCTCATTTTCATTAGTTTGCATTAGGTTCTGTAGTGGAAGCTTTTGTGTGTTCTCATTATTTTCTATCACTTGAAAACTCCTAACTTTCTCGTAGATAGATTTTCATTGAACGAAATGGTGTTTTATGGCATGTATCTTGCATTCAGGGATTTGTGAGATCCAACATTCAGTAGGACCTTCGAATTGAGACATAAATACAAGATCAACTTAAAATTTATTCAATTAACCTAAGGCAACAATGAAACTTAATGAAAAATTTAGTGGTCTAAGTTAGAGACGTGTTATGGCGTCTTTAAACCTAGTAGTTGTCGATCGCCATCTGGCTTCAGACAGCACTAGTACGGACTTGTGCTCCCTGTACCGTTGATTTTATAAAGGGAGACCCCTCTAGGTTACAATCCTTTTATCTGTAGGAAGCCAAGTCTTCCACCTTATAACCGTGATACACTGAACACAACATTCGAGGAGAGTTACTACATGTATGTCAAGTCCTTGGTTGATTCTTCTTTCATTTTATAACCAAGGTGTGTATGGAAGTTCACAGGAACCTGGTACACCCTTTTACCTAGACTACTTGAGCAGCCATTTTCAATCTTTACTGAGTCCATAAATTTGAAAAGGTCATCGAGCACTTGTCCTTTCATGCTCATTTCAGCTTGAAAGTGATAGAGTCATATTTTTCCTATTTATCGACTCTTAAAATATGAAACAATAGAGTTTTTCTTCAACGTCTTAAAAATTAACTACCCATGAACTATTCTTGGTTAAAGTTAGTTTCCTTAGGGTGTTGTTTGAAATTTGTTTCTGATGGCGACGTTTCTGGAGTTCACTAACCTACTAATCTCTTCCGAGGGGAATCCTGGTCCTTTTCCTAATTTTGGGAATGTGAGTGCTCCTTATATGGAAACATTGTTCCTACCTGGGGTAACTCTTGGGTGGCCTATATGGTTATTTTCAACCTTGGTGGTCCCGAGTGTTACATCCATCGTACAACCACCTCCTCCACTAGAACAACATCATGTTGCTTCTAAGGTGGACCTCCCCCATTCTTCGCCTATTTCTTTGTCCTCCTCTTCTACTTCGCCTGGTGAAAGTCTAGATTCTAGTAACGAGGTGGCTAAGAAGAATAATAAGAAGACAAAGAAGAAGAAGTTAGATAAGCGATAGGCTAATACTGTAGCTATTTCACTTAAGAAACCTTCCCTTACAGAACCATCCAAGCTTCCACAGAAAGTCAAATTCCCTTGCATGCTCTGCAAAGGTAACCATTTGCTTCGAGACTGCCCTAGTATTCCCAAGGTACTTGTAGTATGGTCTGATGGTCATCCGCCATTGCCTTTGCCTTCTGGGAGTCACATTGGTGACACATCCTCGACTAGTACTCGTAAGACTCATAAGAAACAGGGTACGATTACTAATCCCTGTAAGTTGTGTGAAGGGAATCATCCCATTCACCTTTGTCCATACATGGATGAAGCCAATAGAGTGTTGGAAAACTCTACTATTTCTGCATGCTGCCTTCCGACTGGTTACAAGAAGCTTTCTTTGAGTCCTCCGCTAGTTGATTCCATGATCGGTCAAGCATCATCCTTGCTTGATCCTGCTCCCCTAGAAATTCAAATTCAAGAATCCATTCCTGACCAACCATTGGACGTGGAATCGATCGACTTGATTTCACTTATGGTTCATCAGGTCTTTTTCATTGAGGGTGGATCTCATTCCCCCCACGTTCCTCTTGTTTCTTCAGATTCCTCAGACTTGGAGAAAGATTCTCTTATCCCTATAGTTCAAGAAGCTTCTCCTCCTGCTCCCATGATGGAGGCCCCGGAGGATGCTCCTCTTGCTCCGGTAACACTAGGGGAAAACCATCTCAGTTAAATGGTATCCCCTCCAAGTAGCTTGGTCGCTTCCTTTGATTGGAGTCGATTTTCCGAATACCGCCTTTCGTCTTATGTTCCTTTTGATGTAATTCTACAAACCTTCGATCTAGTCATACCCAACACTATTATAGATGAAGGCATGTATATTAGTATTCTGTCTTCAACTACTTGGCAAGATTTTGGTTCTCCATCGCTTATGCCTATTACCCAGAATCTGTTGGCATTTAACAGAGGAACCAGTCAACCGTTAGGGATCCTTCCAAAGTTTTCTGTTACTTTGGGAAGGAAAATCATCCATATCGATGTAATAGTTTTTCCAGGCCCCTTATATTTCAATTTTCTCTTGGGGCGCAACTATATTTATGTCATGGGGACAGTTGTCTCCTCCCTCATTCATGTGATCTATTTTCCACACAAAGGTCGGATCATGACCATTGATCAGCTTTCATTCATTGGGCCTGGCATGACATCTGGTCCACCATCATCCCTTCCATGTATGTATCCATCGGTATTATCATTTCCGCAAGTTAATTATGTGGCTACCTGTCTTGTGCCCACATTCAGTGATGGTGACATTGTGCATCGTGTGGTGGGGGCATTGGGTTCTGATTTTAAAGATATTGTTCTCCCACCAGAGGTGAACCACTTGGAATCTATGACCTCATAATGAAAGAACTTTAGAGCATGGTTATTTTTCTTGTGTCAAGCTCCTTAAAAAATGAAACAAGCTGGTCAGAGCACAACTCGTTTTCTTGTGTCAAGCTCAAAAAATGAAACAAGCTCTTCTAAGGATAGTTTGTCTTCTATGTCAACCTCATTAAAAAATGAATTAGCTCATGATGATAGTTATTTTAATGTTTCAACCTCCTTAAAACAATGAAACACATTCCCTTTCAATTCGGGTCTTTGATAAAATCTTATAAAATCCCAGTTGAGTCTTTCTCTTGATCTCGTAATTTGAACCTTCACTCCATTTGCCTTTCATATGGACTGAAGCTTGGGGGGCATGTAACTTGAATTGAGTCACCAGACTGGGGGTATTCTTACTTTTTCAAGCATATTTTGTTTCCGTTTCAAGCTTGTGTAAAAATGAAACCAACTTCAAGCAGACTTTCCTGATTTCAAGCTTGTGAAAAAATTAAACCATTCCCATTTTACCTCTTGTGATTGCAATTTTCTCAGCCTGTTTCTGCCAGATGAGCGTTGGTTTTCTAACTCCATCGTCACTATATGCTTGGCCGATCATATGCCTTCACTTGGTTGTTTCACCCATTCCTAAGGAACTGCTGTGATGAGTGGTCTTGTTAGCGAACCTCTTGACCTTTACTTGTTCTGAGTAGTTCCACCATTACCAGAACCAGTAGCTACCCTTAATACCACTCATTCCTCCAGGAGGAGTCATATTTTAGCTCTTTTCTGACTCTCAAAAATTGAAAATATTGGCGAGTCTGTTTTCATTTTGAACTCATTAAATTGACTGCAAAATGAAATCTACCCAATATACATTTACCCCTTTTCCGGGCTGGGATAGATTATTTATGAAAAAGGAATACCTTAGCCTATCATGACTAAGAGGTTCTCTCGGACACAATTTTCTACCTTTTCGGATCTGTGAGAATACCTACAAAAAGGGACTGCTGGAGTTTTCTTTTCTGCCTTCTTTTCAAAATCTGTAAATATGAAAGGATGTCGAGTTCTTCCTTTGTCAGACTCATTAAAAAATAATCACATCAGAATCCATCGTCATGACGTTACTTGAGTTCCTCCTTCCTAGGGCTCGTAAAATGTACTAGGTTGGATTTTTCCGAAGGAAAAACTTATATGGCAAGGATATGCTATCCTCTTCAAGCTTGCATAAAAATAAAGAGGTACTCACTAGAAATGGTGGTGGAAAATGGAACCAGATCGTAGTCATGTTGAAATTATGTCACTCTTGAACATGGAACTTGTCTACATTCGTGTCGGGTTGGGGATATCTCATCTTGTTATTTGTTTGCCTCCATGGGTTTGGGTAATCTCTTTTGACTGCTCATATTCTGTTTGCCACGTCACCATGAACTTAGATCCCTTGATTTCAAATACTACCAAATCTAGTGTTGTGCCACCGATATGTTCAAGAGACGTTTTCCTCTGAAATTTTCAACCTTCCTCTGATTCTCCGTTGGTATTGATACACAAACATCATGCTCCTCTATCTCGTGTCAATGATGTGGGAAACATTATGGCCCACCTTCGATCAAGATCACTTCCTGTCCACTCCAGCTCATTATATAAGAAGTTGATATAGAGACTCCCTTCAGGTACCTTGGATCCTGCATGCCTTAATGGAAGGTTCCGTGCATTCGACGTAAGGTCCACATCATTGGCCTTCGATCGACTGACACTGCGATTGTTCAACATCAGATCACTGTTCACATTCCGTGGATTGTCCCTTTCATACCTTGAGAGCCATTGTCATTATTGGTGGTTTCTCTCATGTCTGTTAATGGATTTCATCATTGGATGGTAATCAGAGGATGTTCTTGCATGTTTGAATTTAGCTCACATATTCGCATTATCAAGTATGTACTTTGTTCAGGTTGAGATGGAGCGCAAGACCCTGGGTTTTTTCTGATGAAATCCAGGCTGTGGGTGCTTTATGGATTACTATGACTCATTATATGACTCTTCTAATTGGATGGTTGCAACGATACCTGAGTCTATTTTTTGATCCCTACTGCTAGATGGCTATGTCCATACCTCGAATCTCATGGTTTATTTACTCTCTTATGGATGGTTGCGCCCATGCCACATGTAATGTATCATATGTATCAATTGTATTCGTACTTGCAGGTTTTCTGGCAGCAGTGTTTTTTTCGAACGCGTTATCGTAAATAATTTCACCCCTCCGTCTCTCTTGGACCTCACGCTTTAGGGGGAATCTATTACAGAGCATTTTGTCACCATCCCTGCAATCCCATTCTGTGCATATTGAAGGGTCTTTCCCATGACTTGTCAGTAGTGTCATACTCTGCAAACACCTTCTTTGCATCCTTCTGCATAAGGACATCATTTCTCCTGTTGAACATTTTCTCAAAAATCCCATAAAAACCCATGTTTTGGCATTGGTGCGGGTAGCGAGTTCACCCCTAACACCAATGTAGAGGATGTACAATAGAGACCATGCCAGCTGGCGCTCTTTCTCTTTGTTGTGCCCATGCCATCCTTTTTGGGAATTTTTTTTAACAAATTAGAGGCAGAAGTTTCCTTTAACCACATCAGGGATGAGTCACAGGAAGTGGTTAATCTGATGAGCCATGGATCTCCCTCTTTAGATAGTGGTTCCTCCTCCCATGGAACACTCCTAGAAGATAGGTCTCCTTCCATGATTATAGGAATCCTAACCTCTCCCTCCCCTTCTATATAAATAGGTCTTCTCCCTTTATGAAAGCTAGCTGAACATATAGCAAAGAAGTTGAACTTGGAGAAGAGATATTATAGCTGAGTAATCACCATCGAGAAGGTAGAACCAAAGATAATTCTATAGAGAAATCCCCCATATAAATTCCTGATGAGCTTTATGAGACGCTCTTTGTTGGAACCCTGTTGGAGGAGACTACAATGTCGAAGCTTGGTTGTACTCTTCCTTCCTTTCATTAATATATTTGACTATGGTATTGGTTCTATCTTTGTGTTATGTTTATTGATGCATTGAATTAGTCTTCTTTGACTGTCTGATAGTTACAGATGCGAAATATTATGTTTTATATTGTCTTTGTTTCTTGTGTATGTGCAGGTATCTGAGCATGGGAACGAGCGGATCATGATCTGTCATGCAAGGAGCGAGAGGAAACCACTCTTTCGACGAGGACAACAACGCAGGATATACGGTAAGTTATCTATCAAATCTCCATCCATTAGTTAACTAGGAATTGATGTCATAGCTTCTGTTTTTTGTGGCCAGACCCACTCTAGGGATAGTGGGATTGCCTCTGTCCGCAGAGGGGATTTACCTCACTAACAGAGTGGTACATTGAATTCCCTGGCCTAGTTTCATTTTACATGTGTTAATAAATTTATTTTCCTCTTATGTATTATGTGTAAATACGTTTTTTATTATGTGGTTATAATGGTTGTTTCATCATTGTGGATATGTTGGCTTTATGATGGCTATAATCATGGTTTTATAACAAACTTGAGTTATGGCTCACGGAATGTTTTGAATAGTAAATGAATGGTTATAAATGTACAACCTACTATATTACATTACATCTATTATGAGATGGAATTAAACCTTATTGAAAATTCTAATATATATATATGAAGTACCTATGCTACGATGTCTTTATATGAACTAATGATGACATGTTCATGACGTGTTTGAAAAAAATTATATCATTACTAGGCCTTGTCAAGTAATGTAATTTTTCAATTTTTACATTATATGCCTTATCATATTGTTACTTAGAATTTATGAGAGCTTTTTGAGGTTTTGGGAAGAGTCTTGTGCTCTAGACTTGAAACGTCACTCCTAATCTAGATTCAGTGACACAAACTACCTGAAAAAGTCTGCAAACGTATGGATTACCTTTTGTAGACATGACTCGGAGCTTTCAGGGACATGGAGATCTTTTCATGGGTGCGATTGGGGATCCAATTCAATCGTAAGGTAGGTTAACTCAAGGTCTTGGTATTTGTAGTGGTTGGTTAGCCCGTGGGGGTCCTGTACCTTTTGAGGAATATCAATTTAGTTTTGGTTTCCCGATTTCACTTCCTTAACTTTACTTGGGAATTTGAGTCATATCATAATAAATATTTATTACATTTTTACCCTGGTGGAACAATTATCTTCAGTAAATGTGGGAGGACAAAATTATAAGGTGGTATCAGAGCATGGTGCACCCCTTGGACAAGATGGGTGGAAATTGACTGTCATGCATGGATGCTTGTTGTACATGTTATTTTTATGTATACATGGTGATGGTAATTGTTGCAATTGTGTTTTCATGTAGCCATTGGTTACGTTGTTGTAAGGATCTATTATTCATGAATGCATGTTGGTTGAATATGCATTTGTAATGAATGTATGTTTTCAATGTGAATGTGTTTATGTATTTTCGTGGCTATAGTTTTCATGCATGAGGTCATGGTATGTAGTTTTTATTTTCATGTATGGTAAGTGGATAATTATTGAGACAATATTGCTACATTTATTGTGATTATGGTTATACATGTATCATGATAATCTCGTTGAACTTGCAGACAATATATCCTCCCTTGAACTATACTGAGGTATGCTGATTATGTTTATATTTTGGTTTAGTTGACATGGTATACTTGTAGGACGAAAATCAAATATTACTAATAATATGGTATAATAGAGTTCATGAGATTAGCCTTATTGATCAAATGAGCAGCATGATTATAGTTAATCTCCTAATATAGCAGACAATTTTAGAAGTTTGAAGGCAGAAATAAGAACTTGAAAGGAATACAATGAAAGCATCATTTAGGGATAGGAGAAACAAAAAAATGTTAGTGGAGTCGACCCTCGGAGTCTATCATATCTGTAGAAATAGGGATCACTTAGGATCAATCATGGATAATGAAGCATATAGAAATTAGTCTCTTGGTTGTCAGAGGTTGTATAAAGATTACATGATCATGGATGGAAGCTTCATGCATACACAAAATAGGAGAGGTGATGGACACATGTTCTATTTTAGTTATGGCCTTGAGAGGTATCATGCTCATCATTATTATAATCCTTACAAGAGGAGTGTGTTTTACTGATAAAAAACCCCATTAGTTTTGATAACTTGATCTAATAAATAATGGGGACCTTTTTAAATCTAGATAAAAATCCTTTAATTTTAATAAAATAATGAACCTTTAGTTTTTCTTACCAAAGCATAATCGAATGCGAAAATTCCCTTATCAGAGCTTTCATATGAGAGATTAGGCTTATAAATATTATATTCATAAATAAGAAACTCTATATCCTTTTATGTAATATCAAAAGAAAAAAAAAATCGGAATAATCTAAATGTCATAACATATCCTAATAGGGAAATTGTGATAAAACTCCCCCGAGTAATGTTTTCAATACTTGAAATTATAAATTATTAAATTTTTGATTGAATACAATAATGAAAATCCTGACCACACAAAACTGCCATGTAGAACATCAAAGCTTCCAAATATCACAAATTTTTTACATGAGCACCACGTCATAACTCAGATATCCTAATCCTCCAATACTTTGATATCCCACATCTCTGATCCTACGATAAACCCCTCCTATCCTAATTCTCCAATACTCTAGCATTCCCATATCTCTGATCTTCGATAAACCCCTCCTATCCATATAGGAACTCCCATATTGATAGTTCCCTATTAGTTGTCACTCTTTGAAACCTTTGATATTACATATCTCATACATGACCTCCCATCTTGCTTCCATCTCATATTTATAACCATTAAATATTTAACAAAAGTATATTAGAGAGTAAATATATCCAATATTTTTGAAGGTTCAAGAATAATATTTCTATGATAAAATCCACTGATATGATGACATGTAAAAAGGACCATGTGAATCCATGTTTTATCATTTAATGTCCAAATGTAACTAATTTATGATTTCGAAGTTCGAAAATATTTAATCATTGCAACTTGATGTCAATAATATTTTCTCATAAAGACATGAATTGATATGAAAATGGTTTTCTTCTCTAAGGAATTCTCTAGTTAATAAAGTTCTACTCATTCTTCTATTTTTCATTTGCAAGATAGTCCCAATAATCTAAGCTCAATAGAAATGTCTAAGGCCACTAAAATAAATAACAAGAACAAAATTGAACAACAGTTGGTTCCTCCTCCACTTGAAATTACTGAAATTATTCCATTATTCTCTAATACATCTTGCACTCGAGATTCTAGAACCTCCTCTTGGGAAGCTATGTACAATAATTATGAAGATGAAAAAACCAAGGTAACATATAGAAAGCTATGACCGATGATTCTACCTCATTTCTGAATCTACCTGGAGTGATGTTTCCAATTCCTGCTTACACAAAGCAACAACCCTACGAAATATAATTCTGTATACATAAATGATTAAATGGTTCATTAATCATGTGAATATTTCAGAAAAAGTTGTTGTAACTTAGAAGCAAACAATTCTTGGGTCATTTACCAATAATTATTTAAGAAAAATGTATCAATTTTTACTGCCCTAGAAGAAATATGACAAGCAATTTGTACATAATTTCATGACCAAGCATGTGGATCAGTCATATCCCATAAAGGAATGGATAAGATACCATAACAAACAAAAGTGTGAGGATAAGGGTATGTAATCCATTACTTCCCTTACCAATCCATACAATTATATAGCTTCTATGATGTGTAGGATCTATGGTTACCCTAATAAACATAAATTCTCAGACAAATGGGTGCCACTTATTAATTTTTTCTCTGATGGATATATTATAGATTGGGGAAATATATTGTCTGATAGTATAGGAACCCAAATCTTGAATTATAGGAAAAAACACAGATTTTATGAGAACATAGTTCCCGCTATCTACATGAGCACCTATATAATGGATGCCAGTTGTTTTAACTTTGAATTACCTCCATGGGATGGAAATTTACCATATAGGACCCTAATCCTATCCATATCTATGATGACATACTATTGGAATTAAAATTTAACCCTCAATTCTATTTAATTTTCAATGGAGTTATGTTACCCATTCACCTAATTGTCATTGATGAAGAGGCCCATAGGATTTCAGTTGAGACTAGCAATTATTTTTTATCAATTGGGAAATGGTTTGGAGAAGAATCCTTCACCTATGTTAGGAAATTCCATAGTCTTGAAAACCCTCATGCTTTAACCCTGTATGTTCCTCATAAAATCCTTGCTAGGGAGATATATTACCAAACTATAGGGAATGGTATTTCAAAGGTCTCGAAGGATGTTAAAATGACAATGTGGCCTACCTTTCCTATTAAATGTGGTGTCTATGCTTTAGAAAATTTTAAGATATTAAATGTTAAAAATTCCCAACTATTGCCAATATGCAATATAATCCCAAAGATACTACCAAGAATGACACTATCAAGAAAAAATATGACAATTTATGTATGGTGAGCCAGATAAATTTCATGATTTATTTGAAATATTTTCTACATAAGAGAATTTTGATTTACAAGTAGCACCACAGCTAGCTCCTGAAGAATTGACACAATTTTATAAATTTAGAGATAAAAGGATAGCTCACTTTCCTATAGATTTTTTGAGATTTCCTCAACAAAACATAGGAAAAGATAAAGCTTTGACTACTTCAGTACATGATATTGATACATCCCAGGCAAAAGAGACAAAAACTTCATACTCTTCACAGACTCAAGAAACTGAGCCAGGAGACAAGCTTGATAAAATATGGGAGGAATTTAAGCAATTTATAAAAACAACATGGCTTTAATATATGAAAACTCCATTACAGGAAAATGTTACACGTTCTCCTAAAGTGATAGAGAATACCTTGTTTACTACTGGGGCTTCTAATATTACTTTGGAAAAGAATGATTTAGAATTCGTCCTGATATTTCTAACCTTTGAGGTCATTTTGAAAATTAAAGAGATTCCTCCCCTTGATGTGTTTTACAGTCCAAAACATAAATTTGTGGTTAGCATACAAAGAAAGAGAAGGAATATTTAACAAACCTAGGCCTTAGTCCTTGGCAATTTTTATTTTGAATTAATATGGAAAAATCCTAAATCTGATCCTACAAATGATCTCAATAGGCTCTCACAATTTGCAGGAGGGTATGCTAGTGCTACTATTGACAAAGCTTATCAAGTACACCATCTTCTAAAGGAGAAATATCAAACAAATTATGCATTTAGAACAAGGTTTGGAGAATGAGAAACAAATATTTTTTCAATAGTGGCAAGAACAACTTGATGAACTTCAAAAGAATTTTAATGTTTTAAAGGTTAAACATGAATCTTATTTGAAAATTTGGGATACTCAAATCTAATAACTTCAACAAAATATTGAAAACTTAAAGGTGAATCCTCATATAGATGAATTTAAGAAAGAAGGAGAACTAAATACTCCCCTTGCTCAAAAGCAAGTTATTCTCTCTCAGAAATTCACTACTATTCATGATTTATGTCAATCAAGAGACTCATGGGTGAATCAGTTGTCCAATCTGAGGCAATAATATGAGGAGGTTGAGGATAAGCTCTTAGATTATAAATTATGAAAATATAGTACTCAAGGCAGATCAAATGCTGTCCCTAAAATTAAAGAATTGTAGAAGGATATTTTCTTTTGAGATTGGGAAATTAAAATCAAACAAGAAAAAATGGATATATTCACTTCCAAGAACATTTCAATCAATCTCATTGAATCTATCAGTGAAATTTTACTGCAGGCCCACCTGATTGTAGATTTCCCCAGAGAGACTTTTCTTGATGTTAAATTATTAACTAGAACATGGCAAGGGTAACCATTGAGGAAGATCGAGAAGATCAAGAAATTTTCACAATTTGGCTTAGAATGCCATTGGAATTTCTTGGTTAAACCTCATAAATAAGGGCTAATGTTGATGTGTCTCTCCAATAGAACCACCCATATGCTACTAGCATTTAGCGATGGGATATTTAGTAGAGAGATGCGGATACAACCTTTTTCACCACCAGAATTAAATGCAATTATAGATATTTGTGAAATTTGGAGGTATATGGGAGAGCAACCATCATCTTAGCCATATTCAAGTTGTTGCACAAAATCTGTTATTGTCTTGTTGATTTATTTTAAGGGCGGTTTGTTAAAACCACTTTAGTATTTTTTTATGCTTTACTATATTTGTATTTTACTATAAACTATAAGTCGCCTTCATAGATATGAATAATGGGTTTTAAATTTTTGCAAGGAAGATTTTAGTTTTTATGACTGAAGCGTGAAGTGATCTTAATAGAAAGTTGAACCATTACTGTTTTTTCTCATGGGAATAACCAACAGATATTGGGTACTATTAACTGTGTATTATTATAGTCCTTGAGTTGAATGGATATCTTTATTATGTTTATCATATATTTTTTGCAAGCAATCAGACATTTATCACTAGTTATGTGCATGATTAAATCTTATAAATATATGCGTGAACAATGAAATCTTATATGTGCAACAGATTTCATCAACTAATTTAATTAAGTTATATCCCATAACTCTTTCACATGTAGTCTCACTCTCATCATGATTTCTCCAATCCCATAACTTTTACCCAAGGAAATACTAGTTGATGGAAGATAATAATTGCTAAATAAATACATACCATTAATTCATTCCATTTAGAAACATAATTCATCATACACAAAAACATGGAGAGTTGTGTGAATCTATACTCCACACAATAATGCCTTCTCCTTTGATATTACATTTTCTCCCTTTCATTTTTTCATGTTTTTTCTTTTCATAACTCTTTAATATCCTCTCCCATTCTCTCACCTTCTATTTATTTTTGAAACGTTTTTAAACCTGTACTTCAGGTCATTGTTTCTATTTTTTATTTTTTTATTTCTCTTTCTAGATCCTCAAACACCTTTTCTATGCACTAATTAAAATCCACTTTCCGAATAAATCTCAAGCTAGATAAAGTGTAAAATCCCTCACTCCACAAAGAATCTAATAACTCAAAGGGATTTAATAAAACCTGTGACACATGCATGTAACATGTAGATATATACCACTACTTTCAAACCACCTTGTGGTCAGAAAAAAATTAAAAATTATAGGTAGTAAAAAATAAGGATGGCTTTATCTCCTCCACCAGACAACTTTTGTACCTTCATGTAACTCCCTCCTCCCACATTTACCTGAGCTAATTGATTCACCAGGGTAAAAATGTGATGAAGACTTACTATGATATGAATCAACTACCCAAGTATACTCAAGGAAGTGTAATAAAAAAACCAAAACTGAACTAACCTTCCGTAGAAGCTACATGACTCTCAGGGGTTAACCAACCACTATAGGTGCCAAACCCTTGGGTTAACCTACCTTTTGAATAAATTTGATCTCTATTCACACACATGAGAAGCCCTCCATGGGGTTCAAATCCCCCACTCACATGCACATGAAGGGCATCCAGGAGACTACAAACCTTTTCAGGTAGTTTTGTGCCAGCGACTGAGGATTATGAGCCACATTTTTAGGACTAGGAATCAAGTATCTACCCAGAACTTCATGAAACTCTTATAAACGATAAATTGAAATATGAAAATGCCTATAATGAAAATATTGAACAAGAAAGTGACCTGACAAGGACTAGCCATGAAAAATATTCAGTCAAACACATCATGAACATGTGATCTATTGGTCATATAAACACATCTCAGTATAGAGACTTCATAATTATTTTAGAATTTTCATGAAAGTATCATGTCATCTCATAATAGCTTAAATTTCATCTATTAGGTCATAAATTCATTAACCATTCATTTACTAATCAAAATATGATGAGACCCATAACTCAAGTCTATCGTAAAACCATGCTTATAACCAGAATAAAACCAATAGATCAACAATGATATAATAACCATGATACCCACATAATAAACAAAAATATTTACAAATAATACATAAGAGGAAAATAGTTCTTATTAACATATGCAAAATGTAACCCATTCATTGACATCAACATATTTCCCAACCAATTGGGCTGAACCAAATCTCTATTTCATCCAATCACCCATTTTCCATATTCCAAGCATGAATGTGAGATTCACAAAAAAACTAACCATGGACTCATTAGGATTTACCGCATTCCACCAACGGTTTCCTAGGATCAAGCCCTCATCTATAAAAAATATATTTACTGCAATCTCATTAATAGATTCCTAGGCCCAAAAAAGAAACATACACTATAAGCCTTTATGAAAATCCTATCATATACTATTTAATGAATCACTAGGCTCTACCAAGCATGGATGCCTCTATATTTCTCCATCTAAATCATGAGGAATTTTTTTGTCTCCACCCTACAGGATTTACCGTGTATCTCACCATAACCGGTAAAGAGATTCTAGGCATAATGAGAGTATACATCTCTAGGCTTTATCGTGTATCCTTCCATAACCGATCAAAGGATTCCTAGGCCTAACGATGGTATCGACTACTAGTATTTAACGTGTATCCCACTACTACTATTTAATGGATTATTAGGCCTGGTGTTTTCTTCTGAGACCACCCCACTCAGTTTCAAAACCATCTATAAATCCAACTCAGCCATGTAAGAGAAACCCCATCACACCATAGCTATCTGAAAATGGAAAGGAGAGGCTGAAAACCACTATTACACATGGAAAAATGTATTCCAATAACAACAAGACAACCAAATACACACATGAATGTACCATGAGTACAAGAAGCTGTAAGGAATTTATACATGCAACTTGATACCTGCAAGTAATCCTGGTGTAGCATATTTATCCAACTATTATTTTCTTTGTCATTGCTTTCCTTTGCCTTCTTTTTCCTTCCCTTGCCTTCCTTGATCGAATTAAAAAGTGCTCCAATAATTATCTAAGTGTGCAAGAGTAAGAGAGAGTAAAGAGAATAGAGAGAGTGCTCAAAACTGAATTGAAAAAAGTTCTGAACTGATCACCATAATATTTTTTTATCAATGATGCCTCTAATTTCTTCAATTTTCCATTATTTTCCTTCATTTTCCTCCTCACATGCAACACGTCACCTTTCACCTTCCTTTTCTCCTAATTTCCATTATTTTCATAAAAAAAATGCCAATTAATGCCTCTTTCCTTTCAAAATCCTTTTCCATTCCATTTTCCAATTTCCATTAGCAATAATAAACCAATTGAATGCCCACACTAGCATGTTTTTCCCAACATTCAGCTTGGAATACATGTCCCATGACCTTCATCTTATTTTTTCCTTTATTAACTTTATTGCATGGATTTTTAACCTGAGGTTATTAGAAACCCCTCCCCCTTAGGAGAAGAATTTCCTCAATGTTCAATGACTGCTACAACTAGAAAACCACTGAAAACCAAAAGATACTCCTCATGGAGCTTTATAACTTATCTCGATGCACTATTTGTTTTTAGAAAACTACTAAAAGGCATAACCAACATCAAAGATATAACAACATAATGAGCATGCCACTTATTTGAGCTTTATAACACAACTCATGGTAGTATTTATATCCATATACATATATACATACCAAAAATACTTTTCCTCAACCAACAAAAAAGGAAGGATACATAGTCTACATCTGGTCATCCATCTCCCATGTAGCTTTGTGAGGCCCAAAGTGCTTCAACGATGCTTTAGCCTACTCGATTAGTTAGTTCCAGAGCATTATCATATTTCTCTATAAAGTACAGTGAGCTTCAGACTTGAATTCTCCTTGTAGTTCTACCTGCGATAAATGGCAATCAATCACTTTCTAAAATTATTTCACATGTATTGTAAGCAATGAAACATGGAAAACATCGTGGGCTTTCACTGTCGGAGGCAGTGCAAGTCGATAGGTCATTGGTCAAATTTTCTCAAGGATCTCGAACGGCCTGCAATATCGAGGTGCTAGCTTCACACCTGACCCAATCCTCAAGGAGCTCTTCTTGGAATTGACGCATAGGTACACATGATCCAAACTTGAAACTATTTATATATCATTTGATGGTATGAATAATTTTTTTTTGTATCTTGTGCTACCTTTATATTTGGTTTGATAACCTGCATTTATTGTTCCATTCTTGCAAACATGTTCAGCTCTATCAATATCCTAATCATTGGATCACTCTAAATAATAGGAGTATTGCAACTCTGTCCATAGAGTGCTTCAAACCGACTCATCCTTAGTGAATATTGATACCCATTGTTGTAATAAAACTCAACCAAATGTAGATAATCTTCTCACTTTCGTTACTAATGCATAACATACATTCTCAACATGTCCTCCAAAATCCTGTTGACCCTCTATGTATGTCCATATGTCTATGGATGATAAGCTATTTTGAAGGCCAAATCTATACCCAATCCTACAAATAATTATTTCCAGAACCTATAAGTGAACTTAGCATCCCCGTGTGATACAATCTTCTTTATTACACCATGCAACGTTAGTACGTCTTCGATGAATACCAATGCTACCTCACCAGCTCAATAATTATACTTCACTCAAATGAAGTACACTACCTTTGCCAACCTGTACACCAAAAAAAAATGGAATAATGTTGTATAGATGTCCTCAGAAAACATGTAATGAAATCCATAGAAATGACCTCCCATTTCCATTTTGGAATCAGAATAAGCTATAATAAACCACTTGGATTCTTACACTTTTCTTTCCCTTGTTGACAATTCAATCATCTAGCCAAAAACTCTACCACTTCCTTCTTCAAATTCAGGCAATAGAAAAACTTATTTACCACTGTCAATGTGTTTTGATATCCCATATGACTTGAATATGAATTAACATGAAATTCCCTCAAGATAAAATTTTTGAGCACACCGTTGTCTGGCATACAAATATTGTCCCTAAATATGACCAAACCATCTATTGTGAGATGATAGTCCACATCCTGGTCAGTTGTACCCTCTTGTAAATTATGCATAATTTCCTTGTACCTATGATCTTTTTTTTCCTACCTGCAAGATCCGTTCCTATAAATTTGTCCCATATGATCTCATAGCTAAAATGTGATTTACATGTATCCATCCACTAATATCATCCACAACCCTACTCACGTTACCCTTAATATACCCGATCTCTAAGTCAAACTCACTGATCGTCACCAACCATATAGCTTGCTTAGCATTTGGTTGATCAAATAACTACCTAAATCCACTATGGTCGGTCATAAATACTAATATACTGCCAAGAAGATAATGTCTCCACATCCTCAATCCATGGATGATTGTTGCTATATAAAGATCATGTGTAACATAATTTTTCTCGTGCTCATTTACTATCCTTGACTTGTAACATATCACCTGTCCCTCCTCGATAAGGACTCCACCAAGCCCTATCTTGCAAGAATTGTTTCACACCGCAAACTCTTTATTTGAAGATGCAATCTTGAGAATTGGATCACTTGTCAATAATTGTTTCAACTTCTAAGAAATCATTGCACATTCCCCTATACATTGAAATTTCTTACCTTTCTCTTGAATGATGTGATAGGATAGGCATTCCATGAGAATTTCCTGTTGAACCGCCTGTAGTAACCTGCCAACCCCATAAATTAACTTACCTCATCCACATTCCTAGGATATTCCCACTACATGACAACCCTTATCTTTTCTAGATCTACATTTACTCCTTCCTTGGAAACAACATTCCACAAGTAATGTACCTAGGTATGAAAGAAACTGCATTTACTAAACTTTTCATACAACTAATTATCTCTTATCAACCTCAATATTGTTGCTAAGTGTTTGGTATGATCTTCCCAATTATTAGAATATATCAATATATCATCAATGACCAAAATTAAAAAAAAAAATTCCATGTAGGTATGCAACACACTAATCATCAAGTACATACAACTAGTTGGAGCATTATTCAAACCAAATGGAACTAAAAAAAACTCATAATGCCCATACCTAGTCCAGAAAGAAGGCTTTGATATTTCCTCTCCTTTAATGAGTACCTGATAGTATCTTAATATCCAATAAATATTTGAGAACATCTTTGCTCCCCTCAACCGATAAAAAAAGTCATAAATCCTTGGCAACAGATACATTTTCTTGATACTTACCTTGTTCAACTACCTATAATCAATGCATAGCCTGAGAGTACCATCCTTCTACTTCATAAACAATACTGGTGCATGCCACAGTGGTAGAATTTGCCTAATGTATCCGTTGTCAAGCATTTCTTTCAACTGGAACCTCAATTCAACTAACTTTGGAGTGTTCATCATGTACGATTCGTTTGATACTAGTGTTTCCCCTGGTACCAAATTAATAAAGAATTCCACTTCTCTACGATGTTGGAACTCTAAAATTAGTGTAGTGACTACATCCTAAAACTGTTGTAAAATTGGGTACCTCTTCAAAACCTCGACATACTCAACATCCTTACATTTATCATTGGAGATATGTAGTGAAAATAACACACACCCTTTCATGTGATGATGCTTTTCCTACATAATTTTAACCATTCTAGAAAATATTTCAATCTTCTTAGCATGTAAGATTCTTTGTTCTCCATTTCCATCCAAACATCTAATATAATTCTCATAACAATCCACTTTATACCTGCGAAGATACAACCAATCCATACCAAATAGCAGAATGTATGATCCCACTAGAAGCAGATTTAGATGCACTGATGGAGGAATACCATTCAACTCAAATGCACAAGCTATTATCCAATGATGAACTCTTTTCTTCGTACCTATATCAATCTGCACTACCCAATATTCTGCATGCACTTCTTTATTCATAACGCACTTATCCACCAGGTTAGGAATAACATAACTATAATTAGATCCAGGGTTAATCAAAATAAAAACAACTTGATCAAAAATTTTATCACCATTATCGATAATTGATGCCTCATGATCCGCCTGCCTGTTATCTAATGCTACACAGATATGGGGAATATTCTACCCAACATTCCCAATAGATTGCACCTCTTGTGCACTGTAGATATGAGGCATACCACCTTGATACAATGGAAAATACATATGAAGATGTTTCTTCCCACATATCCAACACTGTAACTATCCCTTACCATCACCTCTATACTTCTTCCCTCCACACTACAACCCATGTCCCTGTCTAGCTACATTTAACTTTTTTAAGTAACAACATTCTCTTTCTCACATATATCCTGAGGCCTTGTTCACTTCCATTTCCATTTATCTTTAGTCCTTTCGTTCCATTTCCAACCTTCTTGACACTTTGTATTGTGCTTTAATTTCTCATAACATTGATTCAAAATCCAAATCACTTATTCAAGTGACCAAGGCTCATCGTACTCAATCTGATATCTATTTTCTAATGTTAATCCAATGAAAAAAACTCTGAATTTTTTCCTTCTAATACTTAAGATATGGTACATACCTGAATAAGTATAATAACTTAGTCGTGTACTCCTCATTTTTCGTGAATCCCGTCTTCAACCCTTACAACTCCTTTGACTTACTATCATAGTACCTCTCTGATAAATACTTCTTTGTGAAAAATATCTTGAATTCATGGCAACTTAACTCCTCTGTCATGATGTCCATGACACGCTTCACGTCTTCCCACCATATGTATGCTTTTCATTTGAGGCTGAAGATAGATATTCTGACCTTCATATTCTATGTGTACTATTGCAATTGAAAGAATTTCTTCATCCAAGTAACCATGCATCGGCATATTCTAGCTTCTTCCAATCTCCATCAAATGTAGGGGACTTGGATTTATTAAATTCATTTGGAAAATATCAACTATCACTCCTCTTGGAAGGATGCTAATGGTGATGACCACGATAAATATCAAGAACATAACTAGAATAGAAGATGTGTAGATCACATCTCCTCTTTGGCATGTCCATGAACCTACCATCCCCGATCGTGTCATCTCTATCCAATATGTGACAACCAAGAGACTCAATTCCACATGTTGCATTAGTCCTATCCTCCTATCTATGACCAACCCTAAGTGTTCCTTGTATCTTCATATTTAAAAGAATTTGAAGGATGACTGCATTAACCTTTAATTATTTCTCTTGTTCCTGAATAATCCCACCATTGTCTTCCTTTCGACTTCTTATTTCTACCTTCAAGATTCTTAGAGTGTCTGTTATATTAGGAGAGTACCTATCATCATGTTTTTCATTGGATCCATATGGATAATATCGTGAACTCTAGTATACCATCCTATTAGTAAACGTTGATATCCTTCCTGCAAGTATACCATGTAAGCTAAACCAAAATATAAACATAATTCACATACCTAATTATAGTTTAGGGGAGGATATCTTGTCTGCAAGATAAACTAGATTAGCACTATACACGTATAATCATAATAATAAGTAATGTACCAATATCATCTAAATGATTATCTAGTTACCATGCATGACAATAGCAACTGCATACCATGACCTCATGCATGAAAAATATATACATCACAATGCGTTCATACATTCACATCGACAACAAAATTTCACAACAAATGCATATTCAAAAAACATGCATTCATGACAAACCTATCCTAACAACAACATCAACAAATCCTACATGAAAACAAAATCACAAAAATGACCATCACCATGTATACATAACAAGAACATGTACAAAAAGCATGAATGCATGACACTCACATTCTATCCATCCAGTCCAAGGGGTGAACCATGCTCTGATACCACCCTGTAATTCCCACCTCCCACATTTACCCAAGCTAATCGATCCACCAAGGTGAAAATGTGACGAAGAGTTGCTATGATATGATTACACTCCCCAAGAAGATTTAAGGGAATGGAATCGACAAAATAAAACCAAACTGATCTTCCTAAAATGATATAGGAGCCCCAGGGGTTGACCAAACACTCTAAGCACCAAAATCTTGAGCTAACCTTCCTTCTAACTGGATTGGATCCTTTCTCACACCCATGAAAAGCCATACACAATTATGAAAGCCCCTATTCACATGCACAAAAAGGGAATCCATGTGACTCTAGACCCTTTTAGTTAGTTTTGTGTCAGAGACCACAGATTCTGAGACACTTTTTCATGGCTAGGAACCAGACTCTGCCTAGAATTTTACCAAAATATAATAAAAGATAAATAGCAAGATGACAAGGCCTCTAATGAAATATTTTAATAAGGACATTATCTGACAAGGCTTAGCCATGAAAAAATTTTCATCAAACACATCATGAACATGTGATCTATAGGTCATATAAACACATATGAGCATAGGTACTTCATACTTGTATGAGAATCATGAAGAAGGTGTGATGCTCTATTATAATAACTGAAATATCATATATTAGGTCATACATTCATTAATGATTCATTTACTAATCAAAACATGATGGGATCCATAACTCCATTCTATCATAAAATCATGCTTATAAGGAGCATAAAACAAATAGATCTATAACTATAGAAAACCCATTATAACCACATAATAACAAACATATATACACATAATACACAAGAGGAAAATAAATAATATTAACATATGCAAAATGAAACTAGGATGGGGACTTCCACGTACCACCCAACCATAGATTGGGTTGAACCAAATCTCTCTTTCAGCCAATCATCCTTGTGCCATATTCCAAGAATGAATGTGGGACTCACAAAAAAACCATCCATTTTCTCCTCAGGATTTACCATGATACACCAAGGGATTCCTAGTCTTAAGCCATCATATATACATCCTGGATTTATCACAATCCCACCAAGGGATTCCTAGGCCCAAACAAGAAACCTACACTACAACACTTTATCGCAATCCTTCCATATACGTATCAAGACGTCACTAGGACCTACCAAGCATGGATGCCTATGTATTTATCCACCTAAACCATGGGGAATTTATCCATCTCTACCCTCGAATATTTAGAGTGTATCCCATCATAATGAGTCAAGTGATTCATTGGTTCAATGAGGGTATCAAAAACCAATATTTACTGTGTATCCCACCATTACCGTTCAAGGGCTAACTAGGCCTTTTTTTTCCTCCTGGTACCACCCCACTCAGTTTCGAAACCATCCGGAAATCCACCTCAAGCAAGTAAACGAAACCTGATCACACCAAGGCTTTCGAGAAATGGCAAGGAAAAGTTGAAAACCATTGTCACATCAGTGAAACCCATGCCAGTGATAGCAAAAAAACCAAATAAACACATGAATGTACCATACATGCCAAAAATAGCAAGGAAATCACACATGCAACTCAATATTTGCAATTAATCTCATTGTAGCAACTTGGTCCAATTATTCCTTGCTTGATATTTTCATTCCTTTGACTTATTTTCCCTTATCTTGCCTTCCATGATCCAATCCTAGAGTGCTCCGACATTTGTCTAAGTGTGGAAGAGTAAGAGAGAGTAGAGAGAATAGAGAGAGAGCTCAAAAATGAACTGAAAAAATCTTTGAAATGATTCTCATAACACCTCTTGCCTTTCTAAAGCCTTTGTCATTTCATTTTTCGATTTCCCTTAGCAATAATAAACCAAATGAACACCCACACTATGGTGTTTTTCCCAACATTCATCTTGGAATTTGTGTCCCATGACCTTGGTGTTATTTTTTCCTTTATTTAATTTATTACATGGATCTTTAAATTGAGGTTGTTAAACTTGGGTTGTTAGCTAACAATGCTTCCCTCAAAAACAGGTGCTAGCATTTCTTGTAGGGAAGATATCTCTAGCTTTGGCACCACTATGAGGGATAAAGAAAAAAAAGAAACTTGTAGAATAGTTGAACTTACAAATATTTTACAATGGCATGCAATAATAAACACAATAACATATAATATAGACATTTTTATCCAACGAGAATTCATATTTTTCGAATTGTTGAGAATACAAAGTTACATAGATAAGAAATACTCATAGAAAATCTTCCAAAAAATCATAGATAATCATTTAAAAAGTCATACATATTATTTTTTGAGTTGAGGAGCGAAAGCATAACCCACAAATAAATTGAAATTGCAGAAATTAATGGCAAATAAACAAGATCGAAGAATAATAAAATAGAAATATTGACACCTCCTTGTGAGGGAAACATTCATGAGACAATGATAATTGGTATTATTATTATTTATGGCAGATTTATGTTTTCTCTTATTGCCTCTATAGGATTACATGGATAAATAACAACCTATCAGTTTTTTTCTAAATTCATCCACAAATTTTAAATCAGTTACATAAGAATTTTTTTACATAAAACAAAAAGATTCATTTTATGTGTTTTTTCCAAAGACAGATTAGGAAAAAAAACCAAACCAAAGGAACCAATTTTAGCTATTATCCCAAGAATATAGGAAAATAGTTGGGAAATTATAACAATATCCACCTTAAAAAAAGTACTTTATATATCATGCCCAAAATATTCATTACCTTCCTTGCAAGAAAAGAGAAGCTAGGTACCATTTTATCTTCTCTGACAAGAGTGGTTTTGTGAACAAATCTGCACAAATTTTCTTTCTATGGAATTTTTCCAGAGCCACCACTCCACTTGCATAAATAACTTATCTTACAAAATGGTATTTAAGAGGTATATGTTTTTTCATACTAAAATAAGATGGATTCCTCAGAAATTTTATATCACTTTAACTATCAGAAAATACTTTCACCTTGTCCTTCATCCTTCCACACACACCAAACAAACATTTTAACAAAATTTCCTCTTTGCAATCATGTGAGGTAATTATGTCTTATTCCTAAATAGGTTATAAAGAATCTATGTTTTGAAGCTTTCAAATATAACTAATAGCTCCACCTACAAGAGTAAGAACATATCCATACTTTGATCTCCTCTTATCCAAGTTACCTGCAAAATACGAATCAACATAACCATAGACTAAATCACTACTACCTTTATAGCTAAGACAATAATTAATTATCCCTTTAATATCTCGAAGCAACCATTTCATTGCTACTGAAAACACCAATTCCTTGGGAAATATATGGCCTTGAGCTAACCATCTCATACATTAATCATTATATTATATTAGAATATGGTACACAAGACATATACTCCTTTTCTTCATCATTACTAGCACACGAACCTGAAGAAATCTTGAAATGGGAAGGTAAACGAATTTGAACAAGTTTAACATTATTCATAATGAATCTCATAAGTATTTTCTTCAGATATCTAGTTTTCATAGCTATAACTTACCATTTTTATTTTCTTTGTGTACCTCCATGCCAAAGATATTTTTTTCTACTCCAATATCATTCATTTCGAAATTCGTAGCCAACTGAGCCTTTAAGCTGTTGATGTCAACCATGATTTTATTGCTACAATAATATCATCACCATATAACACCAAAATAAAGAATATTCTATATTCAAACTTTTGAAAGTAAACATAATAATCGTACTCATTTCTGGTAAAATTGTGCCTCATCATGAAGGAATCAAAATTCTTTTACCACTTGTTAGGAGACTGCTTTTTGCCATACAATGACTTCTTGAGTTTTCAAACAAACCTCTTCATGTGATTTTGAATAAATCCTTCTATTTGTTCCATATGTAAATCCTCATCCAAATCACCATGTAATGGTATTATTTTATCATGTAGTTGCTCTACGTCTATATTAAGTAATGCACCTAACGCTAACAAAACTCAAATTGAAATAGACTAACAACTGGTGAAAAAATCTCACGGAAGTGAATACCTTCATTTTGATAATATCCTTTTTCAACTAGTATTTCTTTATACTTATAAATAATATCATCAATTCCTTTACTTATCTTTTAAGTCAACTTTCAAATGAAAAAATTCCTATCTTTAAGAACTTCCACCAGATCCCATGTCTTATTTATTTATAAGGCATCTATTTCCTCTTTCATTTCTATTTTTCATTTTTTCACTATCAAATACTTCCATTTATTCCCGATAACAAATATATTCTCCATTATTAGCAATTAAAGAAACATATGTAAAAAAAACATCATACCTTTTAGGAAAAGACTTGATCTGTGCATACCTTTGTAAATTTTGTTGCAGTACTTCCTTAGTTTTCTGACAAAATTCTTTATCATTATCTTCTTCTAGAGGAGTTTATTCATGAACATATTCATGATCCTCCTCCATTGAAGATGATTGAGTTTCAAATTGAACTCATTGAATTTATGGTACTTTTCCATTTAACAATATACATATGATCTCATGAATGACGATTCATCAAATATGACATTTACGTTAATTATGATTTTGTGGGTAGTAGGATCCCACGATCAATATCCTTTAACTCCATCACCGTATCCAACAAATGTTACTTTTTTAGATTTTGGATCTAATTTAGAACATTGATTCTTTGGAATGAGAGAATAGGCATCACAACGAAAAACTGTAAGTTTTGAGTGATAAAAAATTGGGCTTGTCCATACCTCTTGTAGAATATTATCATTAATTGTAGTTGATGGTGACTGATTTACTAGATAGAACACTGTAAGAACTACTTTTTCCCACAATTCCTACTACAACTTGGCATTACTCAGCATACTTCTTGCTCTCTCTAGAAGAGTCTTATCTATGCATTCAGCAAGACCATTTTGCTAAGGTGTATAAATCGTGCTTTTATGTCTTTCATTCCAAGCTTCCTTGCAACAATTTTTGAATTCCTTTGAAGTAAAATCGGTTCCATTTTGAGTTCTCAAACATTTATTTGATCTAGCATTGCTCTTTTCAACCAAATCTCTATACTTCTTAAAAGATTCAAACACATTAGATTTTATTTTATTAATCATCTATAAATTTTACAAAATATGAAGATCCTCCAAAAGAGACTTTAGGAAATGGGCCCCAAATATATGAATGAATGTAATCAAGGACATCTTTACTAACATGTTTTCTTGTTTTAAATTTCTATCTAGATTTCTTTCAATAAATAAAATATTTACAAAAATTAAAATTTAGAATTTGAAGCTTAGAAGTGATTTATGATCAAACAATACCTTAAAACCTTTGTTTCTCATATCACCCAAGCATGGATGCAATAAATGAGTAGAGTCACCTGCACCTTCAGATGTTGCTGCTGCATGATATGTTTATGTCTTCTATCTTTGAAAGGATCCCAAAACTTTTACTACGATGCCTTTTGTCACCTTCATTAAAACCAGCGACATATAACACTCCCAAAGATATTAAGTTCTTTCTAAACTCAACTATTGATGTTCTCACATTACCATCATACATTTTAATCATGATACTACTAATCCAAATAGTTTTGCATGTAGCATCATTACCCATGAAAAACACACCGTCATCAAGAGATGAGTATGAAGAGACCCAATTCTCATGAAGACACATATGATGGGAAGCATCATAATCTAGCAATGAATATGATGATGTTGAGAAACATTAGAAATGGATAATACATCATCAAAAATACCTGATAACTCCACCTTAAAATATATCCACTCCAAAATGATAATAGATATTCTTATTATTCAAGGGAAATTAACAACAATCAACTCTCAAACATAAATCATCCAAACATATGCTTATGTCTTCTATATTATAAAGGATCCCAAATCTTTTACTAGGATGCCTTTTGTCACCTTCATAAAACCAGCAGCATCTAACACTCCCAAAGATACTAAGTTCTTTCTAAGATGAACTGTTGATGTTCTCACATTACTATCTTACATTTTAATCATGATACTACCAATCCCAATAGTTTTTCATGTAACATCATTAGCCATGAAAAACACACTGTCATCAATAGATGAGTATGAGGAGACCCAATTCCTATGAAGACACATATGATGGGAAGCACCAGAATCTAGCAATCAATATGATGATGTTGAGAAACATTAGAAATGGATAATACGTCATCAAAAATACCTGATAACTCTGCCTTAAAATATATCCACTCCAAAATGATAATAGCTATTCTTATTATTCAAGGGAGATCTACAACAATCAACTCTCAAGCATACATCATCCAAACATTCAACTCACTCTCCATTTGATTTATGTTTTCTCTTATTGTCACTATATTTTTACATGAGTACATAACAACCTACAAAATTTTTTCTAAATCCCTCCACAACTTTTTAAAAATCTATATAAGAAACCTTTTACATAAAACAACAAATTCCCTTTTATATGTTTTTCATGCGAAAAGAAAAAACCAAACCAAAAAAACAACTTTCACTGTTATCCCAAAAATATATGAAAATAATTAGAAACTTATAACAATTTTCGAAATATGTATTTATAAATTTAAACTCTATTATAGACTAGTGCAAAAGATATGATAAGTATAATTAATTAACACAGTCGCATTCCAACAATTTGATATGAAATAAGATTTGATTTAATAAGTAGAAGTAATTAATACAATCACAGTCCAACAATTTACTAAACACCCTGGTAATAAAATATTTGATGTGAAATAATAAAATATTAATGTCTTCCGGCCAAGTTAAAACTATTTAAAAAAATAAAGCTCTGATTGACCTTAGAGACTCCTATGTTAAAATGAAAATTTAACTATAATTCAAATATTTATGAACACATTATGGATTGGGATGCTATTACAGCAATAGATAAATATCGACTTTGGAGTAGTGCCCAAAATGTTAAGTTGGATGGAATATATGTCAACAGTTGCAGATTGAAGACATGAAGTTTGGAAAACAACACAGGAGCTCATAGGTGCAGATCACCAGGAGCTCCCACAAGCAAATGCACCTGCTTGGGGTTTCTCATTAAACACCAATGATTAAATAGATACATTAGGTAGAACAAATTCCTAAATGATAGGAACTGAATATCTAATAAAAAACAAAATCACAACTAAGTAACCAAATGCCTAATCTCGATTAATTTCTGATGCTCCCCCTTAATGGAGAAAGGGATTTTTAAACACACCTAATGTATCCCTAAAAAAATCAAACTTCAGTCTTCCTAGTGGCTTAGTGAATATATCAGCCAAATTATCACAAGAATTATAATACTCTACCAAAATCTCTTTGGACTGCACTTTCTCCCTAACAAAATGAAATTGAGTGTCAATGTACTTAGTGTTTTTATGAAACATGGGATTGTAAGCCAGTTTTATGGAACTGTGATTGTCTCAATTGATGATCGTAGCTTCTGATTGCTCTTCCCCTGCATCTTGGAGAAGTGTACGCAACCAAACTGCCTCACATGTCGCTAAACACATGGCTTGATATTCTGCTTCTGCTAAGGATGAAGCAACAGTATGTTGCTTCTTGCTGCACCAAGAGATGACCTCGGAACCAATGTTGAAGGTGTAACCTGTAATTGATATTTTGTCATCTAGATTTCCCACCCAATCTGAGTCTGTATAACCTATAAAATTAACATCAAATGATTCATAACACAAAATACCAAAGTCTGATGTTCCTTGAAGATACCTTAATACTCCTCTCGCTGCACGCCAATGATTGTCATGAGGTTGAGTCATAAAATGACTCAAAAAACTCACTGCATAAGCTAAATCCGGTCTTGTTTTAGTCAAATAAATAAGACTACGAACCAGTTGTCTGTACAATGTTGCATCTGCATATTTCGAACCATCATTCATCTGAATTTTTCTATTCTGCTGTAAAGGTACACATGAAGGCTTACACTCATCCATCTTAAACCTGGACAATAGACTCTTTGCATACTTACCCTAGGACAAGAAAGTTTGGCTTGAATCTCTCCAAACTTCTAGACCCAAACAATATTGCATTTCTCCAAGGTCCTTCATCTCAAATTTTTGTGATAATTGCTGCTTGAATTCTTCAATGAGATTGTCTGCACTTCTTGTTACTATCAGATCATCTACATATAAATAAATCACCACTATCTGTCCTTCATTATTAAACATGGTATATAGATTGGGATAATTTTTTCTCATTTCATAACCATGCATGAGGAAAAAAGAATCAATTTTTTTATACCAGGATCTAGGTGCCTGCTTTAAACCATATAAAGCTTTATTTAATCTACATACTAGATGTTCTTCTCCCTTCTTAACAAACCCTTTAGGCTGTACTAAATATACTTCTTCTTTTAAATCACCATTTAAGAAAGCAGATTTAACATCTGATTGATGTATTTTCCAATGATGTTTAGTGGCTAAAGAAATAATCATTCTGATGGTATTTAATTTTGCAATAGGGGCAAATGTTTCCTCAAAATCAATACCTTCTATCCGGGAATATCCATTTTCCACCAACCTTGCTTTATTCTTATCAATAGACCCATCTGCTCTAAATTTCAACTTAAATAACCATTTGCAACCTATGAGTTGTTTATCATCAGGAAGTTTTACTAGATCCCAAGTATTATTCTTAATGATAGATTCATATTCCTCATTCATTGCTTTCTTTCATTCAAGACTTTTACTAGCTTCATAAAAATTAGAAGGTTCTGCAATGTTTAACATACCAGTCATAAGAGCACAATCCCTATATCAAGCTCGTAACTGTTTTGGCCTGCTTCATCTTCTGAGTGGTGGGGGTTCAATTATTCTGCTTCTTTCTTCTCTTTTTTGACTGAACTCCTCATTATCCTGCTGATGTTGTACCTGTTGTTGTTCTTGTTGTTGTTCCTGCTTCTGTTCCTGTTGCTGACTGATTCCTGTTTCACTATCCTCTTCTAAAAGTAAGGGTACATGGCATTCTTCTTTTTTTTGGACGGGATTTTCATCATCAATCTATTCATGGAATAATACATCTCTACTAACAAACACCTTGTGAGTAGCAAGGTCAATCAATTTATAAGCCTTATACTCATTGCAGTATCTAATGAACGTGCATTTAATGGCCTTTGAATCTAACTTCTTCCTGTTCTCTTTGGGAATATGTGCAAAAGCTTTACAACCAAATACTCTAAGGTGACTTACTGCAGGCTTGAAGCCAAACAATGCTTCAAAAGGAGTTTTATACTCAAGAATTTTAGTAGGACTCCTATTATTTAAATACACTGTAGTATTAACAACTTCTACCAAAAAAACCATTGGTTAGATTCTTACAGTTCAACATACTGCGAGCACACTCCACCAATGTTCTATTTTTCCTCTCAGCTACTCCATTCTGATGAGGAGTGTAAGGTCTTGTAAATTGCTGCTGTACACCATGATCGTTGTAGTATTTGATGAAGACTCCTTTCTTGAATTCTCCCCCTTGATTTGATCGAAGAATCCTGTTGAAATTTCCTATTTTCTTCTCAATCATGATTTTGAATTGCTTGAAATATTCAAAAGCATGACTTTTCTATTTAAGAAAATACACCCATGTGAATCTCTTACATTCATCAACAAAGATTAAAAAATAATAGGCCCCACCTAACGACCTTGTTTGTATCGGGCCACATAGGTCAGTGTGTACAAGTTCGAGTATATCCCTCTGCTTTCTATCTTTAATGGCAGGAAATTCATCTCTATGATGTTTACCGAATGCACATGCTTCACAATCAATATGCAACTTTTTCAAAACAAGAAGACCATCTACCATACCTTTGTTCTACAACAAAAGGAGATCACTGAAATTGATATGCCCAAGTTGTTGATGCCACAAATTTTCAGCAGACTTATCTGACGACATTAGGCTTGTTGAGGCATACTCTTCACATCTAGTTTGTAGAGTCCCCCTATGCGAACACCTGTAGGAAAGGGCTTCATATAATCCACCAAATATTTAATAATGCAATGAGATTTAAAAAATTCTACTTTGAGGTCCTGATCTGTAATCTTTGACACAGAAATCAGGTTCTTCTTAATTCCAGGAACATACCACACATCAGATATATTCCTGATCTTACCATCATGTAGAGTAACAAGGACATCGCCATGTCCCTTGATCTCATACCCTCTATTATCTCCAAGGTAGACTTTTACTTCAGAGTTGGATTCTCTAAAATTTCTGAACCATTTATTTCTACCTGACATATGTGAGGAGGCTCCAGAATCCATGAACCAAATATCTTATTCATCCTCCTCAGTAGCTAAGGCAGTGTCAGTCTCAGTCATAAACAATCTAACATCCAGATTTTGATCTGTGTCTGCATTTGCATTTGCATCCGCCAAATGACTTGCATGTCTTCTCTGCTTGTACCTCTCCTAATTTGCTTTCTTCTTACGAAAAAAATTAGAAATATGGCCTATCTTACCGCAATAAAAGAATTTAAGAGCAGAGTCATTTTTATGTGAGGTCATACCTTGTGGTGTCCTTTTTGATGTGTTGCCCCTCCTCTGATCAGCGATTGCTCTCCCTTTTGGCTTGAACTTTGTTATCAATGCAAGATCTAGATCTTGAGGTTTCAGAGACAATCTCCTTTCCTCTTCTTGTAGCAAAATCCCAGTAATCTCTTCAAAACATGGAGGATTTTCTCTTGCATTTAATCTAGTTATAAACATCTAATAGTTATCTGTCATGCCGCTCACGGAAATTGTCACTAGATCATCATTTGCCATGGTTTGACTGATATCAGATAGTTTATCTTTAACTTCCTTTATCCGGGATAAGAATGTTGAAACAGACTCATTCTCCTCCATCTTGATTAAGAGGATCTTCTTCCTGAGGAACAAGGTTCAACTGGTGTTCTTGATTTCATACATATTTTTTAGAGTTGTCCAGATGTCATTTGCTGTCTTGCAATCCCGAATATGAGGGATGATGCAATCTTTAAGTGACAATTTGAGTAGCACCTTTGATTTCATCTCCCTTTTCTCCCACTCTTGAATTGTTGCATTCATTCCACCATTTGCAACAGTCGGCTTAACTTCATCGCCAATGACAATGTTATAAGACTTTTGTCCCTCAAGGAAAGTCTGAAGCTTAAATTTCCAATTTGTGTAATTGAAACCATACAACTTGCTACTTTCATTTAAGTAATCTGCCATCTGAGCATTCATCTTGAAAAAAAAAAGAATACTCCAGCAACTTAAAAAAACAACCCAGATTACCACAACAAATTGAATGCAGTTGTGAGTTACAACATATTTTTTCAAGGCAACGAAAAATTATACCATTACAAAACAAGCTTTTGGATTAATCACCAGCAACTTAAAATACACCTAGGTTTTGGGTGCTCATTCAAGCTTGCAGATAGCAGGAATATCAAAAAAACCCAAACAAGCAAGAAGATAGAGGGGTGTCAGAATCAGTAAAAGTTGAAACTAATGTTGGCAGCAATATACCACCTACAGTTAAGCCTGTCAGTCATTTATCAGATGACTCAACCAACTTAGATGACAAAGCGCCCAATAATTGTAATGAAGCCGCAGGTGAAAGTGGTCAAACTATTTAAAGGGTGCAACTTGACGAGAAGATCCTTTGGGTGATACACGGACCAACGTTCAAGAAGAAATTACTTCTGAATTTGCTACTTTAATGGCGTTAGCATTTGGTCCACGCTCTGGGGATACCTTTTATCTGGCAATAATGGTTGCAGCCTCAATCTTTGCAGCTTTAAAATTAATTTTCACCGTTAAAATCTTTGCAGCGGTCTCAATCTTTCTGTGAAATGAGTTTTAGACAAAGACACTTGGACGCTTTTGTCAGAAGAAACTGCATTAAAAGATCAACGAAGCAAGAAGACAAGAAACTCAATGTTGCTTCGATACTGGTTTTGTATGGTCTGGATACATCAGAGTATGCGTACAATCCAACAGATGCTAATAGGTACGCACAACCAGCCTCCTTTTCACATCTTGAAAGTTCTTGCTGCAGCTTGTATCTTACCTTAACGCCTTGACAACGCCCAGTCAACAGTTCCAGTGCTCGGCCTTAGGTAAACAGATTTACGCAGGCTTTTGACCTCCACATAAACTAGCGATTTCCAATTTTGAAAAAGTCAGCTTTATGCAAAAACTAAAGATAGATAAAGCTTACCACGTGGGCTCTTCACGATCTGTCCATTCACGGTGCCAGCAAGTCCGATCCGGGATGCTTTCTGATGTGCTCCACCTCCAGGCAATGCCATGAGTAAAACGCCTTCACGACCTTGGTATCCACACCATGAAATAAAAACACCTTCACAGCCTTTACACAGTCTCACAGCGTGCCTCACGCGGTACGGCAAAAGAGAACTCAGCTCTACACCAGCGAGCCATGAAATTCGCCTTCACAGCCTATCTCATGCACGACTGAGTTTACTTGGAAAGTCTCTCATCTCTCCTGATCTCTGATACCATGTCAACAATTGCAGATTGAAGACATGAAGTTTGGCAAACAACACAGGAGCTCACAGGTGCATATCACTAGGAGCTCCCACAAGCAAATGCACCCGCTTGGGGTTTCTGATCCCACAAGCAAATGCACCCGCTTGGGGTTTCTGATTAAACACCAATGATTAAATAGATACATTAGGTAGAACACATTACTAAATGATAGGAACTGAATATCTAATAAAAACCAAAATCACAACTATGTAAAGAAATGCCTAATCTCCATTAATTTCCAACAATATACAAATAACATTGAATTCACTACTACGAATTGCGTATAATTTGTTTCTCTTATATGAAGCATAAACAGTCTTTCACAGATTAACAATTAACAATTGGTATTCAAAATTTCTCAAATTAACAATTAGGAATTGTTGCCGTACAAAAAGTTTCGACGACAATGTGATACATATGGATATGCACGAAATAACAGTCTTTCACAGATTAACAATTAACAATTGGTATTCAAAATTTCTCAAATTAACAATTAGGAATTGTTGCCGTACAAAAAATTTCGACGACAATGTGATACATATGGATATGCACGAAATGAATATAACTATTTTCTCGCTACAGGAACAACGAACAACAAACTGTAACCTGTCCGAATTGTTCATTCTTCCCGTAGGCATGTATTACGATGCATACGAATACCATAGCAATATGTTACCCGTTTGCATCTTTTCCTTTATAAAGGGCCCCCTTCTCGACGCTTTCTCTGGGACGATAATGATGAAAATCTGTCCACGCAAATATATGTAATTATAATTGACAACATAATTCCTTCGAACCCTAAATTTTTACTCTCAATTCGTGTAGATAATCCACATTGTAGTTTCAACAACCAATTATTAAAATTGCAACAATAATGTGTTCACCTAATTCGAAGGAGAAGATCGATACGAATGCTCAATTTATACAAAATGGTTGGATTTGTAAAGAAATTATGTTCACCTAATTCGACGTAGAAAATCGATATGAGTTTGGAAGGCAGAGAATATGCAACATGTTATATCAGGAATCAACAGATTAAAAAATGGGGCAGGTTACATCAAGAATCATCAGATATAGCTATATATGTTTTTTTATTGCTAGGGAAACATTATATTATGAAAATAAGAAACAGTAAAATTGCAACAAATATGTTTTCCCGCAATTCCACGGAGATCAACAATTTGGGTTAGGTAAGCAGGAGAGACAACCGGAGCACGTCAGGTGAAGGGTGGTAATCTTAAAAAATCAATAATTAAATATAACAGGTCATATCACAATCAACCATTAGAAAATGGAGCAGCTTAAATCAAACCATGTATATAATTTTATCATAGAGAAAACCTCATACTCTTAAAATAAGAAATAATTATTTTATGTCACATTGCATTATTATTAGTGATAATGGAAAAGAGAAAAATGGAGAGATCAAAAGTCATCGGATTAGAAAATTAGTCATTAAAAACTTGAGCATGTTAGATCAAGAGCCATCAATATGGGAAAACTTTCTATTTTTAAAATAAGAAATACTTATCATAAGGTCACAATGCATTATCGATAGCGATCTTGGGAAAGAGAATGCAGGTTAGTGAGGTCGGAAAAAGAGCAAATTAAACAGGCGCTATAAAAGTCATTCAAATCAATAATTAAAAGATAAAATAAAATAATCATATATATATATATAGAGATAAAATAAAATAATCATATATATGTATATATATATAAGTGTAGTATAATGTATAGATGAAATAATTTTTTAAAGAATATTTTTTTAGTTAATTTTAATCAAAATTTAAGTCCAAATTATTTTATTTGCATAATTTTAATATTTTAGATATTTTCAAAGTGCTCAATCCATTTATATATTTTAAATAACTAAAAATCTTCAAATTACACTATTGAATATTAATAAAGTATAATTGAATATTAATAAAGTATAGTATAAAAAAATATTTCTTCTATTAATTAAATTATATATATCTATATATATTACATTAATGCCAATGATCACTATAAATATTATTACTAATCAAATAGAATTAATAAAAATAAATAAAAAAATCACATATTAAAAAATGTAAACACATATTTCAACTTTCACTTCAAAATTACATTAAATTCCACTGATGAATCCAATGCAGTTTCAAGCAAATTAAGAAAAGTTAATAATATAAGAGAATTATGAATACAAAGCAGCTTCTAAGGGAAAAATTGATTGATATAAAATATTGTATTAAAAGTAATATTTAAACCTTCTATCCATTGTTTCTATCTAGTAATTCCTTATCCTTATTACAGGACAAATACCTTATTAGAAGTCGAAGACCTCAAATTCTTGGGGTGTTCTTCCACAAAGGTGATAGTCTTCTCAAGCTAATCCAATTTAACCATTACGATTTCTTTTCGTTTGTGCCAAAATTAAGATATTTTGTGCGTCCAGTATAGAGATAGTGCACGAAGGAAAGTTAATTAAAACGCTGACCCTTCATTTCCTGCTATTCTGTCTACTCGGAAGGGACTAAAAGCATTTTCTACTCGAATTTTACAAATTTTATTTGGCCACGATTTAAACTTTTACGAGATTATAATTTTAAGTTTGATCAAGGCCCTAATGGTGGATGTTGATTTTTTCAAGACAGGGAACTAAGCTAATGGTCGATGTTTGACATTTTTTTAGAATTAAGTAATTTTTTGGGGTATATCTTAGATTATCATGTAATCTTTCAAGAAAAATCACAAATTCTCAATCATTGAACCCACTCAAATTATCTAGATGTTGACATTGCAATACAGTAGTTCTTATTCCGGTGGATAGATTGTACTGGGCTATTGCGGATGAAATGAAAGAAAATAACATCAGATTAGCACGGCCATCCTTTTGTTTTTTCGAAAATAAAATACCGAAACTTTGGGAACAAATCCTTTTATTAAAGTGATATTATGATAGGACTTCCACGTAATATTATCACAGGACTCCCTCGTTTATGTTTACGTCATGAAAATAAATAGTTATATATCTCATCTAGCTCCCTTTGGACCATAGATATCGTAATTTTAAGCATATTTTAATAAATAACGAAAATTAACAAAGAAGCAATAAGCCAACAACCATAACTTGATAACCAAAACTGTTTAGCAAATAACCAAAATTCTGACCATGAAAACATTCTCCCTTCCGAAAATGTCCTCCTGACTTAGATGCAAATTTCTGAGAGTAGACACCGTGACAACGAAAAGCATATCCACCTATTTTATATGGTAACTTAGGATAGTGGATAAAGTAAAAAAAGTTGGGTGCTGCTTACAATTTGTAACTACAACGGGAAAAAATAATGCTCTTTATGAAACCCTTGTAAAAGAAAGAAAACACACTTTAATTCTTAAATATGGCTAGAGGCTTGCCAAATCAATATTTTATGTGATTCTGATTGTAAGGAAGTTATATAAAATAATGATTTTCATTACATTATTAATGTTATACGGGATATGTTTAAATATTATAACAAAGAATTCGTGTATTAAATTTTTATTCACAGATAAAAGTTAGATTTATATCTTAGTTAATCATGTTTTGTTAATTTTAAATTAATTAATTTAAAAATTATATTATTTTTTGATATTGATAAATTAGGTTATTGGTTTAAATATAATGAAAACTATTTATAAGTAAAATAAGATTGAATTGTAATAAAGAATCAATGTATTTTTATTTATATTATTTTTTTATTCATAATTCAAAGTTAAAATTTATATCTCAATTAATTAAGATTTCTTAATCTGAAATTAATTAATTAAAAAAATGTCATATCTAACATATATCATATTATTATATTATATTAATAAATTATGTTATTGGCTCATGATATTGCAACTAAAACTAATTATAAATAAAGTAAGATTGAATCTTTATAATTAATAATGTTTGTTAACTTAAATATTAATTATTTTTACAATTAATAATGATAATATATTTAAATAAATTACAATTTAATTAATTTTTCTGACTTTTTTAAATATAGATAATGTGAAGTGCTTTAATGTTTTACAATTTTTTGTTGGTTTGTTTTGGAGTTTGGTTTTACGAGATGTAAGGAAACTTAGGATAACTTGGAAATATAAAAATATTTTACAAGAATGAAACTTTAATTTATTTTGAACTATAGTCTTATCATTTTTCTTAAATAAAATGCAATGAATTAACTATACCTTTTAATAGAAACTAGTTATAATTAACAACTAAAATATCACAGGAATTAGTTATAATTAACAACTAAAATATAATAAGAATTAGTTATAATTCAGAACTAAGCTATGAATTCTAGTATTAAAACAAAATATTCAATCAAAGGTGTAAATTTAATATTCTTTAACTTTTTCCACAAATTTTTCAAAATTTAAATTTAATCATAATGGTCCAATTATTTAAATTTAATCCATATGTTCTATAACTTGTACCACAAGGCTTTCAAAATTTCAATTTTACTGTACATAATGGGCATTTAACCTTCTTCTAATGTCTACATAATATTTTTAATAGACAGCCATATTGACAATTGAGAATTATCTAGAAAAATAGGCATATTGTTTTTTCATTTTATATGTAAATTTCCATTATATAATATCCTTTGAGATAAATATTTGATATAATATCCTTTGAGATAAATATTTCTACGTTTATCATAAATAGATACCTATTTACCTATTAATAATTATTTAATTTATATAATTACCCTCAAATGACAAGGACAAAAAAAACATTAAAAAGTCCCTTTATTTTTCCTATCTCTTCCATTGTGTTTATTGTTTTCAACATTTTCATATCTCCTCAACACCTTTCCGGATTTCACTTACTTTAACATGGGCCATATGACACAATGTCCCAATTCAGTAGGTAATAGGCTTCTGTAAATAATGCAACAAATACAGACAAATTAGGGGCTCAGGGAAGAAAAACTTATAGTTGAGATTTGTATTTAAATCTAGTAAAGATATTTGACGAAAGTGGTTATATACTATAATCTAAAATCGTCTTTAGTCAACTGTTATAACTTGATATTGTTTGGCCTATTATAATATTAGTCAAAGTTTTGAGGAAATATAAAACTGTCCGTAACTGGATTTCTAAAATAAACCAGCTACTAAATCGTCCAAGAAAGCCTACACTATACAACAAAAATCTTAGAGGAATGGGAAGATAAGTGTTATCTCAAACTATCCGTAGCATTTCCTGAAGAATTTTTGGTACTATTGTAGGTTTATGTCCTGGACATCAGGGAACAAAAACTAAGGTTGAAGTCCATAAAACACGTAGTAATGAGAAAGTTGTGGAAGATGAAGAGCTGCATACAACTTCAATCCAAGAGATACAAATTGTGTAAGGGGAAATAGTGGCAGAGGAGGTTTGCAATAACAAATAAGTTAGATAGGAGATTGATGCCAAATAAAACCATATTCTTATGTTTATTTTTATATCTACATTTTTCTCATCAGATTAATGACTCTCAGAGGTGTCATTAACAACTCCAAGATGTGTTTGCAATCATGTGCCATAATAAGAGTTGTTTCCATGTATCTAAGCCATTGATCCTATAAGAGGAATGTAACCAGACTTCTCCGGAGGAGTTGTTACTTGATGATGACGTGTTAGGGTCACAATGAAAAAGAATACAATGAACAAGAATACTAGCATTAGACATTGAATTATTATTGTTCACGTGGATCATCTTCAAGCAAAAGAGGAAGATGAGAATGAATGTTGATGATGTAGTGCTTTCTCAAAGGTGAGACATAGTAATACTTTCCCAATAAGCTGAGACATATACTTCTATTGGGAAATAAGAAAGTCAATAACAATAAATAGAGCCATAGAAAATGGCAAGAGAAAGTAGTCAATAGGCCAAAACGAGAGCTATAGCCAGAAATGTAGGCACAAAATCAAAGCTATATCCAAGAGCCAAAGTCAAAGAACCATACCGAAAATTTGACCCAGATTTGTTTATTTTTGAACTTGCGTCTCAATGTATAAGGTGTGGTCTTAAAGGGATCCAAATTGACGAATGGATGTAAGGATCAGTACCTACAATGCAATTTGGAAATTAGTGAAGGTAAGAACTATATGAAATGTAAGGCTGAATAAGAGAAATGTGTAGGGAATAAAGGAGTTCGAAGAACAGGAAAGAAAAAAAAATTGAAGAGAGGAGAAGAATGACAAATGATAAGTGAAAGGTCATGGCCGTTGGCTTTGTCTCGTCGTAGATATTCATATTTTCCTTGTAGATATTCATATTTTCCTTGTGAATTTCATTCGCAAGGGATCTTTTTGCCAGTCAAGTGGAGAAAGGATGAACAGAAACCCATGATATCATTATACCATAGACTTAAATGAAAAGGTCGAGTCCATTGGAAGTTGGTTTTCAGATTTGCATTTCCAACGTTAAATTTCTTTCATTGTCACTGACCGCTATGTATATTGCTGAGCAACTAAATTATATGAAATAAGTCGAAACAAATTCTTCATGGTTAATTAATAGATATGTCCTTGCTTCTTCCAGTTTAAATTGCTCTTATTAGTGAATTTCTACGGAAATGAGGAACCATGAAATACCCATGGTTATATCCACATTCAAGTCTAACATCAACTATTGCTAAAATTCTTCTCTTCCATTTCTATAGAAGTTTCCAATTCCGATTTTAATCATTTTATGAATTTTTGGCTGCTTGTCGGCCTTTCCAATGTTTATCTTTTGACGCAGACATTCCTTCATGCTATTTGTATTCCCTCGGTCACGGTTCATGACGACAGAGTTAGAATTTGATGGGCAAAATGAGCGTTATTTCCCATCAAATAAGTTTAAAATTTTTAAATGACCGTTTGTTGTGACGTGTATTGAACTTTACAAAACAGTTTTTTGACCGTTCATTTTTTTCAAGAACGTTATTAATACCTCATACATACATTTCCAATCTATAGTTACCCCACTCCGACACGCTCAGGCTCCAACAGGCTCCATAGTCCACTGTTCTAACTTTCCCATGCTTCAACACTTCACCAATATGCATTAAATTCCATCAAAGCGAATTCAACTTTAGGGCGGAATGTTTTGGAAATGAAAACAAAACAATGGAGTGCTTTTTATGTTGGAATTTTTTTCCCAACCACTACCATGAATAAACAATGGCGTAGCTCACAACTTCATCAATTTTTTATCGCAGAAAATGACAAGCAGTAACTTCGATATCTGAAGACATTTTCATGCAACCAACAGCAAACCAAGTACCGAGACATATTCTATGTTTATTATTTTCAACCACCGCGTTGACCTATCGTTTTCTCGCACTTTGCCGCCTAAAACTTTTATAGTTTACCCATAAGTCTTTATGTTGTTAATTTAAATCCCCTCCGATGCGATATCAGCAGGACCCACATAAACCTTTACAGGCCTCAAGTTCACAATCGAAAGTTTTCTAACTTTACCTTCCACCACCCACAAGTTATATTATATGTTTTGCGATGCGATATCGGTGTTGCATATCGCAATCACACAAGTTTATGCTTTCCCGCAACGCCCGCAGGCTATGTTATTTTGGGTGCGATGTGATATGTTCCACGTCACCATTGCACATTGCAGCCCGTAAAGTTTAATGAATAAAACCTAGAGTTAAAATTAGAATCACCAATTTGCGCAGATGCGATGTGGACTAGAATCGTATTGCATAATATTTTAAATCCGCTAGTTTGTGTTTTGAACACGTTTTTAAGTGTCTTCGTATATAAACTGTAATACAGTATATGCACCGTTTTCATGAAAGAATGCGTATTTTGGTAGCCCAAGGACAAACGTTTGTTGAATGTATGTTTAGCAATGAATCGCATTGATTAGATTTGGTTTTATAGGCTTCGACCATTTTTTATTAAAATGTAACGTAATTTCATTTTTTAATGTGATAGAATTGAAACAGAAGTTTGTTCCTCTCATATGTATAATGCTCTATTGTGTATGACTATTTAATTTCCGCATTATTTTGAAATTTTTGTGTTGTGGGGAAATGCATTTCCTCTATTATTGTTTTCGTTCAATATTCTTAACACGGTATCAGAGTAGGTCTAAGCTATTAGTCAAATAAGCCCGAGCTCACTCTCTTTACTGACGAAGTTGTAAGATTTGATTGTAGAAGTAGAAGTCTGTAGCAGTGAGAAATCTTTTACAGCAGTGAGAAGGTTTCTCTTTTATACAATCAAGAAGATTGTTTGTTTAACACAGTCAGAATGGCACCAGCAGACATAAGCCTGACATATCCATAATTACCATTTTTCAATGGTAAGAATTATGATTATTAGACCATTACAATGAGGCCCCTGTTTCCTTCACAAGATATATGGGACCTGGTGGAACAAGGTTTCCAAGAACTAGCAGACTCATCATCATTGACTGCTTTGACAGCAGCAAAAAGAGACTTGTAGAGAGATACTAAGAAGAAAGATTCCAAAGCCTTCTTATATCTCTACCAAGCAATACAAGAGAGTATTTTCCCAAGGATTGGAGCAACAAAAAATTCCAAGGAGGCATGGGATATTCTCAAGACAACCTATCAAGGCATGGAGGAAGTGAAGACAACAAAATTAGAAATGCTAAAGAGAGATTTTGAAACTCTCTGTATGAAAGAGTCTAATAACATAGACTCATTCTTCACTCGTGTGATTGGGTTGGTTACTGAGATAAGATCTCATGGAGAGACACTTGAAGAAAGGAGAATAGTGGAGAAAATATTGAGAAGTCTACCTTCAAGATTTGATGCCATAGTAGTGGCAACAGAAAAGACAAAGGATCTCTCAATATTTTCAATGGATGAGTTTTGTGCATCCCTAATGTCTCATGAGCATAAACTAAACAGAACATCGAACTCCTCCTTGGAGAATGCATTCAAGACAGAAATGTCTTTTGGTCAGTGTAGAGATCAAAGAAGATCAAAATATTGAGGAAGAGGAAGAAGCCCACACAGAGGTGGAAGAAACAGCTCTGCAAGTACAAGCAGAAGGGGCAACAATCAGAATCAAAATGAAGGCTCAAGCCAGAGCCAAGCACAAGGACAAATGTATGATAAATCCCAAGTCCAAAGTCATTATCGAAAAAATTATGGGAATTATGCCAATGAATGTAGAAAGAAACATAATGACATGAATAATAGGGAAAATATAAATTTTTCAGAAGAAAAACAAAACTAGAGTAATGGGCTTTTAACATGTAATGTAGCACAAGAAAAACATGAATATGTATGGTTTTTAGACTTAGGTTGTAGTAACCACATCACTGGAAACATAGCAATGTTTGCCAATCTTGATGAATATGTGAAGTCCTGAGTGACAACGAGGATTGAAAACAAAGTCTATGTCGTGGGGAAAGGAAGAGTATCAATACTCACAAGGAAGGGACAAAAGGCGTTTGTGCCAGATGTACATTATGTACCTGGCCTGAAATGTAACCTTCTGAGCAGTGGAAAACTTGTGAACAAGGGCTACAATGTATTTTTTAAGAATGATGTGTGGAAAATCATGGACATACCACCAAGTAAAAGGGTCATTGTAGAAGTGCATATGACAAAGAAATAGGATGTTTCCTCTCAAGCTCAGAACGGAATTGAAGGAAAGAGGTGTGGTAGTAGCAACCACACAAGAGGTCTTTCAAGAAAAAGTGAAAGACGAAAACTGGTTATGCCACTTGAGACTTGGACGTCTGAATTTTGGAGGTTCAAACCTACTACATAGAAAATGGATAGTAAAGGGATTACCACTCATTAAGAAACCATACATACTATGTGAATGTTGCATCTTGGGAAAACAACATAGAGAATCATTTCCAACTAGAAAGATGATAAGGGAAAAAGCACCCTTAGATATTTTCCACTCAGAATTGTGTGGACCAATGCAAATGCTATCTTTAGCTGGTAGTCACTATGTCTTGACATTTATAGATGATTACACCAAAAATACATGGGTGTATTTCTTGAAACAGAAGAGTGAAGTGTTTGAATATTTCTAACACTTCAAAGCTCTTGTTGAGAAGTAAAGTGGGCACTACATAAAAGTGTTGAGAATTGACAAAAGAGAAAAATATATCTCCAAATATTTCCTACGTTTTTGTAGCGAGAATGGAATACACAAGAAGTTTACCACAAGATATATGTTGGAGGAAAACGGTGTTGTAGAAAGGAAGAACAGAACCATCATGGACATGGTCAGAAGTATGTTGAAGGAAAAACACTTGCCAAATCAGCATTGGGTTGAAGCTGTCAATTTTCAGCATATATTTTGAATAGATGCCCAACCAAAGCTATTATGAATAGAGTTCTGGAAGAAGAATGGAGTGGAACAAAGCAGTTTGTCACTCACATGAAAGTATTTGAATGTGTGGCATATGAACATCTCCCTGATTAGCTAAGAAAGAAGTTGGAAAATAAGGGGGAGAAGTATATTTTTTTTGGACACAGTTATGAATCCAATGCCTACAAACTCTATAATCGATATACCAAGAAATTTACAATCAGTAGTTATGTGTAGTTCATTGAAAAAGAAGCTCGGGATGAAAGCTTAGAGAAGACCATGAATGTGAAGACATGCGTGTCTCACAAAGAGCAAGAGGAATGCACTGTAGAAAATAATTCCTCCACGGTGGCTCCTCCTCCACCTACACAAGCACAAAAGAGAACAAAACAAGAAAACAATAGAACACCCATGAGAAATCAAGGAAGTGCTTTTCCAAGCACACCACAGGGATCAAAAACTCCCTCGAGTTCAATTGGAACCCCAAGCACACCAAAAAGACCAAGATTCATAAATCTGACTAAAATTTATGAGAAAGAAGTTGATAATAATAATAGTTTGAATTCTTTATTTCCTTTGTTTTGTCATGTTGATGACCAAATTAATTTTGAAGATGCAGTAAAAGAAGAAAAATGGATTGGAGCAATCAATGAAGAGACTGGAGAAATAGAAAAGAATGACACATGGGAGTTAGTGGACCTCCCACGATGTAAATAATTCATTGGCGTAAAATGGGTATACAATACCAAAAGTAATATTGAAGGTAAGATAGAAAGACATAAAGCAAGACTTGTTATAAAAGGCTACAAGAAACAACAATGAAGAGATTATGAAGAAACCTTTGCAGGAGTTGCAAGGATGGAAACAGTGTGGACAATGTTGTCCATAGAAGCACACCAGAAGTAGAAATTCTACCAAATGGATGTGAAATCAGCATTTCTGAATGGACTGTTGAAAAAGGAGGTATATGTTGAACAACCTCCAGGCTATGAGATTGAAGGGCAAGAGCACAAAGTGTGCAAGTTGAAGAAAGCTTTTTATGGGCTAAAACAATCACCAAGATCATGGTACAACAGGATTGATGCTTACCTGAGAGACAGTGGGTTAAAAAAGTGTGATGGTGAATCCACACTCTACATTAAACAAAATGATGGTAAGTTATTTATTGTTGTTTTATATGTATATGATTTAATTTTCACAAGCAATGAAGTTTCTGTCATCGATGATTTTAAAGAAGTCATGAAGAGTGAATTTGAAATGATTGATTTGGGTTTATTGAGATACTTCTTGGGCATAGAAGTAAAGAAAAATGAAAAGGGAATTTATATTTCCCAAGCAAAATATATTGCAGAAATTTTGAAGAGGTTTAACATGCAACATAGCAAAGTAGCAGTAACTCCAACCATCATGGGGTAGAAATTAAGCAAATAATATTGTAGCAAGAATGTTGATCCGACATTCTATAAGAGCATAGTTGGAAGTCTAATGTATTTGATTGAAACTAGCTCTAATATTATGCATGTTGTAAGTTTAGTTTCTAGATTCATGGAAACACCAAAGTAGACACATTCTCAAGCAGAAAAAATAATTCTGAGGTATGTGAATAGAACAAAGGAGTATGGTGCTCCATACTCCTCAATTGATAATTTTAAATTGATTGGTTACACTGACAGTGATTGTGATGGAAGTGTAGATGATAGGAAGATCACATATTGGTATGTGTTTCATTTAGGATCATGAGCCATTTCATGGGCCTCCAAGAAGAAACCAATAGTTTCATTATCAACAACAGAAGAAGAATACGTGGCAGCAAGAGTAGCAGCATGCCAAGCAAAATGGATGAGAAGAATGCTGAGAGATTTGTGTCACGAACAAGACAAATGAACCACAATTTATTGTGATAATAGCTCAGCAATAGCATTGTCAAATATTTATGTTTTCCACAAGAGAACAAAGCAAATTGATGCATAATATAATTTTATAAGATAATTAGTTAACAATGGTGAGATTGTTTTACAACATTGCAAGATAGAGGAACAGTTTGCTGATATCCTCACAAAGACATTAACACAAAAGAGTTTTGAGTATCTCATAAAATTTCTGGGAATGATTGATGGCGGCAGTTGTGACTAAGGACGAGTGATGGAATTTTAATCCCAACCACCACCATGAATAAACAGTGGCGCAACGCACAAGTTCATAAATTTTTGACAGCAGAGAAGGACAAGCAGCAGATTTGAGATCTAGAGGCATTTCCACGCAACCAACAGCAAACCAAGTCGATCGAGCCATCCTCTGTGTTTATTATTTTCAGCCATCACATTGACTTACCGCTTGCCCGCACTTCGCCAACCACGTATTTTATAGTTTACCCATAAGTCTTTCCACTGTTAAGTTAAATCCATGCCGATGCGATATCGACAGGACCCACCTTTGTTTATCAATCACTATTTAAGGCTGCAATGAAACTTATTTTTCCACCGATTCGATATCGGCAGGACCCACGTAAACCTTTATCGCCCACAATTTCGCAATCACAAGTATTTTAACTTTACCTTTCGTCGCCCACAAATTATGTTATATATTTTGCAATGCAATATCGTTGTCCCATATCGCAATCGTACAAATTTAAGTTTTCTCGCAGCACCCACAGGTATGTTATTTTGGGTGAGATGCGATATGTGCCACGTCACTATCGCACATCATAGCCCGCAAAGTTTAATGAATAGCGCTAAGCGTTAAAGTAAGAAACATCAATATGAGTGGATGCAATGTGGACCAGAACCGTATTTCATAATATTTCACATCCTCCAGTTTGTGTTTTGAACGCATTTTTACGTGTCTTCGTGTATAAACTGTAATACGGTCTGTGCACCATTTTAATGAAAGAATGGGTCTTTTGATAGCCCAAGGACAAATTTTTATTGAATGTCTATTCAGCAATGAATCACATTGATAAGATTAGGTTTTATAGTCTTCCGCAATTCTGTATTAAAATGTAATGTAATTTCATTTTGTAATGTGATGGAATTGCAACAGAATCTTGTTCCTCTCCTGTGTATTATGTTGTCTGTGTGTATGACTGTTTAATTTTCGCATTATTTCGAAGTCTCTATGTTGTGGGGAAATTCATTTCCTTTCTTATTGATTTTCTTTAATATTCTCAACATGGTATCAGAGCAGGTCTAAGCTCTCAATCAAAGAAGAATGAGCTCGCTCTGTTTACTGAAGAAGTTGTAATATTTCCTTGTAGACGCAGAAGTTTGCAGCACTGAAAAATATTTTACACCAATGAAAATGTTTATCTTTTATACAATCAATAAGATTTTTTGTTTAACATAGTTAGAATTGCTGCAGTAGGCACAAGCCTGGCAAATTCACAATTATCATAGTTCAATGGTAAGAACTATGATTATTGGGCCATTACAATGAGGGCCTTGTTTGCTTCACAAGATATATGGGAGCTAGTGGAACAAGGTTTCCGAGAACCAGCAGACGCAGTAGCATTGGCAGCTTTGACAACAACAGAAAAGGACTTGGTGAGAGATAATAAGAAGAAAGATTCAAAAACCCTCTTCTATCTCTACCAAGCAGTACATGAGAGTATTTTCCCAAAGATTGCAGCAGCAACAACATCCAAGGATGTATGTGATATTCTCAAGACAACCTATTAAGGCATTGAGAAAGTGAAGACAACAAAATTACAAATGTTGAGGAGAGATTTTGAAACTCTCTGTATGAAATAGTATGATAACATAGACTCGTTCTTCACTCATGTGATTAGGTTGGTTGGTTAAGCAATGACCTGTGGGAAAAACCAAAATATTAACAAATTGCCTTTTTTGTTCACCCTCAAAGAAGATTTTGAAGAAGAGAAAGCCTCTTCTGGGTTTGTTGTCGCTGCTCCTCGTCATGCAAATTTATAGGCTAATCTGAGCTTTTTCTATTTTGAATGAATGCCAATGTATTTGGCTCAACGTGGATTTAGTACCAATGAAAATTCAATTTAGATGTGGCCTTTCCAAAATTTCTTTTGTGGTCTTATTACTATATTCCTATTTATATCTTATTAAAATTTCTTGTGATAGTTTGTCCATGTTCTTTTTCTAGCTAATTATTTTTTTGTTGAAAATTTGTCCATTCCAGCTAAAATTTTCTTATTTCCTTGTGAGAGATTGTTTGTGTTATTTTTCCAGCCAATTACATTTTTGCAGGCAGAAGCGCTCATTAGGATCCTAATAAATCACTTTGTTGTTATTCAAGTTGTCCAATACAGATTTAATTGCACGGTAATGGAGCATATATCGAGCTCACATGATCATCAATAATTTATTTTTCAGTTAAGTAATAGGTTTTTCATTTTGTAATTTTATTTTTTTTAATAAGTTTGTTATTTTATTTCTAATTTATTATTGAATTTGGTCACTTTAATTATTTTGTTAATTAAGTTTTTTTATTTGATGATTTGAATTGAAACATGCACATATATTTTCAATTTGGTCACCTTATCAATGAATGAAAATTGAAAATAAATTGAAAATGAAAACTTTCTTATATTTAAATCAATTATCTAAATTCTATTTAAAATATTTTTTTATAAAATTTTATTGAGTCTTTTGTTTATCTCCATTTATAAAAATCAGAGAAAAGTAAAAACAAATATAATTAACTTAACTCTGCCCAAAAATTATTTACATGGACGATAACTGTAACTCACTCTCAACATTATTTAGATTTAAATTTTAATACAATTATAATAGAACATGGGTTTAATGTAAAATTATGTTGAGAGGTTTATTTTATATATATATAGAAATTTTGGTATATATTAAAGATTTATTTTTCAGAATAATACAATATAAAGTTGAATTTTAAAATAAAAAAGAAACCAATAAAAATATATATAAATATTTTAAAAATATTAAATATATATTGAAATATTATAGATTTCAGATTTTTGTGGTGTGAGTTTAGAGTTTTTGAGTTCGGAATCTCCACAAGAAACATTTTTGCGTCTATGTTTCGGGTCTAGAACAAGACCCAAGCCCCATAATAAGGAGAAAACGTGATGATAAACTGTCAATGAATAATTATTAATATATATTATAATAATAAATTATTATTATTATTATTATTATATATAAATAATTATTATATTATGATTTTATAACATCATGCAAAATATAATAAAAATTTAAACTTAATAAGAAGTTTATTAAATTTATAATAATAAACACTATATAATTAAATTTTCATTTTAGCCAAACCACTTATCCTCTAGTTCTATCAACTTATGTTTCCCGTAAATAATTTTAGATTTAGGTTTAAGTAATTCTGAGTCTAGTTCTTAATATAATATGTGTTTAAATATTTTAGATTTTATAATATAGTTGTCTTTTAGTTTGTTCGGTTCATTATTTTTACTTACTATATGCCTGTGTTTTATATAATTAGATTTAGCCACTTGTCCTCTGGTTCGATTCACATACTTTTTCGTTACAAATTAGCATCAAGTTTGGTGTTACATATTCAAAACTTACACAGCATATTACAAATTCACAAAATATTTTGAATTGCAAATAATGGCCGCATTCAAATTCATGGGACACTATAGCATTTGGATGCATTCCCTTGCAATGGAAGCTATGATGCTCTTGATAGCCAGCAAAGTGGAGGACGAGGGACGCACAAGACCACGAAAAAATCTGCAAGATCTGCACAACAACATTTCTTGGCCTAGAAACAATCGTTTTTTAGCGACTTTGTCAACTTAATTTTTGATCTACCATGAAGGTGAGAAATACACAAATAATAGCAAAAGATCCCATCTTCAGGAACACACAAATGGCAGCAAAATCTTTCATGTTGTTTCACTTACTGAATTATTTTTGTTTCAATATATAATGCCACTATCTAGGTCAAAAAGACTTCAAACTTTTCAATAATTGGTTTAGGTTTCTGTTTTTATAATATTGTTTGAGCTTTCTTTTCCGGTTTCTAAGAAAATGAGATAAAGAGGAATGTCTTTCGGTCACTGTAATCATTTTCACCATTTCTTTCACCTGTACTCTAAAGGCACATGGTTTGTTCTCTTCTCCCGCACATGCCAACAATTAAATTTATAGGTTTTTTTTTTTTTTTTTGTCCACAACGTTCCTTGATTTGCTAAAATATATAAAAGATTCCAATTCATGGCTAATGTTTTAGGAAGAGGGACGTGAATTTGGGTAGGCTACCGAAGAATGTGAATCAAGTTAGGCTACCGAAGAAGACTGGTCCGAGTAGTAGATGACTGTTGCCATATGAAATCTATGTCTCATTACTCACCAAATTGTTTTACTATATAACACATATTTCAGATTTCGTAATATCCTTTTTTTTTTTTTTTTCGATATGGTCCTTCATTGTACATATATTTGGTCTTCTACCCTAATTTTTTCGCAACACCCTCAATAATTTTTAGATTAGGTTTTTCAATTCAGCAGGTTTGAAATTGTTAAAAAAAAAAAAATACAAAATTTGTAAAAAAATTACTATTTTAAAATCCCTACCAATTGTAAAATGATTTATATTTTTGGAAACTAAATTTAAAATTGTATAATTTTCATTCACTATTTTAAAATAGATTTATAAATTAATACATTATATAAACACATAAAACTAGGCATACAATTAAATATTTTTTTGAGAAGCTACTAGGAATACAATTAATATACGTAAACTTCTATACATGTAGGTATTATTGAAATCAATATAAATTATCATGCTAATTTTAATCTTGGCATAATTTATTTTAACAAAAAAAATTCTCCATATTTATATCATCATTTCAATTAAATATTTTTAATTTATTTTTAAGCTCGTGAAAACATTCATAGTTAATTATTTTCCTTCCGTTAAACATTATCTTAGAAGTGTGATCGCTTAGGTTTTTATAACTTTAGATTTTAGATTTTTGAGTTGGATAACTTCACTTATTTACGTTGTATAATATTGAAGTTTTTTAATATTTATTTTTTATAAATTTAAGTTTTTAGCTTTTATATTATTAATTCTGTATAATTTGATTGTGTATATTTTAATTTTATATATTAATAAGTATTAAGATTAAAACAATAATAATAAATATTACTAATATTTATCAGGAGGGCCCCTTTCGACTTATTGTCAACACTATAGGTAGTCCGACTTATCTGCTCGCTAAATTTTTAGCGAGTAAGCTTAAGCCACTTGTAGGGTGTATTGACTCCTTTGTCAAAGACTCGTCCTCTTTTATTAATAAATTGAAAAGCATCATATTGGGCCCTGATGACAGGTTTGTTAGTTTTGATTTTGTCTCGTTATACACCTGCATCCCCATTAGGGAGGCTATTGATTTCATTTCTCGGGTCACATATCCTGATACCGCTCATCTAGTTGAGAAATATCTTACCTCGACCTTCTTTAGTTTTGAGGGTGAATTCTTTGAACAAACTTGTGGTGTGGCCATGGGTTCCCCCTATCCCCGGTTGTGGCTAATATTTTCATGGAAGACTTTGAATCTAGAGCCCTCTCTACCTCTCTTTTTCAACCTAAACTTTGGGAATGGTTTGTGGATGACACCTGTGTGGTGTGACCACATGGAAAAGAGAAATTGGACATTTTCTTTCGTCATCTGAATGATCAGTCTCACTCCATTAAGTTTACCATGGAATTCGAAGTGGATGGCAGCCTTCCCTTTCTTGATGTCCTTATTACTAGGAATGAAGAAGGCTCTTTCTTTCATCAAGTCTTTAAAAATAAAACACACACTCAACAATATTTACATGCAAACTCTCATCATTTCTCTGCTCAGAAGTTAGGGGTTCTCAGCACCTTAGCCACTCGTGCCTTTATAATTGCTGATGTACACCACCTTGAAGGTGAGAAATCTCATCTTATTAATGTATTCCTTAAAAGTCGTTATAGCAAGGTTCAATGTCTTAGAGCTCTCCAAAAAGCTGAAAAAGGTCCTAGGGTTAAAATTGATAATTGTGACAGGTCTTCTGGTGTTCACCTCCCTTTTATCCAGGGAACGACTAATAAGATCACTAGGATACTAAGGAGACATAGTGTTTCTTCAACCTTCAAGCCCCTTCGCACTATTCGGAATTCACTTAGATCGGTTAAGGACGCGATTTGCTCGAAGCAGGGTAAGGGTGTTTACTTGATTCCGTGCTCTTGTGGGACACCTTACATTGGTGAAACTGGTCGATCCATCTATCAAAAAATTGATGAACATGTTACTGACCGAAAGCATAAAATATCTCGCTCCTCTTCCTTAGCAAAGCATGCTGAAAAGACAAAGCACCACATTTGCATTGAAGATGCTGATGTTATTGCGAGGGTGGACCATTTCCACCATTGAAAGCTTAGGGAGGCCCTTGAAATTGAAAAGAGGTCGGTCAACCATAACAGAGATGATGGGTGGAGTGTGAGGAGATGCTGGATCCCTGCCTTTCATTCTTAGTTATTGGGTTTCTTCCCTTCTGTTTTTCCTCGACACATATTTTCCTCAACTCTCGTCCCGTTTTACTTTTCTCGTTCTTTATTCCTTATTATTGTTATTTATCTATTTATTCACTTATTCTTTATTATTTAGTTACTTATTATTTATTTGTTTATCATTATTATTTTTATTATTTATTTTTAATTTCATTTTTATTTATTTATACTTAATCATTTAATGGATTGATTTCTCTATTTAAAAAAAAAATAATAAAATAAAATAAAATAATTAATTAATTAATTTAGTTTCAAATAATATATATTGAATTACATTCAAGTAATATATATTTATTTATTTTTAATATATTTAATTTATTATTATTATTTTTATTTTTTTTATATCTTTTATATTTGTATTTATATTTTATATTTTTTATATTTTATATTTTATATTTTATTTTGTCTTATTCTTTTATTTATTTTATTATTATTATTATTCTTTCTCTCTCTTTATATATTATGAATATAAGAACTTAAATTAAATAATAATTATACCACTCTTATTTTTATTTTTATTTTATATATATTTTTATTTTTATAGAGAAACTAGTTGTTATTCTACAATGGCTAATTGGAGCTTTATTATTTATTTAAGCTGAGTTCTAGATCAGATTTCTCAGAACCTCACTAGCTGGTTCAAAACGTGTCAACACAAATTTCTCGAATATTATTTTCAACGAAAGATTTGATACATAATAAATAACATTATTATAAATAAGTTTATTGTAAATAGTATTATTATAAATAAGTTTATCATAAATAAATAAGTTTATAATAAATAGTAGGAAGGTTTATAAATGGTTTAATTTAGATTTTTAAATTATTTTATAAATAGTTTATAATAGTTATTACTATAAATAAATATTATTTTTTAAATGAAATATAAATAAAATTTATATTATTAATAAAAAAATATTAACAATATAGTTAATATAATATTAATCATGTTTTAAAAAAATAAATTCATTAATCATAATATTTTTTTGATATTATTAATATTTAATGTTATTATCATAATAACATTAAATATTATTAATTTTTTTAAACTATTAACATTTGATATTATTAACATAATAACATCAAAATTAGTAATATTTAATGTTATTAATATAATAAAATTAAGATCATTAATATTATTTAAATTGTAATATTAATATTAATAATATTGATAACAGATAATTACATTGATAACATTATAATCTTATAAATTTATATTTGATAATATTAATAATATTACAATTCTAATACTAATATCTTAGATTTATAATATTAATACTTTTGTTTATTAATTGGAAGGAGTTATAACATTAATCTTTTGGGTTCATTAATATTAATAAATTGGATTTATAATATGTATGTTAGGGTTCATAATATTAACTTTAATATATATATCTTATGGTTTATAAACTTATGATTTATAATATTGTGTTTATGATGTTAAAGATTATAATATTCAATTTAATATTAGAATTTACTATCGTGATGTTGGAATGGTACATAAATATGAGCAATGTCATATGGTGACAAGCACTATTTCCATGGGACAACCAATCTAACAATGATTGTCGCAATGTTACATAACATCAACATTCATTTGACATCACAATCTAGAATCACAAAATTGGGGTTTAATATTAGGGTTTATAATATTAGGCTTTATATTATTGGGTTTATAATATTCACATTTATGCATTAAATTGCAATTTATTCAATGTCACGTGACGACATTGAATAAATTAGTTTATTATGTTTTATAATATTGGACTTAGCATTTCGTGTTTATGCTCGTGTTTAATACTCTATTTAGATTTTATCATATAAAGTTTTATAATTCTGGGGTTTATAGTATTAATATTATGAATTTTAATACCTTGGTTTTAATAATCATAAGCATTTATAATATTTATCCCTTGGATTTATAATACTAATGTTAGGGATTATAATCCTAGGGTTTAATATATTAAACTTGTGATTTACTCTACGTATCTTAGGGTTTATAATATTACTATTATATATTCAATAATATTGGGGTTATGATGCTAGAGTTTATAATTTTTAGTTTAATATTAGGGTATAATATCATGTTGTTGGAATGGTACAAAAATGTGTTCAACATCGCATTCTCACAAAAATTGTTTCAATGTGACATTCAACCTCACAATACTACAAACTCAATTATACCTTGGGTTTAAGATTATTCCCTTGGCTTTATTATTCCCTTTGGTTTATAATATCACTCCCTTGGGTTTATTAATCTAAAGATTCTTATTGCTAGGGTACAATATTATCCATAGGGTTTATAGTATTAATCATTGTGTCTAATATAAATACCCTTGGTTTATAATCATGGTCAACTACAATCAACATGGTGCAACGTCACATTTTGACAAATATTGTGTCAACATGAAAATTAACCATGGCCCAATGTTTCATTCTCACAAAGATTGTCTGACTATATAATATTATTCATAGGGCTTATAATATTAATTTAATATTACTTCCATTGATTTACAGTATTGATACCTTTTGTTTATTAATCGCAAGGGTTTATAATATTAATCCCTTGGGTTTATAATATAGATTTTAACTTTTATAATCTTATCTTTAATATATTTATCTTAGGTTTAATAGCCTTATGATTTATAATATTTTGTTTAGGATTTAATATCGTGATGTTGGAATGGTACAGAATGATGAGCAACGTCATATGGTGAAAAACATGATTTCCATATTAAAACCAATCTAACAGTGATTGTCGCAATGTTATATTACATCAAAATTTATTCGACATCGCAATGAAAAAAAATTGCTTCTATATCAAGGTTTATAATATTAGGTTTATAATATTGGGTTTAGGTTTTATAATTTTAAATTTTATAATTGTAGGGTTCATAATATTAATCATATGGTTTTTAATCCCTTGGCTCTGTTAACCACATCCATTTATAATATTAATCCCTTGGCATTATAATACTAATGTTAGGGTTTATGATCTTAGGATTTAATATATTAAACTTAAAATTTAATATATTTATTGTAAGGTTTATAGTATTAATATTGCGGATTATTTAATATTATGGTTATGATTTTATGGTTTATAATATTTATTTTAATACTAGGGTTTAATATGGTGATGTTGGAATGGTACAAAAATGTGTCCAACAACGCATTCTCACAAACATTGTTTCAGTGTGATATTCAACCTCAAAATATTAAAAGCTCAATTATGCTTTGGGTTTATAATATTTATCCCTTTCATTTTGATACTATTCCATTGGGTTTATAATCCCTTGTTTTTTTAGTAGTAATACTTTTTTTTTATTATTCCCTTGGGTTTATATTGTCAATCCCTTGGGTTTGTTAACTTAAGGGTTATTATTGCTAGGGTATCATATTACTCATACGGTTTATAATATTAATCCTTCTCTCTAATATAAATTTCCTTGGTTTGCAATCATGGTCAATTATGGTCAACACATGGTGCAACGTCGCACTATGACAAATCTTGCATCAATATGAAAATTTAACGTTGCCCAAGATCGCATTCTGAAAAGATTGTAATATGAAATATTATTTAGCAGGTTTAAAATATTAATGCTACAATATAATTTAAATCCATTGGGTTTATAATCATATTCAACCATGTTAAAAAATATTCCAATGTCGCATTGTGACAAATATTGTCTCAATATGAAAATCAAACATTGTCAACCATGGCCACCCATAGTCTAACGTCGCATTGTCACAAATATTGTTTCAATATGAAAACTAACCATATTTAATCATGATCAACCATGGTCCAATGTCACATTGTGACAAATATTGTCTCAATATGAAAGTCAACCATGGTAAACCATGCTCAACAATGTTTATTTTAGGGTTTATAATATTTATATTAGTGCTAACGTACCTTATATTTATAGTATATATCCATTGGGTTTATAATTACTTTGGTGTTTACTATTAATCCATTTGTTTTATTATTCCCTTGGGTTTATAATATAAATCTCGTGGGTTTCTTAATCTAAGGGTTTCTATTCCTAGGGTTTAATATTATTCATAGGGTCTATAATATTAATCCTTGATTCTGATATAAATCCCCCAGTTTATAATCATGGTCAACCATGGTCCAATGTCACATTGTGATAATGATTTTCTCAATATGAAAATCAATCATGTTTCAACGTTGCATTGTGATAAATATTTTATCCATATGAAATTCAATCATGGTAATCCATCATGCAATGTCACATTGTCAAAAATATTATCTCAATATGAAAATCAACCATGGTCAATTAGGGTGAACCATGATAATTGTAGGGTTTATAGTATTTATTAATATAATGGTTCTTATTCCTAGATTATAATATTAATCATAGGGTTTATAATATTAATCCTTGGTTCTAATATAAGTCCCCTTAATTTATAATCATGGTAAACCATGGTCCAACGTCACATTATCACAATGATTTTCTCAATTTGAAAACCAACCATGGTCCAAAGCCGCATTGTGACAAAGATTATCTCCATATGAAAGTATATCATTTTCAACCATGGTTCAATGTCACACTGTGACAAAGAGTGTGTCAATATGAAATTGAGCCACAATTAACCATGGTCCCAAGTCTCATTCTTAAAAAGTCTCAATATGAAATATTACTCATAGGGCTTATAATATTAATGCTATAGTTTAATATAAACCCATTTGGTTTATAATCATGGTTAACCATAGTCAACCATGTTCCAATGATGCATAGGGACAAATATTGCCTCAATATGAAAATAAAAGACTAAAAACCATGGTCCAACGTCGTATTGTGACAAATATTTCTTCAATATGAAAATCAACCATGGTCGACCATTTTCTAACACCACATTGTGAGACTGAGAGTCTGAATATAAAAGTAAACCATGGTATATCACGATTAACCATATTTATTTTAGGGTTTAATAATTATTCCGTTAGTTTTATAATCTTTATGGTTTTTAGTATCAATCCCTTTGGTCGTGACAAAGATTTTCTCAATATGAAAATAAAACATGGTCCAACATTGCATTGCGATAAATATTTTTTGCATATGAAACTCAATCATGGTAAAGCATGGTTAACCATGCTACAAAATTTCATTCTAAAAAATATTACCTAAATATGAAAATAAACCATGGTCAATCATGGTCAACCAGGCTAATCCAAGGTTCACAATGTTTATCTTAGGGTTTATGTACCTTGGATTTATAATATTAGTCCCTTCGGTGCAATATTATTGCCTTGGATTTATAATCCCCTTAGTTTATAATTATGGTCAACCATGGTCGAACATCACATTGTGACAAATATTTTTTCAATTTGAATATTAACCATTGTCCAATGTTGCATTGTGAAGAATATTGTCTCCATATGAAAATATAGCATGGTCAACGATGGTGTAATGTCGCATTGTGACAAACATTGTGTCAATATGAAAGTAAACGATGGTCATCCATGGTCCAAAGTCTCATTCTCACAAACCTTGTCTCAACATGAAATATTATTCATAGGTTTTATAATATTAACCCTATAGTTTAATATAATTCCATTGGGTTTATAATCATGGTTAACTATAAAACATGAATCACTATAAGAAAAAAAACTTCAAGAGCAATTAAAATGTTTAAAAAAAAAAAAAACTTTAAGAGTGATGAAAACATATGTATGTATTCAAAAAATTAAGAATTTGTTTCTATAGAGATGGTATCATGTGTGAATTAAAAATAATATCAATGAATCTCTATAAAGATAATATTTTTGGAGTGATTCAACAATATGTGTGAATTAAAACAAAATAGAAAGGGGTTGTGAGAGACAAAAATCACACATATTAGTAATAAGATAATTTATTCTACATGTAGGATAATTTATGCTATGAAATTTAAGTTTTGTTTAAAATTTTTTGGGTTATTCTGTTTATTATAAAATTTAACTTAATTATTCAAATTATAAAATTAATTTGGAGTTGAAAAAAATTAATATTATTTTGTATTAATGGAGAAATGGTTACACTGTTGTAACGTAGCTCCTTAAGTTAGGATTAGTTAATAGGATATAGGAGTTTTTTTACAACTTCCTACTACTTTGTGATGTATTTATAGTTGTATCATTTGTTCAATGAATGTAGAGTGTACTCTCCATTTTGTGTGCAGTCTCTAGGTGCAGTACTCACCTGAGAGTTGTCTTTCTATTCAATTTAGTTTTTATCTTGGTATCAAAGCTTAGACTGGGTGATCCCGATTTCCTTTAGAACCCTAGGTGGCTATAGAACCCTCATGGCTATAGACCCTTCACGGCTACACACCCTTTGTGGATACGGTGCGCACAGGAGCTTCAACACTCATAGAGGAGTAGGTGGACTGTAGAAAACACCTCACTGAGAGGTCTCATATTTCTTTTCTGAGCACGACAGTTGCGCCGATAGGTGCAATTAGCGTGACTCTTAGGGTCATACCTGCGGTAATTTCGGGATAGTTATGAATTTTTTTATTCAGCGCGAATTTTGGGCTTTGAAATGTGCTGACCTCCTTTTGTTGGTTCTGCACATGGGATTTTCCTATTTGTGCTGGATCTGAGTCGTAGACACATATTTTTTTGGTTCTGGAAATGGGATTTTCCTATTTCTAGTGGATCTGAGTCAGAGACACATATTATGTTGATTCTACACATGGAATTTTCTCATTTGTGGTGGATATGAGTCGCAGACACATCAATTGTTTAGATTGGTGGTGGATCTAAGTTACAGTCATAGAGTTTTCCAGATCGGTGTCAAAAATTTGATTACTTTTTAGTATGTATTGAGTTTTTTTAGTGTAGCTTATAATTATTCAATTGGTTAGAACTATTGGAGGATCTACAATCTGATCAATGAAGTATGAATAAACTTACAGAAACATATCTCAGTGAGTCTAGCAAGCTTTATGGGTCAAATTACACCAATTGGAAATTCAAGCTACAAACACTTATTGAGGGAGTGAATGCGTGGTCGATTGTCTATAGTGATGAGAAGAAAATGAATATTATAACAGGGACAACCACACTTATACAAGACTAGGATGAAAGGGAGAACAAGGAAAAAGTATTACTAAATATGTTTGTTAAAGACAATATTATCCGACACATCAAAGATGGAAAATCGTCCACTGAGATCTAGACGACGCTCAAGAATGTATACCAGACAAAAAATACAAATTGCATCTTGTCATTCAAGGGAAAGTTCTTTTCAATGAGGATGGAGGAGAGTGAATCCACTACTGGATTCATTGCAAGGATTAAATACCTGAAGGACATATTGGGTAACATCAGGGAGAAGGTTTCTGATTCCGATCTAGTCACAATCATGTTGAGTGGAATGAAGGATGAATACCAAATGTTCATCACACACTTGACAACACAAGATAAATCCAATGCATTTCAAAGAATTGACATGAATTTTATTACAAGAAGAAGAGCGGTGTCAAAATTTGAGACCTTGGAGTGATGATCTTGCACTGATGGCGAAGAAAAATTGGTATAAAGGGAAACAACCACAACAATAGCAGAATGGTGGAAGCACTTTTCAAAAGAGACCATTTAGAGGTCTGTATGCAAATTATTTTTCTAGTATTAAATGCTTTTACTCTGGGAAACATGGTCATGAAGCTAATTTTTTCTTTAAGAGGTAGATAGATGAGTCCATGAATAAGCAAAGTAAGCACATGGGATATTTTGCTGATGAAGTTTGTAGTGAGGATCTTCGACTATTTGTAGCTGATTGTGCTGTTTCAGATTCTGAGGTGGATGAGGACAACACATGGTATGTTGATTCTGAAACATCCTCGCATATGACAGGTAAGATAAATTGGTTTTAGTTTTTTGAAGAAACCTCTTGCGGATCTAAAATTTAGCTACGAGATGACAGAGGCTATGAGATAAAAGTGTACGGTGATATTCTAGAAATTTTTCCTAGTGGCAACATTAGACATATTAAGAATGTGATGGATGTGCCTGGGATTAAGAAGAACTTAATATCTGTATTAATGATAACCGATGAGGGCATGCAAGTTGAATTATTCAGGACACACTCTATCATAAATGATGACAATATGTAACCAGATTCATTAGGAGTGCGTGCGGGGAGCCTCTGTTACACAGTAATTTGTCACCATCCCTACCATTCCCCGTCCCGCACAATGGAGGACCCATTTTGTGACCTGTGAACACTGTCATGCCTTGAAAACATCATCAATGCATTCCTCTAAGCATGAGCCTCATTTTCCCTTGAGACATCTCCTTGCAAAAGTCATGAAAAACATCCCTTTTGGCATTGGCGTGGGCAGGCAGTTCAGTACTCGTGCCAATGGGGAAAATCCTGCAAAGAGGTCGCGCCAACTGGCGCTCTGTCATAGAGCAGTAGTCGCGCCACCCAATTTAGGGACTGTTTTTTAAATAAAGATGGCGGAAGTTGAGTTCCAACAAACTCACAAACCATTGTCTATCTTGAGTTGGGAGGTTTGGCTGCGGGAGTTCTATGGAGGGGAAGTGGTTTTGCCACCTCCCATGGAACCTTCCTTGTTGATAGGGCCAATCCCATAATAATAGGGATCCCAACTCCCTCCTTCCCCATCTATAAAAGCCTGCTCAATCCCATGGCAAGCTAGTCTGGAAGTGCCTAAGCTTTGTATCTCCATATTCCCAAGAGCCTTTGTGTTGTAAAGAATCCTCTCTTTCCCTTAAGGCCGACTCAAGTAAGGAGACCATTGTCGAGAGACTCCGGAGAGGTTTTCCCTTTCCTTGGCGAGCTTTGCGAGACGTGGACGACCGGAGACCCATCCGAAGGAGACCGCGACGTCAGAACTTGGTTGTAATCTCTCTTCGTTTGTCATTTAATAGATGATTATGATTATGGTTCCACTCTGTTTTCCATCATGTTAATGTGAGTAACATCCTTTCTGACTGATGTTTAGTTACGTATGCCGGGTTTTATGCTTGTATCTGTTCATTTCTTCCATGTGCAGGTGTTCATCCGCGGAGATCGTGGAGGGATTGTGATCTGCCGAGGCTGAGGAACGGGGACACTTCTTCTTCAGATCGTGGCGTTGGAATCCAGGTAGGCTTCTATCCCAAGTATTTCATTCGTAACTAGGAACCTGCGTCATAGCATTGTTTGATTGTTGCTAGACCCCTGCTGGGCTAGTAGGGATCGCCTCTGTCCGCAGAGGGGATTTACCTCCTCAACAAATTGGCGACTCCACTGGGGATCCAACTTGTTGTTTGATTTGTAAACTATAGACGGAGCCTGAAGTACAGCCAGATAGCCTTCGAAACGCTTTTTCCCTGCATTAGCGGAGTAGATCAACGCTACTTCAGTCAATCTCCGGTTTGGTTTACGGACTGAACAACTTGGAGTCTTTTGTCTTGCCTTGCCGTTTGTATCTTTCTTTTCCTTGCTTGATGAACCTTCTGGGTTGGGTTCTTTGTTTGTTTTTGCTTCTTGGATTGCCAGTTCTACCGATTCCGTGCTTTTGAGCAGCCTTTTTATTTTTGCATGGAGAAATCGACTGCTAGCTTTTTAACTCCGGGACAACAAGGCCAATCGGGCACACGTTGCCTTTGTCCACTCTCGTGCCAATTGACTTCTCGCGTCTACCTTCTTACGCCTGCCACCTCTGGTGAAGTTTGAGTTTTCTCATTTTTGAGCTCTCTGAATTTGATCAGTGTTTTTCTTCTTGATTTTCCGACTGCCTGAGTGTGTTGGAGTCCTGTTTGACTGGGAATTCACCTCTGTCCTTTGGTTGTTTGCTTTTATCTACCGAATTCACGTTTTAAGCCCTAGGGCATCTAGTGGCTTAGTGTATCGAGCCCTCCTTGGGAGTTTTGGTGTTTTGATTGTCCTGTCAACTATCCGATTGATTCTCCACATCCTCTAAGTAGTTGTTTATTGTTTTATTGCGCTTTTTGGGTGATTGTTCATTCCTTCATTCGAAATTCGTTTGGTCTTGCCTTGGACCTAGATCACATGGTCCATTGGAAGCTTTTGAGTCTTTTCTTTGCTTTGAGAGGCTTTGGTCGATTTGGGGATCTGATTGCTTGTATTGTTGAGTGAAATTTGTTTGTTTCGCTCTCTTGAAAATCGTTTCTCAAGTTGTTCCGTTTGTTTTCAAGATTGTTTAGTGCATATTGGCTCTTAAACATTGAAAATCAAAAAAAAAATCTCTTTTGCTTTTGTTAATTAGTGCAAATTGTGATCTTTTCCATATCGCTGGTGATTAGTGTTTTGAATGAAAATTTTTTCAATTGCATTAGTTGCATTAGAGACCTCATTGTTTGTTTTCCGTTCATTTCATTTGTGTAAAAGCTCTCAACTCTTCTCTAACTAGTTTTCATCGAACGAAATGTTGCACTGTGGCATATAGCTTTGCATTTAGGAGTCTTTCGAGACACTACATACGATAGGGCCTGGAAATTGAAACTTAATTGAAGATCAACTGTAAAATTTATTCAATTAACCTAAGGCAACATTGGAACTTAATGAAACATATTTAGAAGGTCTAGGCTAGAGACGTGTTCCGGCGTCGTTAAACCTAGCAGCTGTCGTTCGCCTGTTGGCTTTAGACAGCGCTAGTACGGACTTGCGCTCCCCGTACCATCGCGTATATAAAGGGAGACCCCTTTAGGTTTTCAATCCTTTATCCACAGGAAGCCGAGTCTGCCGCCCTATACCCGTGATACACCGAACACAGCATTCGGGGAGACTACCTGCACGTACGGAAAGTCCTTGGTCGATTTCTGTTTCATTATTGAAACCAAGGTGTATATTGCAGTTCACGGATATTTGGTACACCCTTTGTGCCTAGTTTTCCCTGAGCAGTCATTTGGTCTTTTCTGACTCCCTAAACTTGAAAAGACCATCAAGCGCTTGTCCTTTCACGCTTGTGTCAACTCTGAAAGAGATAGAGTCATATTTTTATCGTTTCTCGACTCTTAAAATATGAAACGGTAGAATTTCTTACTTTCCAATGTGGTAAAATTAGTCGCCCACGATTACACGCCCGTTTAGACATTGCTTGTTGACCGTTTGATCATGTGTCTTAACTCTTTTTCAGCCTGTGTGTGGTTTTGAGTTTGATGGCAACTTTTTCAGAGTTTACCAACCAAGGAATCCCCTCAGAAGGGACTCCTGGTCATTTTCCTCCTTTTGGAAATGTTGGTGCTCCTTACATGGCGACGTTGTCCCTTCCTGGAAGTTACTTCAGTGAGGTTACTGTTTGGTTATTCCTCCACCTACGTTGTCCCAAAATAATAAAAACTCTTTGTTCCAAACGGTTCCTCCCACCCAGGAACAACATCATGTTGATTCCAAAGGTGGACCTCTCACTACGCCGCTGTTTCTGCGTCCTCCTCTTCTACTTCTCCTAGTGAAAGTCTGGATTCGAGTAACCGGGTGGCTAAGAAGAAGAAGAAGAAGACAAAGAAGAAGAAGCACGATAACGAGGCTAAAAGTATGAAAGCTCACGCTTTGAGATATCTCCTCCTATAAACCTTCCAACCCTCCACGGAAAGTCAAGTTCCCTTGTCTGTTGTGCACGGGAGACCTTCTTCTTCGAGACTGCCCTAGCATCCCCAAGGTGCTCGAAGCATGGTCCGATGGCCATCCGCCGTTGCCTTTATCTTCCGGGAGCCAAGTTGGGGGCACGTCTTCAGCTGCTGTTGATAAGAATTCTAAGAAGTAGGGTAAGATCACCAATCCCTGTAAGTTGTGTGAAGGGCACCATGCCATTCACCTTTGTCCTTATATGGATGAAGCCAAGCGAGTATTGGACAACCCAGCCGGTTCTACACCACGCCTTCCACCTGGTTATAATCGGCTTTCTTTGAGTCCTCCGCCAGCTGATCCTACGATTGGTCAAGAGTCATCCTTGGTCGATCCCACTCCCCCAGAAATTCAAATTCACGGATCCGTCCTTGACCAACCATTGGTCGTAGGATCGGTTGAACTGGCCCCGTCCACGGTGCACCAGGTCTTTTCTGTCGAGAGTGGATCTCACAACCCCCATGTCCTTCTAATCTCTTCAGATTCATCAGACTTGGAGAAAGATTCTCCTGTCCCTGTACTTCAAGAAGCTCCTCCTCCGCCTCCCATGATGGAGGCTCTAAAGGATATCCCTCTCGCCTTCGAGATGGAGGTCATGGAGGAGGCTTCTTCTACCGTAACATCAGGGGAAGACCTTCGCTTGTCGATGGTAGCCCCTCCGAGTAGTTTGGTCGCTTCCTTTGACTGGAATCGATTTGCAGGATTTCGCCTTCCGTCTTATGTGCCTTTCGAGATCACAGTACAGGCTCTTAGTCTGGTTGTACCCAGCACCATTATAGACGAAGGTGCCTCTGTTAGTATTCTGTCGTCAACTACCTGGCAAGCTTTCGGTTCGCCGCCGCTTGCGCCTGTTACGCAGAATCTGCTCACTTTTAACAGAAGGACGAGTCAACCATTGGGGATCCTTCCAAGGTTACCTGTTACTTTGGGAGGCAAAACCGTCCATATGGACGTGATGGTCGTTCCAGGCCCTTTGGATTTCAATCTGCTCCTGGGGCGCGATTACACTTATGCCATGGGAGCACTTGTCTCCTCCCTCTTTCGCGTGATGTGCTTTCCACATGAAGGACGGATCGTGACCATTGATCAGCTTTCGTTCTTTGGTCCTAATGTGGCAACTGGTCCACCATCACCCCCTCCGGGTTTTTATCCACCCGTTGTATCTGCTCCACCGCAGGTCAAATATGTGTCTACCTACCCCGTGCCTGTGCTCAGTGATGATGCCGTCGTGCATCAGGTGCTGGGGGCATTGGGTCCTGACTTCCAGGATGTTTTCCTTCCATCAGGAGTGGAACTCTTGGAAGCACCGCCTTCTTGTTCATTTTGATGTAAGTCGGTTAGAGCACAGTTCCCTCCCTGTGTCAAGCTCTTTAAAAAATGAAACCTGGTTCTCGGAGCATAGTTCCTCCACTTGTGTCGAGCTCCTAAAAACAATGAAACAAGTTGTTTGAGGATAGTTCTTTTAAGTGTGTCAACCTCGTTAAAATAATGAAACACAAGCATGTTCAATTCGACTTTTTGTTTTGAACCTTCACTCCATTTTCAATGGACTGAAGCTTGGGGGGCATGCACCTCGAATTGAGACACCATGCTGGGGGGCATGCCCGTCTTTCTCATTTCAAGCATAGTTTGCATATGTGTGTGTTCATGTGTGCTTTTAAGCTTGCGTAAAAATGAAATGTGTGATTAGATACATTGTGTGAATACATTTCGCATTGGGTCGTTTGTTATGTAACTGATACATTAGATTACATTTGTATTAGACATTTGCATGACATATAGAAAACATCATCACATGTAAAAGATCCATCCAAAATAGTCATATGTATATATATATATATGTGTCGAAATGTTTGCACAGTGTGCATCATAAAACTCAAAAAAAAAAAAAAATATACATAATCATCTTAGTACATACAGAGACGCTGTGTCTCTCAAAAAATAGGTGTGGCATAAATCCTAAAGACTAATCTGCATGGTGCTCATGATAGCACGTGACTGCACGCACTAAGCGCCTCAGGATTCGGTGGATCCGATTCGGAACTCCCACCGTGTGGCGCTGGTATGCCATCGGTACGTCTGCTAGCCGGGCATAGTCTGGGATCCCGTGGGCAATCCCCTCGAGGTTCTGGATCAGTTCATCTCCTCCGGTGCCTTCCCCCTGAATCTCAGGGGCGAGTTGGGTCCTCCGGGAGATTGGAGACATCCCGGCTGGTCTCTCAGGTCCTACATCTGCATGCATATATAATTGTGTTAAGACGAATGTGTATTAACAAAAAAAAAAACATATAAACATAAAATCAAAAATATGAGGTCTTACCCAGCTCCTCGTCCCAGTCATCTCCTTCTGGTAGTGGGAGATCTGGGTCCCCAGTAAAGTCAGTTCCTGCATAGGGCCAGTCTTCCACGACAATCAGCTGGCGCCGTAACCACCTAAAAAACTCTGGCCTCCAGGACATCTATTGGCCACCTCCAGATCTGGGCATCAATGCTGCCCAGCGAGCCATTCTTGGCTCTCGTGGTATCGGACTCGCCACTGCGGCCCCTTGGCCCTGGAAGATTGGTATGCGTTCCAGAATGAACGATACCAAGATGGAACCATAACCGAACTGCTTCAGTTTCCCCTGTTTTCACTTTGTGAGCTGCCTTTTCATGTTGATAGTTACTTCTTCTGCCCAGTTGAACAGTAAGGGACCCATGCATTCTGAGGCCAGCAGGAGTTGAGTCTTCGTGGCCTCGTGCGGAGCCTGCGACCCAGCAGCCCGCGTAATGGTATGGAGAACTACTCTCAGTGCTAGATCAGGGATGGTGTGGATATCCACCTTCTTGCTTCCTGATCTTGTTTGTGCCCCTCGGCACACCCGTGCCATTACTTCTTCCATCTTTTCCCCAGATGGTCTGCTTCCAGTCAGTACAGGGATTGGACCTCTGCGGGACAATCCAGTGATGAAATAAACGTCGGTGACCTCCAGTTCTAACACCTGGTCTCGTAACCTGAACACCTGTTCTTGTTCGTCCCAGATACTGATTAAATACTGGAGGAGCTCGGGCTGAGCTCGTAAACATGGTGTGAGGAAGAACTTTTTCAATCCACAGTTTCTAAGTGCATTCATGCAAGCTTGGCTTTGCATGGCTTGTTCATCCTCTTCTCCGTGCTCTCGTTCTTTCCATTCGATTGCCATTTTGAGTGATTATCTGCATTCACATGGTCAAAAACCCTTAGTTAGATCTTTGATGAGCTTCAAATTCCATGCAATTTGGTCTACATGTCGAAATTTTGGGCGGATTTTGAGGTTCGGCCACTGGCGCGGCTGTTTTGTGAACAGTTGCGCCACGTGGCACGAGCCCTTTGTAAAAAAGAGCTCATTGGCGTGGGTCCGTGCCCGATACCCGCGCCAATGGGCGCAGCCCTAAAATTCTAAAAATGGCCACACAGAACTGATTTTTAAGGGAAAGTTATTAAAAAATGAATGAAAATGAAGAGCAAAAGAGCGCCTCTTACCTGTGACAGACGAGAAGCTGAATGGTTAACTAGATTTGTCGCAATCACCGTCAGAAGTTTCTGCTCCAAAAGGACCATTGTTGCTTTCCACCAAGGTAAATAGTAAAAGTAATTTTATTTTTACCAATTTGACATATTTATAACTTTTTCGACGTTAAATGAGTTTTAAAAGTTATTTTTATCAAATATTTGTATATGTTATGTCGAAAATGGATTTTACGCTTGCTTGGTATGTGCAGCAGCAGGTTTTTGCGACTTAAACGATGGAAACGAGTTGTATTTTATACTTTTTCGGACTCGGTAAATACACGAAAAAGTCACTCTAGAGTCATCTTTCAGCTCTTTTCTGACTCTCTAAATATGAAAAGATTTCCGAGGCCCTTGTCGTTTCGATCTCGTTAAAATGGACACGAATCGACATCCACCCAGTATAAGTTTAACCCTTTTTCGGGCTGGGATGGATTGATTACGAAATAGGAATACCCTAGCCTATCGTGACTAGGAGGTTTCCTCAGATATTGTTTTCTACTTTTTCGGATCTGAGGAACTATTTACGAAAAGGGAATGCTGGAGTTTACTTTTCCGCTGTCTTTTCAAACTCTCTAAACATGAAAAGACACCGAGTTCTCCCTTTGTCAGACTCGTTAAACCCTGATGACATCGGATCCAGTCGAAATGACGTTCTCCGAGTTCCTCCTTCCTAGGACTCGTTAAATGAACTAGGATGGATTCGCCCGAAGGGCGGACTTATATTACAAGCATATGCTATCCCCTTCAAGCTTGTTATTAAAAATAATTGGGGTACTCGCCAGAAATGGTGGGGGAAAAATGGAACCATCGTCGTTGTCGTCGGCAGTATGTCGCTCTTGAACATGGCACTTGTCTGCATCAGTGTCGGGTTGGGGACATCTCATCTCGTTGCTTCACTTTGCCTCCATGGGTTTGGGTAATCTCTTTTGACCTCTCATCTGTTCACTGCCTCGTCACCATGACCTCTGATCCGTTGATGTCAAATATTGCCAAGTCCATTGTCGTGCCGTTCATGTGTTCAAGAGAAGTTGGCCTCTGCAAATATCAACCTTCCTCTGTTTCTCATATGATCTTGATTCACAACAAAAACATCATGTTCCTCTGTCTCGTGTCGATGATGTGGGAATCATTATGGCCCACCTTCGATCAAGGTCACTTCCTGTCGACTTCAGCTCATTATCCAGGAAGTTGGTCTAGAGACTCCTTGTGGTACCTTGGAGCCTGCATGCCTCAATGGCAGGTTCGTCGCATTTGACGTGAGGTTTACATCATTGACCTCCGATCGAGTGATTCTGCGGGTGTTCGACGTCAACTCATTTATTCGCACGCCGTAGATTGTACCTTAGTACCTTGAGGACCATTGTCATTATTGGTGGTTTCTCTCGCGTCTGTTAACAGCTTTCATCATTGGCTGGTAATCAGACGATGTTCTTGCATGTTCGACTTCAACTCACATATTCACATGCTTGAACTTGTACTCTATTGGGTCGAGATGGAGCGCAAGACCCTGGATTGTGTCTGTTGTAATCCAGGCTGCGATTGTGGATTATTATCATTATGTACATGACTCACTGATTGGATGGCTGCAACCATACCCGAGTCTATTTGTTTGATCTCAGTTGGATGGCTGCGCCCATACCCTGGATCCGGATTATAGCATACTCTGTTTCGGATGGCTGCGTCCATACCACTTATACATCATGTACTTGAGATATCAGTTGTATCTTTCTGCGCAGGTTTTCCGACGGCGGGCCTTCAGTTGAACATGTTCTCGTAAAGCATTTCACCCCTCTCTCTCTCGGGCCTCATACTTTAGGGGGCATTTGTTACACAGTAATTTGTCACCGTCCCTACCATTCCCCGTCCCGCACAATGGAGGACCCATTTTGTGACCTGTGAACATTTTCATGCCTTGAAAACATCATCAATGCATCCCTCTAAGCATGAGCCTCATTTGCCCTTGAGACATCTCCTTGCAAAAGTCATGAAAAACATCCCTTTTGGCATTGGCGCCGGTGGTGGATTCGGTACTCGCGCGATGGGGAAAATCTGCAAAAGAGGTTGCGCTGGCGGCGCTCGTCATAGAGCGATGATCGCATACACCAATTTCAAGGTGTTTTTAAATAAAGATGGCGGAAGTTGAGTTCCCAGCAAACTCACAAACCATTGCCTATCTTGAGTTGGGAGGTTTAGGCTGCGGAGTTATGGAAGGGGAAGTGGTTTTGCCACCTCCATGAACCTTCCTTGTTGATAGGGCCAATCCCATAATAATAGGGATCCCAACTCCCTCCTTCCCCATCTATAAAAGCACAGCAATCCATAGCGAAGCTAGTCTTGAAGTGCCTAAGCTCTGAATCTCCATATTCCCAAGAGCCTTTGTGTTGTAAAGAATACTCTCTTTCCCTTAAGGCTGACTCAAGTAAGGAATATGGAATCATGGAATCAGCTGGTGGAGGACTCAAAGAAAGCTGTTTATAACCAGCTGGGAGGCATGGTGTAGAAACAGTCGGGTTGTCCAATAATCGCTTGGCTTCATCCATATAAGGACAAAGGTGAATAGCATGGTGCCCTTCACACAACTTACAGGGATTGGTGATCTTACCCTGCTTCTTAGGAGCCTTATCAACACCAGTTGAAGATATGACCCCAACCTTGCTCCCGGAAGTCAGAGACAATGGTGGATGGCCATCGGACCATGCTTCGAGCACCTTGGGAATGTCAGGGCAGTCTCGAAGCAGATGGTCTCCCGTGCACAACAGGCAAGGGAACTTGACTTTCCGTGGAGGGTTGGAAGGTTTATCGGGAGGAGATATCTCAGAAGTAGTAGCTGTACTTTTAGCCTCTCACTTATCAGACTTCTTCTTCTTCGTCTTCTTCTTCTTCTTCTTAGCCACCTGGTTACTCGAATCCAGACTTTCACCAGGCGAAGTAGAAGAGGAGGACGCAGAAACAGGCGAAGAAGGGGAGAGGTCCACCTTGGAATCAACATGATGTTGTTCCATTGGAGGAACTGTTTGAACAGTAGCGGAGTTATTTGGGACAACAGAGGTTGAGAACAACCAAACAGGCAACCCAACAGTTAACCCAGGAAGGGACAACGTCGCCATGTAAGGAGCACCAACATTTCCAAAAGGAGGAAAATGACTAGGATTCCCTTCTGAGGGGATTCCTTGGTTGGTGAACTCTGAAAAAGTTTCCATCAAACTCAAAACCACACACGGGCTGAAAACGAGTTAAGACACACGATCAAACGGTCAACAAGCAATGTCTAAATAGGTGTGAAATCGTGGGCGATTAATTTTACCACATTGGAAAATAAGAAGTTCTACCGTTTCATATTTTAAGAGTCGAGAAATGATAAAAAGATGACTCTATCTCTTTCAGAGTTGACACAAGCGTGAAAGGACAAGCGCTTGACGGTCTTTTCAAGTTTAGGGAGTCAGAAAAGACCAAATGACTGCTTAGGAAAAACTAGGCACAAAGGGTGTACCAAATATCCGTGAACTGCAATATACACCTTGGTTTCAAAAATGAAACAGAAATCGACCAAGGACTTTCCGTACGTGCAGGTAGTCTCCCCGAATGCTGTGTTCGGTGTATCACGGGTATGGGGCGGCAGACTCGGCTTCCTATGGATAAAGGATTGAAAACCTATAGGGGTCTCCCTTTATATACGCGACGGTACGGGGAGCGCAAGTCCGTACTAGCGCTGTCTAAAGCCAACAGGCGAACGACAGCTGCTAGGTTTAACGACGCCGGAACACGTCTCTAGCCTAGACCTTCTAAATATATTTCGTTAAGTTCCAATGCTGCCTTAGGTTAATTGAATAAATTTTACAGTTGATCTTCAATTAAGTTTCAATTTCCAGGCTCTATCGTATGTAGTGTCTCGAAAGACTCCTAAATGCAAAGCTATATGCCACAGTGCAACATTTCGTTCGATGAAAACTAGTTAGAGAAGAGTTGAGAGCTTTTACACAAACGAAATGAACGGAAGACAAACAATGAGGTCTCTAATGCAACTAATGCAATTGAAAACTTTTCATTCAAAACACTAATCACTAGCGATATGGAAAAGATCACAATTCGCACTAATTAACAAAAGCAAAAGAGATTTTTTTTTTTGATTTTCAATGTTTAAGAGCCAATATGCACTAAACAATCCTGAAAACAAACAGAACAACTTAAGAAATGATTTTCAATAGAGCGAAACAAACAAATTTCACTCAACAGTACAAGCAATCAGATCCCCAAATCGACCAAAGTCTCTTAAAGCAAAGAAAAGACTCGAAAGCTTCCAATGGACCGTGTGATCTAGGTCCAAGGCAAGACCAAACGAATTTTGAATGAAGGAATAAACAATCACCCAAAAATCGCAACAAAACAATAAACAACTACTTAGAGGGTGTGGAGAATCAATCAGACAGTTGACAGGACAATCGAAACACCAAAACATCCAAGGAGGGCTCGATACACTAAGCCACTAGATGCCCTAGAGCTTAAAACGTGAAATTGGTAGATAAAAGCAAACAACCAAAGAACAGAGGTGAATTCCCAGCCAAACAGGACTCCAACACACTCAGGCAGTCAGCAAAATCAAGAAGAAAAACACTGATCAAATCTAGGGAGCTCAGAAATGAGGAAACTCAAAAATCTTACAGGGGTGGTGCGACTGTAAGAGTGAAACTGACGCCAGAAGTCAATTGGCACGGGCTGGACAAAGGCAACGTGCGCCAATTAGCGCGATTGTCGGGTTAAAAACCGCGCCAGTCGAGTTTCTCAACTAAAATAAAAAAAGGCTACTCCAGAAGCAGATCAATGGGAACTAAGCAATCCAAGAAGCAAAAACAAACAAACAACCCAACCAGAAGGTTCATCAAGCAAGGAAAAGCAAGAGACAAATGGCAAGGCAAGACAAAGACTCCAAGTTGTTCAGTCCGTAAACCAAACCGGAGATTGACTGAAGTAGCGTTGATCTACTCTGCTAATGCAGGGCAAAAGCGTTTCGAAGGCTATCTGGCTGTACTTCAGGCTCCGTCTATAGTTTACAAATCAAAAAACAAGCTGGATCCCCAGCGGAGTCGCCAAGTTGTTGAGGAGGTAAATCCCCTCTGCGGACAGAGGCGATCCCTACTAGCCCAGCAGGGGTGTAGCAACAATCAAACAATGTTATGACGCAAGTTCCTAGTTACGAATGAAAGACTTGGGATAGAAGCTTACCTGGATTCCAACGCCATGATCTAAAGAACAAGCGTCCCCGTTCCTCAGCCTCGGCAGATCACAATCCCTCCACGATCTCCGCGGATGAACACCTGCACATGGAAGAAACGAACAGATACAAGCGTAGAATCCAGCATACGTAACTAAACATCAGTCAGAAAGGATGTTACTCACATTAACATGATGGAAAACAGAGTGGAACCATAATCATAATCATCTATTAAATAACCAACGAAGAGGGATTACAACCAAGTTCTGACGTCGCGGTCTCCTTCGGACGGGTCTCCAGTCGTCCACGTCTCGCAAAGCTTGCCAAGGAAAGGGGAAAAACCTCTCCGGAGTCTCTCGACAATGGTCTCCTTACTTGAGTCAGCCTTAAGGGAAAGAGAGGATTCTTTACAACACAAAGGCTCTTGGGAATATGGAGATTCAAAGCTTAGGCACTTCAAGACTAGCTTGCCATGGACACAGGACAGGTTTCATGATGGGAGGAAGGAGGGAAGGGATAGATCTATTATTAACCAGGATTGACCTATCAGCAGGAGGTTCACGAGGTGACAGTACCATGGCTCAAACTCCGCATTAAGCCTCTGCTCAAAGCTAGCCTTCAGGTTTGGTTTCTTGAATAACCATATCTTCATTTTATGATCCCTAAATTGGTGAAAACCAATCATAGCCTCATAGTTGGGTTCTCAGGCGTATTTATACAATGAACTCATGGATTGATCATCTTTTTTCCAGAATTCATTAAGTGAAATATTTATTAGATGGAAATAATAAAAGAAAGCATGGGTTCATTTTACCTGATTATCATGGAAAATAACCTTCAAGAAATTGTGTAATGAAAGTCAAAGGAAAACAAGGGAACAACAGCAAATAGAGGCGATGGATAAAGCGGTACGTGAAGCGTAAGAAACGATGAGTATGAAAGCAAGGCAGATAAGGAACAGAGGCAACGGAAAAAGAAGAGAGAGTGAATAGAAGCAGAGGCAGTGTAAATGATATGCGATGCGATGCGATCACATATAGCAATTGGTGAAAGAAGCAGAGAGGTAGAGTAATGAAGCGGAGATGAGATGCGATGCGATGATATAAGTACATGGGTTCTATAGGGAAAATGTATATTATAATGCACTGAAGGGTGGGTACAAAAGAGCTTCATTTAAGAAATTTATTGCCGAAACAATTACAAAATATTTAACGCTATATCTAACATATAGTCAAATAAATAAAGGAAATTAGAGTGGGGCCCACAAGGAAAGCGGTGTAGAAAACTCAATACTAGTGGGTTCGCGCGACTCGTCAAGTGGTAAACTATTTTCACTTTTCGAGCGCGATATCGTTATTTGGAAGACACGTGTAAATGACTGGTATTCAAAAACCACTTACATCGTGTAATTTTTTGAGCATTAAGTTCTATACATTTAAATTGTGCAATATTCGTTGGATCAAGATTAGTGAAGATATAATGGTGATCACATCATGCAAAAGGCAGATTTTTTAATGATAAGGGCTAGAGTGGAAGATTGAAGATCGACAACAGAGATCTTATCTGAGATTGAAGATCAATGGTGGAGATATCATCGCATCAGCAATTTATAATCGCATTGGCAGAATGAAAGAACAAAGGAATGACAAGTTGAAAGTTGCAATTGTGATTGAGCGATTTAATCGCAACCATTTGTTCCCAATTAACAGCAGTCATTGGATCTACAGTTAGTAATCACATCAGAGGTTTATAATCGCCTTAGTGCAACGTAAGAGTAAGGGAACATGTTTTTGGATGTTGCGATTGCGATGATGCGATCCAACCATTGGATCCCGGTAAATAGAAACCGTTGGATCATAAATTAAGACAGAGTGGGGTCCACAATGACCCATTGCATCGGCGGAGATTCAAATACGAAAATATAATATTTTCCTTTGTTAAAGTAGTTCAATGGGTAAAAGAGAAAGATAACATATAACATTGAAATGCTGAAATATTGCATGGTGGGACCTTCACTAATCGCATCGGTGGAAATCAGATGACCAAAGGCACAAGAGGATCTCTGAATGTTTTGATTGCGAATGGAAAGTCAAATAAGGCGGAGTGTATTTGTAGTGTGGGCTCCATGTAAAAGAAAAAGGTTAATATATGACTGCATCGAGATTTTAAACCAAAGCTGAAGAATGAATAAAATGTAAAGCAGCAAGTATATATGAAACAATATACACATATATCTATGTAGTGTGGGGCTATCGCATCGGCGTGACGGCAGAGCAATGGAAAATGTTATTAAAGTTTGCCATTATGATTAATTGTATTGGAACAATCGCAAAGGGTGTAATCACAATCAGAAATCATCGGAGGAGGCTCATCACATCGGGAAATAGAAAAATTTTTCCAAGTGGGCCCGAAAGGCTATTTTCTATGTTAAAAAGGTCTATGATTATATGCCGAGAGTTATTTGGTTTTTATAGAAGAAGCAGTGTATATGCGTTGAATGGTTTTGAACCATATGAAGAACTTATGCAATGTAAAATATTTTGAATTCTGATAAAGCTGCCAGATTTGGAACAAAATTTGGGAAATGGATTCTACATGCATAAAAAATGGGAGAGTGTTCAGAAACTAAAAAATATAGTGACAGTAGCAGAAAAGACAAACACACAGTGATCTAAAAACTGAATGGGTTGATTTGAAATCCATATTGTAATTGAAAATGTAAATGTGTTATTTATTTTATATTGTTTGTGATGAAAAGGAAAGTCTCTGAAGGCAAAGAAATATCCCACGGTAATTTTGAAATGTATACATATTTTGATATTTTTCTAAATATGCTAGATAAATAAAAGTGAAGGCAGAAGTCAAATATTCATGACTGTTCACTTCGAATTCCCTGTGGAATGCAAACAGTCATGAGGTGAACTCTATAAATGATATCACATTGATATGCAAAAAAAGGTTAGAGAATGCAGAATTGAAGCAGAGAAAATAAGAAGAAGGAGGAGCAGATAGAGATGCTGAGAAGAGTCAAAGATGATATAAGACAGATATGAAGACTGGAGGAAAACAATGAAGGAGGAACATAATAGAGCTGATATCCAGGTAAATCAACAAGTTTTTTCTTTTGAAAGGGTGAGGAAGTTGGAACTTACCTATCAAGTTGTAGCTTGATAGATGTCAATTGTAGCTGACTGAGGTAAGAGCCTCTTGTAGGTTGTAACCTGCAGAAAATAGATGGGAGTTGGTGCTTCCATATCAAGTTGTAGCTTGATTGATGTCAGCTGTAGCTGGTTGAGGTAGGAGCCTCCTATAGGTTGTAGCCTACAAAAAATAGATGGGAGGTGGAGCTTCCTTGCAAGTTGTAGGTTGTTGAATCGTGGTTGCAAGCTCATGTAGGTTTGAGCCTATAGAAAATCAGTGGTGAGAGGGAGTTGGAGCTTGCTTTTGCATCACAACAATAATAAGATGTGGTTTTCTCCCTTATGGGTTTCCACTTATATCTGTTGTCTATGTGCATGGTGTCTATGTCTTGATGTGGTTTATCAAATCTACCTAATACTTGTTGCTCACATATTAATACTGTTGTTACATTAGTAAATCTTCTTGATACTTGCTGCTCACAAGTTAATATTGCTCACATATTAAGTTGATATTGAAATGAAGGTGTAAATTAGTTAAAGGAAAGTTTTAAAAGTTCATGAATGTGTTAGATTCTTCACCCGCCCTCTCAGTTTAACTAAGGGTTCAACAGTTGGTATTAGAGCAGTTACCTTCTGTATCAGTTTAACAACTGGAAGGAGATCCTAGGTCCCGAGGATGGCTAGTATAGAAGGTTGCTAAACAAATAAAGCCTCTTTGTTCACTGGTACAAATTATGCCTTCTGGAAAATAAGTATGAGGACATACATAATGTCTCTAGGAATAGAAGTTTGGGCTGCAGTGGAATTGGGATATGCCCTAAAGGAGACTGACTCAGAGAAAGATGCCAAACAAGACTTTGTAGCTAATGCAAAGGCCATGAATGCACTCTTAAATGGACTGTGTGAGGCAGAATTTATCAAAGTAATGCACAGCAAGACTGCCAAAGAAATATGGGATACTCTAGAAAACATCCATGAGGGAGACAAAAAGGTGAAGACAGCCAAACTTCAAGTCTGTAGAGCCCAATTTGAAAATATAAAAATGAATGATGATGAAGACATTTCCAGCTTATTTTTAAGGGTTGCAGAAATTGTGAATAACATGAAAGCTCTAGGAGAAACCATAAAAGAAGCTATAATTGTTCAAAATATTCTAAGATCTCTTCCATCCAGCTTTAACCCCCAGTTTTATACCATAGAAGAAACAACTGATTAGGAATATTTGACCATGAACCAATTACTTGGAAAATTAACAACCTATGAGATGAGACTGCCACAAAGGAAGTCAAATGTGAGGGAGGCAACCTTTAAGACAGAGAAGAAAAAAGAAGAAAAAGAAGATTCATGCTCCTGCTCTGACGAGGAAGAGGCGAAGTTTATCAGGAAATTGGATAGAGGCTCAGGAAAATATAAAGGTAAACTTCCGTTTAAATGCTTTAACTATGGAAGAATTGGACACTATGCTTCTAAGTTTCCTCACAAGAAAACAAAGAATAATACTCAAGAAACAGAGAAAACCAAAACAAATAACTGGGAGAAAGGGAAAAGATTCAGGAGAATTTTTTTTTATGCTCAGCAAGATAGCAGTGCTTCTGAAGACTCAGACGAATCCTCAAATGAAGAATGAACCTCTGAATTTGTATTGATGGCCCACGAAAAGATTGAAGGATTCCTACTAGCAGATGAGGAAGAAGGTGAAGTTGATCTTGAGGGGGAGGTAAGAAGTGCCCTAAAGGAAATTGATAGACTTAAACTAAAGGGCAAAAAACAGAAAGACATTCTCCTTAATTATGTAAGAGAAGAAAAAAATTCAGAAGACCTCATTCAATTGAAAGTAAAGCTTGAAGAAGCGAAGAAGGTAGAAGACATTTTACTGAAGAAAATTAAGGATAAAATTCAGAAGCAAGAGAAATTGGAAGAAGAAGTAGTTTGCTTGAGGAAGGAATTAGAAAACACCCAGAGGAAATTATCCATAAATATTTCTCAAATGACAAGCTCTGATATGTTGAATAACATACTAGATTCTCAAAGGTCTCCTCTCATAAAGACCGAGATAGGCTATGAAGGAGAAACCAGCAAGTCCAAGGTAGAAGATCACCGGAATATCAATTTTGTAAAAGATGTAAAGGATAATGAAGTAACTCAAAGTATTCCTACAGAAGTAGAAGCCAACAAGAAGATGATTTGTAAAGAAATAAATAGTACCAAGCAGCAACATGAAAGGATAGAAAATGAGAGGATGAAATAATCAACTGCTAAAGTCTCACACGCTCCTAAGGATGAATTGAACAAATTTGGAAGATGTCAAAGGAGGTTCTTCCCTCCTATGAAAAATATCACATGTTTCTCATGTCATAAACTAGGACATATTGCAGCACATTGTAAGACAAGGCATATCAACTTTAACCAGAAAAAGATGCAGCAAATGAGAAGAATACCTCAAGAAAACAAATGGAAAGGACAACCACTCACCAAGTACACAAATCATTTCCATGGCTACTATTATGCATGTAATAATTTTGGACATAAACTTGTTGAACGTAAATTGTGTTAAAAAAGGGGAACAAAATGCTATACTTCAGCTCAAGCGTACCTTGGTAAAATAATATGTTATGTATGCCTAAAGCTTGGCCACAAAGCAAAGGACTATAAACTACCATATACATTAAAGAATTCTGGACAGAGGATGGAATAAAGAAAAACCAATCAAAAATTTGGATAAAAAAGAAGAGTAGACATTATGAAGAACCCCAATAAAGTATGGAAGGAAAAGAGAAAGGGGCTACCTGTTACCTCAATAACAAGATGAATCCATCATAGTCTCAGGGGGAGCTGCTCTAGAAAACAAAGAAAGTATCCAACCAGTGATAAATAAGAAGCAACATCCCAGGGGGAGAGCAGTTCATAAATAGTCCCCATGAAAGTAGTTTAAGAAGAGCTCCTTGGAATGAAAACATTTATAAGATCAGGAAGGGAAAGGAAAACTCCTCTAATAGAGAACTATAGAGGAAGAAGATTATTTGAAGTATTCAATAGCTGATAGATTGATGGAAGAAGAGAAGGAAGCAAGCAACCATGGTAGTAGAGAGGACATCAACCATGAACATGTAAGCCAAGAAGACATCAGCACATTAAGTAATGATCACATTGTGCATCATATTTCTAGAATTAACAATGAATCACATTAAGAAGGATGAGTAAGAGAGTGCCTATCATCATTATGTGATCACATATTTCATCTATTAAAAGTCCCCTTAGAGGAATGCAGTTAAGTGAGTGATAAATCTCTGAGTGATCTGCCCATGAATATTCGAAGTAAAGAAATTGAAGATGTCCTCCTAAAGATCATTATGTCAGAATAGTTTAATTTTATATAAAGCAGCAATGATTCTGGAGTAGTCCTAGAAAGGAAAATGCAGTGACATTCCTTTGAACAGAATGACAGAAGAAGAGAAATGGTTAATGATGAAAAGATCAGATTCAGTATATTGATGATGGTTGGTGTGAACAGTGGAAATATCAATAGTAGAAATTATGATGGTTGTCTTAACTATGGGGTCATGTGTGAGCTGAAGTGAAAGTAGTATCAATGGGTATTTGGTACAATAAGCATGACTATCAGTTGAATATCAAGTGTTATCAGTAGAGAAGTGGTCTAGTACAGGTCCTCAAGATCAAAGGATTAAGGAAAAGGTACATTAAGGTAGTATCCCAGCGTTATCTGCATTTTAAAGTATAAAAGGGTCATTGAAAGGGAAAAAGGATCATTATTTTGTCTCTACTTGAAGCATTATATTGAGCATTGAAGCAATATCTATTTCTATATATAATTGCATGCCTTCCTAAAGTCAGTACATATATCTTCGAGGCCTCTCTCTCTTGAGATCATTCATAACAACATGTGAGGTCTATTTGCTGAGATATCAATTAAACATCTTGAATATGTTTTTGTGGAAAATCATCATGATAGAATAGTTAAACTATCTGAAGTATGAAGGAGTAGTTGCATTGATATTACATGTGAAGCCCAAGAGTCTATAAATGTTACATCTAAAGTCTACTTCAACAGAAAGGATTTCCAGTATGTCACCATTGAAAAGAGTATCACGGGTCTTTCAGCTATTAAGTGTAATATCCTTATCAGCATCCTAGCTCATATCACCACCAATAGGCAGCAAAGGTGAACCTCGGCTATAAAAGATATATTGGCATCATCATCATAATTGAACAGGTGTGGTACTCCAGATGTGTATTGCAGAAGAAGACATATTCCAACTACAACTTCCTCAACATATATGGATTTCTGATGAAGATCATTCTAGAGACTGAAGTATATTTGAAGCATTCTCAGTATTTAATCTTTGGTCAAATGACGCATCTCTGATTATATAATTCTGATTATATATGATTGTTCCATCATCACACACACTATATACAAGTGCAAGGATTTTGTGCTTTGGGATGGTATCAACTTACTGTGTATATACAAGTTCAATGATTCTCAAAGTGTTCTCCCAACAAATTTTGTACACCAGTCTGGAGCAGCATGGTACAAAGTCAGAAGAAGAAGGCCTAAACACAACACAGAGAAAGGAAATGAAGAGATAGAATCTACACTGAGAGTTGTGCAACCCTTTGCCATTGATGTCAAAGGGGGAGGAAAAGCAAGAAAAAGAAGATAAACAAAGGAAGTCCTGAAGGAAGTATTGGAGTATTGGTGGAGTATTGCCATCAATGCCAAAGAGGGAGACTGTTGGAAATATTGTCATTGATGGCAAAGGAAAAGACAGGAGAAACACCTAAAATATCAAAGAGAAGAACCATCAACAAGGCAATTATGCAGTAAGAAAGACAAAGGAGAACAAAGGAACATCAGCAAACAAAGGCAGCAGATAAAGCAGGTAGTTGAGGCAACAAAGAGAGAAGCGGATGTAGCAAAGGTAGCAAGGCAGATAAGGAACAGAGGCAGCAGAAAAAGTAGAGACATTGAATAGAAGCAGAGGCAGTGTAAATGAGATGCGATGCGATGCGATCGCATATCGCAATCAGCGAAAGAGGCAGAGAGGCAGAGTAATGAAGCGGAGATGAGATGCGATGCGATGATATAAGTACATGGGTCCTACAGGGAAAATGTATATTATAATGCACCGAAGGCTAGGTATAAAAGAGCTTCATTTAAGAAATGTATTGTCGAAACAATTACAAAAGCTTTAACGCTATATCTAAGATTCAGTCAAACAAACAAAGGAAATTAGAGTGGGGCCCGCAAGGAAAGCGGTGTTGAAAACCCAATACTAGTGGGTTCGCATGACTCATCAAGTGGTAAACTATTTTCACTTTTCGAGCGCAATATCATTATTTGGAGGACACATGTAAATGAGCGGTATTCAAAAACAACTTCCATCATATAATTTTTTGAGCATTAAGTTTTGTACATTTAAATTGTGCGATATTCGTCCAATCAAGATCGGTGAAGATCTAACGGTGATCGCATCACGTGAAAGGCGGAGTTTTTAATCATAAGGGCTAGAGTGGAAGATTGAAGATCGACCGCGGAGATATTATCTGAGATTGAAGATCGACGGTGGAGATCTCATCGCATCTATGGAATGAAAGAACAAAGGAATGACAAGTTGAAAGTTGCGATTGCGATTGAGAAATTTAATTACAACCTTCTGTTCCCAATTAACGACAGCCATTGGATCTACACTGAGTAATCGCATCAGATATTTCTAATCGCCTTGGCGGAGCGAAAGAGTAAGAGAACATGTTGTTGGATTTTGCGATTGCGATGATGTGGTCCAATCGCAACCATTGGAACTTGGTAAATAGAAATCGTTGGATCATAAAGTAAGACAGAGTGGGGTCCACAGTGATCCATCACATCGGCAGAGATTCAAATGTGAAAATATAAGATTTTCCTTTGTTAAAGCGGTTCGATGGGTAAAAGAGAAAGATAATATATAACATTGAAATGCCGAAATATTGCATGGTGGGACCTTCGCTAATCGCATTCGCATCGGAGGAAATTAGATGACCAAAGGCACAAGAGGATATCTGAATGTTGTGATTGCGAATGGAAAGTCAAATAAGGAAGAGTGTCTTTGTAGTGTGGGCTCCATGTAAAAGAAAAAGGTTAATATATGACTGCACCGAGATTTTAAACCAAAGCTAAAGAATGAATAAAAAGGAAAGCGGCAAGTATATATGAAACAATATACACATATATCTATGCAGTGTGGGGCCATCGCATCGGCATGAAGGAAGAGTAGTGGAACATGTTATTGAAGTTTGTGATTGCAATTAATCACATTGAAATAATCGCAAAGGGTGTAATCGTAATTGGAAATCATCGGAGGAGGCTCATCGCATCAGGAAATAGAAAAAGTTCGGCAAGTGGGCTTGAAAGGATATTTTCTATGTTAAAAAGGTTTATGGTTATATGCCGAGAGTTATTTGGTTTTTATAGAAGAAGCAGGTTATATGTGTTGAATGGTTTTGAACCATATGAAGAACTTCTACAATGTAAAATATTGTGAATTCTGATAAAGCTGCCAGATTTGGAACAAAATTTGGGAAATTCATTCTACATGAATAGAAAATAGGAGAGTGTTCAAAAACTGAAAAAGACAGTGAGAGTAGAAGAAAAGAAAAACACACAGTGATCCAAAAACTAAATGGGTTGATTTGAAATCCGTATTGTAACTGAAAATTTAAATGTGTTATTCATTTTATATTGTTTGTGATGCAAAGGCAAGTCTCCAGAGGCAAAGAAATATCCCACGGTAATTTTGAAATTTATACATATTGTAATATTTTTCTGAATATGCTGGATAAAGAAAAGTGAAGGCAAAAGTCAAAGAGCCATCACTGTTCACTTCGAATTCCCTGTGGAATGCAAACAGTCATGAGGTGAACTCTATAAATGATATCACATTGATATGCAAAAAAAAGGTTAGAGAATGCAGAATTGAAGTAGAGAAAATAAGAAGAAGGAGGAGCAGATAGAGATGATGTGAAGAGTCAGAGATGATATAAGATAGATATGAAGAATGGAGGAGAGCAGTGAATAAGGAACATAAAAGAGCTGATATCTAGGTAAATCAGCAAGTGTTTTCTTTTGAAAGAGTGAGGAAGTTGGAGCTTCCCTATCAAGTTGTATCTTGATATATGTCAGTTGTAGCTGATTGAGGTAGGAGCCTCTTATAGGTTGTAACATGCAGAAAATAGATGGGAGTTGGTGTTTCCATATCAAGTTGTAGCTTGATTGATGTCAGTTGTAGCTGGCTGAGGTAGGAGCCTGTTGTAGGTTGTAACCTGCAGAAAATAGATGGGATTTGGAGCTTCCTTGCAAGTTGTAGCCTGCTGAATCGAGGTTGTAGCCTCCTATAGGTTGGAGCCTATAGAAAATCAGTGGTGAGAGGGAGTTAGAGCTTGCCTTTGCATCAAAACAATAATAATATGTGGTTTTCTCCCTTATGGGTTTCCACTTATATCTGCTGTCTATGTGCATGATGTCTATGTGTTGATGTGGTTTATCTAATCTTCTTAATACTTGTTGCTCACATATAAAGACTGCTGTTACATTAACAAATCTTCTTGATACTTGCTGCTCACAAATTATGATTGCTCACATATTAAGGTGATCTTGAGATGAAGGTGTAAACTATTTTAAAGGAAATTTTTAAAATTTCATGAATGTGTTAAACTGATTCACCCCCCCCCCCCTCTCAGTTTAACTAACGGTTCAACAATACGGTCACCTTAACTTACAACACCTCATGCTACTTCAAAGAAAATGTATGGTCGATGGACTCCCTGTTTTTCATAGTGTTAAGTTAGATTGTGATGGATGTGCATTAGGAAAAATGCATAGAGAAGAATTTCCTTTGCATGTTGATAGGAAGAAAAGAGATATCCTAGAGCTGGTGCATACAAACATATGCGGACCTATGCAAACTAGGTCGCCAGGTGGTGCATCTTATTTACTACAATTTACTGATAACTGAACTAGATTCTCTTGGATATATTTTTTGAGTAAAAAGAGTTAGGCTTTTCAATGTTTTAAAGAATTTAAGGCTCTGGTGGAGAAACAGACAACGAAATTCATAAAAATTCTCCGCTCCTATCAAGGGGGAGAATACAGGTTGGGTGAGTTAAATATTTTTTCTAGATATCATTTCATTATTCAATAGTTCACAGTGCCACACACTCCACAACGAAATGGAGTTGCAAAACGAAAGAACATAACCCTAGTGGAGTGCGCAAGAAGTATGCTTTAAGGTAAGGGTCTATAAAATTGTTTCTAGGCTGAAGATATCAACAATGTTGTTTATTTAAAGAATAGGAGTCTTACTAAATGTCTTATATTTAAGACACCGTTTGAAGAACTTTATGGATTTAAAGGAGTGATTCATTTAAGAATTTTTGGGTCAAAAGCCTTTGCCCACATACCCAAGGTGGATAGAAAGAAGTTAGATCCTAAGGCCATGAAATGTATATTTGTAGGATATTGTACTGAGTCTAAAGCCTACAAGCTCTTTAATCCTCTAACTCATAAAATATTTGCAATTCAAGATGTTATATTTTATGAGGAGGTTGAGGAAGGAAAATAATATATTCATAACGAATGGAACACTCCATTATTGATGGAAGAAAGAAGTTAGGATAATTAGCATCAGGATAAAAAATATGAAGAAACATGTGATGTATTCAACAAGGCAAGTCTGCTCAGGTCTAAAGAAAAGGTATTTGAGTTGATCCCTCTAACGATAAGATCAGGTAGGTAGACATAATTACCACCAGGATTGAAAGGCTATGCTTTAATGTCAAACATTTTAAATGTTATAGACCCCACAAACTATAAATAAGAAAGTCAATCTGATGAATGGAAGGCTGCAATGAATGAGGAAATAGAATCGATTATTAGAAACCATACTTGGGATCTAGTATAATTTCTTGAAGGAAAAACACCCATAGCTTGTAAGTGGCTTTATGAACCTAAATCTAATGAAGATGGGAATATAGACAAGTTTAAAGCTAGACTGGTAGCAAAGGGTTATTCGCAGAAAGATGGAACAGTCTTTGAAGAAACCTTTTCTCTTGTAGCCAAACTTAATACCATTAGAATTTTAATTTCATTAGCAATAAAATATCAATGCAAGCTACACCAACTAGATGTTAATTCTACATTTCTGAATGGTGATTTAAAGGAAGAGATTTATTTATTCCAGCCTGAAGGTATTGTCAAAGAAGGGAAGGAAAATTTAGTGTGTAGGTTTAAAAAGGAACTATATTCTTTAAAACAAGCACCCACGTATTGGTACGAGAAGATTGATTCATTATTCGTACAACATGGTTTTCATAGGAGTATGGATGATCCAAATCTGTATACCATTTATAATAAATAGAGCTAGATTATTTTGATTTATTTGTATGGTGATGATATGATTATAACAGGTAATGTAGATGCTTTGATCAAAGAAATCAAATTGCAGATGTCACAAGTTTTTGAAATGAAATATCTTGGAAGTATACATTATTTCTTTGGCTTGGACGTATGGAGAGACACTGGACATACTTTTCTTACTCAAGGGAAGTACATCAAAGGTCTTCTCACAAGGTTCACGATGGAGCGGTGTAAGACAACATCAACACCTTTGCATCGGAATCTGAAGTTATGCAGTGACAATGGCTTTAAGGAGGTGGATGCCACTTTGTATAGACAAGTAGTTCATAGTTTGATACATCTAAATACAACTAGACCAGAATTAGCATACTCTATTAGTGTGTCAGCGAAAAGTGCGTTGAGGTATCTTCATGGTACTAGTATGGTATTTTATACACTAATAGATCTGATGTTATTTTAGCAAATATTTCAAAATTGGATTGGGTAGGTAATATAGATGACCGAAGTTCCATCAAAGGTTATGCATTTATTATTGGATCCGGGGTCATAGCTTGGAGAAGTAAAAATCATAGTATTGTGGCATTATTTTCAACTGAAGCCGAGTACCAAGCATTGTGTGCAACTACATGTGAAGCTATCTAGTTGAGAAGGCTTCTCCATGATGCAAGAGAAAAGAAAAAAGAAGCAACCATCATCAAATGTGACAACCAGAGTACCATCAAGCTATCATACACTCCAGTATTCCACAAGAATACGAAAGACATAGATACTCAGTTTGACTTTGTTCGAGAAAAAGTCCAGTCAAAGGAAATATTTATTGAATATTGTAAAACTTGTGAGAATATCGCAAACATTTTTACTAACCCTATTGGGAAAATTAATTTTGAATTGTTTATGGGGATGTTAGGAATTCAGGACAATCCTTTGTACATTAAGGGGGAGAGTTGAAAATAATAATAATTATTCTGTATTAATGGAGAAGTAGTTACATTGTTGTAACGTAGCTCCTTAAGTTAGAATTAGTTCCTAAAATATAGGATTTTGTTTACAAATTCCTACTCCTTTGTGATGTACTTATAGTTGTATCATTTGATTAATGAATGTTGAGTGTACGCTCCATTTTGTGTGCAGTTTATACGTGCGGTACTCACTTGAGAGTTTCCTTTCTATTCAATTCATTTTTTATCTATTTGTAGATACTAAAACTCTAGTCACCCCTAGATGGGGTGACTAGAGGAGGGTTGACATGACGTCACCCTTATTGTCCAATAGCTACAAGGACTTGGCATGGATTTGATATCACACTCCCTGTAAGTGGCATAGGTTATATAAGCCATTTTAATTATAATTCGAGCCATGTTATAGTGTAATATTATGGAGGATGACTTACCATGCAGGAAACACTGTCAGATTATGAGGAAAACATACATATATGAGTGTATTGAGAATCTCGTGGCACGAAGGGGTGATCACAACACCTCACTTGACCAATAGGCAAGGCAACGTGGCATCACACCCCTTGAGCCACCTTAATTGTTCCTAGAGGAATGTTATAATATAAAACTATGGAGGTCGCATTTCCATCCATAAGAACTATCATATTATGATGAAAACAATATAAAATAGCATATGGAATATGTAGTGGACGAGATAGCTTTCCTTGGCAATCACTGAAACCTACAACTGGAATTAATGTGGATAGGCAAACACTAGTGGGATAGTAATAAAAAACATGGGATATAAGCTTTAGGTTTGTGGGGAGTTTGAAGATGAATATTTTCATTATGTAAAATTGATACATAAGGGATGATGCACTTGGGCTTTATGAGGGAGTGTATGGGTATGGCCTTAAGTTCAGTAATTTCACAGGTAGGAGCTTGAGAAGATGAGGTTTAGGGACAAGCTACATATAATTTTGTCTCAGAGAGGTAACTAATATTTTGGTTCCCTATGTTGTGTTGTTGAGCCAACGATTTTTCTATTTTTTACCAGTTTTAGTTGGGTAACCCTCTTCTAGTGGTCGAAGTTGCATAGAATTTGTTAGGTGTCAAGGTTTGAGTGGAAAACATGGCAGAAAAATGAGGTTGGAGGGAAGTTTTTTTATTAATTAGCATGCATGGAGGCGAGGAAATGAGTCAAGGTGGTCGGTAGCACCCATGATAACTTGGTGACAATAGTTGGACTTGGGTTTGGGATTCATGGGCTCGAATATGGGTTCAGTTATACTATGTCTGATTCGACCTTAGACTTATCTTTTGGAGGGTTGTTTGAACGAAGAATTGATTGTGGCGCCCCCTCATTGGTGTGGCCAAATTCAAGGAATTCTCTTATGGAACTGGGTTGGCGAGCTTTTTGAGGACAGGAGAATGGATAAGGGAGGATTACCAAGTTTATGTGGTGTGCAGAGGTGGATAAGAGGAACTTCAGTTTTGTGAAACTTAGTCAATTGTCTAAGTGGAATTTAACTAATCTTTTTACATAGATTACATTACCTGTTGTTCTTTAGAAAGAGGAGACTAGGAAAAAAATTACAAGGTAAAGAGGATGTGCGCGAAGAGGATCTGTATATTATAAAGTGCGAGGATGTTATCATGAGTAGACTCCCACTAATGTACAAGAAGGCAGAAATGGAAACTTCGTTACAAAGTTCTTCTCTATCGGATTCATAGGTGAGGGTGCAAAAGGAACAATGTATTCTAGATACCAGAAAAACTAGAAGCAAAATGAATCAATTCATACAAGCAATAGACCTTGGGCTACACCTTGTTAAACAATTAGGACTTGAAGGGAAATCTAATTCATACTTTGGACGACATTCATGGTCATCTAAAACATTATGATTGTCTAATAAAAATGATGAATCCTACGTTGGCACACATCGAACAACATCTTGACATTCGCCTTACAATTTTGAGACCTCGACTAGACCCAACAACCCTTATTCAAGTGGAGGGCTCACATTCAAAATCTCAACCCTAACTTTGTGACGTTTTTTTTTTTTGTGCTAATGACTGTACAGCTAGAAAATTAGTTCGGTTCCTTAAGGCATCCTCGCTTATTTTCATTTATATTAGCTATTGAATTTCACTCAACAAAAGTTTAAATTTTTTATATAGTCTCATCTCCCAAGAAAAAAAATTCATATATATACTAACTACAAATTGATTAATCTACATCTAAATAAACAAACAATCATATAATCAGTTTGTTCTTTGGAATCTAAATCCTTATTCATGCTAAGTTCAACATGCTAAGTTAAATAACCATACCATTTCTAAAATCAGATAAATTTACATGCCATAAAAGACCTTGCTGCTATAATTTGAGTCGAACTGCATCGTCAAATACCATCAACGCCACATGTTAATCAAATCATATAGATGCGCCCAGCGAGAGTGACAGCAAACCAGGCCTTGGCAGTTGGTTATTTGTTATATGTTTTAAAAAAAAATTGGGCATATTTTGGTTGAATTTGATTATAATTAAACAAAAATATGTTAGAAATACATTTCCACATTTCGCAATCTAAATGTTCCAGACATTTTTCAAAGTATTATATTATATATATAATATTATAAAGACAAAAAAAAATTGTGATTTTAGGAAAAATTGTTTCCCCGGATTGCACAAAAGGTTTAAAACGCCTTTTAATTAAACCGACGAGAACCCATGAAATTTATGATAAAATCCCGTTGCAAATCCCTTTCACAAATCTAGCATGTCGGCGACAACAAGCATAACAAACGTCAAACCGACATGTTCGATATATCAATGTTCAATTAACCAAACAACCTTTAAAGTCCAACGCAGGAAAAAACTAAGCAATCGACCAACCAAACAACGAAATGAATTGAAATAATGAACAATGAACGAAATCAGCTACAAAAAACTACTGAAAAATTTATGGTGATCAGGATCTCATTATGAACAAGACAGCAAAAAAATCACTGCAGTGAAAACCTATTTATTGCAAATGAGAAACTATAGAGCTCAATACATGAGCTCAAAATTCATGGATATCATATGAATATATAATAATACTTTCTGCTGTAACAAAGCATCTGACTTTCCTAACAGAGAGGAACTCCAAACAGTTTTGGTGGGCTCATATTAATCTCTTTTGCAACGTATGTTATGGAACTACTAGGGCTGGCGTTCTCCATTTTTGATCTGTTCAGGTCGACCAAGGGAGGATTGCAGTTGTTGTGCCCACTCAAGAACTCATTATCCCTGCTGCCTACACTCTGGAGGCGGGCAATCTCCGTTAAAAGCAATGAATTATTTCTTCTTAATATCTCGTTTTCCTCTGACAGAGAAGTGGCAACTGCCAGAATCTCGGAGTTTTGTACGGTCGATGATGAGTATTGGATTATGGATTTATTATGATCCATCCCTGACCGCTGCCCGGTGGAGATGTTGGTGGAATTTCTTCTCTGGATATGAGAGAGGAGATGGCTCTGGCCCTTCTTGAATAACTTGTTCGAAAACTCGCAGCGCCCTCGAACTATCTTTCGAAATCCCTAGACATCACGAAGCCCATCAATTACAATAGTACATCCAGATTTTCGCCTGCGATCACCTATTTTAACAAAAAATAGGTACATCAATATCTTCAAAGAGAAATAATACTTACATAGGTATTGAGTTGTCGAACAAAGCTCGACAAATTGGTGTGGTTGAAATAACTTGGCAGGAGAATTGCAGAGAAATCTTTGGGGCGCCATACTACGAAGCTGTTGTTATTGTCTCCCCAGGAAACAATATGGTCTGTGGAGGGATCGTCCACTAAACGGTATGTCTTTACAACAAAAGGAGCCGCCACGAGCCTCACAGAATCCGTAGCAGTCCCACTCCCTCCCATTTTGAATCTACCGGCTTTGGCAGCTTCTTGATTAGCTGCAGCCGATGCTAAAATATTTATAAGCTGTAAGATTAGGTGATGAGTAATGAGAGCGACTGAGCGATCTCTGTTTCAAGCCAGCAAAGTCTGTCATATTTTCTTCAGCTTTCCACAGAAGCTTCTATCTGATGCGAGTAGCGACTAGCCGCGCACCAAAAGAAAGTACAGTGAGCGTGGTATACGGGTGCAAATTTGTCGTAACGCGGGCTGTACTAACTATCGTATCGTATCGCTGTCTAAGGACGTGGAGTCTAAAATGGAAATACATTTTCCTCACCGTTCCGTAAGGATTTGGTTCGGGGCCATGTTATTCGCATGCAAATTTATCCGATAATTTCGGCAACCCTGCACGGACAATACGGACTATTGTTATTCCTTTACTTTCCAAGCCGTATGATTATTCTTACACAACAATGTAACTAATAAAATTTAGTCATGCGGCATGGTGAAACATAAGTAAAGCGTTTATTCAACACATGATAAAGGTGGTTATATATTTTACTATTTTTATTTATTTTAAAAAATCCAAAAATCCTCTGAACTTGGTTTTTATTATTAATAAGATAACCACATTAATATTATAATTATAAATCTTCCGGGAATTGATGATGATGAATTACAGTTGATAGTTCCAAACGCGTCCGTTCTAAAAATTTCGTATGTGATTTCCCAGAAGATTTGTAATTATAATGTTATGGATCACAGAAGCTTGCACTCTCAACACATTAATATTTTAATGTGGTTCATAAAGTTTCATTGGTATCTATCATTAATAAATATGTAACAATAAAAATAATAGTACAAAAATCTATTAAAATAAAAATATTGTTAGATTTAAGACTTTTGTGATCTATAATTTAAATAGAAGTCTCTTCGATTAAATCATTATAATGTGGTTCATGCAAAATACATTTATCTAAATAAAAATTTTGTTATTATCACTATAATTAATAATAATTATTTTTATATAATAATAAAATTTTATGTCTTATTATTTAATTCTAAATTATGTAATATAAATATGAACCTTAGGAATATGAACTATTTTATTAATAAAACTTAGGGATTGATATTATAAACCCAATTGAATAATAAACCCAATGAGTTAATACTAAAACTACAAGGGATTATAGACCTAAGGGAATAATATTAACTTGTGGGATAATACAACCGAGGGATAATAAACCAAAGGGATTAATCCTAAAAACCTTAGGGTTTATATTCCCTTTGGTTTTTAGTATTAATCCCTTGGGTTTACAATATCAATGAAACACATATTCAATATAAATCATGGCCATCAAGGGGTTTATATACCTTGGATTTATAATATTAGTTCCTTAGGTTTAATATCATTAGTCCATTAGGATTATAATACCTTGGGGTTTTAGTATTAACCTTTGGGTTTATATTCTCAATGCAATGTATATTCAATATAAATCATGGTCATCAAGGGTTTTATATACCTTGGATTTGTATTATTAGTCCCTTGTGTTTATAATATTAGTCCCTTGGGTTTAGAATACCTTGGGGTTTTATTATTAACCCTTGGGTTTATAATATCATTCCATTGTGTTTATCAATGTAAGAGTCAATATTCCTAGGGTTTAATACTAAAAAACCAAGGGATTATAAACCTAAGGAAAAAATATTAACCCAAGTGATGATATACCCAAAGGAATAATATTAAACCCTAGGGATTAATATTATAGACCCATGGTATATAAAGCCTAAGATAAATATTATAAACCCTAAAATAAACATGGTTGACCATGGTTGATTTCTATTTTGAGGCAATCATTGTCAAATGCGACATTTAACCATGGTTAACCATATTGATTCTAGAGTTTATAATATTTATCGTAGTGTTCATATATGTTGGGTTTATAATATTAATTCCTTGGGATTAATATTAATTGTTTGGGCTTATAATCCCGTAGGTTTAATACTAAAAACCCAAAGAATTATAAAGCATAGGGAATAATATTAAACCTTATGGTTTAATATTAAAAACCAAAGGGATTAATACTAAAAACCCTAGGGTTATATAAACCCTAAAAAAAACATGGTTGATCATGAATGACCATGGTTGATTTTCATATTCAGAAAATCTATGTCACAATATGACATTGGCCCATGGTTTACCATGATTGATTCTCATATTGCAGGAATTTTTTTCACAAAGTGTTGTTGGACCATGGTTGACCAAGGTTGATATTCATATTGAGACATTCTTTGTGAAAATGCAATGCTAGACCATGGTTACCCACGGTTGTCACAATGAAACGTTGGACCATGGTTGACCGTTGTTATCACAATGTGATGCCAGACCATGATACAATCATTGTCATAATGTGACTAGTGTTATTGACCATGATTGACCATGGTTGACCATGGTTGATGTTCATATTGAGACAATATTTGTCACAATGCGACTTTGGAAAGTGCTCGACCATGGTCAAACCCTTAGATTAATAAATGAATGTGTTTGATATCATAAACCGAATGGATTAATACCCAAGGAATTAATATTAAACCAAAGGAATTAATATTATAAAACCAAGTTATATAAACCCTCGTATCAATATTAGAAACCCTAAATTAAACATAGTTAACCATGGCTGATTTTTCTATTGAGACGTCAGACCATGCTCGACCATGGTTGAACCCTTAAATTAATAAATCCAAGTGATCCACGTGCATATTGGTGGTCACCCTCCTATTCCACTAGAATCGCCATCATTGTTTCTTTCAGTTTTTTAGTTTCCTTAATTGTAGCATAATTTCCTAATTTTGGAAACTTTTCAGATCCTAAACTTTCGGAGCAATTTTGAGGCCCTAAAGGACATTTTTTTGGGAAAACTGAGACCAACATGGGTGAGCCCAACAAATATCGTATGCTAGAGTTACATCCCCAGGAAGTTGATGTATCAATTTACCCAAACATAATCCATAGTTTTGGAGCTTCATCCTAGGGTTAGGTTTCTGGATGCTTAGGATTTTTGCATGTTGTTCAATATTATAAATGCAACGTGCGACCATGGGTGCCTATGGTTTACCATGGCTAACAATATCTACCTTGGTTGATTTTCATTTTAACCATAAAATGATGCAGGAGCATTAGGCTCAGAAAATGCTTTGCATTTTAATAAACATAGGGGTCCTGTGTTTTCAAAAGAACATTGGTTTTTGATGTAATTATTAATGTTTTTGAGTGATTAATGAGAGATATTAAGTATTGTGACAATTTTGTAACTGTTCCCGAATAATTGGAGAACATGAGAGAATTAGGATAGTTTAGATTCCATAGGAAATGAGAGATTTGAGAATTGATTGTAAATCTTAATTTAGAATTAGTTTCATGATTTTATGGGATTAAAGAGGATTTTTAGGGATAAAGGATAGATTTTAGGACTTGAGGATTTCGAGGAATTTGTTGAGATCTGAACCTAAATTAGTTCAGATTATTCTGTATAAAAATAATAAGCCTCAAAGGAAAAAAAGACAGAAATAGTGGACAGAGTAGTAGAAATTTTGGTTTTGGATAAACAAGGGTTTGTTGTAAGCCTACGAGCAATTTGACAGAAAGGCCATTTATCAGAAAATCAGGCCTGAGGGAAGAAGAAAGCAGTGTAAATACTGATTTATATATAAGATATTGTTTTCTGAGTTATTGATTCTGTTCACTGATTTATTGAGTTTCAATGAAGGAATGAATGAAATGGTGTGATAAAACTCTGTAGTAGGGGTTTGAGATGGTTCTGTATATAATTGAAAAAATTGATGTTAATTGTCGAGATAGGATTAATGTCAATATTGTGACTTTGAGATGAGGGTTCATATATAGGGATTTATGAAACCTGTGAATTGATAAACAATGGAGAGCGCACAAGAATGAAATCAAAAGGACTATTATACAGTGAAAATGCTATCAAAAATTGATGCCTGACACTTTGAATTTATTGTTCAGAGGAATGGTAAGTTGAAGGCCGACGAAATCGTGAAGAGGGTTTGTACATGGAAGAGGAACAGAGGAATGGTTTTGAAAACCTCCGAAGGGGTTTTCACACAACCTTTAAATGAGGATTGGTGAATCCAATGAAGCTGTCAAAAAAGGAAATGGCACAGTGGATTAGAGAAGTGGAGAATTTTTATCCAGTCAAAGAACGAAGGCGGAACTGTGAATCAATGGCAAATGAACAATGAAGACAGTTTTGAAAACCACTAATGGTATTCGTGTAGCAAAAGGGTAGTAAGTGGTATTTCTTTGAACGAACGCGATAGCATTCAGGCAGCGACACGTAGCATGGTGGAATTTGAAAACTGGCTATTTCGCGTACATAAGAACCGTTAAATGGTGTGAAATTTTGTTATGTGATGATCGTTGGATCGTTGAGCTGGAGCGTGATGAAGCGTCAGCTGTTGGATGATTTTGTGAACGATGGATGGTACGGATAGATTGTTGGTTAACGATGAGTTGTTTTAAGTGTTGTGGGACCTCGATCTAACATATACATGTTGGCAAATTTGGGTATTATCGAAAGTAGAATTTATAAAGAAATGTGAAGCTGTGGGCTGAGAGTTTATATGGTTATTCATTGAAATAATTGGTAATTTAAACCAAATTCGGATACAAATTTCAATAAGCTGAGTATTAAGTGTGGGCCATACTTGATTTAAGTAGATCCGCATGTCGACATAAGAGTTCAGCGCACATCGCATTCGGCGAGAACAACTTTGAAGGTGAAATGTGAAATTGTGATTTCCGATGATGCGATGCGATTTTCTTCATCGCATATCGCATAGGATCAAAGAAGTGGAAGTGACGATATTGTGATGCGATCGCATATCGTAGTTGGTAAATGAATTTTGTGATTTTCGATAGGTCTTGAACTTAGTTGCAATGTGATGTTGAAGTGCGATAAATTTATAACCGTCGGATCAAACAGAAGTAAAGGATGGAGATTGGAGTTAAATGGGGCTTTGAGAAGTGTGCAAGCCATGGTAAAAGAAAGGTATAGTAAGTTCGTAATTGGTTATGTATAGTTTCTACTATCAAAGTATTATAATAGAATAAAGCAGAGGAAAAGGGATTAGACCAAAGTCAGAGATAAAGAGTATTCACATGCATAAAATATAAATTAAATTAACGATGAATTTTATAAGGTTCTGTTACTTTGAATAGTCTAAAGAAATGTTTCCACTTGGGGTTTATTAAAAGAGTATGAAACCGTAATGTAGAGAGTATTATCGTAAGTATGGAAAGTAAATTTATGGGCATAAATGAAAGACAAACATTTTTTTTATAGATAATGTGGGGTTTTGCAACCTTTGGCTGCATCAAGTGGTATCAAAGTTAGAAATAGATCTTTGAAGGTTCAAGCTTGTTTTAAATTGAAATTAGAATGAATGCATGTGTGATGGAGAAAATGAAAAGAGATCAGATTTTGAAACTGATAGATTGCAGCACATAGAGATACAGTGCAGGCAAGAAGTGAAACAAGATCATACAGAGATCTTGAAGGTGAGTTGATGAATGTTATTTTAACTCTAGTTTGAGGAATATTTTTTTAGAATTAAAATTGCAGGTAGTTGAAGGAAATCTCAACAAAAGAATATCACAGTTTTAAGAGCAGTGATGAAAGAATCTAGTAAAGGATTCTAAGTGGAAGAAGAATGTGGCAGAACCTTGAAGTATTTCAACAGAGGTTGAATAAAAAGGACAATTGTGTTCATAAAATTTGCATATGAGTTGAAGCCTAGAAGGAGTAGAGAGGAATGCTTAAGAGGTTCCAGAAGATAGAGAACCAGTGCTTCCCAAAAGACAAAATCCAGAGGAAAGGATTGGTGAGATAAGTTGTAATAAGGAGGACTTGTTATTGCAGATGATTTATTACAACTCATGGTGAATGAGTAAGAAACTCATGAAGATAGAAATGGAGAAGAAGATGACTACTGATAGTCATAGAAGAGATAGCAGAGGTTCAGAGAGAGACAACAATAGAAGAAAGGAGAAAGAATATGCCAAAGAAAATGGCATAAGGAAGCAGTTGACTAATAAATAATATGACAAAGAGTTAGCTAAGATAAGAGAACAATTTAATAAATTGAAAATGAAGATAGAGGAAAACCAAAGAATTGGTTGGCTCATGAAGACGAAAGTAAAGTGGCAAAGCCTACAAAAGAAGAGAGAACAACAAGTGAACATGCAGTTTGCAGAAGAGCTAAGAAAGCTTGAACAAAGGATGAGTGTGCAATTGGGATGCGAAGAACTCAAAGAAGTTGAGTTGAAAATGGAAGTTCCTAGTTGTGAAGCAAAACAAAGTGAAGTTATGGGTAAAGACGAAGAATGGAGATCTATGAAAGATCTTATGAATCATTGTGAAGATTCAAGACAGCAAGAAGTTTACCTTGCTGAAGTGGGAATTATTCATGGTTTCTTGAGTTGTTGGAAAATTTCAGATGAGTTGGATGATGTAAAGCCTTGTATTTTTTAATCTAATAATTGTGATGTGATTACAAGTTTTGCAGAGGACGATGAGAAATCTTTTGAAGCTGTCAAAAGTATGGAAGAGTATCTTTCAGAAGATAAATACTCTGAAGAAGGAAGAAATGATGAAGAATGTCTCTTGAATATGGAAAGAAGTGATGCTTTTATATTTGAAGCTGTTACAACACATGAAGAATTTATTGTGAAAGAAGGAGAAGAGATTCAGTCTGAAGCACTAATATGTGAAACAACAGTTGAGACTGTTGAATCTTGTAATTTTCAAATTGATAATTTGTGTATAAATGCAGAGATAGTAAATGATGATGAAATACTTCATAAATGGCAAAAAGAAATTGCATTGCTGGAATATTTGTTGGAAAACTCAGAGTATGACATAGAGATTGTAGAAGCCAGGGTTCACTACAATGAACAAGAAGAAAAAAAACATCATGAGAGCAGATGATGTGGAAGAAAGACTTGTTGACATTCTTGAAATTTCTTTAGAGAATTCTTTAGGGAGAATGAATCAGCATATTGATGTGCTGATAGAGGAGGAAATTTCAGAACAACATACTGAAATGCTGGAAGAAAAAAGAAAGGCACTGAGGCCTTATGATTTTTTTTTAATAATTGTTTTATAAATACAGGTTTTGTTGCAGATGCTGGAGAAAATTTGACGCAGTTGAATATTCAAACAAAATATTGGAAAGAAAATTCTATGGAAACATTTAATCCATGGGATAAAGAAATTAAATTTCTGGAAATTGTGATGAATAATCAGGAATCAATAAAAGAAGAGAAAACTCAATTTCAATGTTGGGAATTGAAAAATGTGAAGATGAAAGTGAATGAAGATAATAGAAAAGAGTACATTATGTATCATTCCAATGAATTGCTGAAGGGAGAAGACAAATAAATTGTCATAAGTGACAATCTCGAAGAAGTTAGTAACTGCAGAAAACAAGAGGGTAAGGATGACAGGGTGGCAGTAAGAGTAAGAGTTCAACAAGTAAGAATGGAAGTTAAAAAATCAAGAGATGAAAGAAATCAACATACAGAAGATTTATTGGACAAATAAATTGAACTAATAAGAAGGATAATGATGAAAGTGTCTCAGAGGAAGACAATAACATAAAAGAAGCAACAACAGCAAAAGGAAGACAGTAACATACTGTGAAAGTGCAGCTAGCGGAGCAAGAAAGAAAAGAAGAAACAACACCAAAAGGAAGACAGTAACATACTGTGAAAGTGCAGCTAGTGGAGCAAGGCAGCATAAAATATGGAGACCTGGAGAAAAGAAACAAACAACAATAGATATAGATGATAAATTAAAAAACAAAGTATGGGATCTAGGAAGATAAAGATTAAAAGCACATGATCAGGAGATCATGATTATTTTTAACCTTGGGAGTCTGATGCAGAAGCATTGGGCTCAGAAAATAATTTTTATTTTAATTGACATAGGGGTCTTGTATTTTAATAGATACTTTTCCGTGTATGCCATTAAAATCATTAAAAAATATATAAAAATCCCTATTTTCGAGGCTGGGTTGATGGCTATTCCCATAATTCAACCACCCCAACCCATGGCCAACTGTTTCCAATAGATTGAAACTACTTTGAGGGAGTATAAAAGCCCCTCATATGCATGGCCTAAGGGAGAGAGAAAATTATAGAAATTATACTCTATTGGAGCCCAATTCAATTCTGATTTCCCGTGCCTCCTGCACTTCCCAGATTTTTAGAGGAAACCCTTGTTTGTTGGAGATGTTCATCAGCTTATATGTCATCTCATGTGCACAAGCCTTGAAAGAATATTAGTGAGGCAAGGGCGGGACGGATCCGGACGATGGTCTGTTCGAAGATCGTGGAAGGATTTAGGTGATCTCTCCACCTTTCTATCATTGTACATGCTGTTTGTAATAAAGAAGAACCATTTTGTTTCTGACTTTTTACGTGTTAATATTTGCTTTCATATGTGAAAAGATTGTTAATCAAGCATTTATTATTGTTTATATGATGTTTCACATGGATTACAATGACATTTAGGAAAGATATATGTTGTACAACTAGATTTCCATGCATGTCACTTCTTGATTTCCAGGTTGAAGAGGAAGAAGGGTTGCTGGGGTTTGGACCCCGCAGGATCTACATCAAACGCAGGATCTACAGGTGAGTCCTATGACCTATAATATCTAGTTTTTAGCGTACAAGTGTGGTTGTGTGAGTCCTTCTTAAATAGCATGCCCTGATCTATGGAGGTTTTTGACCCAACGGCCTCTAGGGAGTTATTTCCCGAAACAAAAAGAATATTGGGTTTTTATGTAGTTATTAATGTTTTTGAGTGATTAATGAGAGATATTAAGTATTGTGACAATTTTGTAATTTTTCACGAATAATTGGAGAACATGAGAGAATTATGATAGTTGAGATTCCATAGGAAATGAGAGATTTGAGAATTGATTGTAAATCTTAAGTTAGAATTAGTTTCATGATCTTATGGGATTAAAGAGGATCCTTAGGGATAAAGGATAGATTTTAGGACTTGAGGATTTTGAGGAATTTGTTCAGATCTGAGCCTAAATTAGTTCAGATTATTCTGTATAAAAATAATAAGCCTCAAAGGGAAAAAAAAGACAGAAATAATAGACAGATTAGTAAAAAGTAGGGTTTTGGACAAACAGAGGTTTGTTGTAAGCCTACGGGCAAAATGACAGAGAGGCCATTTATCAGAAAATCAAGCCCGAGGGAAGAAGAAACCTGTGTAAATACTTATTTATATATAAGAGATTGTTTTCTAAGTTATTGATTGTGTGCACTGATTTATTGAGTTTAAATTAAGGAATGAATGAACAGGTGTGATAAAACTTTGCAATAGGGGTTTAAGATGGTTCTGTATATAATTGAGAAAATTGATGTTAATTGACGAGACAAGATTAATGTCAATATTGTGACTTTGAGCTGAGGGTTCATATATAGGGATTTATGAAACCTGTGAATTGATAAACAGTGGAGAGCACACAAGAATGAAATCAAAAGGACTATTAGACAGTGAAAAGGCTATCAGAAATTGATGCCTGACACTCTGAGTTTATTATTCAGAGGAATGGTAAGTCGAAGGCCGACGAAATCGTGAAGAGCGTTTGTACATGGAAGAGGAACAGAGGAATGGTTTTGAAAACCTACGAAGGGGTTTTTGCACAGCCTTTAAATGAGGATTGGTGAATCCAATGTACCTATTGAAAGACGAAATGGCACAATGGATTGGAGAATCGGAGAATTGTTATCTAGTCAACGAATGAAGGCGGAACTGTGAATCAATGGCAAATAAATAGTGAAGACGGTTTTAAAAGCATTAATGTTTTTCGCGTAGCAAAAGGGTAGTAAGTGGTATTTCTTTGAACGAACGCAATAGTGTCTAGGTAGCGACACGTATCATTGTGGAATTTGATAATCGGCTATTTCACATACATAAGAACTGTTAAATGGTGTGAAATTTTTTTATGCGATGATCGTTGGATCGTTGAGCTGGAGCGCGATGAAGCATCAACCATTGGATGATTTAGTGAATGATGGATGGTGTGGATAGATCGTTGGTCAACGGTGATTTCTTTTAAGTGCTGTGGGACTCGGATATAATATATACATGTTGGCAACTTTGGGTTATATCCAAAGTCAAATTTCTAATGAAATGTGAAGTTGCGAGCTGAGAGTTTATATGGTTATTCGTTGACATCATTGGTAATTTAAACCAAAGTCAGATACAAATTTCCATAAGGTGAGTATTAATTGTGGGCCATACTTGATTTAAGTAGATCCACGTGTTGACCTAAGATTTTAGTGTACATCACATTTGGCGAGAAGAGCTTTGAAGGTGCAATGCTAAATTGCTATTGTTGATGATGCGATGCGATATTCGTCATCGCATATCACATCGGGTTAAAGAAGTGGAAGTGACGATATTGCGATGCGATCGTATATCGCAATCTGTAAAAGAATTTTGTGATTTTCAATAGGTCTTTAACTTAGTTGCAATGTGATGTTGAAGTGTGATAAATTTATAACCGTCAGATAAAACAGAAGTAAAGGATGGAGATTGGAGTTAAATGGAGCTTTGAGATATGTGCAAGCCATGGTCAAAGAAAGGTATAGTAAGTTCGTAATTGGTTATGTATAATTTCTATTATGAAAGTATTATAATAAAATAAAGCAGAGGAAAAGAGATTAGACCAGAGTCAGAAATAAAGAGTATTCACATGAACAAAATATAAATTCAATTAACGATGAATTTTATAAGTTTTCATTCACAATTTTATAAAGGTTCAAACTTTGAATAGTCTAAAGAAATGTTTCCGCTTGGGGTTTATTAAAAGAGTACGAAACCTTAATGTAGAGATATTTTCCTAAGTATGGAAAGTAAATTTATGTGCATAAATGAAAGAGAAACATTGTTTTACAGAGAATGTGGGGTTTTCAGCCTTTGGCTGCATCATAAAAGACCATAGGTGACCATGATTGACCATGGTTGGGCATGTTCAATTTTCATATTGAGACAATCTTTGTCACAATGTGACTTTGGACAGTGCTCGACCATGGTCGAGCCCTTAGATTTATAAATGCATGTGTTTTATATCATAAACCCAATGGATTAATACCCAAGGAATTCATATTAAACCAAATGAATTAATATTATAAACCCAAGGTATATAAACCCTCATATCAATATTAGAAACACTAAATTAAACATGGTTAACCATGGTTGATTTTTCTATTGAGACACCAGACCATGCTCGATCATGGTTGAACCCTTAAATTAATAAATCCAGGTGATCCACGTGCATATTGGTGGTCACCCTCCTATTCCACTAGGATCCCCATCATTGTTTCTTTAAGTTTTTTAGTTTCCTTAATTGTAGCACAATTTCCTATTTTTGGCAAATTTTTAGATCTTGAACTTTCGGTGCCATTTTGAGGCCCTAAAGGACATTTTTTCAGAAAACTGAGACTAGGATGGGTGAGTCCAACAAATATTGTATGCTATAGTTACATCCCCAAGAAGTTGATGTATCAATTTTCCCAAACAGAATGCATAGTTTTGGAGCTTCATCCTAGGGTTGGATTTTTGGATGCTTAGGATTTTCCCAAGTTGTTCAATAATAAAAAATCCCTTCATCCTCATTGTAAGATAGTTTAGAGGCATGTATCCACCGCATCTCTTCTCAGAGATCAGCTACCATTGCCCGATCTAGTTTATTTTCCATTATGTGTGTAAACGTTTTTCAGTATTTGATATTAATGAACTAAAGTGTTACTCTTCCCGGATCTCTTTGTTTATGGTTATTTTGGTGTTTTACTGCATTCCTGCATAAGTTTGGATCAATGGTATAGAAAATTATGCTCTTTCTCAATATTTCTTTGCATGTCCCCAATGAGATCAGGGTATAAGGAGTTAGGGCTCCATCTGGTTGAACCTTTGCAAGATTAACCTTGTAAACTATGAAAACCTCCCATGGAAGAAGAAAATAAAGACAAGGGAGTAGGAGATCCTATCAAAATGTTGCTTAAGGAGGACCTCGATAAACAAAGGAATGCGATGATGGATAAATTTTCCCAGATCCTTAAATGAATACCCACTGATAATACATCTTCATCAAGCAACCACTATGGAGGTGCCTCTCCTTTTAAGGTACAACTTTCACATTCTCATATTTGAGGCTTAAATAGATGCAGACACCCACCGGGATTCACTGCGGGAGAAATACCATAGCACGTGGATTCACATTGGGGGATATATAATGAGTAAAAAATGACATAATATATTGGGGGATATATATGGGGTAAAGGGTTTTTATATTGGCATGTATAAAGAAAAAGCTCAAAGTTAATGAAAAAATATAAATGGGTATAAAAAATGTAAATGAAAAAATCAATACCTATAATATATAGTGAAACTAGGGGTTTTTAAAATTGGGAAGGTCTATTGGGTTTATATTGATAGGGGTTAAATAATGTGTTTTACAGAGGTATTTTCCAATATATACTCAAATTAAGGGTATTATTTAATATTCTATGATCGCACGTGATATGTTATAGGTTCATCGAGTGAAGCCCCTGTGCAGACACCATACATACATGGATAAATGTATTAGAGGGATATTTATCGGTCACAACTTTTCAAATCGGGAAAAGATTACTTTTTCATTCCTAAAAGCCGCTTCTCATATCAAGTAATTGTGGGAAACCTACTATGATAAAAAGGTTGAGAGAGAAACCTCCCTTTTCTCGGTCGCACCTAGTTGGAATTATTTCTGAGGCACCATAAAGGAACAATATTATCCTATGGGGAGATATGAGGACCAGTATATACAATGGACTACATTGCAGAAACCAAGCTATAAATATGTGCATGAGCTCACGAATCTGTTCCATACCCTACGCACAAAGTTGGGTATCAAAGATTCAAAGAAACATTTGGTGCTCAAGTAAAGAAGTTGTCTGCACACATACATTCATGAGGAAATGGATTTCCTCGACATCTCCTTGCTTTGTGAAGCATACCGGTATGCTAGAAAGATTAAGTAGAAATTCAAACAGAAGAAGTGAGACATGGTATCTACGAATGAGAAACAAGGGAAAGACGCCCCCAAACCACATAACAAAGGAAAAACCCAAGGCATGGTTACCCAAGAAAACCTGCCAAAGACGTAAGGGCAGAAAATCACCACAAAGCCAAAGAAGCACATGAGAAAGTGGTGTGAGTTCCATAAGAGCTCTTGTCACAACATAAATGATTGTCAGGCTAGGCTGTCACTGGTAACTGAGTTGAAGGCTTCTGAATTAGATTCATGTTCCGACTCTGAGTTACAACTCGAGAAGGGGAATGATAAAGGAAATCATATTATTGATGCAGAGCCACCCGCTATTGTTGGTAGCACCAAGATATAAAAGGAGGAACCTGGAGATCTAGAGGACGGGGACCACCTCTTCCACTCTCATATGTGGGTGAAGGGTTCCCCCTTGCAATTCATTTTCGATAGTGGGAGCCAAAGGAACCTCATTTTAGCATAGTTCATGAAGCAGTTGAGCCATTTGACCTCATCACACCCATAGTCATACATCATCCAGTGGCTTCACGAAGGATGAAATATTTGCGTCAGCCATTAATGTCGCCTCCCTACAACATCAAGCCCTTCATGAATGAGGTATTATGTGATATTGGGCCTCATTATGTTTATGATGTATTGGGCCCACCATACTTGTGGAAGTGACATGTTGTGTATGAGTCTAGGCCTCGCGTTGTTATTGTTACTTTGGACAATAAGGTTTATAGGCTACCGAATATAACACTCACTACTGCCATCTCCTTGATAAATACAAAAAAATGTCGTAAACACATTTTCAAAACTCAGAAATTTGTTTTCCTGATGATATGCCCTTAAGGAAAGAAGAATGCTATGGCAACGACCTCCAGACGAGGTTCCTCGGCACAATAAAAACATATGGAAATTTTTTTGGAGGAGTACATGGATATCTTCACCTCACTCGATGGGGTACCTCTGCATTATCAGGACAAGCACTCCATCGATCTTACCCCAGGTGTGTTGCTACCCAATGGACTCATCTATGGCCGCCCTTGTCTAAAGAATGAGGAAATGAACAGGCAAATTCAGGAGATGTTGTAGAAAGGTCACATCCTACCGAGTTCATTGCTGTGGCAGAGCTCAATCATGTTGGTGCAGAAGAAGGATGGGACTTGGAGACTTTGTATTGAATATTGGAAGCTGAACGCGATCACTATCAACAATAGGAATCCAATCCCACGGATTGATGACCTTCTCGGCTAACTCTAGGGGGGAATATCTCTGCAATATTGACTTGATGTCTGGCTATCACCAAGTACCAATCGAAACCTCCTATGTGTGGAATACTACCTTTAAAGCCAAGGAGGTCCTTTTTAAATGGCTGGCTATGCATTTTGATTTAACGAATGCTCTTGCAACCTTCATGAGGCTGATGGACGACATCTTGCGACCATTCACTAACTCATTTGTGGTGGTGTTTTTGGATGACATCCTAATCTTTAGACATATTTGTTAAGAACACCTCTACCAAATTTGATAAGTCCTCCAAACATTATGAGAATGTAATTTGTGTGTCGATTTGGAGAAATGCACCTTTTGCATGACCTAAGTTCAATATATATGATAGATTATTAATGAAATAAGGGTGGATGTGGACCCAGCCAAGATCCAGGTCATTCGAGATTCCTCATTGACAACCACTCTAACAGAACTTCGCAACTTTTTAGGTATTGTCAATTTCTACCACAGGTTCTGTTGCAATTCTCTCATATCACACAGCCTTTGAATAAAGTCACTAAGGGAGGAGCGAAAAAAAAATAATATGGGTTTGAATCTCAACAAAAGGTGTTTGTAGAGTTGAAGCATCACCTCGTCTTTGCACCAGTGATCACATCATGAGACTTGAAAAAACCATTTGAGGTCGAGAAAAATGCCTCTGACTATGCTACTGTAGGAGTACATACTCAGCAGGGCATGCAGTGGCATATCACAGTTAGAAATTTTCAAACACATTATGAAAGTATTCTTCCTATGACAAAGAAATGTATTCCTTTATGCAAGTTTGCCAACAATGGAAGCATTACATTCTGGGAAGCAAACAATCATCCACACAGATCACCGACCCCTACATTTCATACATACACAAGGGAAGTTGTAGAACGATCACAATAAAAAATGGTGCACATACCTACAACAGTCCCATTTGAATGTCAAGTACAAGAAGGGAAACACCAATACTATTAGAGATTTCCTTACCTAACTTCTAATCATTGCGCTAACCAATTTACTCCACTCCTTTTGGCAAGATAATTTGGGTTCAGTGCATCTATGCAAAAGTGATCGAGAATTCGAAAACAAATACCAAATGCTCCTGGAGGGTAAGAAAGTTAAAAATTCTCACCTCTAGGATGCACTATTATGCCACCTTGGATACCTCTGCGTTCCTTCAATGGAGCATGCTAAAATGATTTTGGAAGTGCACTATTGTTGGGCCTTTGTAGACTTTGAGTTCAAGAAAACAATGGTAGTACTGCATAATTATTTCTATTGGCTGAACGTTCGACATGATGTTGGGAAGTACATCAGATTCTACATAACCTGTACCGTTTCCAAACCGAACATCAAGAAGCAATGCCTATATACTCCGTTGCCTACCCTTATTTGACCTTGGGAATCCATCTTGATGGATTACATTTCAGGCCTTCCTTCTACCAAGCATGGCACCGACTGTGCTTTTGTGGTCCTCGAAAAATTATTTAAAATGACCATGATGACTATCTGTAAGAAGAATATCACAATAAAAGCCACTGTGAAACTATTCTTTGAATGAGTATGGGTACACTTTGGGATCTGAGATTCCATTATCTCAGATCGGGATAGAAGGTTCCTTAGTACATTTTGGTAAAAAATCTAGTCGATTTTGGACACCAAGCTCAATAAGTTCATAGATTTCCACCCCAAACTAATGGCCAAGCAAAGGTTGTCAACAGGATTAGCGTAAACATTATGAGCATGTAAAACTCGAGGCATTCATGCACATGAGATGCAAGCCTCCCCTATTTCCAACACATATGCCAACAAGTCATGACATATTAGACAAAGACAATGCTAAGTACAAGAAGTGGCATGATCAACATTGGGTGCCACATAAGTTCCAAGTGGGCGACAAAGTTTGGCTACATTTGCAAAAGGAGTTCATTTCTAGGCCCCATAGCAAGCTTTCCCTGCTTTGATATGGGCCATACACCATCACAAAGGTGGTGGGGAACAATAAATTTGAGATAATTATTCCACCATTCTGTGGTCTTCACTTACTGTTCAATGTGGACAGCCTTCGACCATACTTTCCACTATCGTTAGACACATTTGACATTGCAAAACAAGTCACGCCAACATAGTTAAACCCAGACTACATAGACAAAGCCACAACTCATCGGATCATGGACACACAAATAGATACCACATGCCAACAAAAGATGCAACTGTGTTGAGTTGTCAAATTAGGTCAACTCCTTCACCAAGGTAAGTGGTTCACCAATGAACATATTCAAAAAAAAAATTCCTCATCTCATGGAGAAACTCAACGTAATGGGGACCATTTCTTCCAAATGGGGGAGGATTTATCCAGGTGGATATTGTGGCCACTTGCCTATTCCACTAAGACCCCCACCATTGTTCTTTCATTTTTTTCATTTTCCTTAATTGTAGCACAATTTACTATTTTTTCGTTGTTTTTCGGGCCTTGAACTTTCAGAGCCGTTTTGAGGCCCTTAACAACGTTTTTTTAGAAAAAACAAGACCAACATGAGATAGTGATTACTGTTTGTTGCTTCAAAGCGTATTCCTTGGATATATATTTCTAAGGAGGTATTGTGCATGCCAAATAGGGATTGTATGCAAGAGTGACATCCCTGGTAAGTTTATGTACCAATTTACCCAAACGGGGCCCATAGTTTTGGTGTTTCATCTCCTAGGGTTAGGGTTTTGTATGTTCAGGTTTTTCCCATGCTTTTCAGTAATAAAAACTCCCCTGAACCTCATTATAACATATTTCATAGGCATGTAGTCCCTACATCTCTTCTCAAAGATAAGCTACCATCGCCCGAGCTATTTTATTTTCCATTTTGTTTGTAATCATTTTTAAATATTTGATATTAATGAAATGATATGTTATTCTTGTTGCATCTCCATTTTTATGGTTATTTCTATGTTTTATTTTGTTTCTGCGCATGCTTGGATCACCAAGGTTTAATATTATAAAGCCAAGAGAATAATAAATATAGGGTATTAACACTAAAACCTCAAATGATTATGAACCAGGGGGAATAATATTAAACCCAAGGGATTAATATCATAAAACCAAGGTATATAAAACCCATGGTAAATATTATAAACCCTAAAATAAACATGGCTGACCATGGTTGATAATGGATTATTTTCATATTGATACAATCAATGCCACAATGTGACCGTGCTTAAGCATGATTTTTTTTTTATATTGAGACAATATGTGTCAGAATGCAACGTTGAACCATGGTTGAGCATGGTTGGTTTTCATATTGAGACAATGTTTGTCACATTGAAAATTTGGACCATGGTTGACCATGATTGATTTTACAAAACATGGTTGACCATTGTTGACCATGATTGATATAATAAACCCAAGGGATTAATAATAAGAACCCAATGGATTATAAACCTAAGCGAATAATATTAAAACCCATGAATATTGACCCTTACTTTAATAAACCCAAGGGATTAATACAAAAACCTTAAGGTATTATGAACTAAAGGTAATAATATGAAACCTGAGGGACTACTATTATAAACCCAAGGTATATAAACCCTAAGATAAATATTATAAACCCTCAGATAAAAAATATTGAACATAATTGACCATGGCTGATTTTCATAGATAAAATCCTTGTCACAGTGCAACATTGGACCATGGTTGACCATGATCTATTTTCATATTGAGACAATATTTGTCATAATACGACATTAGACAATGGTTGACCAAGCTCAATTTTCATATTGAGACAATCATTGTCACAATGCAACATTACACCATGGTTGAGCAAGATTGACCATGGTTAATGAAGGGATTAATATAATAAACCCAAGGTATTTAAAACCTAAAATAAACATGGTTGACCATGGTTATTTTTCATATTGAGACAATCAATGTCGCAATGCAGCGATATACCATGTTTGAGCATTCTTGAGCATCATTGATTTTCATATGAGACATTCTTTGGCACAATGCAATGTTCGAGCATGGTTGACCATGGTTGATTTTCATATTGACTATGATTAGCATGGTTTACAATGAATGACCATAATCAATCGTGGTTGACAAAGATTGATTTTCATATTCAGATAATATTTGTCACAATGCGATGCTAGACCATGCTCGACTCTCATTGAACTCTTAGATTAATATATCCAGGTGTTTGATATTATAAATCCAAGAGAATAATAAATTGAAGGGATTATGAACCCAAGGGAATAATATTAAACCCAAGGAATTAATATTGTAAAACTAATGTTAGGTCCCTATATTAATAGTTTAGTCCCTTATTGTTATTATTGTAGCCCCCTTATTGTTATTGTTGTACCTTTGTAATCCCAATATTGTTATGATTGTGCCCTTACATTGCTATTTTTAGGTCGGCTAGGATTATATTTTGGGCCCATGAGCTTCTATATATAGAAGGAGGTTTTGGTCATTTGTACCATCCAAAAATTTCTCATTTACGTAATGTATTGGAGGTTCCCCCCTTGAAGTTGTTGATTTCTAAGGCATTGACCTCTCTTTTCTTCTATGGTTGGAGATGGTTTCATAACATTTGGCATCAGAGGCTTTGGATTCTAGGGTTTTGCTGCTCCAAATAGGTCATCGTGGCATTTTCGCAATAATGTTTTTTGTAGGAAGGTTCAAAAGCTGAAATTTGTATAGCTCGAAGCAGAAATCCCGAGGAACCTCCCTTAAAATCTTCAGATCTTGGTTCACAAAATTTTCGAAGATATGATATGGGGAAGTTAGAGTATTTTTAGTCTCTTGAATTTCAACTAAAACAGGTCATCATGGAACGTTTGCTATAAATATTCGTATAAGAAGTTTCAGAAGTTAAAATTTTTACAGTGCAAAGAAAAAATCCCGAGCAACCTACTGTAAACGTTTTAGATCTTGGTTCACAATATTTTTTGAGATATGATTTGTGCAAGTTAGGATTGTTTCAGGCTCCCTAATTTCATCTCAAAGAGGTGACCGTGGGAAAAACATCATAACTCTCTCTCTGAGCGTCATATTTGGATTCTGTAAAAAGTGGCTACAAGTACATGGACTATAGTTTCCGGTATATCAATTTCAGAGCCGAAGGATGAAACATTGACACGTGGAAAGTCGTATAAGTTCGCTCTATTGAACCAATCCACAATTAGGTCATTGTGGTAGATTGGGCATAACTTTGTCTTGAAGAATAAAAATAATGTCAAATATATGGCATTTGAAAGAAGATTCAGAAGCATACTTAAGGGCTGAATTTTAGATATTGAAGATTTGAAATCACAGAGATAATTCAGTTTCAATATCAAGCTCCTTAAAATCAAGAAAAAGGTGTGTATTCTTTTTGAATTACATATGTCTCGTTTGAAAAAAATTAGCTTGAATTTATTCCAAGGGCATATTGAAGAACATATATTAGTATTGGGTTCTAAAATTCCCCATAAAATGAATTCAACACGAATTAAGCCTTCAGAAGGCTCTACTATGACTCATGAAGACAAAGAAACACACCATGAAATATAAAAACTACAAGAGCAAGTGCACAACATTTCGCTACCACAAAGAGCAACAAAAAATGAAACAAAAGTTTTGAAGAAAGGTGTGGAAACGAATATGGATGGTTTGAAGAATGGCATGGAAGCTAATATGAATGGTTTGGAAGCTAAGATGGATGGCATGGAAGTGAGCATAGAATATAAGATGGATGAAATGCAAGCTAAGATCGATGAAAAAATTAAAGACAACATGGAAAACATGAAGAATGATGTAAAAGTAGACATCAGAGGCTTGGAAAAGTTGATACAAGAAATGTTTCGTAATGGCAAAAAGATAGTAGAGGAAACTCACGATGAGAAAAAAACAAATTTTAATCGTGATTTCATAAACTCTAATGTTTGATGGAAGAACCACCAAATTCCAAAGATGCATATGAGGAAGTTTGATGGCAAGGATCCCGTAACATGGATACTACAAATGAAGCAATATTTTGATCTCAATAATGCACAAAACACACAGAAGCTACGCATTGCAACTTTACATTTAGAAAAAAGTACATTTGTATGGTATCGATGGCTTTGTTCCTGTAAAAAAATTGTCACTTGGTAATTTTTTACGGAGGAAATGATAACAAATTATGATGATACAAAAAGCAATAGCTTCTTTAGCCAATTGATAAATCTTAAACAAAAGGGTTCACTGGTGGAGCACATTGAGGACTTCCAAAAATTTAATATAATGGTAACTCATATTCTAGAGCAACACAAGATTGATGTCTTTATAGGGACTTTAAAGGATAACATCCAACCTGAAATTCATTTTTGGGAACTCGATTCAATGGAAAAGGCATTCAGGTTGGCAAGAAAAATTGAATGTAAAATTATGGTGACAAGGAAGCCTACCACTCACATCTATAATGATGCAAGTGTTACTCCTAGACTTCCACAACCTACAAGGTTGACACCACAACAATTGGAAGAAAAGAAAAATGGATTTTATACAGTCATGATAGAAAATACACTAAAGGTCATAAGTGTGTTGAGAATAAATTATTTTACATAGATTGTGAAGACGAAGAAGAAAATGAACAAGAATATTCAAAAGAAAAGGATATACACTAGGAACCAACCCTAGAAGAGGAAGAAATGAGTTCGACCATATTGTGTAATGCATTGGTAGGAATTACCACTCCTCAAACTCTCAATATAGAAGGACATATCAAGAAGAAAAAGGTAATAATGTTGATTGATTCAGGTAGTACCCATAATTTTATTCATTTTAAGGTAGCAAAGGAATTGAATTATTTCCTTTACCCAGCACCAGAATGTCAAGGGATGGTTGCAAATGGAGGAACTATAAATTTCTCTAGAAAATGCCATAATATCAAGCTAACCATGGGGGAATATGTATTGAATATTCCAATGCTTTCCATTCCTATGGGAGGTGCTGATGTTGTAATAGGAGTACAATGCTTACAATCTTTAGTGACGGTAGATTTTAATTTTCAAGAACTTTTCTTCAATTTCTTTTCAGAAGGAAGAAAGTCGAATTATAAGGTATTGCAGGGAAGCCGAGAAATATAATAAGCTATAATGTCATGAAAAAACTTCTGAAGAAAGAACAACGAGGCGTAATTTCACAATTATGCTCACTTTAAGTTCCAACATCAAAATGAATAATTTTTGCAGATCTCCAGAAAGTGTTGGACAATCATTCCAAGGTGTTTTAAACTCCCAAAGGACTCCAAACTATTTATTATCATGATCATGCTATTCATTTGATTCTAAGAAGTTTTCTTCCAAACATAGGGAGAAACACTTATGTCCTTATATCATGCTATTTATATTCGCCTTATAGATATCCTTATGTCCAAAAGAACAAAATTGAACGTATGATTACAGAAATTTTAGAGGATGGTATAATTCAACCTAGTCAAAGTTATTTATCTTCTCCAATAGTATTGGTGCACAAGAAGGATGGATCATGGTGCATGTGTCCGGATTATAGGGAGCTCACTAAGCTCACCATTAAAGATAAATTTCCCATTGCTGTGATTGATGAATTATTGGATGAATTACATGGAGAAAATTATTTTACCAAGTTGGATCTTCGTTCACGATATCATAAAATTAGAATGAATATTGAAGATATTCCGAAAACAAGATTTTGAGCTCATGAGGGTCATTATGAATTTTTGGTCATGCCTTTTTGCCTTACCAATGCACCTTCTAAATTTCGAGGGTTGATGAATTCCATTTTCAAACCCTTCCTTAGAAAATTTGTTCTAGTATTTTTTGATGATATACTAATCTACAACAGGTCTTGGAAGGATCATGTTCAAAATGTTGACAGGCTGATCAAACTATTGCAGGAGAAATAATTATATGAAAAAACATCCAAAAGTTTCTTTGGAGTACAACAGGTGGAATATCTGGGTCATATTGTATCTCACGAGGGTGTTAAGGTAGACCCTAACAAAAATAAAGCCATTAAAGAAGGGAAAGTCCCCACAACCATAAAGCAGTTGTGGGGATTTCTCAAGTTAACAGGGTATATTACCAAGTTTATTAAGAATTATGGGAGAATAAAAACACCTCTGACAACATTATTGAATAAAGATACATTTTCATGGACTCCTAAAGAAATTAAGGCCTTTGAAAATATTAAAGAGGAAATGTGCCTAGCACCAATCTTAGCTATGCCAGACTTCACAAAAACCTTTATTATGGAATGTGATGCCTTAGGAAATGGAATTGGTGTTGTTTTAATGCAAGAAGCAAGACCCATTACATTTTAAAGTCATCCAATCAAAGGAATGTATTTACATAAAGCTATTTATGAGAAGGAAATGTTAGCAATACTACATGCACTAAAGAAATGGCGACCTTACCTAATGGGAAAACATTTCAAGGTAAAAACCGATCATGATAGTCTTAAACACTTTTTGGAACAAAGACTATCTTCAAAAGAGCTACAAAAATGGGTCACAAAGATGTTGGGTTATGACTTTGAAATAAACTACAAAAAAGGGAAGCTAAATGTTTTTGCAGATGCACTCTTAAAAAATAATGAAGAGGTGGAAGCATTGCTTTGTGCCATTTCTATTATCCAACAAGATTGGATAACTGAAGCAAGGGATGAATGGAAGAAGGATGAATAAGTGTGGGCACTCATTCAAAAGTTGTAGCAAGATCCTAGTAAATCTAATACATTTAGTTGGAAAAATGATTCCTTATGGTACAAAGATCGCTTATAACTTTGTAAGAATTCCCAACTAAAACAAAATTTCGTTTGGAATTGCACACTTCTCCTTTAGGAGGACAGTCAGGATTTTTAAGAACTTAGCATAGGGTGAAGAAAGATGTTTTTTGGATGGCCTTAAATATGATGTTCAAATGTTTCTGGTGAAATGTTTGGTTTGCCAACAAAATAACTTTGAGAAAATTAAGACGTTGGGTCTTCTACAACCCTTATCCATTCCAAGTCAACTTTGGGAGGAGATTTCAATGGATTTTATCACATGTTTACCTAAGTCCGAAGGAAAGAGTGTCATCATGGTGGTAGTTGATACATATACCAAGTATGCACACTTTTGTGCATTATATCATCCATTTAAAGCAAGTACAATTCCTACTACTTTTATGGACACAATTCAAAAGCTACATGGAAACCCAAAGGTTATTGTGAGCGACAGAGATCCCATTTTTACTGGAAATTTTTTGACGGAGTTAATTTCTTGTTTGGGTACTCAATTAGCTCATAGCTCATCTTATCATCCTCAATCCGATGGTCAAACTGAGATAGTGAATAAATGTTTGGAAGGATATCTTCGTTGTTTTGTATTTGATAAAAGAACACAATGGGTTAAGTGGTTACCTCTTACTAAATAGTTGTATAACACTTCCTTCCATACTGCAGCAAAATGACCCCATTTATGGCACTTTATGGATATCATACACCGTCCATCACATCATCTTTAAGAGAAAATTCTAAGGTTCAAGCAGTGGAAGATCACATCGAGCATCAATAAGAATTTCTCCAACTCTTCAAGGATAACCTAAAATTGGCACAAAATCGAATGAAACAATAGGCATATCAACATTGCAGCGAGAGAAATTTTGATATAGGAGACTGGGTATTTTTACGGCTACAACCATACCAAAAAATTTCCCTCAAACAAGCTAAGAAGGATAATAAATTGTCACCAAAGTACTGGTGGTATGGATGTAGGTGTCAAGGATAAACTCTCAAATTTGGAAACAATTTCTTCCAACTCTGATGGAACTTATTCACAGTCTTCCTTTGGAAAATAACTCATCAACCACAAATTTTATAACCCAAAACTTAGATAAATTAAAATTTTGTTACACAAATTTTAAATTTCATTAAAACCCAATTTTTAGCTTTCACATAAAGGACAAAATCATTATTTCATAATACATATAAAATGCGGCAATAATAAAGAAATACATAGAAATATTTGCTAAGTCAATTTTATTTTATTTGGGAACTAATTTAAACCAATATTGAAACCTCTCCTATAATATTATCGCATCAATTTTCCTTATTAAACTCCACGGAACTTTTATTGCAATATCCATCCGATTAAAGGTTTGATGCAAAATGCTTTGATCTATGACATGCTGGACGGACAGTTCAAACCATAAAATCTAATTTATAAAATCATCAGGTCCATTAAAATTGTTAAACACTATGTAACTTAAAATGCGATACTCATTGGATCTCGATAGGCGATGCGATAACTGTTCAATTCGCCCTAGCTTCCTTTGTGATTTTTGTTGTTCTTTCTCCATTTCTCCTTATGTGTTATAGTAATCCCCATTCTAGAATTCCTCCATAATTAACACTCCTGGAAAGTTTTATTTATTATAGCGAAAATTAAATCGATGAACCAATAATATAACAACGTTTGAATATTGTAGAAAATGAAGTTTGTTGCTTTGGCTTAAAGCATTTCGATGGTCATTCAATTCCACTCGAATTTCTCTAAAAGGAAATCTTACCAATCCAGTTTATAATATACTCAATTATAAATTAATGGATAGGAAAATTAATTAATCCAAAGCTCAACTGGATTCAACTAAACCAAAAAATAATTTGAAAGAAAAATAAAAATCTGGCATTTGACAACTATGTCTACCTTCACACAGGTACAGAGGAATTGCAATTTTTTCTATTTAATTATTCTTCCATCAAATCCTCCTCTTCCTCAATGCATTAAAACTTACATACACACACACACACACACACACACACACACACACACACACACACACAATCCTTTCAATTTGATTTTTTTGAATCGAATAGTTCTAATTTTGGATAAAAATCCTATTATATGATATTTGCCAAAAAATCCTCAACTAAAAAATAAATTTAATGAATCAAATACAAGGTGGTTCAAATCCTTGAATATCAGTAAAATCCTTTCTACCAAAACAGTAAATTGATAGCTAAAGGAACCCACTCCTTTGCTTGTAAACATTTTTTGTCTTTTTGGAATAAAAATGAAGTAATTTTTCCCTTGAGCTTCATGCTCCTTCATCAGACTCCTGAGGACAAAATTCTTGATGGGCTCCTCTCCATGAGCTTCTCTATAGAACTGCCCAATTTCTGTAACATGGTTTCTGTCATACAAGTAGCCTCTGTAACTCGTTGATCTTTCCACTTGATCAAATACTCAAAATACTCTTGTCCTCTTGTCTTTTTAGATAATCTTTTATCTAAAATATTCTTTGGCTGCAATATTTTTGCTGTGGGTAACTGTATCAACCAGTCGATCTCTTCTTTTCTTTCAGTTGTATCATATGTGTCACTATCTCCATACTTGTACAAATCAACAGCATTGATAATTGGAGATCTTCTAATGTCATGGGGTAATTCAATTTCATATGCATTTGCAGAAAATTTTCTCAATACTCTACATGGCCCAATTTTCTTAAATTTCCATTTTCTAGACACCCTTTTTGGAAATATTTCCTTCCTCAGGTGTGCTAGAACCAAAGCTCCAACTTGAAAGTCAAATTCCCTCTTCTTCAAATATTCTTTGTTTTTGTACTTGATGTTGTTGTCCTGTAATTGTTATTTTACCTGGTCATGTATTGCTTGAATTTCTGAAGCCAAATCTTCTCCATCAGCACTTCTCATCTCTTATTTTCCCAAATTTCTTAGTTCATACACTCCTCTTGGGTGCATTCCATAAACTATATGAAATGGAATCTTCCCTGTGCTTCTGTTAGGAGAGTCATTATAAGAATATTCAGCTTGTGCCAAAATTTAATCCCACTATTTAGGATGTTCACCTACAAGACTTCTCAAAATATTACCCAAGATTTTTTTCACCACCTAAGTCTATTCATCAGTTTGAGGGTGATAAGCTGAGCTGAAACTTAGTTTAGTACCAAGTGTTTTCCACAATGTCCTCCAAAAGTGACCAACAAATTTGGTGTCCTTATCAGATACAATGCTTTTAGGTAACCCATGCAACCTTACAATCTCTTTGAAAAATAAGTTAGCAATAGGAGTAGCATCACTAGTTTTATAACATGGAATAAAATGTGCCATTTTAGAAAATCTGTCAACTACAACATAAATTGCATCATTCCCTCTCTGTTTTTTTGGTAAACCTTAAACAAGATCCATACTTACCATATCCCAAGGTCTATCCAGAATAGGTAATGGAACATACAAACCTGTGTTTTGAATCCTTCCCTTCACATACACACAAACTTTACAATTTCACACATACTTTTCCACTTCAGATCTCATCTTTGGCCAAAAGTAAAAATGACTCAGTTTTTCATAAATCTTTTTTGCACCAAAATGACCACCAAGTCCACCACTATGCTTCTCCTTAATTAAATTTTCTCTCATAGAACAATTTGGTATGCACAACTGATTTCTTTTAAATAGTAAACCTTCTTGCAAGAAAAAATCCAGCCACTTACTTCTGTCCAACAAAATAGGATTACTACATGCTTCAAATGCCTCTTTAAAATCCAAATCTGTTTTACACAATTCTTTAAGAAAATCAAAACCCAACACTTGAATTTGACTTTCTTGAACTAAAATGCTTTTTCTACTTAAGACATCTTCTACTTTGTTTGCTTGGCCATTTATGTGTTTCAACACAAAATTGAAACTTTGAAGATACTCTACCCATTTTTCATGTTTCGGATTTAAATTTGGTTGCTGCATAATATAATGTAATGCATGATTATCTGAATAAAGCACAAACTGTTTAGACATCAAATAATGTCTCTATTTTTTTAATGACTGCACAACTGCATAAAATTCCTTATCATAAGAAGAACATTTTCTTCTTGTCTCATTCAGTTTTTCACTGACATAAGCTACAGGTTTGTCTTCTTGACTTAACGTGGATCCAATAACTTCTCCATTGGCATCACATTTCACTTGAAGTGGTTTATTAATATTAGGCAAAACTTATAAAATGGTTTTTTCTGTCATGTTTCTTTTCAACAACTGGAAATTTTTTACTACCTCATAAGTCAATCTAAATGGTTTTTTGTCCTTCTTTATGGTTTCAATTATAAGAGCATTGATCTTACTAAAATTCCTTATGAATTTTGTATAAAAAATAGCAAGACCATGGAAGCTTCTTACCTCGAAACACTCTTGGGTGAAGGCCATTCTATGATTTCCTTTATATTCACTAGATCCATCTTCAATCCATTAGCAGAAACAACAAAAGCAAGTTATACCAATTCTTCCTTCATGAATGAACACTTTTTAAAATTTACTAGCAACTTTTCCTGATGCAACTTCCTTAAGACATAATTTAGATGTCTCATGTGTTCTTCTTTAGATTTGTTGTAAATTAATATATCATCTAGATATACTATTACAAATTTACCATTAAATTCTTTAATACTTCATTCATAAGCCTCATAAATGTACTTGGATAATTTGATAATCCAAACAAAATTACCATCCATTCATACAATCCTTCATTTGTTTTAAAAGATGTCTTCGATTCATCTCTTTCCCTTATCCTAATTTGATGATAGCCACTCTTTAAAAGATGTCTTTGATTCATCTCTTTCCCTTATCCTAACTTGATGATAGCCACTCTTTAAATCCAGTTTTGTAAAATATTTTGTGCCACTTAAACAATCCATAAAATCTTCAATTCTAGGTAAAGGACCTAATTTTTATTTTTTTTTATTTCACTTGAATCAGTGCACATTATCTAGCCTCCATATTCTTTTAGAATCAACACTATTGGCACTGCACATGGACTAAAACTCTCTCTGATCCGTTATTTATCTAACAGTTCCTGTACCTTCTTCCTGATTTCTTCATTTTATGTGGGAGTCATCCTGTATTCTGACTTATTTGGAAAATTTTCTCTTGGAATCAAATCTATATGATGGCTGATTTTTCTAATAGGCGGTAATTCATCTGGAAAATCATCTGCATTGATATCACAGTAATTTTCCAGCATCTCTTGAATTTAAATTGGTAAATCAGAAATTTTAGTGGAAGTAATTACTACCATGGGTTTGAAAATTAATGAAAGTTTACCTCATCATATTCAATCTGTTGTAGATATTATTTTCCACTCAGTAACAAAGCTTTCGGATCAGATCTTTTTTTTTATGCATATTCCTCTTCTATTGGAGAAAATCTATGATTGACACTGTCTTTACAAAACTTGTATCTGTTACTTTTACCATCATGCATAGCTCCTCTGTCATACTGCCAAGGTCTACCCAAAAATATGTGACATATTTCCATAGGCATTACATCACACATAACTTTGTCTTTGTAGCTGCCCAACTGGAATTCCACTTCACACTGTTCTTTCACTAACAGCTTATGTCCTTTCTAAAGCCATAACACCTTGTAGGGTGTTGGACGTCTCTTTGTCATCAATTTCAATTTCTCCACCACTTCTATAGAGACCAAATTATCAGTGCTTCCACTATCAATTACCATTTGACAACATTTTTCTTGAAATTTGCAAACACTCCTAAACAAAGTTTTCCTCTGTGTTGGTTCAAAAATTTCCTTTGTTGGTATTAAAAAAAATTCGTTAACTACCAAATATTCTCCTTTCTCTGGTATATTCTCTTATTATGGCACTTTTTATGCTTCTGGAATTTTTTCTGCTTCCTCTTCATTCTGAGCAACAATTACATTTCTCTAATTTTTTCCCACAATCTCTGAATATTCATAATCTCTGTGTCCAAGATTATTACATCTATAACATCTAATTTATCTTCCTTTTCCTTTTCCTCCTATTCCTCTAGAAAAACCCCTTCTTCCACTTGCATCACCTTCTGTAGATGTATGTTGACTTGATCTACCGCTAGCTCATTCTCTAGCTGTTGTAGATCTTCCTCTACTTCCTTGACTTCATTTTCCTCGGAAATTACTTCTTCCTCTGGAATATTGCTTCCTTATGAGTTTTTCATCAACTTTAAACGCCATTTGATAAGCCTCTTCCACTATTTTAGGAGACAACATACTTATCTCATGTTGTATCTCCATCCTGAGACCATTAATATATATTGCAGTCTTCTCTATTGTATCTTAAATTTGTCCTCCTCTTATGCTCACTTTGTAAAATTCCTCTGTGTATTCTTTGACTTTCATTAATCTCTATCTAAGGTTCTGCATTTGTCTAAATAATGAAATTTGATAATCACTTGGAAAAAAATTACCTCTCAACTTTGCCACCTTCATGTTCCAATTATTTATTGGCTGCTTACCAAGTCTCCTTCTTTCTGCCTACACTCCATCCCACCAAAGCACTGCATGTCCTCTCAATTTTGCGACAAAAAATTCACTCTTTTTACTTCTTCCATTTCTTCATAATCAAAGAAATTATCCATGTCATTAACCCAATCTATCAACTCCGCTGGGTTCAAGCCTCTTGTAAAAACCAAAAATTCAAGTCTGGGTTTAGATGTGGATGCCAACACTGATTTAAAAAATATCATTTCAGGAGTAACTTCTGTAGGTTCTCCTTCTTTTGCAGATTCAAATTCAGGTTCACTAAGATCTCCAACATTTGCATCTCTTTTATTTCCCATTTCCATTGCTTCTAATTTTCTGTTGCATAACTTCCATCACTTCAAGATTTGCAACTGGTCTTCCTCTTCTTTGACCAGGACCACCTCCTCTTCCAACTCTATAAGCCATGCTTGATTTCTTTTTCTAAACTTTGAGATCTCGTTCAATCTTAAAATGTTGTTCTGATACTGGTTATGGTGGTTTGGATGTAGGTGTCAAGGATAAACTCTCAAATATCGAAACAATTTCTTCCAACTTTGGTGGAACTTCTTCACGGTCTTCCTTTGGGAAATCAGTCATCAATAACCAACTTTATAAACCAAAATGAAAATGTATTAAAAATTTGTTACAGAAATTTTAAATTTCATTAAAACCCAATTTTTAGCTTCCACGTAAATGGCAGAATAATTATTGCATAGTATATATAAAATGAAACAATAATAAAACCATACATAGCAATATTTGCTAAGTCGATTTGATTTGATTTGGGAATGGATTTAAAGCAATATTAGAACCTCTCCTATAATATTATCACATCCATTCTCCTTACTAAGCTCCATGCAACTTTTATTGTGATATCCATCCAATTAAAAGGTTTGATGTGAAATCCGTTGAACTATCACATGTTGGATGGAAAGTTCAAACCATAAAATATAATTTATAAAATAATTGGGTCCATTCAAATCGTTAAACACCGTGTAACTTAAAATGTGATATTCATTAGATCTCGATAGGTGATGCGATAACCATTCGATTCCCCTTAGCTTCCTTTGCAATTTTTTTTGTTCTTTCTCCATTTCTCCTTATGCATTATAGTAATCCCCATTCTAGAATTCCTCCATAATTAACACTACTAGAAAGTATTATTTATTATTTGGGAAATTAAATTGATCAACCAATAAGTTAACAACATTTGGATATTGCAGAAAACAAAGTTTGTTGCGTTGGCTTAAAGCATTTCGATGGCCATTCAATTCCACTCGAATTTCACTAAAAGGAAATCTGACCAATCTAGTTTATAATATACTCAATTATAAATTAATGTATAGTAAAATAAATTAGTCCAAAGCTCAACTAGATTCAACTAAACCCAAAATAATTCAAAATAAAAATAAACATCCAGTATTTGAAAATTATGTCTACCTTCACATAGGTACAGAGGAATTACAAATTTTTCTATTTAATTATTCTTCCATCAAATCCTCCTCTTCCTCAATACATAGCAACATACATACATACATACATACATACATACATACATACATACATACATACATACATACATACATACATACATACATACATACATACATACATACATACATACATACATACATACATACATACATACATACATACATACACACATATATATATATATATATATATATATATATATATATATATATATATATATATATATAATTTCACATGATCCTTTCAATTCAATTGTTTTGAATCGAATTGTTCTAATTTTGTATAAAAATCCTATTATATGATATTTCCCTAAAAATCCTAAACTAAAAACTAAATTCAATGAATAAAATACAACGTTTTTCAAATCCCTGAATATGATTCAAATCCTATCTACCAAAACAATAAATTGACAGCTAAAGGAACCCACTCCTTTTCTTGTAAACTTCTTTTTTCTTCTTGGAGTAAAAATGAAGTAATTTTTTCCTCGAGCCTCATGCTCCTACATCAAGTACTATGGTCCTTAGAAGGTGTTTCAAAAGGTTGGTACTATGGCATACAAATTGGAGCTTCCTACTTCTTCGCGAGTGCATCCAATTTTGCATGAAATTTATACATGAAAATCTTCCAGTTCAAACAATATTGCGAGAACTTGATAAGGAAGGAAAAATCATATTGTAACCTGAAGCGGTCACGGAAAAAAGAACTTGACATCTACGAAATCAATCAATTTCAGAGTATCTCATGAAGTGGAAGAACTTACCCATTGAAGATTCTAGATGGGAGGTGGAGAATTTTATACAAAAGCACCCAGAGCTACTCAAGCATTGAGGATAACACTTTTTTGAAGCAGAGGGGCATGTTAGGTCCCTATATAAGTAGTTTAATCCCTTATTGTTATTAGTGTAGCCCCATTATTATTATTGTTGTACCCCTGTAACCCCAATATTGTTATTATTGTGCCCTTACATTAGTATTGTTAGGTTGGCTACGATTATATTTTGGGCCCATGGACTCCTATGTATAGAAGGAGGTTTTGGTCATTTGTATCATCCAATAATTACTCATTTATGTAATGTAATAGAGGTTTCCCCCTCGAAGTAGCTGATTTATAAGGTGTTGATCTCCATTTTATTCTATTCTTGGAGCTAGTTTTATAACAACCAAGGTATATAAAACCCAAATATTATAAACCCTAAAATAAACATGATTAACCATGGTTGATGATGGTTGATTTTCATAAGGAGACAATCAATTTCACAATGAAACTTTGGACCATGCTTGGCCATACTTAAGAATGATTGATTTTCATATCGATACAATCTTTTTCACAATGCGACATTCAACCATGGTTGACCATGATTGGTTTCATATTGATAAAATTCTTGCCAAAATGAAAGTTTGGACCATATATGACCATGATTGATACTATAAACCCAAGGGATTAATGCTAAAATCCCAAGGGATTGTAAACCCAAGGAAACAATATTAAATACAAGGGAATAATATTAAAAGTTAGGAATATGGACCCTTATATTAATAGATCCAAGGGATTCATATTATAAACCCAAAGAAGTAATAAACCCAAGGGATTAATAATAAAACCCTAAGGTATTATGAAACCAAGGGAATAATATTAAACATAAGGGATTAATATTATAAACCCAAGTTATATACACCCTAATAAAAATACTATAAACGCTAAAATAAATCATGTTGACCATAATTGTCCATGGTTTATCATAGAGATAATCCTTGTCAAAATGTGACTTTGGACCATGGTTGAACATGATTTATTTTCATATTGAGACAAATATTTTTCACAATGCGACGTTGGACCGAGGTTGACCAAGGTTGATTTTAATATTTAGGCAATATTTGGCATAATTCGACATTGCACCATGGTTGAGCATGATTGACCATGGTTAACCAAGGGATTAATATTATAAAAAAATGGTATATAAACTCTAAGATAAGTATTATAAACCCTCAAATAAACATGGTTGACTGTGGTTTTCTTTCATATTTAGAATTTCAGTGTCACAATGCAACGCTAGACTTTGATTCTCCTATCGAGAAAATCTTTTCCACAATGTGGCATTGTACCATGGTTGACTATGGTTTATTTTCATATTGAGAAATTTTTTGTCACAATGTGACCATGATTGACCATGGTTTATTTTCATATTTACCATGATTGGTCATGGTTGACCATGATGGATTTTCACACTGAGACAATATTTCTCACAATGCAACGTCAGACCATACTCGAAAATGGTTGAACCATTATATTAATAAATCCAAGCATCTGATATTATAAACCCAAGATAATAATAAACCCAAGGGATTCATACTAAAACCTTAAGAGAATAATACTAAACCTAAGTGATTAATATTATAAACCTAAGGTATATAAACCCCAAATATTATAAACCCTAAAATAAACATGGTTGATTTTCATATTAATATAAACAATGTCAAAATGCAACGTCGAACAATGCTTGACCATGCTGAAGGATTATTTTTTTCATATGCTGACAATCTTTGTCACAATGTGACATTGAATCATGGTTGACTGTGGTTGGTTTTCATATTGAGACAATGCTTTCCAGAATGCAACAATGGGCTATGGTTAACCTTGATTGATTTTACAAAACAAGGTTGACCATGATTGATATTATAAAACCAAGGGAATAATAAAACCGAGGGATTAACTCTAAAATCCCAAGGGATTATAAACAAAGGGAAATAATATTAAACCAAGCGGAATATTATTAAACCCTAAAAATATGGACCCTTACATTAATAAACGTATGGGATTAATATTATAAACCCAAGGAATAATAAACCCAAAGGTTTAATACTAAATCTCCAATGGATTATGAACCCAAGGGATTAATATTTTAAACCAAAGGTATATAAATTCTATGATAAATATTATAACTCCTAAAATAGAAAATTTTTCCCATAGTTGACCATGGTTGATTTTGATAGGGACAATCCTTGTCACAATACAACGTTAGACCATAGTTGCCCATGATGTATTTTCATATCAAGACAATCTTTGTCATAATGCAACATTGGACCGTGGTTGACCAAGGTTGATTTTCATATTGAAATAATTTTTATCACAATGCAATATTGCACTATGATTGAACATGCTTAACCATGACTGACCATAACTGATTTTATAAAAAATGGTTAAGCATGTATTACCATGATTGACTCTGATTGACCATGGCTAACAACGGTTATCACAATGTGATGTTGGACCACAAGACAATGTTTGTGACAATGTCGCCATGTTTAGTGACCATGGTTGATATTATAACCCAAATGGACTAATGAACTGAAGGCATTAATAGTAAAAGCCCAAGAGGTTATAAACAAAAGGGATTAATATGATAAACCGAGGGTATTATAAACCATTGTAAACCATGATCAAGCATGGACATTGGACCAGGGTTGACCATGGCTAGCCTTGCTTGTCACAATGTGAGTTTGGACCATGAGATAATCTTTGTCATAATGCGACCATGATTGACCATGACTCATTTTAATATTCAGACAATATTTATCACAACTCAAAATTTTACCATGGTTGGGCAAGGTTCATTTTCATATTGAGACAATATTTAACACTATACGATGTTGGAGCATCGTTAGTCATCATGAGCCATCATTGACCATAATTAAACATGATTAATTGCTTGTTCATTTAAAATTCAACCCCGCTCCATCCACTGTGATGTTGAAAGAGATATTGGAGTATGGTTAACCATGGTTGACTTTCATATTAAGACAATCTTTGTCACAATGAAATGTTGGAACATGGTTGACCATGGCTGACCCTTCTTGTCAAAATGTGACATTGGATCATTAGAAAATATTTGTCACAATGTCACCATGGTTGACCATGATTTATTTTTCATATTGAGAAGATATTTTTCACAATTCAACGTTTGACCATTGTCGATATTCATATTGAGACAATATTAATCACAATGTAATATTGGACCATGGTTAATGATGGTGGACTATGGTTGATCATGATTAACCATTTTTTACCATGGTTGACCATGATTGACAATGCTTGATGATGTTTGATGATAGTTGACCATGGTTGATTTATTTTTAAATTCAACATGAATAAATTAATGTTTAATACTATCCAATATTTTCAATTATAAATTATTATAATTAAATTATAAAAAAAATTATTATTATTAGTGTTACTTAAAATTATTAATTATAATTAATACATTGTTTATAATATTATTAATTACTTTTAATAATATTATTATTTAATAATATTTAATAATATTGTTATTTATTAATATTCAATAATTCTATTATTTAATAATAATTAACCCAAATTTAAACAAATAATGTATTTCAACCCAACAAAGATAACCCAATAAACCATATATATTCTCATGCAAAACAATCATAAACACACACTTAAAATGAAAATGCAAGTGAACGACACGCTATAATTTTCCATTAAATATACCCATTTCAAGTTGATTCGTTTTCCCATGAAAAAAAAACCATCTCGCCAATTATTATAATGGAAAATAACAATAAAACACAATCTGCATACAAAAAGTTGATATTTTGTTACACTAAAAGCAATCGAAAATATTGATATTATGTACACTAAAAAATAACGGACAATAACATGTTTCGAAGGTGATATTCTTAAATAATCTCTCAAAAGTAACTACCATCATATGTTATAAAAAACTATTCAAGGTTAATTGAAAAAAAGAGAGGCATAGGTCACAGGACCATCTCTTTAGTTAGCTTAGGAGATAGTGTTGAGACTAGTGTGACAGTCTCTTTTATGAAATCCTTGCTACCAACCACATCTTGTGAGATTGAAAATTTTTCCACGTAATTATTAGTAGCTGTAAGCGGCAAGGAAAATCACCCATTTCTACAAAATCGTTTTCTACAAAATCCAAATATTCACCCGCTTTTATAAAATCCAAATATTGGTTTGGGGGCACGTTATTCGCATGCAAAGTTATCCGATAATTTCGGCAACCCTGCATGGACAATACACGGATTATTTTTATTCCTCTGCTTTCCAACCCTTATGATTATTATTTTTACACAACAATGTGACTAATAAAATTAAAGTCAAGTGGCATGTCCATGAGTGAAACATAAGTAAAGCGTTTATTCAAACACATGATAAAGGTGGTTATATGTTTTAATATTTTTATTTATTTGACAAAATTGAAAATGATGTAAACAAAAAATGGAAAAAAAAGGATGTAAACTGAATATTATCTGTTTTATTATTATTATTAGGTGACTGATTTGGCAGGTCAACTTGAGTGGAGAGGATTATACTTAGTCATAAACTGAATATTATCCGTTTTTATTATTATTAGGTGATTGATTTGGCAGGTCGACTTGAGTGGAGAGGATTATACTTAATGATTAAGATTTATCAATGATGATTATGTTTAATTATTTTAAATGATTTTTTTTTTTTATAATTGGTTAAGTATGCTTAATTTTATTTAAATATATATTAAATATATTTGGATTATAATTCATTGTGGTAGACTAATTTTAATTATGGGTGATAATAATTGATTTTGATGTGAATATTATTCTTTATGCAGGCTAGATCTAATTGTCTATGCTTTATAAAATGTTGATGAACATTTTATCCATGATATTATAATATATCATTGTGACATTCATTAGAGCTTACTTAAAAAATATTTAGTTGGTATAATTAGGAATATATATATTATATTTTGAGGTTGCTCAATGTTTTAGTCACATAAACGGAATATTATCTCTTTTTATTATTATTAGGTGATTGTTTTGGTAGATAATCAGTTTGATTGGAGAGGATTATATTCATTCATGATTAATTAACGATGATTATTCTTAACTATTTTAAATGAAGAATGGTTTTATTTAGAATTATTTAAGTATAGTTAATTTTATTTAAGTAAAAAAGATTGGTTATTTGCAATTGGTTAAGTATCGTTAATTTTATTTAAGTATATAAAAAATTTGTTAAACATATTTTGATTATAGTCAATTATGGTAGACTAGACAAAAATTAACTTTAACTAATTTTGATTTTCCACCATAAATGACTATGTGAGTTAGATGTGGTTGATTCTGATTTGTAAATGCTAAATGTCACCTTGTAACCATCATATTATTATATTCGATTATCACATTCATGAGAAATTACTTAACAAATATCTAGTTACTATATATATATATATCACATTTTTTAGGTTGCTCAAAGGTTTGGTCACATAAAAACATTCCTGAGGAGTTATTTCACGTTATAATGTTTTTCAATCATAATCTTATGCTGAAACATTGTAAATATTTATTTGAAACTGCGATAAAAATTAATGCTTATGTTTCCCTTTAACATTCATCAAATTTAATTTAAAAAATAATTCTTATGTTGCACTTTAACATTCATCAATGTTAATTTTGCATAACATGTTTCTTAGGGATTATTTTCTTTATTACATTAATTAAATATATGCTTCGGTATAACACTTTTGAAAGGATATCTCATGATTATATCGCATTTATCTTCGCTATATGTTATTAAATGTGATGTTACTTTATTAATAAATAGTTATGACATGAAAATCATGAAGAGTAACATGTGAGATTCAAAATTCGATTTCAATATATATCTCATTACAACACTTAAGTTAATTGAAATATGTGACACTGTGAGATTAATACATTGATAGTACTTTGAAATTAACACATTGATGGTGTTATGGTTCATTCTTTGAAACATCATAATGTTGTTAGTGTTAACCATCATTCTTATGTAGAAGAAACTTCTTACGTAGATTTGTTGTGCACTATCTATAATGATAATCGTGCACCATTTGTAATGAAAATCCCAAGAATCCTTTTTAGTCGACATATGAATTTATATTTCTCAGAGATAAGCTACAAATTACCGAGCTAGTTTATTTTCCTTATGTCTGTAAGCATTTTTTAGTATTTGATATTAATGAAATGAAGTATTTTTCCTATTGGATCTACATGTTTATGATTATTTATGTGTTTGTTTGCATTCCTTCATAATTTTGGATCAGTGGTATCAAAGTAGTGTGCTCTTTCTTGATCATTCTTTGCATGTCCCCAATGAAGTTAGGGTATAAGGATTTAGGTCTCAATATGGTTGAACCTTTGCAAGATCAATCTTGTAAACCCTGTTGACCTCCCATAGCAGAAGAAAAGAAAGACGAGGGAGTAGGAGAACTTATCAAAATATTGCTTGAGGAGGACCTTGATAAAAAAAAAGAACAAGATGATGAATACATTTTCCCAGATCCTTCAATGACTATCCACTAGTATCACATCTTCATCTAGCAACCACTCTCGAGGCACCACTCATTTTACGGTACAAATAAGCTTTGACATTCCCATATTTGACGGTCAAATAGATGCATACACCATTGATAGATGAGCAAATCTATTAGAAGGATATTTCTCGATTCACCACTTTTCCTAGTACTCATACACATGGAAAACCTACTCTGAGAAAAAGGATGAGAGGGAACCCTCCCTATTCTTGGTTGCACCCACTTGGAATTCCTTCTGAGTTGCCATCAAGGAACAATATTATCATGTGGGGAGCTATGAGGACAAGTATATACAATGGAATACGCTGCGACAAAAAACGTATCAGTATGTCCATGAGTTGATGAATTTGTTTCATACCCTATGCACAAAGTTGGGTATCAAAGATTGAAAGAAAATATTGGTGATGAAGTACAACAATTGAATGCACATATAAATTCATTAGGAAATGGAGTTCCTCGACATCGGTTCACTTGGTGTAGCATACAAATATGCTGCCAAGATTAAGTAGAAATTGAACCAGAGGAAACGATAATTGGGATTTGCAAATCTGAAGCAAGGGAAAGACACCCCCTAACTGCAGAACAAATGATAAATCCAAGGCAGAGTGGCCCAAGAAAACCCGCCATACTTGCAAGAAAAGAAAAATACCGCAAAGCCAAAGAATGTCATGATAAGGTGGTGTGAGTTCCATAAGAGCACCAGTCACAACAAAAGTGAGTGTCGGGCTAGGTAGTCACTCGTAGTCGAGCTGACGGCTTCTGAATCAGATGCATGTTCCAAATTTGAGTTAAAACTTGACAAGGCAAAAGACACAGGAAATCAGATTATCAATATAGAGCCACCCGCTACTGTTGTCACCACTAAGATCCAGAAGGAGGAACCAATGATCTAGAGGGGGAGCACCTCTTCCATTCTCATATGTGGGTAAAGGGTTCCCCACTACAGTTCATTTTCGACGACGGGAGAAAAAAAACCTCATTTACGTAGAGTTTGAGAAATAGTTGGGCCTGCCGACCTCAACACACTTAGAACCATACACCGTCTGGTTGCTTCACCAAGTACGGGATCTCTGTGTTAGCTAGTACTGTCACCTTCCTTACAACATCAAGCCCTTCAAAAATGAGGTATTATGTGATATTGATCCTCCTGATGTTTGTGATGTATTATTAGGTCAACCATAATTATGGAAGATACATGTTTTATATGAGATTAGGCTTCACACTATTATTGTTACTTTTGGAAATAAGTTTCTTATCACTTCAAAACAATACAGTGAACTAATTTCCAAAACTGGGAAATTTGTTTTGATGATGATCCGCCCTCAGGGAAAGAATAATATTGTGGCAAATACCTCTAGAAAAATCTCCTCCTGACATCAAAAAAAGATGGAAAAGGCTATGGAGGAGTACAGGGAAATCTTCACCTCACCCGCTAGGGTACCTCTACATTGTCAGGTCAGGCACTCCATCAATCTGACCCCAAGCATGACGCTAACCAATGGACTAATCTATCAACACTCTATTTTGGAGAACGATGAAATCAAGAGGCAGATTTAGGAGCTTCTATAAAAAGGTCACATCCTATTGACTTCATTGACCTCTGGGAGCTTGATCTTGGTTGTGCAGAGGAAGTATGGGACTTGGAGGCTCTATACTGACTATCGGTTGTTGAATACTATCACTATCGGAAATAAGTATATGATCCCGCAGATTGATGACCTTCTAGACCAAATCTAGGGGGCCAAATATTTCATCAAGATCAACTTGAAGTCCGGGTACCACCAAGTACCAATAGAACCCTATGATATGTGGAAGACTTCCTTCAAAGCCAAGGAGGTAATTTTCCAATGGATGGTCATGCCTTTTGGTTTAGCAAATTCTCCCACAACCTTCATGAGGCTGATGGAAGACATGTTGTGACCATTCACCAACTCATTTGTGGTGGTGTATTTGGATGACATCTTGATCCTTTGGGAGAGTTGGGTAGAGCACCTCTACCACATTCGAAAGGTCCTTGAAATAGTGAGACAACACAATTTTTCTACCAATTTGGAGAAATGAACTTTTAGCATGACACGGGTTCAATATCTAGGATACAGTATTTGTGAAAGAGGGGTGCATGTGGACCCAACCAAGGTCGAGGTCATTCGGGATTGGCTAACCGAAACCACTCTAACAGAGATATATAAATTTCTAGATCTTTTTACTGCATGTTCGTGTTGGGTTTCTCACATACCACTTGGCTTTTGAGTCAAGTCACCAAGGGAGGAGCAAAAAAAAAAATACTGTTTGTTTGAATCTTAACAGAAGGAATTTGCATTGTTGAAGCATCACCTCTGCTCTGCACCAGTTCTCAAATTACCACACTTGCAACAACCATTTGAGATTGAGACATATGCCTCTCTCTATCCTAATGTAGGATTACTTACATAGTAGGGGCATCCAGTGGCATATCACAGTGAGACAATTTCAGACATAGTATGAAAGTATCCCACGTATGAAAAAGAAATGTATTCCATTGTGCAAGTTTGCCGATAATAGAAGCATTACATTTTGGGGGAAGGAAATCAACATCCATATGTGGATCACGGACCCCTACAGTTCATATAGACACAAGAGAAGTTGTAGAACGATCACCATCAGAAATGGTTTACATAGATGCAAAAATTATATTTGAACATAAAGTATAAGAAGGTCAACACCAATAATGATTTAGATTGCCTTAGTTGATTGCCGATCATTGTGCTAACTACTATGCTCAACTCTTGTGGGAACGAGACTTCAGGCTGAACATATCTCTACAAAAGTGATCCAGAATTCAACAACACATACTAGATGCTCCTGGAGGGTAAGGAAGCTCCAAAATTTCACCTCTATGTTCCTTCAAGCGAGCATTCCAAAACTATTTGGGAAGCGCACTATAGTCGGGTCGGTGGACATTGTAGGGTATAGAAAATAGTGGTGGTACTATAGAAGTATTTCTATTATCCAAATTTTCAGCACGATGTTGGCAAGTACACCAAATTCTACATTACCTACGTCATTTCCAAACCGATGATCAAGAAGAAATTATTATATACTCTTATTCCTACCCTTAGTCGACCTTTGGAATTCATCTCCATCGATTACATGTTAGTCCTTCCTTTTACCAATCATGGAAAAAAATTATTTTTTGTGGTCCTTGAAAAATTATCTAAAATGGCCATGATGGTGGCCTGCAAGTAGAATATCACAACAGAAGCCATTGCTAAACTCTTATTTGAACGAGTGTGGGAACACTTTGGGATCCCAAATTCTATTATCTCAGATTGGTATAGAAAGTTCGTTAGTACATTTTGGTGAAGCTTCTGGTAAATGTTGGACACCAATCTCACTAATTCCATAAATTTCCACCCCAAAATGATGGCCAAACAGAGGGTGTCAACAAGATGGCCGTACACATTATGCACATGTACAACTCAAAGCATCCATGCACATGAGATCAAAGCCTCCCTTATGTCCATCATATATATAATTGAGCTCTCCAAAGTTCAAATGGATACAACCCCTTTGAGGTGGGCTTGGGATTCCACCCGCTATTTCCCATTGATGTGGCTAGACAATTTGTAGCTACTCAAGAAGATTCGACTCATGTCCAGTCCAAAGTCGACAACATCAACGAATTCATTGAGAAATTTCAGCACATGTGCCAACAGTTCCATAACATATTGGAAAAAGATAATGCTAAGTACAAGAAGTGGCATGATCAACATGGGGTGCCATAAAAGTTCCAGGTGGGTGAAAAATTTTGGCCACATTTGTAGAAAGAGTGCCTCACTGGGCCCCACTGCAAGCTTATCCCGCTCTGATATTGGCCATACACCATCATTATGGTAGTAGGGTAAAATAAATTTGAGCTAATTATTCCACCATTCCATGATCTTCACCTAGAGTTGAATGTGCACCACCTTCAACCCTACTTTCCACTATCGTTGGACATCTCTGACATTATAGAAAAATTCACACCAACAGAGTTAAACCCAAAATACATGGAAGAATCCACAAGTGATATGATCATGGAAAAAAAAAATAACACCTGCCAGGAAAGGATCCAGCTCTATCGAGTTGTCAAAGTAGGCCAATTCCTTCACAACGGCAAGTGGTTCACCACAGACTAGATTCAACATGAATTTCCTCATCTCATGGAGAAAGTCATTGTAATGGGGACCATTGCATCCTAATGGGAAAGGATTGATGTAGGTGGATATTGGTGACTTCCCGCCTATTCCTCTAGGACCCCACCATTGTTTCTTTCATTTTTTCAATTTCCTTAACTATAGCACAATTTAATAATTTTCACACTTTTTTGGGTCATGAACTTTTGGAGCAATTTTGAGGCCCTAAAGAACTTTTTTTAAGAAAAAATGGAACAAAATCGATCATTTTTCAAATTTTTTCACTCGAAAGTTTTATTCTTCATATATATCTTTTTAACGAGGTATTTTGTACATGAAAGAGGGATTGTATGTCACAGTTATGTCGCTCGGAAGTTGAGGTACCAATTTACCCAAACGAGGCCCATAGTTTTGGCACTTCATCTCCTAGGGTTAGGGTTTCGGATGTTTATGGTTGTGCGATGTTTTTCAATAATAAAAATTCCCTTGAGACTCATTGTAGCACAGCTTAGAGGCAATTAGCTGCCACATATCTTCTTAGAGATAAGCTACCATCGCTCGAGCTAGTTTGTTTTCCATTATGTTTGTAAGCATTTTTAGTATTTAACATTAATGAAGTTATTTGCTATTCCCATTTCATCTTTGTGTTTATGGTTATTTCTATGTTTTATTGCATTCCTGCATAATTCCACATTACCAAGTGTTTAGTATTATAAAGGCAATAGAATAATAAACCCATGGGATTAATACTAAAACCTCAAATGATTATGAACCTGAGGGAATAATATTAAACCCAAGGGATTAATATTATAAAACCAAGGTGTATACACCCCAAGAAAAATATTATAAACCCTAAAATAAACATAGAAGACCATGGTTGGCCATGGATGAGTTTGATGTTGAGACAATCAATGTCACAATGCGACCATGCTTAAGCATGATTAGTTTTTATATTAAGGCAATGTCCACCAAAATGTGACATTGAACCATGGTTGACCCTTGTTGGGTTTCATATTGAGATAATTTTTGTCACAACGCAACGTTCAACCATGGTTGACCATGATTGATTTTACAAATCATGGCTGACCATTGTTGACCATGATTGATATAATAAAACCTAGGGATTAATACTAAAAACCCAAGGGATTATAAACCCAAGGGAATAATATTAAAACCCATGAATATTGACCCTTATGTTAATAAACCCAAGGAGTTAATACTAAAACCTGAAGGGATTATGAGCCAAAGGGAATAATATTAAACTCAAGGGATTAATATTATAAACCAAAGTATATAAACCCTAAAATAAAAATTGTTGAGCATAATTGATCATCGTTGAGTTTCATAGAGAAAATCCTTGTCCCAATGCAACATTGGAACATGGTTGACCATGATTTATTTTCATATTAAGACAGTCATTGTCATAATGCGACATTCGAAAATGGCTGACCAAGCTTGATTTTCATATTGAGACAATCATTGTCACAATGCGATGTTGCACCATGGTTGAGCATGATTGACGATGGTTAACAAAGGGATTAATATTATAAAACCAAGGTATATAAACCCTAAAATAAACATGGTTGACCATGGTTACTTTTCATATTGATAAAATTAATGTCACAATGAAACGTTGAACTATGTTTGACCATGCTTGAGCATCATTGATTTTCATATGAGGCAATATTTCTCACAATGCGATGTTTTAACATGGTTGATGATGGTTGATTTTCATATTGAATGTGATTAACCATGGCTGGCCATGAATGACCATGATCGATCGTGGTTGTCCATGATTTATTTTCACATTGAAACAATCTTTGTTGCAATGCGACCTTAGACCATGCTTGACTCTGGTTGAACTTGTAGATTAATATATCTAAGTGTTTGATATGATAAACCCAAGAAAATAAGAAACCCAAGGAATTATGAACCCAAGGGAATAATATTAAACCCTAAGGATTAATAATATAAAAACAAGGTATATAAACCCAAAATATTATAAACCCTAAAATAAACATGGTTAACCATGGTTAACGATGGTTGATTTTCATATTGATACAATCAATGTCACAGTGCAACGTTGGACCATGCTTGACCATACTTAAGAATGACTAATTTTCATATCGATACAATCTTCATCACAATGCGACATTGAACCATGGTTGACCATGATTGGTTTTCATATTAATAAAATGATTTCCACAATGCAATGTTGGACCATGGTTGACCATGATTGATTTTACAAAACACAGCTATTAATGATTGATATTATAAACCCAAGGGAATAAGAAACCCAAGGGATTAATCCTAAAATCCCAAGGGATTGTAAACCCAAGGAAATAATATTGAACCCAAGGGAATAATATTAAACACTAGGAATATGGACCCTTACATTAATAAATCCAAGGGATTAATATTATAAACCCAAGGAATTAAATTAGCCATGGGTTTAGCACTAAAACCTCAAGGGATTATGAACCCAAGGGAAAAATATTAAACATAAGGGGTAAAAGTTATAAACACATGTTATATAACCCTAAGATAAATATTTTAAACCCTAAAATAAAAAATGTTGACCATAGTTGACGATATTTGATTTTCATAGAGAACATCCTCGTGAAAATGTGACTTTGGACCCTGGTTGAACATGCTTTATTTTTATACTGACAAAAATATTTTTCACAATTTGACAAAGGACCATGGTTGACCAGGGTTTATTTTAATATTGAGACAATCTTTGGCACAATCCGACATTGCACCATGGTTGAGTATGATTGGCCATGGTTGACCAAGGGATAAGTATTATAAACCTAAGGTATATAAGCTATAAGATAAATACTATAAACCCTCAAATAAACATGGTGGACCGTGGTTATTTTTTATATTCAAACTATCAATGTCACAATGAAAAGTTGGACCATGGTTGACCATGGTTGATTTTCATATTGAGCAATTTTTTTTTGCAATGTGATAATGATTGACAATGGTTTATTTTCATATATATTGTGATTAACAATGGTTGACCATGAATGACCATGATTGGTCATGGTAAACCATGATTAATTTTCATATTGAGACGATGATTGTCACAATGCGATGCCAAACCATGCACAACCATGGTTGAACCATTAGATTATTAAATCCAAGTGTTTGGTATTATAAAACCAAGAGAATAAACGCACGGGATTAATAGTAAAATTCAAATGGAATAATATTAAACCTAAGCGATTAATATTATAATCCCAAGGTATATAAGCTTGAAATATTACAGACCCGAAAATAAACATGGTTGATTTTCATATTGAGATAATCAGTGTCACAATGCAACGTTGGACCATGCTTGACCGTGCTTAAGCATGTTTTATTTTCATATCAAAACAATCTTTGTCACAATGTGACGTTGAAGCAGGGTTAGCTATGGTTGGTTTTCATATTGAGACAATGTTTGGTACAATGCAACATTTGACCATGGTTAACCATGATTGATTTTACAAAATAAGGCTGACCATGATTGATATTATAAACCCAAGGGAATAATAAAACCAAGGGATAATACTAACATCCCAAAGGATTACAAATCCAAGGAAATAATAAACCCAAGGGATTAATTATAAAAATCCATGCCATTATGAACCCAAGGAAATAATATTAAACCCATGGGATTAATATTATAAACCAAAAGTATATAAATCCTAAGATAAATATTATAAACCCTAAAATAAACAAAGTTTCCCTTAGTTGACCATGGTTGATTTTTATAGAGAAAATCCTTGTCATAATACAACGTTAAACCATGGTTGACGATGATTGACTTTCACATAAAGAAAATATTTGCATAATGCAACATTGCATGATGGTTGACCAAGGTTGATTTTCATATTGAGACAATTTTTGTCACAATACGATGTTGCACCATCGTAGAGCATGCTTAACCATGGCTGACTATAATTGATTTTATAAAACATGGTTGACCATGGTTGACCATGATTGACCATATTGACCATGTATAACAATGGTTGCCACAGTGTAATTCTGGACCACGAGACAATGTTTATCACAATGTAACCGTGGTTGACCATTTTTTACCATGCTTGGTCATGGTTATTGACCATGGTTGATATTATAAACCAAATGGACTAATAAACCCAAGGGATTAATAGTAAAAACCCAAGAGATTACAAACACAAGGGATTAATATTATAAACCCAAGGTATTATAAATCATGGTTTTGATTATAAACCCAAGGTATTATAAACCATTGTAAACCATGATCAACCATGGAGGTTGGACTATGATTAACCATGGTTGGCCTTGCTTGTCACAATGTGATTTTGGACCATGAGACAATCGTTGTCATAATGTGATCATGGTTGACCATGGTTGATTTTCATATTGAGACAATATTTTTCCCAATTCAATGTTAGACCATAGTTGACCAAGATTCAATTTTCATATTAAGACAATATTTATCAGTATGCGGGGTTAGACCATGGTTAGTCGTGGTCGACCATTGTTAACCATAATTAAACTTGATTAATGGTTTGTTCATATAAAATTAAACCCCGTTCCATCCACCATGAAGTTGAAATTAGATGTTTGACTATGGTTGACCATGGTTGAATTTCATATTAAGAAAATATTTCTCATAATGGGACGTTGGAACATGGTTGGCCATGGCTGACCCTTCTTGTCACAATGTGACATTGGGCCATTAGACAATATTTGTCACAATCTCAGCATGGTTGACCATGATTTATTTTCATATTGAGACAATATTTCTCACAATTCAACGTTTGACCATGGTTGATATTAATATTGAGACAATATTAATCACAATTTAATGTTGGACCATGGTTAACTATGGTCGACCATGCCATGGTTGATTTTCATATTGAGAAATTATTTATAACAATGTGACGTTGAACCATGGTTGACCATGGTTGGAAATTATTGATGATGATTGATGATGGTTAACCATAGTTGATTTTATTTTTAATTTAAACATGATTAAAATAATGTTTAATGTTATCCAATATTTTCAATAATAAATTATTTATACTTAAATTATAAAAAATTATTATTATTAATATTCTTTATAATTATTAATATTATAATTAATAAAATATTATTATTTGTTTATAATATTTTTAATTACTTTTAATAATATTAATGTTTATAAATATTAATAATGTTTAATAATATTTAACCAAAATTTAACCAAATAACTTATTTCAACTCAACAAACTTTAAACAATAAACCAGATATACTCTCATGCAAAACAACCATAAACATACTTACAATGAAAATGCAAGTGAATGACACGGTATTATTTTCCATTAAATAAACCCATTTCAAGTTTATTCATTTCTTACAATGCAAAATAACGATAAAACACAAACTTTCATACAAAAAGTTGATATTTTGTTACACTAAAAAGTAATGGAAAATATTGATATTATGTTACATTGAAAAATAATGGAAAATAACATGTCTCAAAGGTGATATTCTTAAATAATCTATCAAAAGTAACCACCAACATATGGGATAAAAAAATATTCAAGATTAATCGACAAACAAAAAGTCATAGCTCACTCGACCAGCCTCTTAGTTAAGTTAGGAGATAGCTTAAACGTTGGGATTAATATGACAACCCTTTCTCCGAGATCGTTATGAACAACCACATCTTGTGAGATTTAAATCTTTTTCCACTTAATATTCACCAGATTTTATAAAATACACATATTGTTCGGGGGCACATTTTTCATTGCATAGTTATCCGATAATTTCGGCAACCCTGCATGGACAATACACGGACTATTGTTATTCCTTTACTTTCCAACCCATATGATTATTATTTTTACACAACAATGTAACTAATAAAATTAAAGTCAAGTGCCATGTCCATGAGTGAAACGTAAGTAAAGCGTACACATGGTAAAGGTGGTTATATGTTTTAATAATTTTATTTATTTCAAAAAAATCGAAAAATGATGTAAACTGAAAATTATCGGTTTTTATTATTATTAGATGATTGTTTTGATAGATCAACTCGAGTGGAGAGGATTGTACTTAGTCCTCATTCATCAATAATGATTATGATTTATCAATGATGATTATGCTTAAATATTTTACATGAAGAATGTGTTTATTTAGAATTGGTTAAGTATGATTAATTTTATTTAAGTATATATTAAATACATTTCGATTATATTTCATTATGGTATATTAATTTTAATTATGGGTGATAATAGTTGATTTTAATTGATTTTGATATGAATATTACTTTTTTAGGTTAGATCTGATTTTCTATGGTTTATAAACTGTTAATAATATATTCTAACCATGATATTATAATATTTTATTGTGGCATTCATGAGAGACTATTTAACAAATATTTAGGAGTATATATATTACATTTTGAGATTGTTCAATGTTTTCGTTGCATAAATGGAATTTTGTTTGTTTTTATTATTATTAGGTGATTTTTTTGGTAAATGATCAGTTTGAATGGAGAGGATTATACTTAATCATGATCAATTAATGATGATTATGCTTAACTATTTTAAATGAAGAATGGTTTTATTTAAAATCAGTGAAGTATGGTTAACTTTATTTAAGTATACAAAAATTTGGTTATTTGGAATTGATTAAGTATGGTTAATTTTATTTAAATATATATAAAAAATTGTTGAACATTTTTTGATTATAGTCATCACGGTAGACTAATTTTAATTATAGCTAACAAAAATTAACTTTAATTGATTTTGATTTTCCATCATAAATAACTGTGTAGGTTAGATGTGGTTGACTATGATTTATAAGATGTTTAATGTCATCCTGTAACCATCATTTTATTATATTTGATTGTGACATTTATAAAAAAATTACTGAACAAATATCTAATTAATATATTTAACAATATATATCACATTTTTAAGTTACTCAAAAATTTGGTCACATAAAAACATTCTATTCTTCAGTAGTTATTTCACATTATAATGTTTTTCAATAATAACATGATGCTAAAATATTTTAAATATCTATTTGATACTGCCATAAAAATTAATGCTTATGATACACTTTAACATTTATGAATGTTAATTTAAAAATTAATGCTGATGTTGCACTTTAACATTTATCAATGTTAATTTTTCATAGCATGTTTCTGAGATATTATTTTCTTTATTACAATCATCAAATATCAATGCTGATATTGCACTTTAACATTCATCAATGTTAATTTTGCATAGCACGTTTCTGAGGTATTATTTTCTTTATTACAGTCATCAAATATATGCTTCTCTATAACACTTTTGAAGGTATATCTCATGATTATATCACATTTATCTTCGCTCTATATTATTCAATATGATGTTACTTTATTAATAAATATGATGTTACTTTATTAGTCCCTGCCGCCTGCGGCATGGCAGGGACTATTGTAATCGATTTGAGATGTGCATTAGTCCCTACACAAAAACCAACAAAAACGAAGTTAGCATAATCTAAAGTTTGTATTTATAATTTATTAGTTCACCAATGAACTTTTACCAAATTTTTTTCTCCACCAATACACAAGTTGGAGGTCTTATTTGGCCTCATATCGAGGCAAGACCTATTGAAAACTAGGCTAAATGTCTATTGATGCAAATTTTTTCACGGTGTTTTCGGTTTGTGTTAGATAATGCTAACATTAATTAGCAAACATAAAATGTTTGCAAATGTTAGCGATAAAGTAGGTTCTAAGGGCTCGTATGAAATCCAAGATCCACGTCATAGCGGTACCCAGAAGCGAATAGTGATACCAGCATCTGTCAGCAAGCTTGGTTTTAGCTTAACACCTGGAGCTGCTAAAAATGCATGCTCACATAGATAATGTAGCATGGATCCACTGGCTTAGCTGGGCTGGGGATTTTCTTCATAGCTGTTCAGAGCTGTTCAAATTCTTTGCTGTAGATCCCTATGGTGGTTCAACAATTCTGATTCTTTGTCCTGTTCGTGGGAAATGATCTGCCCACAAAGAAGTATCTATCCACGGGCGTCGAATCAAAGACTGCAAAGAGAAACCTTAATGAAACAAAAAGAAAAAGGTTCCTGTGTTCCAGTGCGTAATAGATGCAGATTGACGGGCGAGCTTGAGATCTCTTTCTTCCATTGCATGCAGGGTCAATCGAAGACCATGTCAGCTTCGCAAAGAACACTCTTCTGGTTCCCTCACGGCATGTATATCAGGATATAATTCTTATCCAACCAGACAATGAGAGAGGCGCATCCTCCGTGCTGTTGGGAGCTACGGTATTCCATTGTAGGGTCGAGCGAAAATCCATCCGATCCTATGAACTCCAACGCAACGGCAGAGGTGAAAGGGAAAACGGCAGCATTTTCAAATTCCACAGAATTTACAAGCATTTTGATTTATGGGTATTTTTCTCCGAGCTCCTCTTACTCGGGCTTTGAAGAAGAGGAGCAATTGTGCAAAAAAATCTGACAAAGTTTGATTTATGGGTATTCTTCTCCGAGCTCTTCCTACTCGGGCTTTGAAGAAGAGGAACAATTGTGCAGGAATAACGGGAGGAAAAGACGAAACATAATATAATCGATGAAAAAAAACTTTGAACAAAAGGAGCAGTTGTGCAACAATAACAGCAGGAAAAGAGGAATGTTGTCCAGAATGAGATAACAAAAACACCAACAGTTGTTCGGTAGAAAGCTTTAAGTCTCTAGATACAAGCTTTACAAAACGCATGGTATTTTTTATTTTATTTTTAATGTATTGCCCTTTTTTGGAAAACAATTGTTTTGCTGAGAGCTTTAATTCTCTCGATAAAACAATTTTTGCTGAGAATATTATGGCCCCAATTTCCCCTTCCCTTGTAGTATTTTTCAGAAAAGCCCAATTTCCCATTCCCTTCTAGTATTTTCCTAGTATTTTCCTGAAAAGGGAATCAAAGCACAAAACAGTAAGTTCGAAAACAAAATCAAGGCACAAAAAAATCAAAGCACTTACCCTTGTAGCCTTCATTTGAAAAAACTAGTCTCTGTCTGAAAAAACTAAAACTATGATGCAAAGCCCTGAAAAGAGAATCAAAGCACAAAACAGTAAGCCTGAAAAGAAAATCAAGGCACAAAAAAATCAAAACACTTACCGCTGTAGCCATCGTTTGAAAAAACTAGTCTCTATCTGAAAAAACTAAAACTTCCTCAGTGCCAGTGCCCTCTAGTCTTATATTTCTATTTCTAATATACTATCTGAAGCATTAAATTGGTAGTATGTTGGGTTTCGTTTTTACTTATGACATTCTTAATTTTCTGAAAAATCGTGCTTTATCTAGTGCTTGGATTGCAGATGCCCATGATAAATGCCCATGAGAAAGTAGGGTACTTCATTTTTGGCTCTCTGAGGGTAGCATTCACCATGTGGAAGTGGCAGCCACCGCAGGGAATGGAATTAAAGTCTTCAGAAGACCGGATTGTCATTGCATTGCAGTATTCTAAATTTTCTGCAAAATCGCTCTATCTAGTGCAATCCATTGTTAATTTTCTGTAAAATCGCTTTATCTGGTGCTTGGATTGCAAATGCATTTTCTGTAAAATCGCTTTATCTGGTGCTTGGATTGCAAATGCCCACGAGGAAGGAGGATACCTTGTACGAGATCTACGAGGAAAAACGATGCTCGAACGAAATGCTAGTAGAACTGGGGTTAGGCGGAAATCTGTTGATTGATAATCTCTTCTCAATAATTAATTATGATGAGGAACACAGAAACGTGCTTGGTTATGGCAAGAGAGACAAGTGGTTAGATAACGGGCCAGAGAATCCAACAAGTGGTAAAATCGTGGGTCCACAGGTTCAGACAAGTTGCAATTTATATTTAATTCAATTATCAATGAATGATTAATTTTTTTTATATGATGTTTCTAGATGCAATACATTATATATGTGTCTTATGCATTACATGTGTCTTTTGCATGAAAATTTTCAGAAAACTGCAAAGCTGTGCTCTCATCTTCCAAATTCTTGACTTTTCTGCACTTATTGTATTTGCATGAGCGTTGACTTATCAACTTGAAGTTTTTGACACCAGTCATTAGCATCAATTTCATAGAGAATTTACTGTCATGAAGCTTCGATCTGTATTTCAAATTGACATGCTGAAGTGGTCTTTCAAATTTTGTAGCTTGTTTTAACGCTGAAAACATCAAACCCTATCATCCCTATCATCAGTGACATTAGTTTCCTAGCTAGTTGTTCTGTAATGAGGTCCCATAAATTGTGATCTCTGTTATTATTTTCCGTGCTTGATTTATCTTTTCAGTTGTTGCAAAGAGGTCCTATTGCTCGAGATTGATTTTAATAATAAGATAATTTTTTTATTGCCAACGAGGCTTCAGTGGCCAGGTTAAGATATCCACCAATTCTCTGTTTTGTATCACTTAATGGCATGAAAGTAAAAGAGTCCTAACATTCATGGATTTGTGAGCAAGAAACATCAACTCTGATCCAATTAACAACATATAGAATTAAATACCCGTGAGAGAGGGACACGCTTTTATTTTGCATTTGGGATGTTCACATGCGCCTTTATCTTTGAGCACATCGCTACCATCCACTAGTCCCTGAAGATTCATTTTTACAGCCTTCCTTGCCTCTAAGTTGAAGTCCTGCGCATATTTTACTGAAACCCTAACCTATCTTCCTGATCCTTGATGTCTTTGGTCATGCACCTGTCTATCTGCTAGTAAGTGATCTAGTCTATAGCTGTGTTGTTGTGTGGTGGTCATGCACTTGTCTCTCTGCTAGTAAGTGATCTGGTCTCTAGCTGTGTTGTTGTGTGGTTGTCGTGAGCTTGTCTATCTGCTAGTAAGCGATTTGGTCTAGCTGTGTTGTTGTGTGGTTGTCATGAGCTAGAACAACTGAAGTATAAAGGAACTCCTGGAAATTCCAAAATTTGAAACTTGGGGCTATGAAGCCAGAGTTTCTATGTTGTCTAATCCTTGTTGGCTTTTATAGATTCTTCCTTACAACCTGGATCCAAGATCCTACAGGAGTTCAAGAGTAAGAAATATTCTGATCCAAATCCTGGAAAAATACTTTGAATGCACGTGTCCAATTTTATCAGAAACTGCTAAATTTTTACTTTACACATTAGCAATACCGAATGATGTTCACATTTCACATTAGCAAATGTAGCAAATCCTCTTCAAGTTCCAGCAAATTGACAGATAAAATGGTAGGACAGGTTCATGCAAACATAATAAAAATAGCAGAAATGTTCACACAAAGCTGGTTCTTTTCTTCCCAATTCAAATTACCTTTACGCTGCCATTTGAAATACCGTTACACTGCAAAATGGCAGACAGGTTCATGCAAACGCAATGAAAATTTGCTTCTTTTCCCGATTCAAAATTACCTTTACACTACAAAATGGCAAGCAGGTTCTTGCAAACATACTGAAAATTAGCTTCAATACCATGCTGCAAAATGACAGACAGGTTCATCCAAACATGATAAAAATTTGCTTCAGTGCCTTTCTTCTGCTTTATACCAAGTGGTATCAAATTCCTGTCAAACTGACTGCATACCAAGTGGGCAGGGACTTGCTGCTTCGCAGCGTTCTTGTTAATAAATAGTTATGACATGAAAATCATGAAGAGTAGCATGTGAGATTTAAAATTCGATTTCAATATATATCTCATTACAACACTTAAGTTAATTGGAATATGTCACACTTGATAGTACTTGGACATTAACACATTGATGGTGTTATGGCTCATTCTTCGTAACGTCATAACGTTGATACTGTTAACCCTTATTCTCATGCAGAAGAAACGTCTCAAGTATAGTTCTTTTGCACTATCTGTAACGACAATCGTGCACCATTTATAACAAATATCACAAGATTCCTTTTTAGTACGCATATTAATTACTATGACTTTTGGCGAGATAAGGTTTATTTCAAGGATTTCGGAAAAATATATGCTACTTTGAAGACATGTGCCGTTTTTTTCTCAAACTTCGATATGATTCTTAGGCATAAATATTTAATGGAAGACTCCCAGCATATGATTTTCTCAAACTTCGATGTGCTTCTTGGCATAAATATTTAATGGAAGACTTCCAGCATATGAACAAGAATGCTAGGGGGCTTACCATTATGTTGAACTGCTTGAACAACATTGCATCGTATGAACCACGGCACTTGAATTCCTCTGTTGGTTAGATATGCGGGAGAACCAGGGGCATTCAATGACGATATAGGGAGGAATTTATGATAGTGTTGTCTAATTATTTTATGTTTTTGAAGTTTTTGATGATTTTATGTTTTGAAGTTTTTGATGCATGGTTTTTTTTAATTAATTTGTAAATGAATAAATAAATTTAATGTTTAAAAATAATATAGTAGTTAAATTGTGCAGATTTCACATATCAATTTTTGATTTACATAAAATTTTGTTCAAATTTTTTTATTAAAAAAATAGAAAATAAAAGATATTTGGTCTAAACTCAAACAAATTTTATAAAAAAATTTCTTCTTTTTTTCAAAAATTAGAGTAGTTACATTGAAGAGTGATAATAGGCCTTGAATTGTACTGAAGGATTTTGAGTGGTAATAGACCATCAATTTTGAGAAGCATCCATGAATACCTTAGCCACAAAGCATTGATTGTTGATCACCTTCCATGTCAACCTTGGCTCACGAGGTCTTCTTACATTCAAAACTGTTGATTATTGATGGCTTTCCTTGTCAACATGAGCTCAGGTGTTCTTGTTACATTAAACATTTCTATAGATAAACATGGTCAACCAAACCTTCACACACGAGTTGCAGGATTATCACTGAATGGAGGGGTGAATGTAGGGGTTACAATCATTCACGTTCACTTTGATCCCTTGCCTTTATGGAATGTTGAGAATAGTGCAACTCAGTCTCACTGAATGCAGGTGTTACACTCCTTGAGCTTCACTTTTCTTCACTAATATTCTATAGATTTACTGTTTTATTTTTCAACAAGAAAAAATCCATCTTACTTTCTTTAAAATAAAAGTAGTTACAATTTCAAAAATACTCATATTTGTAGTCCTTTTATTTATGTGTGTCTTTTTTCTCTTCATAATAAGAGCTAAAAGTTCAAAAGATCAATATTCTACAAATGTTTCTTCTTTATTTTCAACTTAAAATTGTCCTGTCCCTATCATGTAGTAGTTTTATCCATATTACATTCTTGTAAAAAAAATAAAAATTATTGATTTATTTTAAAAGATCTTCCCAAAAAAGAAATAAATAACAATTGTTTTGACCCACATGAAAAAAAAAAAACATATCTATAGAATAATAGTCACTTCAAAACCATCATATTTTTATACTCAGGGTGTTGTGAAGGAATCCATTTTCAAAAGTTGAGTAATATATCTTTCCCTACTTTAGTAACGTCCCTATTCTAAAACTTAATCTGCCACTTGGTTATGTTCCCTATTTACATTTCTGATTGTTAAGTTTTAGAAAGACCTCATCGTGGATCTTGTGCGTTCCATTGAATATGTAAGGGAGGGAGGCCCAAAATTTGATCTCAACTGAACCCATTCGATGATCACACTTGATTCACCAGAAATTGCCAAAATTTGATCTCAACTGAACCCATTCGATGATCACACTTGATTCACCAGAAATTGCCAAAATTTGAATAGCAAGCCAATTTGCACTAAATATTTCCTACAATCGAGTGAGAAGTTCCACTTTGTTGTTAGATCCTATCTTGCTCAACCAATTGAATTGATAGTAGTTACTTGGTGACAACACTAAATATGCCCCAAACCTTACTACATGAAAGTGTGTCCAAACCTTGTTAAACATAAAATGTCTCCTATGGGGCTCCTGTAATGTGGAACCTATATCTATAATGTATGAATTAATCCCTACATATGTGCGTAAATCATATCTGGATACACTTTTTCAAAAATATTATCAGTCATACACCTCCAAATTCCCCATAAAATATAGAAAGATAATGCATGAAATGGCTTGAAATCCCCCATTGATTAAGATACTTTCTATAGATAGATTATTCCAACCAACATGTATAATAAGAAAATGGAGGATTCCAATCTAAAGTGAGATTGCAAAAGGATAGGACGAAAATATATGTACCACATCTTCTGAAGCTAATTATTTAGATAATTTACATCTTCAAGGTCGCTTAAAACACCCTTTTTTTGTAGATTTTTCCAAGTTAAGAGGTATATATGAGCTTCCAACTACATCAAAAATTTTAATTTTAATGGAAACTCCCATTTTCAAGTATTTTGAAACCGTGCAGCTTTATCTTTGGAAACTCGCCCTTGTGTAATATGGGAGTATATTTTTTTAATTAACAATGTTCTTTGTGCATCCCACACTCCCAAAACAATTTTTCTTCTTTCCTTGTTAATTCAACTCCTGCAATACATGATTGTGTGGTGTACGTAGAACATTATGTAGAAACAATGATATACACGTTAAGCACATTTGGTTTAAGCCAATAACCATATACATATGCCTAGACCCTATCCACATGTGGTCGGTTCATAAAATAAATTCCTTTCTCATGCAAAAGATAAAGGAGAAGAATTAAAAAAAAAATTATTACCTCCACACCCTTGATGACATGCAAACTAGTGTTGATTCTATTACCCCTACCAAACTCCCCTCACATATTTCCAAAAACCCATTTTTTCTCGCTCACCATTCACCTCCTTATATATGATTTTGAATTCTTCTCTAACGCCCCCTATTTGATCCAATCGTCAAGAAATTTATTTTTAAATATTTTTCTTTCATGACATGTTGCTAGATTCCTTCACCCTTTAAATATCTCTATAGGTTATTGGAAAATAAAGCCTCGCCAAAAATTTCTATTTCCTTAAGTCCCCACCCTCCATCTCTCATGTTTCTCCAAGACTTCAAAATGAACTAGGTGGATCTTTATCATAGAAACAAGCCCTTCCCAAAGGAAACTTGCTATAATAGAGTCTATTATAATTATTATGTATTTACTGTGATAGAAAATATGCATATAATATATCGATATAGTAGGAGGATGAACTTGATCATAGTCAACTTCCCTCCCAATGTAAGTCATTTGGCAGACCAAAGTGACATCTTGAGCTCAAATTTTCTAATCAACCACTCCCAATTTGTAATCTCATCCCTGTTAGGTTTCAAAGAGAAACCCGTGTATTTGACGCATTCTGCCAAACATATCAAAACCGCCTCATGTATTTATGCTATGACATTAATCACCACCTCCTCCTTCTTTGTCGACATCAATACTTATTTCCCTTTGTTCACAAGGAGGCCCGAGGCTTCTTTAAACCTCATAAGAATATGACAATATGCTTTCCACTCCATGATAGGTACCTTCCCAACAAGAAAAACATCATCAACGAACATTGTATGAGTAATGATAATATTATTATTAATCCTACAATGAGAGATAATTCCATTTCATTCTGCTTCATAAATACTTGTGCTTAAACCATCAATAATAATCAGAAGAAACGAGAAAAACGAGAAAGGGGACAATTCACAACCCTTTCCAGGACATATTGGTTCCTTAAAAAAATATATCAGGATCACATTAATTATAATAGCATAGTTCATCGATGTAATGCATGCCATAATAATTATAATAGCATAGTTCATCGATGTAATGCATGCCATAATAGAGTCAACCACTAAGACAACAAGACTGATCTTCTGAAGGATCAAACTTAAGAACTCCCCATCCACGTTGTCATATGCTTTAATCAAATTAATCCTCATTAAACATACCACCATCTTTCGTGATTTTATAGAATGGATAGATTCTTGCATTAATGCCACAATGTCTTGGATTTGTCTATTGTATGCAAAGACAATTGGTTCCATAGTAATAAACTTATAGAGGGTGATTTTATAGAATGAATACATTCTTGCATTAATGCCACAATGTCTTGGATTTGTCGATTGTATACAAAGACAAATTGTTCCGCAGTTATAAAATTGGAGAGGGTGGCTTTTATCCGATTTGTAGTGATTTTTGAGATCATTTTATACACCGTCTTGCATAAATATACGCCTAAAGTTGACGAAAGGGGATGGATTTGAGACACTGTGCTTTTTTTTGGCAGGCTTACTATATTGCACAGTTCAAGAAAATGATCTTATTTGAGGTACATGTAATTTCTTGGATTTATGCTCAAATTAATTAGATTGTTGATGTTGGGGATATTTCAAAATTGCAACAAAATTTGTTTGGTAAAGAAAAATGAATGATCACTCCATCGAATTAAGGGCATTCCTGAAACAAAAAAGATAGATAATTATGCTTCTTAATTTATGAGTTTATGTTGGCGAAATATGTATTAACTACATTGTTCAATTAGTGTTTGATTTTTTAGTCCACTATTTATGGGATCAGGTGTTTTTACATTGGAATAAGATTTGTATAATTTCATTATGATTATGAATATTTGTCAAGTGGATGGTATATATTTAATTTTTGTATAATACTTATAATAATATACACAAATCAAAAGTCTATATTTATCTCCAAAATAATGATGTATTTTTTCTCTTTTAATTAAATTGATTAAGGAGAAAAAATGACATATGAACAAGTGCTATATGACGTGAGTTATGATTCTTTAGGTGTAGGTATTAATAAGCCATGATATTGGCTAGTACTATTGCAACAAAGCCTATTTACATAATAAGAATATATATTTAATTTTTATATAAATTTTTTTAATAATTAATAATAATAATTAAAAATCAAGTGACAATAATTTTCATAATTTTTTTAATATTGACCCAAATATATAATCAATTAGCTTTTTGATGTTTATTATAAATTGATATAATTAGCATTAGCATTTTTTTTTGTGCAAAGCAACAGAAAAAAAAGCCTCTCAATAAACAGGTCCAAGAAAGAAAATAATTATAATTATTTCTTAATTAATACTAATTTAATTATAATCACAACATTAAACTAAATTAGTTTAAAACTAATAAAAAATAAAATTTAATTAATTAAAATGTATTATTATATTATATTAAAATTATTATTCTATTATATAAAAATTATAATTATGATTATAATTAATATATAATATATTATAATATTAATATAATATATTTATTATGTTAGTAGATTTTTGGCTTCTGTGATCCATCAATAAATTCTGAAAAAATCTTTCAGTAATAATCACATTATCGTGAATAAAGTCGACACGTTTCGAACCAATAAGTGTGTTTCGAAACAACGCATTTTGAAATTTGTTTTTATTATGTTTTATAAAAACAAACTTCAAAAGTCAACCCAACGATACGATACAATACGTTGTCATGAGAATTAATGGAGAAGAGTTTAACGTATGTGAGGTGGAGAGGGCATAAGGGGCGTAAGCACGATGGAGGCCGGAGTCATAAGGTGAATATGAAGAATATTTTTTTTTAATAAAATTAAATAGCCATTGTATAAAATAAAACATGCGGTAGACGACTAATCTTTAAACAGTGTTGCGAGGCAAAATCCCATAACAAAACAATTTTTATAATATATATATATATATATATATATATATATATATATATATATATATTATAAATTGATGTAATTATCACTAATGTTTAGATGATCATCACAAGTAGCTTTCGGTTAATAAATGTCCATTTTAACAGGAATAAGAAATAAGGGGAATCACAAAATATTATCCACCGCTTGAAAACCTTATTTTATGTATGTGAACCCTTTCCTAAGAAATGATTTTCGTCATCTTACTTAGTTTGTAAAAATAAATTACGTGAAACAATAAAGATGCAATATTTGATAAAAAAAAGGAGAAATATTTTCAATGCTATGAATTGTCCTTTTCTTAAACAAAAACTTCGTTGTGGCCAGAGATATAACAATGTGAATCATGTGATCGGAGGTGTCAATAAACAAATTAGGTCTGATAAGAACCCATAAGATATAAATGACACACCCACCTACCATAGAAAGAATAAAAAAAGGAAGTGGGAAATGCTTTAAGGGATTCATCGTCTGATTTATGTTTCCAATGACAGTGTATAGCTTACAATGGGAGATGTCGCGAAATACCTCGACTACTCTCAAGAGCTCTGGCATAACAGTCAACTTCAGTTGTAAGTTTCAAGAAATACTCAAGTACACTCAAGAGATTGGCATAGTAAGGTTTCTCCATTGTCAACTTGAATTGTAAGTCCCGTTTTCCTTGCGAATAACTTACATGGATAAAAATCGCTGTTCAATTGTTTATCATATAAAAGATAGTGAGAATAATAAAAATAAGCTATTTAAATCATATTAATAATTCTTTTTAAAATTGAATATAATAATTTTGAATATTGAATTATAAGAGTTTAGTAGATAAATTAAGTATAAAATGATTTCTTCAATCTATTTAAATTTAATAATATTATAATATAAAGTTCAAATATGAATACAGTTTTTTATAATAATTTAAATTTATGGATATGCAATTGAAATATTTGATAATATTTCAAGGAATGTTTTAGGTAAAACTGAATTTTCATTATGATCATTTTAAGTTTATTTTTTATTTATTAAATTTATTTTTTATTAAAATTATATATATTTATTTCATTTATTTTTTATTAAAACTATTATCTTTTATGATATAATTTTAATAAGAATTTATTAGAAATTTCGAGTACGAGTAGAGTTTTAATAGATTGAACTAAGTATAAGTTTAATGTGTGATGATTTTTTTTTTTTCTAATTATTACCTAAAAAAATACAAAATATACCGTTTTTTGAATATGCACTATTATTTTTCAATATTTTTTTAAGAATGTTTAAAATATTTATAAAATAAATAAATAAATAACTATTTAGATTTGAAATTACATTTTAAGAAACTAATCATAATCTAAAGTAAAGAATAGTCCACTCCTCTCTTGAGAAAATGGATATTTTTCCCCTCTTGAAAATACAATTTTAATATCTAAAAATAAACTAGAGTATGATAATAATTTCTATAAAAATTATAATAGCAATTTATTATAGAATAGAATTTAGTAATAAAAAACTTTATTTTTAATTGGTAAAAATCAAGAGAAAAATACTTGAAATATGATGATTTTTTTTTTGGTCTCTCAAAAGCGTCATTACATTATTATTTTGAAAATTATATGAAAATACAACATGTTTGCATAACAACTGAGCATCACAGGCTTCAGAAGACGAAGGTCCAGATTTCTACAAAATACTAAGTCTCGAAGAGAGCCAAGATAATCGGTGTCTATGGTTATTGTTGACACAAAAATGGCAAAAATAAGATCAGATAAATAAATCATGGAGGGAAATTTTGGGAAAATATTGGAGGATCAGCGAAGAGGCTTGTACGATTGTGGTTGTGATAGTCAATGTGTTCCACTTGAATTTCCAAAGCTCAGAGGTGGTCATGAGAGCGTCGAAGCTGGCGTTGAAGACTCTTCAGAGTGTTTAGAGTTTCGTTCTGCAGATGTTGAATATCATTAATATAGCTAATAAGATAATTTATCTTCTTGTACCTCTACTCCCGCATGTTGTCCAAATCAAGTTGTATGTCCTGTAGCTGAGCTAAAATCATGTCCAGGGTGATTGGGACATCCACTTGCTCTTGAGCATGGGATAGAGAGACTGCCATCGCCACCACTAAATGGTGAGTTTTTTTAGACTTCGATTCAGAGTTGGGCTCGCCATTTGGCCTTATGTCTTCCATACCTCACCCAAGACCACCTCTTCGAGATCGTCCACGCTTTCGTGACATACAACCAATCTTGCAACCCCACTCTGATTGAAGGCTAAGAGGTGCCTTAAAAACATAGGAAACCATGACCCAATTAGAACTGAAATTTTTACCAACAACACTTACCCAACCCCCGATGTTGACAGGCTTCTGAGGACAGGAGGTTGTCCTTATCACCACTATCATGCACACTCTATCAATGTAAAGGACCTAGTTGGAAGATGTGCACCAGGAAGTTGAGGCGCCCGAGCACCAGCCGAGCATGAACCAACACTGCTCCCCGACCTCATCAGTGAGCACCAAGACTAGAACCACCATATTTTACCAACTACTTGCATAATATCATGCCCAATACGGCTCACTTCCCACAACTATAAGGGTAGATACGTCACCTGGCTCGACTCCATTCGCAGTGGGGGTAGAAGTGGCGGGATGCCACAGCCAAAATTAAAACAACAATAATTTTTGTTTCTTCACACCATTCCAATTCTCACCCTGTGAAGGTGTCTCAAGCCATAGCTTGAGTTCAAACACCAAAACACAATGTGCTCTTATCCACCTCGCTCTCACCATTACCAAGACACTCGAGATAGTGCACACACATCCCATATGCCTGGATGATAATTGAATACCAAAGAGATGGTGCAAGAAGCAAAGTGCTGTAACCCTAATCGTGTGTGTAACCGTTAATGTGTGCCAAAGGTGCATGGATGCCAACCTATCACCTAGTCCATCATCGCCTCCAACTTTCCATTTGACAGAAAAACCCTATTGGGTACTGAAAAAAGTTTGATTATGATAATCTACTTTTATTATTTTTTAAATATTTCAAATTAATATTTATGAAAATAGCTAAATAAAAATTACAATTATATAACATATATGGAAATAATAAAAAATGTGTAACACATTTAATCTCCTAAAGCATATTAAAGGTTGAGGTATATTATTTGCAGTCAAACAATGTACAATATTTCTTTATTTAAAGTGAGAATATATTTAAATGGAATTCAGTTAACTAAATGTTTTTAAATATTTAAAGAAATTATTTAAAAATATATGTAATAATTAATCTTAAACAACTAAAATTTATGTTTATTAAATTGATGAAACTCAACATTATAATAAATATATAAACCTGATATATTTTAATCAAAAAGACATTACAATTTTTGAAATGATTAAGGAGTTATACTATACAAAGGATGAACAATAGATTTCATAGCTTATATTCAGAGTTGTGAAAGTGAGCTCCACTCCTTTCGAATGTAATGTCACAAAACAATATAGTTGCATACATGTGTGAAATCATCAAGGCCATTTTTTGAACCCTCCTAACAATGGGAATCAAAGATCGAATACCTCACTAGGCTGGGTTGGGTAGTGTTGATATCTAGCTCATTATTTTCCTAAAGCTACACATGATGCTAAATATTAGGTAGAATCTACTAAAATTGTTTAATACATTAAAAAATACAAGATCATGAATTTATTATAAATTTTCTAGGTATATGGTAATCAAGAAAATCTTTGGCATGATGGTTCTGTAACAAGTGAAACCCAAATGACAAGAAGATGTAAAAAATAGGGGAAAATGGGTTTTTGATAGTGATATTTACTCGTTTGGAAGATATAAATCACATATTTGACAGCATCCCCTTTGTCTTCAACTAAATGGGTATATTTATTTGATTCTAGAATTTAAAATTATTTTTCCAAGATACGTGAGAAGTCAATGGAGCTCCTATGTTGATTAGGCTCTTGTATTTCCCAAAAAAATTAAAGGAGGAAGAAACATTGGAGGTAATTTCCAATGCCCTTATGACTTGTATTGAAACATGTTATCAAGATACAATACTAATGAATTCCATGTATTATGAATACATTCATTTTAGGATTAGAAGATGTTATGAGTACAACCATCTCTTTTGAGACCACCCCATTATCCCCAAGGATCTGCCATAGCCACCTAACTAGAAAATATATTAGGACAACTTCACCAAAGAGAATTCACGAATGAGAAACCCTAATACTCCACTCAAATAGATCCCATATCCCAGGTTGCAAACAAGTAACATATTTGAAACTTTTCCCTAATACGTGGGAACTAGTATGGAGAATATACCTACAAAGTAGAAAGGAGAAGACAATAAAATAAAATAAAAACCCCACTATCATTAGGTGAGGTAGTAAAAAGTAAAAGAAAATATATAGGAAAACTAATATGGGTTATAATTGAATAACACACAGAAATTTCAATCGGATATACCCCTTAGGAGATGGATTTATATGATCCACATTTTATAGATATTCCTAAAACCTATAATGGTAAAGACCCGCTTACCATCCCAAAACCTCAAGTTCAACTCATTGATGTGAACTCCTTAAATCAAACTAGAAATATTTTTAGGAACCATTTGGTTCCAATCCATAGTCCCCTTTGATACTAATCCTCAATCACTCTTTCAAGGAGCCACAGTTGAAAATGGAAATAAGAAATCTTGAAAATGGCACCAAGAAAGAATTCTAATTCAATTTTCCCTTGAATTAAATTAGAATAAAACTATAATTCCACATCACATGACAACTTGTAAGAGTTAACTAAGTTAGGATAACTTAGTTGGTTCAGTTACCTCGAGTTGAGGGTCAAACTAGAGGCATGTAGTGTGTCTCCTACATTATAGGACCCTTGGTTGAGTTTATTCTAAGTTGTACTTAATTAAAACAGTTCATCTAAGATAAATTTAGTTCAACTAAATTCTATGTTATGCATGAAATAGTAGGAGGTTAATAATTTGGGTGTTGATTCATGTGTTCAACCATTTAATTTATAATTCACTCATAAATAACTCATCCATGTTAGTTCTGAGAAAGACACAAGTGATATTCAAGTTGAATGATTGTGTACTATTCATTGCACAATTATTAAAATTGTACAAGTGGTATATGCAGTCAGAGGAAGACCCCTAATGGATTGTGCAATATGGATTGTAAACTTCCATAATTAATAGGGCCTAACTACCCAAGGAAATAGTACAAGGAAATAGTGATCCTCGAGGGAATAAAATTGGTTAAGTATTCAATTAGGCTCATCTAGGAATCATTGAGATTGATAGATATAGTGCATAGGTTTGTCATCTCGGAGAAAATAATTGTAATATTATCATATATTCTAGCTTATGCTAGATACAGATAGAAGGGTTTTCAGCTAAGGATTTCCCTAGGAAATACTTGAGTGTTGTGTGATTGAAATTATTTCTCATTCATTTTTTGTGATTTCAAGATCAAAATTTGTTTCCACAATTGGTAGAGTAGATTCAAGTATAATTTTTTAGCACATTAAAACTACCAGTTGAATACTCATGGATTTCCTACATGGTGTTAGAGCATGAATCACTCTATAGGAGAAGAATACAAGTTTTTTTTGTAGGTAAATCAAATTTGCAGATCTACTCTTCAAGAGTAGTAATAGGATTGGGATTTCTTTCTTTGGATTAAGACTCAAATATGCCCTTGAGGGTAGTTCGAATTACATAACATGGAACGAAAATATGGGAGGAGTGTTGGAACACAACATGCTGAAGGAGTTCATAGATAGTGATATTCTTAAGCACCTAGTATTAGATGCTAAGTGTTTGGCAGCCTCGAAGAATAATGTAGCAAAGGTAAGAAGGATTCCATCGGAAGGTGTTCGAGATAAAATTGTCTTGAACTTCCATGGAAAGGAAAGTCCAATGCTATGTGGAAGGCCTTAACATATTTGTGTCAGAATGAGAATAATAATAGATAACTGTAATTGAAGTAAAAACTCAAAAAAAAAATATGGAGGAGGGCAACACAATACCAAAGTACTTGATGAAGTTCATCCAATGTCGAGATTAGATTGGAAGTGTTTTTTTTACCTTTTCTGAGGATGATCTCATGTGCCTAACACTGCTAGGCGTTCCCAAGAGCTGGAAAAGCAACTAGGATTTGGTAAATAGGAGGGAGAATCTAGTAGAGTGGGAGTGATTGGGGTCCAACTTGCTGCAAGAAGAGATTGGGAGTAACACCATAGATATGAACTCTTACAATGAAAAGCAGGATGATTTTGCATTACTCAAAAAAGGAAATAAATCCAAGGGAAAGAAGTCTCAACGGAAAGAGGGAAATAAGAAGAACTTTTCCAACATCATGTGTTCTCACTGTCATGATTTTGAGCACTAGGCCATGAAATGTCCATAGAAGAAGGCAAGAAATAAGGAGTCTGCAGTAGAAGCAACAGGTGAAGCTCTAGCTTTACAATTCAAGCCTCATTCCAGTCTCATTGCATGCCTGTCAAGCATTGTAATGGGATTCATGTGGTATCTCGATATCGGTGCCTCATTCATATGACAAGGAATATAGATCTCTTCAATGAATTTAAGGGGAAATACCTCAAAAAGAACATAAAGTTTGGAGATGATGGGATATATAACACGAACATTATCGATACAATTTATTTTTAGAGGGAGTCTGGCTCCCCTTTGAGACTCAAAGATGTATTTTTTTTTTCCAGACTAATGAATAATATTATTTTTGTCAAGGTATTGGAAGAACGTGGGTGTTGGGTTTAGGAATTTCACTTAAGCAAGCTCCTTCAAAACTTGATTGTCAACCCAGGGGTTTTGTAAACATAGAGAAAAATCACAGGTAATACTAGAAGGTGGCATGAAATTTTTATATTTCTATTCCTACTTCTTAATTTAAATATTGCAAAACCAAACAGAAAATAATTTCGAAGGAAAATCACACTAAAACAATTCTAGTGCTGGAATGTAACATAATATATTTGTGAAGAAATCAAGTAAATGAAATTTCACAAAGCTGGAAACAACCTTAAATGCTGAAATAAGACTCTAAGTTTATCTTCAATATAGATGGTGGTAGTTTAACAAAAGGGTCCTTGAAACCATCATCCTTCTAAATGATTTTGTTTTTACACTAAGCCAACATTCATGTACTCTTGCAATCTTCTTGCACTAGTGCAGGTAGAAAACTTATGTGAAAAGTATATTTTACCCTCTTATATTGGAGACTTATGTCTTCGTGTACGTGCTCTAAGCATTAAGGCTTAGAGCACTTTATTCTTCTAACAAGACATTGACTATTGCATCGGGACATAGCTTCCAACACCAAGGTTTCCAATTTACTTTCGAAAGAATCAAAGGACATGTTGAAAATAATTGCAATTGTGAGTTGAATTATGAGATATTTTACACACAGAAAATAATTCCTTAATCAAATGAACTTTAAAAAGATAAAGTTATAAAGTGAAACGATATTCAAAAGTGAAATCAAACTTTCAATCAAAGGTATTTGGATGCAATAAATTTAACTCTTGGAAAGTTCACTTATAATGTTACAGATTAATTTTAATCCCTTTCCTTAAATTGTGAAGTGCAAACATAAATTAAGACGTTTCAATAGTGTTCTTTCTCATTTCCTCAAGTCATTCTTAACCTTCAAAATTTTAGCTTTTAATATTAGGAATGCTTTCTTCTAGTGATAATGCTTACTTGCAGAAGTATATTAAATCATGTAGAGGAAAAGGAAACAAAAACTTACTGTAAAAAAATGAGAAAACAAGAGTGCAGAATCCTACACGCACTCAGGCAGGAAGAATATTCCTGCACGATCCAAGTGGAAGAAAACGAGGAAAGAAATTGCAGGAAATAAATGAATTCAATTTAGACTTCCACATAATGGATCCGTTCACACTTTGACTATCAAATGAAATTAAATAAGAAATCTGAAGCAAGAACGAAATAATGATTTAAGCCACGCATCTAAAAGTAAATAAATCGACACGAAAACCTTTTTAAAAAATGAAATCACGAGGGTAAACAAGTTGGGTTTGTTGGGCCCTAGCCAACCAACTTGTTTCCCATTTTAGTAAATGAAATTATTTATCACGTTAATCAACACATCAATAAAATATTAGACACAATGTCAGAAAATAATTGTTCAGTTCCTTGTATTAACATCTATCAACAAACATACATTATGGTTCAAGTCCAACACAGAGCAAGGGTGATAACGAAATTACAATTTAAACAGGATTACAGTCAGGCTACTATCGCTAACCTAGTTATATCTAAGAGCTATATTTTATACAATATTTCAGCTTATGTCCACGATTGCTAATTACAGAGTTGTTCCAAAATAAAGCCTTTTGGCTAAATGGACTAACAAAAAAAATTACAAAATTGGGCCAACAACTATAATAAAGAACATGTTAATTCCTGGCCGTATAACCTATCTTTGGCAACATACCTAACTATACTCCACCTGTGTTTAAATTCAGATAATATGCAAAAAAATTGGAATACATCGACAAAAATGCCTGTGTGGAGTGATCGAGTTGTTGCAGAGATCACAGAACAATGATTGTTGGCAGTGTAGGAATCTTCCTGCACTAGTTCACACTAACATAATGATTAATACTTAGCTTATCCAATACTTTTAGGAAAGTAAATATAAGTTACAAGAAATATTTAAAGGCACCAGATCTATTTAAAATTATTAATTAAGCACCTAATAAATCTTAATCATGAAATATGATGTTTATGTAGGAATAGACAGCTTTCTTGGACTAGTGGAGGAATGAGAAGGTTTATGGAGATAAAATAGAGGTTAATGATTATAGGAAGGGGGTAAAAATATAACATATTGGCACACCAATATTTTTCCATCCCTAAGTTTTTGTTGTTGTGTGTCCTCAAACAATGTTTTACGTGCTACAAAAAATCTTGAAAAATAGGGACCCATCTTTCAATCTTACACTTTGATATTGATTCCTACTTTCACTACATTTAAATTTTTACCTCGGGCTTCCTTCAGTTGTTTGGTAACCCTCTTGAGGCTCTTGTAGCATTTATAAGCCTGAAACTTCCACATTTTCACTTGTCATTTCGATTTTTTGACCTTTGTGACCAACTCTACCTTGCCTTCCTTTTGCCAGTTCTTCTCCTCATTACCTAGTTAAAAGACTCCAAGTCATGAAATTTCTATTCCAGGTTTACTATTCGGTTATTAAGGTAGAGAGTAGAGGTCTCCATGTGCAACTCATCTGGTGCATGCACCTTTTCTACAATAGATTCAAAGCATGTACAATCATTGCCAAGATCGAAGCTGTCTTGGTCATCTAGCGTTAGCATCATGATATTACCAAGGGGTTCTGTGAAAGGATATTCCACGTCACCGAGGGTTTTATTACCCTCCACGCCCTTTGCGCCAAGGGCTTTAGTATGCTGTGCACCTAACTCATCAAGGACTTTAGTGCCCTATTCATCCAACTCGTTAGGGGTTTCAGTACCCTATACACTCAAACCATCAAGGACATTAGTACCATGTTCATCAAAATTGTAGAGGGTTTTTATGTGTTGTGCCTCATCATCTTCTTTACCCTTTGTTGGGTTTTATATTCGACTTGGTGTCATATTTTCTTTCCTTAATTTGTGAATGAAGGCCGATAAAGATATTTTATCCTCCTTCTCTAAATTCTGTTCATTCACCACGGTGTGGGATGTTTCACCCATAAGAAATAAAATTTTATGATCCCTAAGTGAAACTTGGGGTGATTCGTTAATCACAATCGAGGAACTCGACCGATGTTGACTTGTCCCCGGAGAGACAATCCTTTTCTTTGTCGGGGTCTTGGTCACTTTTCTCTTTTTTGAGGGTGGAGTGTCTTCAACAAACTTTCCCTCTATTTTCATCTGCTTACTTTTCCTCTTTTTCTTGACAGGGGATGAAGTATTTGCTTTCCTTTTCTTGCTTCCACTCATTCCAACTGACTTCCCTACACTTCTCACCCGAAATTCTTTCATGAATACCTCCCAAGTCACTTCCTTTTCCTCCAGCTATTTCTTGACCATGCTTACAATGAGATTGTGATGGTACAAATTATATGCAACCTGCCTTACATCCCCTTTCTGCACATCATTATCCATCTTATCTAAACTTCGAAGCAGGTAATAGGGAAAATTGATACATTTCTCTGATTCAAAGTGCAACAATAACCAAATGTCGTAGATGAATGCTAAATAATAATGTCCCTCACAGGTCAGGAACTTTTGTAATATAAAGAGTAGGTCTCACGATTTTCCAAGCATGGCACTGTGCGGAAGCCCCTTCTTCCAATCAACCTTGAGCTTTTGGTTGACCACAACCCAACACCATCTTTTCTTTTCAATCCTCTCCTTTATGAACCAGTGTTAAGTTATGGTTCAAAAGCCTATATCTCACACAATAGATTCCTCTGTGACTTCAAATTCTAGTGAGAAGACTTTAGCTTAGCCTCCCTCAAATGTCTTTGCAAAATCCAGAGCCACAACCATATCAAACCCAACAAATTTTTGAAAAAATCGGATAAATTGTTATTTTTGCAATAGTGCAAGACTATTATGATATTTTTCAATCTGCCCTATCTCCCTCAAAGATGATGGTTAATTTCTGACAGGTGCCATCTTTGTTTGAATCCATATCAATTCTCTATCAAAACCTTAGAAGGATTTCACAATGAGAAATATCAAAGTTTGCAAAGAATTTTATAGTGAAGGTTCGTCCGTCCACCACCTTATTGGTCCCATCCATACAATCACATTCAATCATTAAAAAAGTCTCCTCATATTAGATGCCTACACGTATCAATCTACTATAGGCAAGAAATAATAATTGGAGGAAGTGGAGGTTTTTACGGTGGCGATGTAACGATCATGGATGATCGGGTTATGAGGTAAGGTTATGAACAAGTAATGGAGGATCTTTTCAAACGAGGTAAATATCAGGTTTCAGGTAGATCTACAGTATCCCACATTTTTCCTCATAATTCATTTAAGATTTACTTTGATACTTATTAAAAATATTAGACTTGAGAACCTAAAATACCTTACACTTGATAATTTTTCCGTAAGTTAATAAATGATAAAGCAGAGTTTTAATAAAAATTTAAATAATGTAATATTATGATCTATTAGTTAATTAGTCATTCATATAAAAAAAATTACATAATAATTTTGCATCAAGCACTCCTATATTATGTTAAATATTTTTACACTATGCTTTCACAGTCAATCACGTCCTTGCACTAGTTGTGCCTGAAGTAATCCTTCTTGCACTGCAACGTGCTTGCACTAAACCTGCTTGCAATGTGCGTTTCTACACCAGGGACTTCACCAAAATAAGAAAATTTGGATAGAACACAATTCGTTAGCTGGACTAAAACAATTTTCCTGAATATTCAAGAGAATTTTTGTTCGCCATCCTTTGGTGTTTCATGAGCCTACCTTCTGATTTGACTAAATTACATCCTGAAATCAATTTATGAGGGAATAAAGAAGTGGGAAGGGGTTAATTTTCAGAATGGGAAGGAACATTTTGGTAGGGATTCCAAGAATATTACCATGAAGGGGGACAAAAAAAACAGGATGTGGAAAAAAATTCAAGGGAGAAAGAGGGATTTTACGAAATCGAGTAAGAGTGGTTTTATTAGAAGAAAAAGGAGGGTAATTCATTATGGGATTAAGAAAATAAAAATAGTGGGAATATAAGAAACGGTAAATAGAAGAAAATAATAATTTTACTTTTAAAATCTGTCTATACTGGTGCTAGAAAAAGTAAATGCAACGGGAATTAGGCGTTACTTGGATAAAAATTTGCATGCTATTTATCCCAAACTTGGGTAAGGGCTTGGTTCCTTGAGCCTGCTTCTTCTTGGTGACAAACAACATGCCTAAAAATCAAGTAACTTTCCTTTTTTATTGAAATTGCAATCTTCCTGCCAGCATGCTAGTTTTCAGGTTGATCCTTATGCAATCATGTTAGTGAACTGATTTCCATAATTACAAGAATATTTTTTCTTTTTATATATTTTTTATTTTTGTCATTTTTCTCTCTTTTTTTTTCATTTTATTATATAAGGAAAATAAAGAATCAGATCTTCAACAGGTCAGTGTTTTGACCTACCATTTCCTTTTCATATTTTTGTTGGACTTACTGCATAAAATATCCTTTAGTAAGGGGGAAAAAGTACACCTTTTGTCTATACCCATTTACCAAGAACACGAAATTTCATCCATCAATAGTTTTCATTTTTATCGCTCCATTCTCAAACACTTTAAATTTCTCATAAGGTCCCATCCAATTTTTATGGAATTTCCCTTTCAAATATTTAAATCTAGAATCATAAAGGACTACCCAATCACCTGGTTGGAACTGCTTCTTCTCGATAGACTTATCATGCCACTTCTTGCGCTGTTGTTGAACCAATATGTTCTGCTAAACAACATCCCTCCAGAATTCATCTGACTCATTGAAATGTAGGAGATGCCATTGTTGTGCTTCAGAGATATCTAGCCCTGATTGGACCGCAGTTCTAAAAGTCTTGATCTGGAACTCTACTGGCAAGGGAACTTGTTTCCCTTACACCAGTGCTTATGTTGTGTTTATTGTTGTTTCCCTTAGTGGTTCGATATGCCTACAAGGCTTCCAGTAATTTATTAGTCCAATCCTTTCTATGGATAATTATTATCTTTGTGAGGATGGACTTAGTTTCTTTATTTGTGGACTCCACCTGACCATTTTTTTGTGGGTGATACGGTGTAGATTTATTTTTCCGAATTTTGTATTGCTCCATCACACCCTATACCAGATTACAAATAAACTTCGTACCATTGTCAGAAAAAATATCTCTAGGCACACCAAATGTAGTAAATTTTTTGGTAAAAGGAAAATCAACAACAAATTTTTCAATAGCAAAAGAAACAAATTTAGCTTCTACCCATTTTAAAATAAAATATGTACAAACAGAAACATGTTTTTATTTAATGACGTTCGATTTATTTGTCCTAAAAAATCAATGAACCATTTTTCAAAAGGCTCAATCATAACCTAAGGACATAAATACATTTCATTGGTTTTATTAGGTTGACCAACTTGTTGACAGCTATCATATCACTTGACATATTCTTTGGCATACTTAAAGAAGGAAGGCCAAAAATAGCCAACTCGTAACAATTTGTATGCAGTCCTCTTATCAACAAAGTGGCCTCCAAAAAGTTTGTCATGGGCATATTTTAACATATCAAACACTTATTCCTCTCTTACACATCTTTGGATAGTAAGGTCTGGTCCTGTGTAAAAGAGGTTGCCTTGAACCAAAGAATATGCAACACTTTTCTGCATGATACTATGCTTTTCACGAGTAAATAAGTGATGCAGTGTTTTCCCGGTGACTAAATAGTTAACTATGTCAGCAAACCACAGAGATTTTGTTGACAAAAAAAAGAGATGTTCATCAGTAAAATCATCATCAACAGGAATTTCTTCACCGGGATTATTTAATCTTGAAATAAAATCTATTACCACATTAGATTTTCCTAGTCTAGCAACAAAAGTAATATTAAATTCCTACAATAATAATAACCACCTAGTCACTCTATCGCTAGTTAGTGGTTTAATAATTAAATATTTTATCGTGAAATGGTTAGTATGTATAAAGAATTCATCTCCTGTAATGTAGTGTATCAATTTATTAATTAAAAATATTACATCTAAAAACTCTTTGTCAGTAACTGTGTAATCTAGTTCAGCAGGTGACAAGTTTTTATTGATGAAGTAAATAGCATAGGATTGCTTATCTTCTTCGTGTCCTAAAGCTATGCCAATAGTATTATCTAAGGAATTAGAGGAAATATGAAATTGTAGGGACTAGTTTGGTCCTCTCAAAACTGGTTCCTGAACCAGTTTTCCTTCAATGTCTCAAAGGACTCTTGGAAAGCTATAGACTGAGAAAACTCACTATCCTTAGTGAAAATATGAAATAGGGAGGTAGCTATCGTAGAGAAATTCTCAATGAATCTCCTATAGTAGCTCGCGTGTCCTAGATAAGCTCTCACTTCCCTTTGAGATTTGGGTATAGGAAAACTCAAAATAATTTCTATTTTTGCAGGGTCAACTTGTATACCTTTTTCTAAAATAAGATGGCCAAGTACCAAACCTGCCTTGCACATTAATCTACACTTTTTTTAACTTAAGGAAAGATGAGGTCCTTGGAAATGAAGAAGCATCTTTTCTAGATTTTTGAGGGCTCGCTGAAATGAGTCACCAAACACAGAAAAGCCATCCATATAGATTTCCACACACTCAAGGTCAGAAAAAATTGCCAAGACTGTCCATTGAAAGGTAGCTGGGGCATTACACAACCTAAAGGAAAGCACTTGGTAGGAAAATGTGTGACATGGACATGTAAAAGTGGTTTTGTATTGATCCTCTGGTGCAGACTATATCTGGTTATAACCACTAAAGCCATCTGGAAAAGAAAACTACTTCTTTCTAGCAAGGGTATCGAGTACCTGATTGATAAAAGGAAGGGGCAAGTAATCCCTAAGAGACTTTTTGTTCAATTCTCTATAGTCAATGCAAATACGAGATCTCCCATATTTCTTCGAGACTAATACCAATGGAGAGACCCACTGGCTGTCGAAAATAAGATAGATAAAATCAACATCCAAGAGTTTTTGCAATTATTCTTTTACAACATCTCTTAGATCTGGATTAATACGCCTTTGGGGTTGTCGGACAAGTCAGGCTCCATCTTGAATATAGATACGGTGAGTACAAGTTTCAAGAAGGATGCCTTTAATATCTTCATAACCCCATGAAAAGGCATCAAGATGGTTTCACAACAAATTCACAAGCTTCTCTTGCTAGGATGAATCCAAGTCTAAACTGATATGTAGAAATTTTCCTAGAATAAGCTGAAGAAGCATAGTCTCAGGATCAAGAATATGCAAAGGTGTTACTAAATATGGTGGTAAGGGAGCTAGAGATTCGTGACTTTCCTGAAAATATAGACTAAAAATTTGGCTCAATGACTCAAAATTAGGCATGGTGTCTAGATTGTTCAAGAAGTCTTGAATCTCACCCTTCTGTGAAGACTCAACATACTGATGTATCAGGGAAATATATTGAGTCTCCTCGTCACTACTATAATATAACCACAAAATGTCTCAAAGCTCCTGAATTGATCTAGCAGGTGGATGCATGGTGACCTTCTTCCTAGAATCTCCATGGGAAATATACAAGCCACCAGAACGACATCCAATATAATCATTAGCCGTAGGAAGCCATGGTCGTCCCAAGATCAAGGGATGTCCTCCCACAGGATTATTTAGCTGTAGCACAATGAAGTCTGTGAGGTATTCCCAAGAACCTAATGAAATTACCACATCATCTGACACCCCTTCCGGCTTGATTTTAGATATGTCTGCCAATTCAAGTACAGTGGGAGTATGATCAATATGGACCAGTCCAAGTTAATCCATCGTTTGCTTGGTCATGAAATTAATGGTTTCCCCCATGTCTATAAGTACAATGCAGACAAGTGTTGGACTGTATTAATCATTATTAAATGACTAAAACGTTACACATAAATTAGTAATCTAGTGACGTATTTTATTTCAATGACAGTCCCTATGTTGATACATCAAACCAGAAGCAAATCAAATTAAAGAGAAATCATTGTTGAATCAATTGCTGAAAGAAATCACACATGCAGGAATAAAAACAATCCACAAGAATGTAATCATGCCTCAATTAACTATACCTAGTGTGCCACACAAAAATTACACCAGCTAGTATTTCTAATTACATTTGTGTAGCAAATAAGAATATTGAAATTGAAGCAGATATACTCATAGAAAAAACAACAATAAGAACACTTCCAGCAATACGTAAAGAAAATAATAAATATAGTACAACTACCTTAACCACTCTAGTCCATGCTAAAAAGGAGGGCCTTTCCTCCGTAGCAGGGCACAGGAAGAGATAAAAACTAAAAGGAAATTAAACTAGACAACACATGTAACAACAACACAATATTTTTGTATTATGCTGATTGAAAGTTACATAGTCAAATTGATGATCTCTCTCCCTCTCTTTGATTTGTGTCTTTTAAACATAAAATCTACAAAACGGAAGTTTCCAACCAACTTATTACAAAATCTAAGATATATTTCCAACATGGTTTAGTTGTAACAAGTCGAATATGATTATTTCAATTGAGTAAATTTGGAAAACGACCACAATATAAAATTTGCAAATATTTCCTTCGAAGAACCTTGTGTTTGTCCCAGCAAAGACAAAATTTGGGAAAAATTCTCATCAAAAACCTATTTTGGTTCATTCCTCACAAAACCCATGTCTTTGATTTTCAATATTCTTCTTCGTTTTCCCGAAATACCGAACACAAAACTGCCACTAGTTATCCCAACAAATTTCTCAGTTGGAATATTAAATTATGAACTAAAGATCATATTTGCAATCTAAAAGAGATCTTGGAGCCTAAAATCTTGTGCTATAAAACATTCATTAACAAACCACCATTCACAAAATAATTCATAGCAATATTTAATTTATTAAAAATAAAGGAGAATAAATATTACTTATCCACAAGAGCATAAATAATTATGAAATTGGTTTAATGATAAATTATTATAAATAATGTGATAAAATAATGGTAGGAATTGATGAAATATATGTTAATAAGTGGTAATAATAATGAAAATTTAGTGGCCCAACATCTCCTCCAAACTCAACATGTTCCATGTTCTCATTCAACCCAATGCCCTTGTATTAACGAAGTTGTATTACAATAATCAAAATGTCACCCCAGCACATGATATTGATGAAATAGATGGCTTCTTCCCAAAATACTTCCTTAAAACAATTTTCATATTTAATTTCAACCATATGTATATGAAGTTGCAACAAAGTATGATACAAATAAAATCAAACTTCATTACAAACCAGAGTTTGCTGAAATTTTGTAAGGAAATCCAATCCGAAAATCAAATCAATGCAATGAACTGATTTCAATATGTTAGAAAAATGGTTGTGCGTAATAAGGCGTTATTTTTTTGGAGTTTACAAATTCATTTATCTTGAAAATTTCAGAGTTTAACAATACCTCTTTGTTATCAAAATATCACAAGAATATAGTTGATAGTCTTAAGAATATACACAAATCAATTTTGGTATTGTATACCTTAAATGAGGAAGAGATGAGAAATCATTCATCATGCATAGCAACTCTTCCCCGAAACTCAAGAATTAGCATGCCCTCATGCTACACTAGAAGACAAATTGAGGTGGCTGATACAATCATTGTTGAAATATTTGTTTGGTGTATAAGAACATGGAATAAGGGAGATTTTGAGAATGAATAAGGATATTGATGGATGGTAAAGAATATTAATGGCATGTTATTGACATAGTTATCTCTCCCCCAAACTGAAAGAGTTTGTCTCTGAAAAAATGGGAAGTCTTAAAGAAGGGGAAATAATGGTTGAAAAATATGAGTGAATAATGCTCAATAGTTTTTCATGACATTCTCCTAAAATTTTAATAAATAAAAAACTTATGTTATTTTACCTCAAGTTTTACCTCCATAAAAATGTGGAATGACGTGTATGGATCAACATTTCTAGAAGTTTATGTATGCTAAGCTGATGTTGAAAGTGATGTGGTAGGTGGAAGTCGTGCCAGCTGAAAAAAGTAATCAGAAAGTGTAGCATGGTCTCCTTCCACCCAAATGATTACTTTCCTTGTCATCTTTAAAAAATCTCATGAGTATCCTTAAAAATTATTTCATCACCTCAATAACTTCATTACATATAAAAGTGACATAATCATATTGTGAACGGCATGGGATAATAATTGATCAGAAGGGAAAAAATGCATTCCCTATACCCATAACTTTAGTTGTTATGAGCACAAAAATTATAAGAATTAGTTATCTTAGTCTTTTATTCTCAAGGTATGACCAATTACATCGGATTCAAAATCATAATTAACCCACGTTATTCCACCTCAAAATAGTAGTGGTGTTGTTAAGATATGAATAAATGGTGACTGATTGGGCAAAGCAACTATATTTAGTTAAAGATATGATACTTATAGAATAAAGGAATAGAATAAATGGTGACTGATAGGCAAAGCAACTATATTTTTCCAGAATTTTCATTAAGCCTACAAGCCATAAGATATGATAATCAAGGATTTTTTCCCGGAAGGTGATAAAAATGAATATGAGTGTTTGTAGAAATTCTATTTTCAATATAATACATCTACATACATAAATAAATTCGAATATTTATCACCGATGTTAATTTTCGCAGCGTCTTTCAACAAAAACAATTATTTTTACATTTAAAGAAATTCATTTATTTATGTCTTCATTTATTCTATTTTCTACACTACACTACTCTACCTTGAAAAATAAAAAATAATTATGTATCAGAGTACATCCAATGAATCCATTTTCGAAATAAGGCTTCAAGTATGCACATACCCAGAATTGAAAAATGTATGTTAATAAGTAGTAGGGTATGAGAGACCAACTTACTTGTAAAGGATGCTACCAAGAGTTGCTGAAGTATGGAGTGATGCTGTGAGAAAACAACATAGTGAAACCAGTCTTCAATATAGTCTTGATTTACCATAGTTGTTATATCATGAAGTTCTTCAACTGGATTTCATATTATGTTGATGCTTTGTTCCTTCACCTCATCCCATGAATTTTGGGGGCTTTCCTGTAGTTTGTTAGAGTGGGGGTGTTGTGGATTTTTCTATTGTCCTACTAGCACACATGGACCATATGTGTATCACTCCTTCTTACAAGTGCTTTAGTTTCTATAGCGGTGAGCTCGACCAAGTATGTTAGAGTGATCTATGTTTTCTTACCTCTCATCTTACCACCCATCAATTGTATAGCTGAAGACATGATAGAAAAAACCAAAAACTCACAGTTCTAAGTGCCCTATTGTAGCAATGTTGAGCCCGCTCAAGTATGTTAGAGCGATGTGGAGGTTCTTACCTCTTGTCTTATTTCCCAACAATTGATGACTAGGAACACCTTACCATGAAATAAACATTCCAAAACTCACACTTCTAAGTGTCCCAACGAGACAATGGTGAGCCCACCTAGGTATGTTAGAGCGATGTGCAGGTTATAACCTCTCTTCTTAGCACACAAAAATTGTGTAGTTGAAGACACACTAAAAAAATACCCAAAATTTACACTTCTAAGTGCCCTATTATAGTAATGGTGAGCCCATCCAAGTATGTTAGAGCCATTAGATAACTTTTGACGTCTAAAATGGGCCTCCTAAGAAAAATTTAAAACAAAAATAAACTTTATAAGAAACAATAGGATTCAAGATGATGATGTCAACCATGGGGGATGATCCACAATTTTTGGGGTAAACAAGTAAAAATAACAAAAAAGAATAAAATAATAAAAATACTTTTTCAACTTGTATTTTAAACTTATCTCCCTAAGGTTTTACTTAAATTTCTAGTGTGAGTGCTCGTTGGATGCATAATTTAATTCCCCATCCAAGGAATGCCCATGTTGCATACTTTCGATGGACCCTGATACACGAAAAATGAGAAATACATGAAAAACATGATTTCAATCACATTTTTCATGTATTTCTAATTTTTCGTGTAGCAGGGTCCATCGAAATTATGCAACATGGGTACTCCTTTGATGGGGAATTAAATTATGCATCCAATGAGTGTTCCTAAAAATTTGAGTAAACCCATAAGGAGATAAGTTAAAAATACGAGTTGAAAAAGTAGTTTTTTCTTTTTTTCCCTCTAAAATTTGATGATGTAATCTAATATTACTTTATTATTTCCATTATTATTTTATAATTTCCTTAGGAGGCCCATTTTAGACCTCAAAATTACACTAATGGATGCGCAGGTTTTTACCTCTCATATTACTGCCCTGCAGTTGCAGATTGTGAGCACTCTATCATCAAACAAACAATTCTGGTTGATTGGATCGTCACTGCCATCCCCGGAAATGGTGCCAATTTTTTTTGTTTTAGTAATCATTGTTAAATGAATAAGATGGTGCACATAAATCATTAATCCAAAGACATATTTTATTTCAATGACAGTCACAATTTCCATCAAGAAACATCAAACCAGAAGAAAATCAAATTAAAAAGAAACCATTGTTGAATCAATTCTTCAAAGAAATCACTCATGTAGGAATAAAAAATATATACAGTAATGTAATAATGCCTCAAATAACTGTACCTATCATGCCACACAACAATTACAGCAATTGGTATTTCTAATTACATCTGTGTAATAGCATAATAATATTGAAATTGAATCATATCTACTCACAGCCAGAAAAACAACAAAAACACTTCCGCCAATACGTAAAGAAAATAAGAAATATAGTAAAACTTCCTTAACCATTACTATCCTTGCTAAAGAGGAGGCCCATTCCTCCATAGCAAGGCATAGGAAGAGATAGAAACTAAATGGAAATTAAACGAGACAATGCATGTAACAACAACACAATATTTCAGTATTATGATGATTGAAAGTTACAGAGTCAAGTTCAAGATCTCTTTCTCTCTCTCTCTGATTTCTGTCTTTTAAATATAGAAGATATAAAAGGGAAATTTACAATGAACTTATCACAAAATATAAGAGATATTTCCACCATGATTCAACTGTAGTAAGTCAAATTTGTTTATTTCAATCAAGGAAATTTGGAAAACCGCCGCAATAGAAAATCTCCGAATATGTCCTTCGAAGAATCTTTTGTTTCTCCCAATGAAGACCGAATTTTGGAAAAATCCATATTGACAAACTAATTTTTTCTATTCTGCACAAAACCCATGTATCTAATTTTCAATATTCTTCTTTGTTTGCCCGAAATGTCCAACGGAGAACTGTCACTTGTTATCCAAGCGAATTTCTGAGTTGGAATAATTAATTATGAATTGAAGGTTGGATTTGCAATCTAAAAGATATCTTGAAGGCTAAAATCGTGAGTTATAAAAAATTATATAATAAACCATTATTTACAAAATAATTCATAATAATATTCAATTTATTAAAAATAAAAGATAATAAATATTAATTATCCAAAAGAGCATAAATAATTATGAAATGGGATTAAATGATAAATTATGATAAATAATGGGACAAAATAATGGTAGGAATGGATGAAATATATGTTAAGAAATGGTAATAATAACGAAAAATTTAGTGGCCCAACAACGAGGACACCACCTATCTGAACAGAGACAATAGGGTTTCTAGGGTCAATATATTTCTCCATGTCCATACACCCCATCATTAACTCTACTTCTCCCTGAAAAAATTGAATGGTTTGAGTTTCCAATATTCTCCTTCCTGGCTTCTTGAGATAGAGTTCCCTAATTATTTTTGTACAAATGGGGATCTCTTTGATATCTTGGAGTAGAGGCACCTTTATGAATAGGTTCCTAAGCACGAAGGCTAGACTAGACTCAGGAATGGGGCCATTCTTCTCCACAACTAGCCACTTTGGATATGTAGGCTAGTTGGAAGAATATGGTAAAGGCTCTGGGGGTACCGAGATAGGTTGAATGGTGACATTATTTTCATAATAGTGAGGAGTTTCCTCCTCGCCATTCTCTTTGATAATCACCATAGGTTGTTTATATTTTTTTTCTGCAGCTACTATCGTCCCCGACCTTAGTTGAATACCATTGAGTCCAAATGCAATGGAATGATATCTAAATGAGGAAAGCGGGTTCATGGAATCGATCATTTGTATTGCTTTGTTATTGGGGTTTGGTAAGGGTTCAGAAGACAACTGAGGAGGTAAAAATTGTGGGGGTGAAGGAAATGGTAGCATTGGTTGAATCAGCTGAGGTAATGATGGTTGTGGCATTGGGTAAGGTGCATATGTAGGTGGGTATGACTGCATAGGTGCAGGATAGGAATGGTGTGAATGGTTTGGCCCTCTCCATTCTTGTTTTCAATATTGGGATGGTTGTCCATAATGATACTGGCTCCCATTCTACCAATGTTGAGAGTGACTAGTGTTAAGATAGGAATATCGATGTGCATTGTAACCAAAAAAATGTGGTGAAAATTGAGGAGCTATACCCGCACTCACCTGAGCCCAGTTTCTTCATGCTCCAATAGAATGCAATGTTTCAGTTTCAGGTTGTCCTCCTTCAAATATAGCTTTCAGCCTAGGTATGGAGGGACATATTTTCGTGGCATGGTTCTCTGCACAAATTGTACATTTATTGTTTCCTTTTATATCAAGAGGACATTCCCTTAAATGATGTTTTTTTATACACTTTGGACAAAAAATAGACATTGACTCTTGTTATTTTACAAGTTTTTTTTTGAAATTTCAAGGAGTCTATTTTTTTTCTAATAGTATTAATTATTTCAATTTTCATATTGTCCATTTTAGTCTCTAATCCAATGATCATAACATCATTAGAATCAATTTTCTTATTTATATTCTTAATTCCTTTGCCAGATCTATATTTCGGTTCCCAGAGAATTTCTTGCACAAGTCATAGATTTTATAAAAAAAATTATGGGCAATATCCCCTTGTGCTAAAAAATTAAGATTATTTCTAGTATCATCAGTAAGCCCACGTAAAAATAAGGTTCTAATGGTACTTAGATCAAATTTGTGCTTTGACCTTTGAAGCATCTGCAGGAATCTCTCTAACGAGTCCTTTAGAGTCTCATCATCATTTTGTACAATACTAAATATTTCATCTTGAATATCTTTAGTTTTACAATATTCCTAATATTTCGACAAGGACACTTTCTTCATCTCTTCCCAAGAGGCTATAGTCTTTCCTCCTAGTCCCATGAACTAGCGAAGTGTTGCTTCCTTAACTGTTGCAAGAAACAACTTTCATTACGGGAAATTTGAGGTCTAAAATGGTCCTCCTATGGAAATTATAAAATATTAGTAGAAATAATAAAATAATATTTGATTACATCATCAAATTTTAGAGTGAAAAAAGAAAAAAAATACTTTTTCAAGTCATATTTTCAACTTATCTCCCAATTTTTTTACTCAAATTTTAAGAGAGAGTACTCGTTGGATGCAAAATGTAATTTCTTAGCCAGGGAGCACTCATGTTTCATGCTTTCGATAGATATTGCTACACAAAAAATGAGAAATATATGGAAAACATCATTGTAATCACTTTTTTTCACGTATTTCTTATTTTTCATGTAGCGAGGTACATCAAAAGTATGAAAAATGGGTACGCCTTGGATTAGGAATTAAATTTTTCATCCAAAAATTACTCTTGCTTGAAATTCGAGTAACAAATTTGGGAGATAAGTTAAAAATACGAGTTGAAAAAATAGTTTTAATATTTTATTATTTTTTAATCTTTCACCCTTTTACTTAAAAAATGGTGACCCATCCCCCATGGTTGACATCATAATCTTGAATCCTATTGGTTATTATAAATTTTATTTTGATTGTACATTTTTCTTAGGAGGCCTATTTTAAACCTCAAAATTCCCCTAATGAACTTCTAAGCATTAGATGAATAATCATAACTTCTACATAAAATGTCAAAGTCAAATAAGAAAGAGTCTAGATCTTCATGTACCTTACCATAGAAATGAGGAAGAGATGATGGTGAAATTATTTTCATTTATAATTGTATTTTAGCATCCACAGTTTGGAATCCAAAAGTTGATTGTTCCTCGTTTACCTGATTTTCACCAGTTCCCTCTACATGGTCTTCTTAATATTCCATTGTTTCCCCCCCAAGATAATTTCTCTCAATAGGCCGGGAAGGTTGACTATGGGTTCTAATAGTCCACTTCTTCCCCTTTATGGGCTTTGTTACACCTGGACTACTACTGCAAGATCCCAAGTAGATTGTTCCTCCATCGTGACTCTGAGTTTGTTTGGACTTTCTGCCTGAAAAAGAAGGCCGATTATGAGATTTTATTTCAGATTTGTCATTATTTCCCTAACCCTTAGTGGGCTTCGGACCCCTACCTATTTTAGTTATTCATTTAAAAAACTGACAAATCAAAATTCCACTAAAATTTGTGAAATCAAAGATAACTCAGCACCTATAAATTCCTTCAAACAATAGAAGCACACTATAGAAAAAATAATAGCAGAATTACCCCTATTGTAAAAAAAGGGAAAATTCTTACCAATTAAAATCACCTCTGAGACAATGACGCCAAAATGTTGGGTGTGGGAATTGCAGTTAAGCAAGCTCCTTCAACACTTATTGTCAACCCGGGGGTTTCATAAACTTAAATATGAAGCATAGGTAATGCCAAAAGTGGTATGAACTTTTCCTATTCATATTCCTGCTTCTTAATTTAAATATTTCAAAATAAAATAGAAAACAATTTCAAAGGCAATTGACACCAAAAAAGTTCTAGTGCTGCAATGTAAAAGAATGTATTTGAGAAGAAATCAAGTAAAGGAAATTTCACACGGTTGGAAACAATATTAAATTCTAAAATAAAACTTGAATTTTATCTTCAGTATAGATGGTGGTAGTTTAACAAATGGGCCCTTGAAAATATCTCCCTTCTAAATGATTTTCCTTTTACACTAAGCAAAGGTTTCTTGTACTCTTGCAATCTTCTGGCACTAGGGCAAGTACATAGCTTATGTTGAAAGTATATTTTACCCTCCTATACTTAAGACTTATGTCTTCATGTAGGTGCTCTAAGCCTTAAGGCTTTGAGCACTCTGTTCCTTTTACACAACACTAGCTCTTGCACTGGGACAAAGCTTCCTACACCAAGGTTTCCAATTTACTTTCAAAAGAATTAAAGGACGTGTTGAAATAATTGAAATTGAGAGCTAAATTATGAGATAAATTACACAAGGAAAATAATTCTTTAATCAATTGAACTTGCAAAAAATAAAATTATAAAGCAAAACAATATTCAATAGTGAAAGAAAACTTTCAGTCAAATGGATTTGCATGAAATCAATCTATCTCTCCACAAGTTCAATTATAATGTTACAAATTAATTTTAATCCCTTTCCTTAAATCATGAAGTGAAGACATAAATTAAGACGTTGCAATGACATTCTTTCACATTTCACGAAGTCATTATTAACTTTCATAGGTTTAGCTTTTAATAGTAGGAATTTTTTCTTCTAATGATAATGCTTACGTGCAGAAGTAAACTAAATCATATACAGGAAAAGGAAAAGAACACTTTCTACAAATAAATGAGAAAACCAGAGTGAAAAATATTACATGCATTGGTGCAGGAAGAATCTTCTTGCATGATCCAAGTAGAAGAAAACCATGAAAGAAATTGTAGGAAATAAATAAATTCAATTTAGACTCCAACACAATGAATTCATTCAAAATTTGATGATTAAGCAAAATTAAATCAGATTTTAGGTCCCCATATTACTAGTATAGTTCCTTATTGTTATTAGTGTAACCCCCTTATTGTTATTGTTGTACACCTCTTACCCCCATACTGTTATTATTGTTCCCTTACATTATTATTGCTAGGTTGGCTAGGATTATATTGTGACCCCATGGACCCCTATATATAGAAGGAGGTTTTGTCCTTTGTATAATCCAAGAATTGTTCATTTATGTAATGTATTGGAGGTTTCCCCCTTGAAGTGGCTAATTTCTAAGGCATTGATCTCTCTTTTCTTATATTTCTTGAGCTCATTCATAACATTTAGTATCAGAGCTTTGGATTCTAGTGTTTCGCTGCTCCAAATAAGTCATCGTGGAATTTTCAATATAACGTTTTTTCGATAAAGGTTCAAAAGATTAAATTTTTATAGTGAAGCAGAAATCCTCAGGAATTTCATGGAAAAGTTTTATATCTTGGTTCACAATACTTTTGGAGATATGATCTGTGGAAGTGAGGGTTTTTTTAGGCTCCTAAATTTCACCTAAACAAGGCATTATGGAATTTACACTAAAAAAAATTTCTATGAAGTTTCAGATTTTGAAATTTTGACAGAGTGAAGCCGAAATACTGAAGAATTTCCTATAAAAATTACAAAACTTGGTTGGAAATATTGTCGGAGATATGATCTGTGGAAGTTAGGGTGTGTTTAGGCTCCCGAATTTCATCTCAAAGAGGTGACATGGGGAAAATCGTCATAACTCTCCCTTTGAGCATTAGATTGGAATTATGTAAAAATTGGATGCAAGTACATGGAATGTAGTTCCCTATGTATCAATTTCAAAGCCGAAGGAGGAAATAGAGACACATTTCACGTCGTACACGTTTTCTCTACTGAACTAATCGAAAATTAGGTCATGTTGGGGACGGGACATAACTTTGACTTGAAGAATTCAAATCAAGTTAGACCTATGGCATTATAAAGAAGATTTAGAGGGCTATTGCAACACGAAATTTTAGATATTCAAGATCCAAAATCACAGAGATAATTCAATTTCAATATCGAGCTCCTCAAAAGCAAGAAAAAGGTGTGTATTTTTTTTCAAATTACATAAGTCTTGTTTGAAAAAACTTTTTGAATTTATTCCAACGGAATATTGAAGAATAGATATTAGAATTCGGTTCTAAAATTCCGCCTCAAAATAATTCAACACCCATTAAGCATTCATAAGGTGCTACCATGACTCATGAAGATGAAGAAATACAACATTAGATATCAAATTTACAAGAGCAAGAGCACCAAATTTTGTTATCGCAAAGAGAAAAAAAAAATGAAATGGAAGTTTTCAATAAAGGCTTGGAAACGAATATGGATGGTTTGAAGAAAGGTATGGAAGCTAAGATGGATGGCATGGAAGTTGGCATGGAAGCTAAGATGGATGACATGGAAGCTACTATCGATGAAAAAATTAAGGACAACATGGAAAACATGAAGAATTATCTAAAAGTAGACATTGAAGGTTTGGAAAAGTTGATACAAGAAATGTTTCCTAGTGGCGAAAATATAGTAGATGAAACTCATGATGAAAACAAAATAAAATTTAATCATGATTTCATAAACTCTAATTTTGGATGGAAGAACCACCATATTACAAATATGGATATGAGGAATTTTGATGGCAAGGATCCCGTAACATGGATACTACAGATGGAGCAATATTTTGATCTCAATAATGTGCAAAACACACAAAAGGTACGCATTGCAAATTTACATTTAGAACAAAATACATTTGTATAGTATTTATGGCTTTTATCTTGTTAAAAATTTGTCACTTGGTCAATTTTTATGAAGGAAATGATAGCACATTATGAGGATACAAATAGCAACACCTTCTTTAACAAATTGATAAATCTCAAACAAAAGGGTTCAATGGTGGAGCACATTGAGGAATTCCAAAAATTGAATATAAGGGTAACTGATATTCCATAGGAACACAAGGTTGATGTCTTCATAGCGAATTTAAAGGATAACATCCAACATGAAGTTTGGTTTTGGGAACCTGATTCATTAGAGAAGGCATTTAGGTTGGAAAGAAAAAATGAATGTAAAATTATGGTGAAAAGGAAGCCTACCACTCACATCTATAAAGATGGAAGTGTTGCTACTCCTAGAGTTCCAAAACCTACAAGGTTGACACGACAAGAATTGGAAGAAAAAAGATATAAAATGATTTTCTACAATTGTGATAAAAAATACACTAGATGTCACAAGTGTTCTAAGAAGAAATTATTTTACATAGCTTTTGAAGAGGAGGATTAAAATGAACAAGAAACTTCAAAATATGAGGATGTACGCCAGGAACCAACCGTAGAAGAAGAATAAATGAGTCCAACCATATCATGTAATGTATTGGAAGGAATTACCACTCCTCAAACTCTCAATATAGAAGGACATATCAAGAAGAAAAAGTTAATAGTGTTGATTGATTCGGGTAGTACCCATAATTTTATTCATTGTAAGGTAGGCAAGGAATTGAATTGTTTCCTATACCCAACACCTGAATTTAAAGTGATGGTTGCAAATGGAGGAACTATAAATTTCTCTATAAAATTCCATAATATCAAGCTAACCAAGGGGGAATATGTATTGAATATGCCAATGCTTTCCATTCCAATGGGAGGTGTTGATGTTGTACTAGAAGTACAATGGTTACAATCTTTGGGGACAGTAGCTTTTAATTTTCAAGAACTTTTCTTGATATTTTTTTTTTTCCGAAGGAAAGGAAATATAATTATGGGGTATCACAGGGAAGTCAGGAAAGATAATAAGCTCTAATGTCATGAAAAATCTTCTTAAGAAAGAAAAAAGAGGCATAATTGCACAATTATGCTCACTAGAAGTTCCAACATCAAAATCATCTATTTCTCCAGATCTCCAAAAAGTATTGGAAAATTATTCCAAGGTGTTTAAAACTCCAGAAGGACTTCCACCTATTCATGGTCATGATCATGCTATTCATTTGATTCTAGGATGTGTTCCTCCAAACATCAGACCTTACATATATCCTTATGTCAAAAAGAGCGAAATTGAACATATGATTGCATAAATGTTAGAGGTTGGTATAATTCAACATAGTAAAAGTTATTTCTATGCTCCAGTAGTATTGCTTCACAAGAAGGATGGATCATGGTGCATGTGTTCGAATTATAGGGAGCTCAATAAGCTGACTATTAAAGATAAATTTCCCATTCCTATGATTGATGAATTATTGGATGAATTACATGGCGCAATTTATTTTACCAAGTTTGATCTTCATTCAGGATATCATCAAATTAGAATAAAGACTGAAGACATTCTGAAAACAACATTTCGAACTCATGAGGGCCATTACGAATTTTTGGTCATGCCTTTTGGCCTTACCAATGCACCTTCTACATTTCAGGGTTGATAAATTCCGTTTTCAAACCCTTCCTTAGAAAATTTGTGCTAGTATTTTTTGATGACATACTAATCTACAATAGGTATTGGAAGGATCATGTTCAACATATTGAGAGGGTGCTCAAACTATTGGAGGAGAAACAACTATATGCAAAACATGAAAGTGTTTCTTTGGAGTACAAGAGGTGGAATATCTGGGTCATATTGTATCTCAAGATGGTGTTAAGGTAGACCCTAACAAAATTAAAGCAATTAAGGAATGGAAAGTCCCCACAACCATAAATAAGTTGTGAGGATTTCTTGAGTTAACGGGGTATTATTGCATGTTTGTTAAGAATTATGGGAGAATAGAAGCACCTCTAATAGCATTATTGAAGAAAGATGCATTTTCGTGGACTCCTAATGCAACTAAGGCATTTGAACATCTTAAAGGGGAAATGTCCCTAGCACCGGTCTTAGCTACATCATACTTCACAAAAACCTTCATTGTGGAATGCGATGCCTCAGGAAATGGAATTGTTGTTGTTTTAATGCAAAAAGGAAGACCCATTTCTTTTGAAAGTAATCCAATCAAAGTAAATTATATATATAAATCTATTTAGGAGAAGGAAATTTTGGCAATACTACATGCACTAAATAAATGGCGACCTTACCTAATGGGAAGCCACTTTAAGGTAAAAACTAATTAGGATAATCTTAAACACTTTTTGTAACAAAGACTATCTTCATAAGAGAAACATAAATGGGTCACAAATATGTTGGGTTATGACTTTGAAATCATCTACAAAAAAGGGAAGCTAAATTTTATTGCAGATGCACTCTTAAGAAAGGATAAAGAGATGGAAGCATTTATTTGTGCAATTTATATTACCCAACCATATTGGATAACCAAAGCAAGGGATGAATGGAAGGAGGACGAAGAAGTGTGGAAACTCATTAAAAAGTTGAAGCAAGATCCTAGAACATATGATACATTTAGTTTGAAAAATGATTCCTCATGGTACAATGATCACTTATATATTTGTCATAATTCCCAACTAATAGAAAATATTCTTTTGGAATTTCACACTTATCCTTTACGAGGACACTCAGGATTTGTAAAAACCTACCACAGGGTGAAGAAAGAATTTTTTTGGGATGGCCTTAAATATGATATTCAAAACGTTGTGGCATAATTTTTGGTTTTCCAACAAAATAAAGTCGAGACAATTAAGACCCCAGGTCTTCTACAACCTTTATCCATTCCAGGTCAAAATTAGGAGGATATTTCAATGGATTTTATCACAGGTTTACTTGAGTCCGAAGGAAAGTGTGTCATCATGGTGGTAGTTGATAGAATTACCATGTATGAACACTTTTGTGCACTATCTCATCCATTTAAAACAAGTACAGTTTCTACTTTATTTATGGAAACAATTCAAAAGCTACATGGAAACCCAAAGATTATGGTAAGCAATAGAGAGCCGATTTTTACTAGAAATTTTTGGACGAAATTATTTTCTTGTTTGGGTACTCAACTAGCTCATATCTCATCTTATCATCCTCAATCTGATGGTCAAACTGAGATAGTGAGCAAATGTTTGGAAGGATATCTTTTTTGTTTTGTATCTGATAAATAAAAACAATGGGTCAAGCGTTTACCTCTCGATGAATGGTGGTATAACACTTCCTTCCATACTGCAGAAAAAATGACCCCATTTATGGCACTTTATGGATATCATCCACCATCCATCACATTATCTTTAAGAGAAAATTCTAAGATGAAAGCAGTGGAAGATCACATCAAGCATCAATAGCAAGTTCTCCAAATCTTAAAGGATAACCTCAATTTGGCACAAAATTTGAATGAAACAACAGGCATATCAACATCGCAGCGAGAGAAGTTTTGATGTTGGATATTGGGTATTTTTACAGCTACAACCATAAAAAGAAATTTCCCTTAAGCAATCTAAGAAGGATAATAAATTATCTCCAAAATACTATGGTCCTTACAAAGTGTTGCAAAATATTGGTACTATTGCATACAAATTGGAGCTTCTTGCTTCTTCACGAGTGCATACATTTTTCCATGTTTCATGCTTAAAGAAGGTTATATGTGACAAAATTCCACTTCAAACAATATTGCCAAAACTTGATGAGGAAGGAAAATTCATATTGGAACCTGAAACAGTCACAGAAACAAGAACTTGACAGCTACAAAATCAATCAATTTCAGAGTATCTCATCGAGTGGAAGAACTTACCCACTGGAGATTCTACATGGTAGAATGAGAATTTTATACAAAAGCATCCACAGCTACTCAAGCGTTGAGGACAAAACCTTTTTGAAGGAGCGGGGCATGTTAGGTCCCCACATTACTAGTGTAGTCCCTTATTGTTATTAGTGTAGCCCCCTTATTGTTATTGTTGTACCCATGTAACCCCCATATTGTTATTATTGTTCTCTTACATTATTATTGTTAGGTTGGCTAGGATTATATTGTTAGCCCATGGACCCCTCTTGATAAAGCAATTTATTTCATTTGTATCATCCAATAATTTTTCATTTATGTAATGTATTGGAGGTTGCCCCCTCGAAGTAGCTAATTTCTAAGGCATTGATATCTCTTTTCTTATATTTTTGGAGATAGTTTCATAACATCAAAAGTCTGAAGCGAGAAATATATAATTATTTAAGCCACGCATCTGCAAGTAAATAAAGCCACACAATTTTTTTTTTTTAAATAATGAAAGAACAAGGGTAAAAGAGCTAGGTTGGTTGGGCCCTAGCCAACAAGTTCATTTCCTATTTTAGGAAATGAAACTTTTCATCACTTTAATCAACGCATCAATAAAATATTAGAAACAATGTGAGAAATGCATGGCATAGTTCCTAGTATTAACTTCGATGAACAAACATAAATTATGGTTCAAGTCCATCCCAGAGCAAGGGAAATAACGAAATTACAAATTAAACAGGATTACGATCACGCTACTATCACTAACCTAGTTATATCTAAGAGCTATCTTTTATATAGTCCTTTGGCCTATGGCAATTATTCCTAATTATAGAGTCGTTCCCAAATCAAGCCTTTCCGTTGAACGGACTAACAAACAAAATTAAAAAATTGGGCCAACAATAATAATAAGGCACGAGCTAATCACTGGCCGTAGACCCTATCTTTGGCAACATCCCTCACTCTATGCCATTTATGTTTAGCTTCAAATAATAAACAACAATACTCTAAGACGTGGACCAAAACAATCACGGGGAGTGATTGATTTGTTGTGGAGATCACAGAAAAATGATTGTTGATGGTTCATGAATCTACCTACACTAGTTCACACTAACATAATTATTAATACTTAGCTTATCGAATACTATTAGGAAACTAAATATAAGTTAGAAGAATTATTTAAAGGCACGATATATACTTAAAATGATTAATTAAGCACCTAATAAACCTTGGCCATGAAATATAAAGTTTATGTACGAATATATAGTTTTCTTCGACTAGTGCAGGAATGAGAAGTTTTATGGAGATAAAATAGAGGTTACTGATAATAGGAAGGGGTTAAAAATATAAAAAATTGACACACCAACAGTGTGGATGGTGTGATTTTTAGCAAAGGAAAGGTTTTCCTTAGACAAATCGCCACAATACAGGTGAAACATATTAGTGTGTGAGTCAAGAACCTGCATGCACTTGAGTTTGAATATGCATACAAAGCCTTAGGGAGAGAGGAAAAGTCTAGAAAATTATTGGTTGATTGGGAACGTAAATTACCTCTTAACATGCAACCTCAGAAGTAGCCTCAACAAATTGTGGGGAAGCCAAAATAGGAGAAGCAGAGAGGAGGCCAAGTGGAGACATACACTAAAGGAGAAAACTCCAGTAGGGGAAAATTTCAAGCTAAGTGGGTAGACTGAGCACATGCAACCATACCTCTAGGTGAGAGCTAGGACAATGTGAATAAATAGTCATAATAGTGCAAAAACTAGGCAGAGTGCATTGAGATTTATTTTGTCTCATGGATCATTACCTTGCTACGGGAGACCAAAGGTTACAGTAGCAGGATGGATCAATGGCAATTGATGCAGTCATATGCCAAAGTGACATATTAAGAGACTAGCAGTAGTCAAACACTGGGGTAGTGCAGTGCAGAGTTGGAAGCAGTGTAGATGGCATAGTGTAGAGTTATTAGAAGTCCAAAATTTTCATTAGACAATGTAGTAACTAGTAGTAGTTGAGAATCAAGTGAAAAATGAAATATATGGATCACAGTTGATTCTATTTTTTTTAGTGCTTCAACAACAAATGTTGTAGTAATAAGAACAACAGAGATAAGTGTTGCATGGAGAACATTAAAAATTTATCGGATCATGATATAGTTGAATTACTTTCTTGTTTAGAGGGAGTGTTGAAAATGGAACTTTTTTTCTTGAAAATGGCACCAAGAAAGGATTCTAATTTAATTGTCTCTTGAATTAAAATATAATAAAATTTTAATTCCACATCACATGTCAACTTGTATGAGCTAACTCAGTTAGGATAACATATTTGGTTGATTTAATTGTTGTCAAGGGTCAAACTAGAGGCATGTAGAGTGTCTCATACTTTATAGGAGGCCTAGTTGAGTTTATTTTGAGTTGTAATTAATTAACCTATTTTATATAAGTTAAACTTATTTAAAATAATTATAAGTGATGGAGGAAATAATAAGAGGTTAAACAATTGGGTTTCGGTTCATGCTTGTCAGTTCTAATAAAGAGCGAGTTGATATTGGAGTTTAAGGAAAGTGTACTCCCATTTGTATAATTATCCGAACTGTGGAGGCGGTGCATGTAGTCATAGGAAGGCCCCTAATGGATTTCAAATTATGGATTTGGAATTTCCCTAATTAATAGATCCTAATAACCCAGGGAATCAACACAAGGAAATAAGGATCCTGAAGGGCAGAAAATTGATTAAGTATTTAATGAGGCTTGTCTAGGAATGATTGAAACATATAGAGATAGTGCACACGTTTCTCAGCTTGGAGAAAAGCGTTGTAATTTTCTAATATTTTCACTCATGCAATAAGCATATGGCAATGTTTTTAGCTAAGGCTTTCCCAAGGAAATACTTGTTTCTTTTTCGATTGAAATTATTTCTCTTTCATGTTTTGTGATTTCAAGATCTAAATTGGTTTCCAAAATTGGTAGAGTAGAATCAAGCATAATGTTTTAGCATATTAAAACTATTAGTAGAATCTAAATGTATTTTCTACATCCACTAAATATCCCCAATATATAGAGAAAAGGGGTTTGAAATCCAATAGTGAAATTTTGTAAGGGTTACTAGAAAATAGGATCAACTTCGCATGATTTTATTTACTCATGGAGTTTTTTTCCCTCTAACCAATCCAAATTTACATGAATATTATATCATGGAATATTATAGGCCTCTACTAAAGATCCAAGTATTGTACTAATACATTATTTTTAATGAATTAACCATAGTAATATTGTTGTAGGAAAAAAAAATCTACTGTTAAAGAATTGTTGAAATATAACATAAAGTTTAGAGGGGTTTCCAATCCATCTATTTCGATGCAAAAAGAGATGTTTCCCACCTAGTTATCTTATGAAATCATGTTGAGGTTGAATTATCATAACTATTTACATCTCCTTATATATTAAAAATGAAATTCTATGTGACAAGATACTTGTAGGAGATTTTTGTTTCCAAAGTATGTGGATTACATGCCATAAATGAAAAACATTGTTTTATTCTATATAAATTTGTCCTAGGTGCTCAATTATTTTAACTATATATATATATATATCTTTTCCCATGGAAAATAATCTTTATTTTATTGAAAAAATAATAGAATGGCCCCTTAGTAGGGTTTATACGTTGCTCCATGAGCTGTATGATCATTTGATATGTAGTCTAGTTGGAACTACCTTAATATTAACTGAAAATACATAAGTAACATCAATTTGTACATGACTATTTATTATTTTTTATTTTAACAACCACCTTTGGTCATCCTGCATATCGCTGATAGACAGCTCCATAATCTTCCCCGGTGATGAATTTCATCTTGACACACAATGAACCTACACTGTAAACAAATGGACCTGATTATCAAACAGATTCTTATAAAAAAAACTCTACTTTTGGGAAGAGAGCTTAAAGAGAAAAACTGTTAAATTAAACCATGTGAATTTCTTCCAAGTTGGAAGAGGTATCCACGATTTTTAGGGTGCCCGAAAAGAGAGAAAGGGATGCTTTAGATAAATAATTTGCTTCCGAATTAGATTCACGGTAAACATGTCTGAAAGAGAGGCGATGGTAGCTTTGGGCTCAAAACTGAATACTGCGAAGGATGGCTTGAAGATGGGGGGAATGAATGTGTGATTTATGAAGAGCCCAATCTATAACCATTTTTGAGTCTCCATAACATTGTAAAGAAGTAATGTCTTTAGATTTTTCCACATGGAGAATAGCCCATAATGCCACAAGTTCCGCCTTGCTATTTGATCCATGACCAGGGCCATAAAGAATGTGGAATATGGATACATGGGGGATATGTAGGAAAACCCCAGCTCTTGTTAATGGGGGAGAACCTTGACTAGCTCCATCAGAAAACACCCATGCATAACTCTGATCGAGTTCACGATCCACCCCTGAACAAATTTTAGGAGATTTTGGGATGGATTTGTACTTTGAAACCCACTGCAAAATAAGTGTTGCTGTCAGCTCTACTGGCATAAATTTATTGTTTAAAGTGGCCATATTTCAAGCCCACCAAATTCCATAAGAGAATAAAGTAGGAAAGGATGAGTAGGAGTTTACGCCGGGTTCATTCAACTAATGATTAATCTGATCTTCAAATGATGCTACCACGGGATTATGAGGAGAACATATCAATGATGTGGCAAGGTGCCAAATGGATTATGCATAAGAACAAAGGAAAAAAATCTGAGTGCTACATTTAACTGCAAGACCACATAGGCTGCAATGACTTGGTCCCTCCCAACCCTAGCGTTGTAGATTATCCCAAGACAGTATGTGGTTTTTAAGGAGGAGCCAGAGAACTAGCTTGGCTTTTTTCAGGGCTGGTGATTTCCACAGGGGAGTCAACCAGAAAGGTTTTTCTTCGTAGAAACAAGCCTCCATCATAAAATTATAGCTAAGCTTAGCAGAGTAAGAACATTTTACACTATTTTTTTACCAAGCCAGCAAATCCTCGAAATCCTCTTGCAAATGTATAAAATTACTCACGAGGATTGATATGGAAGAGGACCATTCTATAGCCATACAAGGAGATAGGCCTAAGGAGACAGTGTCTTTCCATCCTTGTAATCCCCAATCCTGAGGCAAGGCAAAAACTGCGTCTGCAATATACTGTATGTGATTTTCTTTAAGGACAGAACGAAGATCTTCGGAAAGGAAGAAATTATTGCCAACTCCAATCCAATGATCGATCCCAATGTGGAAATAATTTCCATTTGTGATGGTCCATGAAGCCCATTGAATGATCAAGGGAAAAGCCGTATCCATTACTTTCCACCTGATGGAAGCATTCTTGTGAGATTTCATAGGATTTTTAAACTAAGAAATTATCGATTGGCCTAGAAAGTATTTAGCACACATGATTATGCTCCACAGAGACTCTGGATTTTCCGTCAATCTCCATAAGGACCTTGCAGCCAGAGACAGACAAAATGAAGTAACGTATTTTATGCCCTGTCCCCCTAAATGTTTTGGACATGCCAGAGTCTTCCAATGTACTAGAGGGATTCCTTCCGCTTTTTTACTAGCAATCCTTAAAAAGGAAAAACATTTCTTCCTGATTTTATGGAGAATTCCTTTAGGAATTGCAGCTATGGTGGCCCAGTGAATGGGAATGCTTTGAAGTAGAGATTTGAGCAGGACAAGATGACCTCCTTGAGAGAGAAAGCGATTTTTCCAATGCGAGATACAACTCTCTACCTTCTAATAGAGCCACAACCAATATTTGAAACACTAAGAGTTTCGTTTAAGATTGAATCCAAGATATTTAAAATCGGAAGCCCAATCATAGGAGGGAAAAGGGAGAGAGGGCTTGATATGGGACAGTAGGTTATCAAAAATAGAATTATGAACCAACACAGATTTATGAACGTTAATTAGCGTTCCGGGTTCTGTTTGGAAGAGACGAAGAATATTATTCAAGGCTCTGGAATTTTTAATGGAAGCGCTGCAAAAGAGTAGAATGTCATCCACAAAGAGAATGTGGGATAGATACTCCAAACCAACAATATGTATCCCTTTTAAACTGCCAGAAGAGATGGCTTTTTTACATAAGGGGCTCAGATCTTCAGCAATCAATAAAAACAGAAAGGGGAAAAGGGGACATCCCTATCTAAGCCCCCTAGATGAGCGAAATAAAGATGAAGGGGATCCACTAATGGCAAAAGAGGCTGACTAAATACACCCCATAATCCATTTGACAATGTCCAATGCCATACCAATATGAATCAATATAAGTCTCAAGAAATTCCAGCTTACTCTATTGTAAGGTTTTGATAGATCGAGCTTAAGAGTGAAAGAAGTTTTTTTTTTCTTCAGATGAACATTGTGAAAATCTTCCTGTGCCAACGAAACAACATCATGAACTTGGCGTTTGTCTAGGAAACCAAATTTTTCTTCGGAAATTATGAAACTTAAGATAGGTTTTAGTCGTTGAGAAATGATTTTGGATATTATTTTATATATTATATGGCAGCACGATATTGTTCTAAAATCATCAAAATCCTTAGGCGATGATTTTTTAGGAATCAAATATATGAATGTCGAGTTTAATGCACTCAGAACTTTCTCGGATTTCTGCAATTCTTTTACTACCAATAACAGATCATCCTTAATTAGATCATAGAAACTGTGATAAAATTCGATCGTAAATTCGTCTGGTCCAGGGCTCTTTCCTTTTTGAAAACTTTTAAGTAGCAGATCGAGTTCACTTTCGATAACTTCCTTGGTGAGAGCGGAATTCATATCATCAGTGATCAGATGAGGGAATAAATGAGAAACTTGAATAATCTCTTGAATAGGACAACCCTCTGGAGAAGAGAAAGATTTTTTGAAATGAAAGACCCCTGCCTTTGCTTTATTACCAAAGGATTGGACCATCTCTCCATTATCATCTTTTATTGCTATGATGGAGTTTTGGTTTCTCCTGTGAGCAGCGAAATGGTGGAAAAATTTAGTATTATTGTCCACTTTAGAAATCAAAGTTACTCGGGTTTTAATATGCCATAACTATTCCTCCTTCTTCAAAAGCTCATGATGTTTTAGCTCTAAGATTTTTAGAGACTCCAATTCTGAATCAGCTAGAATTCCCGTTGTGCTTTTCTTAAAAATCTCACATTTATCCGCTTCAGTATTTATTAATTAAGCATGTTGATTAGCCATGTAAGTTCTTGCCTAGGACTTATTGACCTTCTTGATCACAGAGATATTGTCTGCCCACATATGCATATAAGAACAGGACGGGGAAGGGGTCAGATGGGACCAGGTAGATTAGACAAAGGCTTTATAGTCGGCCTCTAGTAACCACGCGGAATTGAATTTAAAAGGGGAAGAGGGCTTAGATTCAGAAGGGACCAATGTTAGTATAATGGGCCTGTGGTCCAAGATGCCACCCAACTCGATACTCGACTAAATCCACAGAGGAGAAACTAACAAATATTCAGAGATTAAGAAGCGGTCCAATCTTTTGGCAATAACTTCTTGATTTTTTCTATGGTTCCGCCAAGTAGGTTCCGCTCTTGAAGGATGAACATCAACTAAGCTGGAACGTTCAAAGTAGGAAATTAAAAATGGAGCGAGAGGGTCAAGTTTACCATTGGGCCCCAAAATCTCATCACGAGAAAGTGTGAGATTCAATTCTACACCCAAAATCACCAGTTCTGAGGGCCCGACTTCTGAATCGATGAAATTCCCCCAGAAAGATCATTTATCTTCGCTCAAGCCATATACATTAAAGAGAGAAAGGGATCTATTTGAGATCGGATCAGAAATGGTAGTATTGAGAAATGAAGGTGAGCTAGAAGAATATAGGGTAGAAAGGGAAGAGCTTATAGCCCAGAGAAGCTCCCATGTCGACCCAACGACATCCACATAGAAAAAGGACTAACCCATGAGCCATTTCGACATAAAGTCCTAAGCCCGAAGGCCACGCATCTTCGTTTCCTGAATAAAAATGACATTGGGGGAGACTGATTGACTCAGTTGTTTGAGGGCTAGCTAGGAAGGGGCACCCCCAAGACCCCTAGCGTTGAAAGAGAGGATAATCATAGAGGGCCCTTCTTGACGACACTCCCTGAACTAAGATCCCAATGAATAGTATCATGTTTACCAGAGGATATATCCAAATATTCTTTGTTTTGGGATTTTTTCAATGATGATCTCCTACCCAGAGTGATTTTGGGTGTGGGATCCATAGCCAGACCACGCTTAGTGGAATGATCCGGGTTGATCCAGGAAGAAGAACAAGAACAAAGCTTAACAGTATAGCGGCTATTCGAAGGGCGAGGGAAATTCAAAATAAGGGACCCCTGAGAGGGAGTAAAGAGGGGAGGATAAGTGGACGAGGGGACACTGGCAGAGGAGCATGAGGGGAGGGGTGGGTTAGAAGAGCATGGGACCACAACATTACTACCCAAAACAAGGTTAATAGGAGACAAACAAGAGGGAGAAAGGGGGGGAGAAACACCATCCATTGGCGAACCTTCTACTGATGAAGAGGCACCTGCTTCATGCAATGTTTTATCAGTCATGGAATCTTCAAGAGTTAGAGGAAAGAGTCAATAAACTCAATTCTATCACAACTTCATAACCAGGGGACGAGGGAGGGACCAGGGATTCAGCAGTCGCTTGAAAGCTATTAGAATTATCTTTTTTCTTCCATACTTTCTTGAATCATGGACGAGAGCGATCTGGCTGAGAGAAAACTTGAGCAAAGTGCCCAACCTACCGACACAAGAAACATAAAAAAGGTAGCTTCCAGTAGTCCAATTTTTGAGACCAGGTGGTTCCATACATTTCCAGGATGATACCTTTATAGATACCTTCACGCACATCCAACTCGACTTAGATTTTTTTCACAGCTCCTATCAAGTTTAGTGTCCCAATTGTCTTGAAGTGAAACAAAATAACCTATCTTCTTTCTGATTAACTTAGGGATTTTTTTTTGCCAGAAAAATTGGGGGAGGCCAGGAAGGATAACCCATAATTTTTTCACATGCTACGGAATTCGATCAACATTAAAGCTGATATCCCAATTATAAAGGATTAGTCCTACCAGACCCCAGTTCCACACTATTTCTGTGAGCTTGATCCTATCCTGGCAAGGTATGACTTTGAACAACAACCATCCATGTGAAATTTTATGGAATGTAGGAATGTACCTGAGCACAGGTTTCTAGTTTTCTTCCATCCATGATTGAATAGTTTCTTTGGAGGCCATTCTTCCAAGGAAGCAACCTTCCAGGGCCTTGTCCAAATATGAGGGAACTTATGATAATGAAATATCAATACCCACCACTAGTTTAGCAGAGTCACCTTTTTTTCTAGTACCCTTCCGACAATGCATAAACAAAGCTTGCCTGGAATGCTAATCAACCTTCAGATGATGATTCTACTTCATAGGGGATGAGGAGGAGGACGGATCATTATGATCAGGTAAGGGAGGTGATCAGTGGAAGGTGAGCCATGATCAGGCGAAATTACAACTGATGAAGCCCACTTCTTAAAATCATATTGTCCCAAGAGCACCTATCCCTTCTCCCGACTATCCAACATATCTAGGTCATCTTTGAACATTTCGTTGGCTCGAAAAATATATAGGGAGGGGGGATAATAAAAATCAATAGAAAGGGACTGCGTAATAATGAGGAAGATAACAGACCGGGCCCTATGAGCGAAAGAAAACTACCCTCCCCACCAATCGGAGATAAGGGAGATTACATGGATGATCCATGAGGGACCCCACCACAGAGGGGTGAACCTCAAGACTGAGGCTGTAGAAGTCCAAAAAAATCAGAATATCCATCCATATATATATATATATATAAAGACACCTGATAAATAACAAACAAATTATTCATACACATGATACCACACACCTTTTTCTTAGCACAAATAAGATATGAATTCCAGGTCATTGAGTTACAAACATAATAAAATGTGGAATATTATTTTTCTACATTCAATCATCCTTCAATAATGAAAACAAATAATAATAAATATACAAATAGTTCAAGATACACATATTGAAAACTAAGGAAATGAAATATATACACAATTTATTTATTACAAAAAATCAAAGTGATATCGGAGAAAATTATCTAAAGCCAATGATACGATGAATAGGTGGAATGGAACGCGATCTCAGATGAACTAATTTCTTGTGCCCCCTTGATGTAGTCCTTGTTCATGTGTAGAAATTTTTGTGTACCTCACGAGTTTGCATCCCATCCTACTCCTTCAACACTCAACTTCCACATAAATCCCTCTCCTATAAAGGGGTTGTATGGAATAACAAAAAAACTAGAAAGTGGAGGAGAGAACTCCCACTCAAAGAGCCTATAGTAATGTAGAAACCAATATAAAACTCAATACTCGATTTAAATACACAATAACATTATGATATACTTCCAATAGTAGGGAAAAAGAGAAAGACTTCCTCTCTCATAAATTTCTCCTTATTTTATTGAAGGTTTAAGTGATGAAAATTGTCACTTTATGAAAAAATAATTTTTTTCATTAATCCAATAAAGTTATTATTCATCTATCCATGTGCCAACTTCTTACTAAGAATATGATAAAATTATTTGTTGAATTTCTTATTAAAAATTTTGTTTTCCTCACCCACACATTTTTCTCTATTTCTTCTCTCAATTTCTCCTTAATCCCAGTTTACATTATTTATTTTGTTTCATTAACTTAAGTCAATAGACAAGTCTCAATTTTTTTTCTAAAACTACTCCCTAATTTTTCTCAAGTTGAAATATTGTATGGAGATATTTGTGTTATGATATTTCCACGTAGAGGTTCTCTCTTGCAAGTAAATGTTTCTATTTTTAAATTAGTATTATTTAATTTGATGCACAACCCTTGTTTCTTAATAAGAGTAAAGTATCATTGGTTTAATGTTTCTTATTTAATTCTATGTTCCTATTCCCCTTCGTTAATAGAAAACGTTATATATTTAAGTGTTATTTAAATATAAATTATGTATTGAAGGTTCTCCAAAAGTGAGGAGGGAGGCTTACTTATATGGTTCAAATTTTTATAATACTACTTATTCTCCCTTCCCTCAAGATTTTCTTCCCATTTAATTAATTTTATTCTCATACCCACTTAATACATTATAAGAAATACTATTTATGATTGTATGATCATGAACCCTTATTATCTTATAGCTTTTTCCTCTTCATGCCAAGGTTTCGAAGTTGGTTATGCCCTTCCAAAATTTCATTTTCATCTTCTAAGCATTCCAGACTTATTTCCCTTCAGGAATTCATGACAACAAGGGGAATTTTTTGTGTGAATATGGAATCCATTGTAATTTCCTATGTCATCCTCTATGGTGAGACTATTGGTTCTAGGGATGAAGGAATGTGTATTTATGCACACCCCCTAGTAAATCCTATGTGAGAAACCTAATGCAGGTTTTTTCCTTAAGACATCAAGAGCTTGAAGGAAAAGGTATCCCAAAATCTTCCCTTCCAAGTCATAGTGGGAGTGTTAGAAAGAGGTATCGAGGAAATTATCCCACCACTCCCATGAAGTTCCTTTTTTTGGAATTGTAGTGTTCGCATTGATGTAAAAAAGGCCTCAACATTGTTTATCTTATCATTGATGTTAACCCGATGATGGTGACTCTCATAGTTTGTGATAAACATGAAATGAGTTCACATTGTTTTGTTGTAGATATGTTGATCCATGAAAAGGTGTTTGGCCAACTACGCCTTCATGATCCTAATTTGATGGTTTAGATGTGCTTGGGAAGATAATCCCTTATGTTGATGTTCTTGATGTTGTAGAGGTATTGTAGAAGGTTGTCATGATGTATCAAGCTCACTACTGAAGTTGATCTACAAGGTTCATGTCGTTTGATGTAGATCAAATACACATGGGTTTGATGCCTTATACCAAGTCATACTAAGGCATATGGAATAATGTTACGGTGAAAATATAGTGGGATAAGGTTGTCATGATGTCCTTGACATCATCCTGAAGATGAGCTCCCACTGGTGGCAAAGTACAGTGAAAAAATTGAAGTATGAGGGCCATATAGTACTCATGTGAGGGAAACTAGTGTATATACATATTTATTATGAAGGAGAGTAACATGCATGTTCTGGAAGTGATTTTTCCTAAATGTGAGAACAATTCAAATGTTTTTATGTTTTTTTTCAACTGCTTTTATTTTGTATTTTCTATTATAAACTTAGAAAAGTTTAACTAACATCCATAAGGTGATCACGAAAAATATATTGAGGATTATTTATGCTTATTTACTTCATCTTCCATCAATTATAAAAATCCCGGAGAATGAAGTAGAATGGGTTAGAGAGCATGTGATTGTGAGAGTGAGTATGCTACAGGTTTGCAGAGTCGAAAAGAATATCAAAGCTCATATTTGTAAGTTATTCCAAAGGATGATGGATCTGCAATAGATAAAGATGTCTAATATATTTTCATTGTATATTGCGGCTTCAGGTTGCTACGAATATTGAGAGGAGAGATATTGTTGTACTTGATGGAGTTTCAGATCAAAGTTCATATTGTTGATAGATTTGTGTTGTATATCTTTTATCTCAGATTTATTTTTTGTAGATTGAGTATATTATTTTTTATGGATGCTTGAGTTTTATTATCACTAAGTGTGCAGATAATATTATCACTACAGATTGCTACAATGTTGAATTTTGTTGAACATGTTTTAGATGAGATTGTGCTGCAAAGTTTTGTATGCGGATTTCTGATTGTGTATGAAAGAGGATTGTTTGATGGTTTTTTAGATCCATATAATGTTTTTATATACTATTTGTATATTCTAGTGAGGTTTTAATTTTCTAATATGGCTCTCACTGAAAATCATCGCTTGTATGTTTCTACAAAATACTAGTGAGAGTTGGATTGTGACTGATTATTGCAGAGATATTGTGTTGGAGCTATAGTATTCAATTTTGGATGTGTTTTTTGTATGTTGATATTTTTGACACCTAATCCTAAGGGGTTGGGTGAGATTTTATATTATTGTAATTTAGTAAATAAGGAATTCCAAGAGTCATTTGGAATTGAATCCCAATAGCCCCACCTCCATGTATAAATACACACACAATCTGCATCCAACATACATTGAGTTTTGTGGAGTTACCTCCTGGTATGACATGGTATGAGAGCCAGTCCCATTGATGTAATTCTGGAAAGTTCTATAATTTTTCTGCACATTCTGTTTATAATTTCTTCTAATGTGCATTTTCTGCCCAAATTTTTATCACGGTTAAACTTACTGTACACTTTTATTCTCATTTTTTGTGCAAATCACCCTCTCTGCACCCACCCTCTCACATTGTTCATGGCCTCTCGGCCTGCACTCGCCCACACCACTCATTCCCGACCCCTCACCTCCATCGCACAATGACCCATCATGGGCTCTCCACCTCACTCAACCCACCCGAACCCCTCACATCCTCTAAGCCTCACTCATTCTGGACACCTCACAGCACTCTGCCCTCCCCCTCACTCGCTCCCCACTCGAATCCCTCACCACCCTCCGCCCTCCCCCTCACTCGCTACCCACCTGACTCCCTCACCACCCTCTGCCCTCCCCCTCACACACCCCAAATGACCCCCTCTTCCCCCCCCCCCTCACGTACTCCCCACCCGACCTCCTCACCTCCCTCCCCCTCACACACTCCCCACTCAACCCACTCTGCCCTCCCCACGGCCAAAACAACCGTCCCCATGCTCTTCCTCATGCCCAAAAACCCTTAGCCTTCCCCTTCTTCCTGACTCTTCGTTCTCCTCTATAATTTTTTTTCATTTTACAATGTTTCCTTTCCCCTAGATAAACGCCCCTCCAATTAAAACCTCCTCCAGATAAATTCTCCCCAAGTTAAAACCTCTGTTTTTTTCCCCTATATATATATATATATTGTAGAATTGAAACCATAATTGAGTTTTTACCCAGTAAAGTATTTTTTTCCTTCAAAATAATGCATTCTATCATATCTATTGTAGGATTTGTTCTCTCAGGAAAGGAGAACTATCGTGAATGGTCTTGGAAAATCAAACACACACTGATTTGTAATGAGCTGTGAAAAGGAATTTGTGAAGGAGAAGATAACCTTCCACCAGCAAAGCCCACTCTAGACAAGGAGATCGCAATTTGGGAAAAAAAGAACTGCAAGGCCTATGCCTTGATTGCAGCTTCCATAAATGAAGAGGTGAGTTGCCATATTACACCATTTTCAAATGCCTATCAAGCCTTGAGCAAGATAAAAGAACTCTGTGACTCACATTCAGAACTTGAAGTTTTTCAATTAATGATTAAGTTGTTCAGTCTGGAATTGAAAAGTAATGATCCTCTTGCTATAGCTTCAGAAGTAAGATCTATCATGCATGATATTAAGAGAACTGGTGAAGATGTTGAAATATCTCTCATATCATATGTTAAGGCTTTATATCCCACTTACTCACACTATCTTGAGTCATTGCAAGCAAGTGGAAACCTTGTGAAAATCACTTTTGAGTCCTTTGAGAAAAAGTTTGCAGAAAGAGAGAAATCTTTTGGAAAGATGACCACCCCTCTAACTTTTGAAGAGATTGTATGCTTTGCAAATAAAGAGAATAATAATGCTCAAGATTCTTCCAGAAAAAGAGGTGGCCGAAGAGGAAGAGGAAGAAGAAATTTTAGAGGAAGGGGGGGTAGACAAACTCAAACTAAAAAATCTGATCTTCATTTCATATGTTGCAATAAAGACGGGCATGATCCATCTACATGCAAGATACCTTGGGATAAAATTGAGAAGAAAATGAATCAAGAAAAAGGTAAAACTAATGAAAGGGACAAAGCTAAAGCACTTGAATCCACTCATTTTGTTATAGCAAATTGTAACAATGGAGTAACTAAAGACTTCTTTGATGTTTCATTTACTTCTTGGAGAAATGAGTGGTTCCTAGATTCAAGAGAAACAAGTCACATGAAATTTAGAAAACATTTTTTTGAAGAATTTACTAACAAAGTTGATGGAGCAGTAAACTTCGCAGATAAATCCAAACTCAAGCCATTAGGGCATGGCACAATCAGGCTTAAGTTGCGTGGTCTTCCAGATCATCTTCTACATGAGGTTTTATACCTCCTTGAGTTAAGGAGAAACTTGCTATCCATGGTCCACATCTGCCAACAAGGACACTCCATTCACATGTTTGATGGCAAGGCTAAGGTTATAAAAGCATCAAATCACTGACTTGTCATGGAGGGAATAGAGGAAGGAAGACTATTGAAGCTGCAAGTTTCCTCTACTCATACACAAAACTTTGCATTCAGTTCACATCATGATGAAGGTACATGCCCATCAAGTCTTTTATGGCATTATATATTTGGACACTTAAATTATGACAACCTTCGATTGTTGAAGAAAAATGGTGTTAATGGACTTCCTACAATTCCTAGGAAACTTAAGCAATGTGATGATTGTATTATAGTAAACCATAACAAACAACCATTTCATGATTCATATTCCACAGCACATAGAAAAATTGAGCTTATTAATTCAAATTTATGTGGCCCTATGCCTATTGCTTATACAAATGGAAATAAATATATGATGACATTTTTTGATGATTACAACATAATGTGTTGGGTTTACTTATTGAGGAACAAGTCTGATGCTTTTCAAAAATTCAATAATTTTCATGCATGGATTTAAAATGATGCACAAACTCATATTTCCTCTTTACGTACTGATAATGGAAAATAATACACTTCAAACAAATTTGAAAATTATATTCGTCAACATGGGATCAAACATCAAACAATTGTGCCTTATAATCCCCAACGAATGGTGTAGCTGAAAGAATGAATAGGAAAATTTTAAATATGGTTCGCTCCATGATGTTTTTTAAGAATGTGAAATTGATGTTTTGGGCTGAGTAGTTCTATGTGCTATATATATAAAGAATAGGTGTCCTTCAAATTCCATAAGAAACAAAGCTCCTTATGAAATGTCGCATGGCCAGATTCCTTTGGTAAAGCATTCAGGGTCTTTGGTTCCACCTATTATGCTTTTATACCCAAGGTACAAAGGAATAAATTTGGTGCTAGAAGTCGAAAATGTATCTTCTTGGGGTATTCCAATACCTCCAAAGGATATCGTCTCTATGATGAATTCAATAAGAATTTTGTAATAGCAAGAGATTTCATATTCCTTGAATCTTCCAAGACTGACAATGTTGTTAAGTAGTAACTTGATTGCTTGGATAGATTCACACATGTAAAGTATTTTCAATAATTTGATAATCATATTCCACATCTTGAAGGGGGGATTCCTATACTGGATCAATCTATGGAATCATTTCCAGAAGAAATTTCTCCCCCATTTGAAGAACCAACCACAGATGACACCTTGAACGATGTGATTGACATAATTGAGAAATTGAATCTTGATTCAATTCCAAATTAGTCAAATGAGCAGCCTGGGCCATCTCCGAAAGGTTCCCAGAAATGGATCACAAAGACACTAGAAAAAATTCATCCCGATGAGGTTGGAAAAACAAGAACAAGAAGTTCCACTAGACAAAACAAAGGTGATGTAGATAATTTTGATTCATGTGTTGATATGGATATTTCTTATAACTATGAACTGAGTTTGTCTATAGATCATGAACCAGCTTCCTTCAAAGAAGCCACTTCTCATGATGAATGGAATGAAGCGATGCAGAAGGACTGTGATGCCTTGATAAAGAATGGAACTTGGAAGCTGGTTGATCTGCCTTTGGGAACCAAAAAAATTGGCTATAAGTGGGTCTACAAGAACAAGTACAAAGAACATGGCTCACTTGACAAGAAAAAAGCCAGGCTTGTGGCAAAAGGTTTTGCATAGAAAGAAGGGGTCGATTATGAAGAAACTTTTGCTCCCACGGAAAAATGGACCACCATCTGGACTCTCTTTGCCCTAGTAGCACAGAAGGGATGGAAATTCCATCAGATGGATGTAAAAACTGCCTTTTTGAATGGATATCTAAAGGAGAAAGTTTTTATGTCCCAGCCAGAAGGATTTGTTGTGAAGGGACAAGAACACAAAGTATGCAACCTTATAAAATCCTTGTATGGCCTCAAGCAAGTACGACGAGCCTGTTATGAGAAATTAACTGAGCATCTTCTATTGACTTCAAACATTTTGATCTTTATTATGCAACCTTGTTTGTTAAGAAAGTTGGAAAGACAGTTGTATATCTTCTGGTGTATGTAGATGATATTTTGATGACAAGGAACAATTAGATTTATATTGCATCCATAAAGAAAGAATTGAATAAAGGTTTTGAAATGACTGATTTGGGTTATGTTCATTACTATTTGGGTATTGAAGTAACTCAACATCCTAAATTTATATTTCTTTTTCAAAATAAGTACATTGGAGATCTTTTGAACAAGTTTGGTATGGATGAATGCAATCCCTTAACCACTCCAATGGAACAAAATTTGAAGCTCACATCCATTTAAGGGAAGGAATTCGAGGATACAACGAAGTATAGACAACTTGTCGGAGGTCTTATCTACCTGACTACCACTAGACCAGACATATCATTTGTTGTTGGAATCCTCTCTAGGTTTATGCAAAAACCTTGTGAGGGACATTGGTCTACTGCAAAAAATAATTCTAAAGTACTTGAAGGGGACTCAAGAATTTGGACTCAAATAGACACAGGTAGGAGATTTCAACTTGATCGGATACTATGATTCATACTTTGATGGGGAAAAAGAAACTGGGGTATCTACTTCAGGTTATACCATGAGGCTTGGATCAGGAGCTGTCTCATGAAGATCACGCAAACAGTTAGTTCCAGCAAATTCCACCACCGAGGCAAAATATGTGGCAGCAGCTGAAGTAACAAAGGAAAATGTGTGGCTCGGGAAAATCCTTGAAGATATGCAGATGAAACAAATGCATTCAACACCACCCATGATCGAAAACACTTCTGCAATAAAGTTGTCCAAGAACCCGAAGTTCCATGATCGAACAAAGAACATAAATAAAAAATATCTTCTAATTCGACATCATGTTCAGGCCAAAACCATCCATCTACATCATTGTTCCACAAATGAGCAGACCGCGGACATCTTCACCAAATTACTTGGAAGAGAAAAGTTTGAAAAGTTCAGAACGATGCTTGGAGTCACCAACATCCCTTTAGATTAAAGGGGGGAATGTTGACACCTAATCCTAAGGGGTTGGGTGAGATTGTATATTATTGTAATTTAGTAAATAAGGAAGGCCAAGAGTCATTGGGAAGTGAATCCCAATAGCCTCACCTCCATGTATAGATACACACACAATCTCCATCCAATATACATTGAGTTTTTCGGAGTTACTTCCTGGCCTAATAGATATATATTCTAAAAATATATGAAATGAGTTCCATTAGATGTGTTGAAGGTTGGGCCTTTCAGCAGATGGTGGGTTCCATATTTTGGTTGTAGTGTTATCCTTCAAGTAGTGACATGAGAACATGGGAATGGTGGATTCCATCTAGTGGTTGTTGGATAGTCTAGCTGTGTTTGGGAGAGACTTATTGTAGTGGTGGGTTCGAGCATGTAGTGGCTTTCAAAGTTGATGGAGTGGTGGCTTCCTACATGTGGTGGCATGCAATGGCATGCAAAGTTTATATAGGTATTTTTTTGGAGCTATTAGTGGCTCAAATGATTAACAAGAGGTGACTTTCACATTAGAGGTGGCCATGGAAACAAATGTAAAATCATTTTACATAATAGAAGAGACGAAAATGAGGAATACTTGTCGATGGTGGTTTTCACCTTTATGGTTACCACCTTATATCCTATGTCCTCATATGATGATGCATTTTCATGTGTTGCTCCTCATGGTTATTTGGTTCATGCATTGATATTTTAATGTTTAAAGATAATAATGGTTATGTGTCCTGATATGCTTTTTATGGTTCAATATGCATAGATCTATGCAAAATGAACCATAAAAAGCATATCATAACACATAACCATTATTATCATAATATGGTTCAGTGTACATCCACACGGGTATGCACATCAGTGGCATGTGAAATTCACATGAACTGGGGTAATGTGGCTATTGATAATTCGTCACACATTTTTCCAATAGGAAGTAGTTGAGACAAAAGAAAATGGCTTTAAATCATATGCACGCCATAATACCATATCCACAATCCCACAAATTAACCATGGAAATATTATAGTGAATACCATATGCGGGAGATAAATTAAGATATAAGACCTTGTTATATGGTTGGTTGGGGAAATCTAGGAGAATTCCTAGTTAAATGAGTGGTATATAAACATACCTTAGCATTATAACCTTTCAAATATGAAAAAAAGAGATTTGGAGAAAGAATATTATAACCTATTAAAAAATAAAAAAATAGTTAGAAGACAATAATGTGACACATGGGATTAGAGCACCTGTTCCAAAACAAGGCTTATAAAGAACCACCACTTTCGAATGTGTATATAAATATAATTGCAAATATATTTAAGGTTTGTATACTAATGTTGGGTTTTGTTGGCCATAAGGTACTCAAGTGAAGAATGGTTACAAAACATAATGGAAGATGATACCAATCTACTTGCGGTAGAAGGGGAGAGAATCTATGTTGAGTTGGGGGGAGGAAGTACCCCACTCACAAACAGGCTTATCGAGATTGTTATTAGTGTAAAAGAAGAGATTCACCACCTTAGAACTATCAATATATTTTTATCAAATGATAGTGAAGAACAAGAAATGATGATGATATATTTAACTGAAAAATACAGTCACAGAGTAATGGAAATAAGAGAATATGGAGAAAAATAACCATTGAAAAGGAAAAAGCAAGAGACATACATAGAAAAATCAGAAAGTGGGGAGGTCTTAGAAAAAACTCATGCAAGGACACAAAAAAGGAAGAAGAAAATGAAGTTTCACTGGGAGTTTAAAAAAACAAAACACCCTACATTTGATAGTGAAAAGGAGAAGGATGTGGAAGCATGGCTCCTAAATATGATCAAGTACTTCAAATTTTATGATAATAAGAGTAATCTAAAGGCTAGGTTGGACATTCTCAATTACAAGGGAAAATTTCCCTATGGTGGGAGGAGGAAAAAATAGTGCACACACTGGAATAGAAGTTAATTTCCTAGAACGAGTTCCTGAAATAGCTCAGGTATAGATATTTGAATTAACGATATTATGATAATTGAGGAAAGGAATTCCATGAGTTAAAATTGGGGGAGTTAACTATGGATGAGTTCATCGCCAAATTCACAATTTTTTTGCATTATGTTCCCTACATCAAGGATGAGAAAGCTAAAGTGCATATGCTCTTGAGCTACTTACCAAGTTCTTATAAATAAAGAATTGATTTTGAAAATCCTAGAATGATGTACGAAGTAGTGAGGAAATCAATATTGTGTTCTGAGTAATTTAAAAATGGAGGAGAAGGCTCAAAATATTAGGAAGCTAGGGACAAAAATAAACTTGTAGTATGGGAAAGAAAGAGAAAACCTATATATCTTAGAAAGTTTGGAAAAAATCACCAACAGAAGAAATTCAAGAAAGCGAATTTAACTCAACCACCTCAGTGTCAAACCAGGTCCAAGCCCATGGATATGAATCATGAAAATAAAATTGAGGTCAATAAAAGAGAACCATTGAAGTGTTGGGTTTGTGGGGAACCTCACTTCATGATGGATTGTCTCCATAACCAAAGTTATATTTGAAATATACAAGAACTACATGAATAAATAAAAGTACATGATATTGAAAGGAATATTCCAAGCATAAGTGCAACACTTTAGAATAAATAGGTGAAGCAACAATCCACTATGGTCGAGATTGAATGTATTTCTTTGAACCAACCGGTCTGCATTTTAATTGACCCAGGGGGCTACTCTTAGTTATTTTATTCTTCAAATTGTGGAAAAATGTAAGCTAAGAATTGAAAAAATTAATAATGCATGGTTGGTGCAACTAAAACCAGCACAAAAAGGAAGGTGACTAGCCCTGTAAAACAATTTCCCATGACTGTAAATACTTGTTCCACTAAATTAAAATTAAATATTCTTACATGAGGATCATATGATGTGTTAATAGATATGGATTTCTTGGAAAAAAATGGAGCAATATAAAATTTTTAGATAAAATAGTGAGCTATGTAAACCAAAAAAGAAAAAAATGGTTAATAAGAAACATATAAAAACCAATCTCATTTAGACATATTTTAGCATTACAAATGAAAACGAGTGCTAGAGAAAGGTGTTAATTATTTTTGGAACAAGTTGAAGTAAGTGAGAAAAAAACCAAATATCAAAAAATAGATGAGTTACCAGCCATTAGAGATTTTAAAGATGTTTTTCCATAAGAGATTTTAGGTCTACCTCCCTACAGAGACATATATTTCTCCATTGATATAGTACAAGGTGCTACCCTAGTCTCTAGAGAACCTTATCAAAATAGTATTCCAGAGCTACTAGAATCGAAGATGCAGTTGTAGGAACTACACAAAAAAGGCTATATAAGACACAGTTGTTCACCTTCATGAGCCCTAGTGTTTTTTTGTGAAAATAAGGACGACATATTTAGAATGTGTGTAAATTACTAACAATTTAAAAAATTAACCATAAAAAAAAAATACTCATTACCCTGCATTGATGATATACTTGATCAAGTAAGAGGAGAAACCATATTCTCAAAAAATGGTTTTAGAACTATGTATCATGAGTAAAGAATAAAGGATGAATAAATTCATAAGATAACTTTTCGAGCCAGAAATGGTCACTACAAAATTGTATTGTTACCAGTTGGTCTTACCAATGCATTGACCACATTTATTTGCTGAATGAATAATATCCTTAGTAAGTACCTTAAAATGTTTGTGTCGGTGCTTAGATATGACATTTCAGTGTATTCCAAAATGAAGAGGAGGATAAATAACATCTGAAATTGGTACTACAAAATTTAAGGGAAGATCAATTGTATGCTAGATTTAGAAAATGTTAGTTCTATAAGGATAGGATACAATATTTGGGCAATGCCATTTCAGATCGAGGATATTTTATTGATCATGAAAAGGTTAGGTTCATTTTGAACTTGCCCCTACCTAATGATGTGTCACATTTTTGGTCCTTTATGGGAATTGCAAGATACTACATAGGATTCATCAAATGTTTCTCAAAACTATCTTATCATATTACTTCATTAAAAAAGAAAGGATAAAATTTTGATTGAACAACGAGATGTTAGGAAATATTTGACAAAATAAAACATTTGTTAACAATAACACCTATATTGAGGATTGCAAATCTAGAAAATGAATTTGCGGTATGCACAGATGCTTCTTTGGAAGGTATAGGTGGAGTCTTAATGCAGGATAATTCTGTGGTGGCCTATGAATCAGGGAAATTAAAACCACATGAAAACAATTATGTAGCGTACAATTTATACTTGGCTTTTGTAGTGCAAGCTTTAAAAATGTGGATACACTAATTTTTGGATAAAATTTTCACATTAGTGACAAATAATTTTAGCTTAAAATATTAATTCATCCAACCAGATCTTAAGACCAGCTAAGGTTACAAAGCAGTTTTCTAGTGTTATAAAATTTGCTAACATTGACGAAATAAAAATTTCTACAACATCCACTTTTGGTAAAGGATTTTTTGACAGAGCTTCATTTGGAACTTCAACACAACTACAAAAAATTGTGTGGCGAAAGGTTTTTAGAGATGTTTTTATCATCGGTGCATGAATCAAGTGTCAATGTACTGGTGCGTTTTACCATGTACGCATTGGTACTATGAATATACCAAGCACAGGGATGGAAAACAAATTTTAAAATCTCTGGGGAATTTAGCAAAGTCACAGTGTGTGACGCCCAGAAAGACACACTAGGCCGATATAAGGTGCATCCACTGGCGCCATTAAGATGTAAAAATGCACCTGGATATTTAGGTGTCAAAATGCACTAGGCCATTAAGTTATAAAAATGCACCAATGCATTACAGGAAAACCATATCGGTGCATGCAACGCCTATCCCCCCACCTAGATGGTAGTCTTCGAAAAAGCGCACCGGATAATCTAATTAGTATTGGTATTTGATGCGGCACCCATAGGTCATAGAAATGAACCTATGTGCATTATCGTACAAATGCACTGGTGCGCAGTAAATAACATGCACTGATGATGTTCATATCAATTAATTTTTTATTAGTGCATTTCAATGTGATGTTTGCATGAATATGTGATATCATATCATTAGATTTCACATCTCTTCATTATAATATTTAATCATCCATATATTTAATTAGTGGGGTAACATTTGACAGTGACAATGCATAATGCAATAGAATAAATTAACACGCATTTTATTATATCTATCTATCTATCTACCTATCTATCTATATATACGACTAAGTTACTCTTTGTCATAGAAAATGGGACAGTTATTGGTATCCCTTTGTCTTTCAATTTGGACACTATGTCCATTACATTAAACAAAATTTATGATTTCACAGAGAAACATTTCAAAAAATACAACGCCTTGCTTTGATATCCAAACATATTGATCATCATTCTTCACTGGAATTGTTGTCACTGCAACCTACTTCCATGACTTGGGTTATTCGGAGGAAATTTTTGTTCATTGTGTTGATTTTTTTCTTCTTCTTCAAGTTCCATCTACAAGCATAAAAGTAAAGTGTAATGAGTGTATATAAATTGGTGAGAATAACGAAAATTTCAATATTAAATAATATACATCAATGTAAATAAAAAAAAATGTACCATAACAAGAATTGACTTGTGAAATATAAAGATTCTTTCAGAACCAAATTTCATGCCATCTTTCAACAATTCATTTGTTGGCGCAATTCAATACTTTGTTTCCTACAAGTTTTATACCCCATAACAAATGATATATTTAATATAAAATAATTTTTTCTTCTATTAATTATAGATGGAGCTAAGTAAAAAAATATGGATGCTTACAAATTCCATAATTAATTTCTGATATGCGATCATATATTGACAACCCATATTTACCACTATGTCAGTCAATTCTTCTGATGGTTCCTCTTTGTATGTTAGCACCTATTTGAAGACATTCAATGATGATCGCTGTAAAACAACTTAAAATATACAAAAATTAAATATAGTTAATTTGTTATAAGGATGTGACAATTACTCACAAACATAAATATTAATCCTTTTATTCCTTATGGTCATGTTTTATGTGCTTAATGGGTCTATTTTCTTCCCTTATCTACAAGAAAATACTTGAAAATTAATATTTGATACTAATTTTTTTATTTTTTGTAGCTAATCGAAAAATTCAATGATTACATATTACATTTGAAGCATGTTGTTGTTGAGATGGCTCGTCGTGTGATGAAATTATGTCTATTTCTTTGACCATCTCCTTCTACACGTGTTTGGACATTCCTACTGGAATATTTCTGATATCAGCAAGTTCATCCTTTGATATTTTCATAATCTTCCTAAAAAATGTAACATGAAAATAAAATATTTAGTTTTTATATTGATATATGAAAATTAAATATAAAAAAAAAGGTATTTATAAATTATTGATTTGTAGGAATAAATACATATAATTCTATAAAAAAATTAAAGGAATATTACTTTTTCGATCCTTCATTTTTGTTGTTACACAATTTTTCTATTAAAAGTCTCACATGTCTCATTGACCAATTCTCGAGAAAGTCATCCTTTAGTTTAAATAAAATTTGGTTTTTCAAATCACTGAATTGATTTTTGTATTGTAAGTGGAAATAACATCTATACATTCATTCCACTGGATCCCTCAATGTTTTGTAAAAAAATTCCCCCCTTCCGTTAACCTCCAACACCACTGCAGATGAGGTAAGCAGCAATTCATCTTCATTTTCATGTTCTAATTTTTTTCTTTCCTTACAACAACATTCATTTTATTCGATGTTGGTCCTTGTAGAAAATTAAGCATATATGAATTAATATATTGTTTGAAAGATGTTATCTAATATTTTGAAGTATATTATTAATGAAAATTCAAAAAAGAAACTCATATTGGATCGATAGTATTTTTTCATTCACCTGATCCATCCTTTTGCAATTTTTCCATCAAGATTTTAAACTCTTATTTTCTTAGATCAAAAATAATATTAACGAGTTTTGTCATTTTATGGCTCTGCATGATACACACTAAAAAATTCATATTAGTTAAACATAAATATACTTCAAAAATAACAAATTTTGTAAAGAATTTACAAAGAACTTGTCGTTTCTTCTTTTTTGGATGTGCTATCATTATTTTTGTTACTTCAACTCTTGTAAGCCATTTCTTTATCAATTTGAAAAATGTACTATTCATAAATATATTTTATAAATAAATCACATACGTTTTAGATAGAAAAAAAAACAAATCAAGAAAAACGATGCACCACTTGCAATGTACGCACCGAACACGGTGCGGGAAGTTCTTATAAACACACCTCCAATACAGTAGAAAAATTGCATGGTGCTCTTTGTCAACAAGCAGACCCAGTGAATTAGATTAATACCAGTGCACTGATTAACATAAAAATAAATTAATCAAAAATTAATTTTATCAAACAGTGCTTTTTTTTTTCTTTTCTTTTTTTCAGTACGTGCCCATTGCACTATACTACTATAGCGCATATTTTAAAGAGTGTGCCCCGATTAAATTATTATTTTTTTAAATATCATTCAAAGATCGACATCGATTAGGATCCAACTCTTCAAGTGGTCCCGTAGGTTAGACATCATACACCTATATATATATATATATATATATATATATATATATATCGTAATAAAAACCTTATAAATCTAAATGGAAAAGTGATAATTATGAAGTCGCATAAAAAATAATGAGTAAGGTTTTAATCTACGAATGGATTTTTTTTTCTTTTTTGTGATTTTTAATTAAATGTAAATAAGAATAGAGATTGTAAATTATTTTATTAGTAAATGGCACAGTAAAATTTAAAATTTTACTAATGGCGGGGAAACCCCACTATATACCCACAATCTTCAATCTCTTTTGCATACAAAACTATATTTAAGGTTTTTTCCCCAAATAATTTCAATTTTGGGCAAACTCTAACATATAATGTGGAAGCTTTTAAATCTTGGTTTAAATTTAAAACCCAAATTTCCATATCACTTGCGGAAGCTTTACCTTTTAAAGAATGGTTATAAAACCATTGGAATACCCACCATATGATTTTTAAATCATACTATTCAAATTTATATAAAACCAAGTATAAACTCCCCTTTACCGTATGGGAGTTCGACCCAATCATTTGATTTTTATAAAACCTCACTATGTAATAAGCCCACAGCTTACCATTTGCATATATGCGCTCACCATCTGAGTGTTAGTAACATTATATGTATTCTTTGGAGTCACACCTTACCATCTTAATTCATATCAAAGCTTGACTTTGATAAAACCCAAAGTTCTAATATATACGTTAAAGTATACTGGTTTCGCCTTTCATTTATACTCATTGGGCTAAGTCCATATTCCATTTCATTTCATATGAAACGCCAACCTTATGAACATCAAAACTCAATTATTAACATAATAATTTCGGGCCCATAACATTCAAATGTTCAACATATATAAACGCTGGCTCATACCTTACTTAACAACCCAATAGCTTCCAACGCGAACATGCTTGGATCTTTTGCCCTCATGATCGAACCATAGTCGTGCTACTAAGATGCTTGTGATTTAATTTTCAAAATTCACGCGACAAACCCGGTTTTAACTTTACCACCTTTGCCACGCATCAACCAAAGACTAATATCGCGTTAATTTTAGTGAAACTACTTACCCGTATTCTTGCAACGTGATACAACTGGTTTCTGGGTCGAAAACCGCTTCACATCCCATTTCACTATTATGCTATTTTATTCAAATTATTTGACTTCGGTTCTGCCTCATCTCACTGTTCTGCTCACATCAATTATTCGCAAGTTAATTCCACTTCATCGCTTTAATGAGATTTCAACCTCCCCATTTAGCAATCCGCTGGTCCACAGTTGCGCTGTGTTGGATCTAAGTTTTGAACAAGTTTAAAACCCTCAACCCATTTCTTCTGTCGATTTATCTGCAGTTACTAACACGACTTCATCTGACCCATTTTCCACACTCAGATTCTATTCACCAACGCCGTTACTGTGAACTAGCGCCAATATTTTAGACCGACACATGAATGAATTTTTATTTTCATCTCTATGGTTTAGATCCACAGTAGCCCAAAGGATCTTCAAACATGTTCTCAATTCATAACAACAACGATCGATTGCAAATTTAAACACACTAAATTTCAAATTTAAGCTCGGACTGTATTAAATCGGACTCTACTCAAAAAAGAGTTTCAATACACACATAAAAATCAAAGGTTTAAAATAATTGCGTCCTTCATCATCAATTCCTTGTGTTGTAACCGTAACACTAAAATTGGTATCGATTCTTGTAAATCGAACATAACAAATTTTCACATAGACTCTTATCAATATCAGAACAATTGTCTGATATGTTCAGAACTTCTTCACACAAAATAAATGTGCACTTAATTTAGACAAAGGGGACATGGATTGAATTTGCATTTGGGAACCATAAGCTTTCAAAAAGAACCATATCTAAACCCCTCTTCACAGAAATTCGATTCATTTCAGAATGCATCCAACTTGTCATATAAATTGAGACAAGAAATTAAATACCTTACTGGAATCGGTCTTTTCAGTGATCGACTCGCCCAATTTGCAAGTCAAATTAAAACACACACAGCCACATACACGAAACAATTTGACCCTGAATTCCTCTGTATAAATAAAACTCAATTAATTACAAAAAATTACTTCCTCTGTGGTCTAATCTTCAATTCGATGGCCCGTCTATCCTCACTACTCTGCCTCTTGAACAACTCTCACTCCTCTCTTCTCGTAGGCTTACATTTATACAAATTAATAATGAATCAGTTTAGCTCCCTTAACAGCTCAAAAAAACTCCTAAAATTCCCAAATCCTAAATTTAGACTCAATCCCTAAAATAGCTGAAACTGATCCTAAACTCGACTATCCCTTCATATTCCTAACTAATCACCTTCCCCTCATTTTCTCTAATGATTCAAGAACATTTACAATTCCTCACTATTTTATTCAAAATACTAATAATTACATGAGAATTTAGAAACATAAGACCCCCATATGTGTTATAAAAATACAAAGTGTGTCTTAAGCCTATTTCCCCTACATCATTTACTATACATCTATTAAATCTAACAGAAACTATAAAAAAACAATTATTACAGTAAAATTTAACAATTTTACTATACTATAGGGTTTTTGTGTGAAACACGAGATGTTCGAAATTCTGATTCTCTGAATAGTGAATTTGTTTGAAAGTATTTTGTTGCTCCATAGTTCTCCCAGCTCTCATGCTCCAGGTATGTCTCTCATGCAAATTCCTCCCTTAATTTTTTTGCAAAAATAATCAAACAATGAATAAATTTTACTATTTAAAGAATTTTTCTATGAAATTGGATTTCCGAAAGTAATCTTCTGCCCATTTTTTAATTTATCACTTTTTATCACTTGAAAAAAATAAAGTTGTGTTTTTTTCCTAATAGTCAGTGTGTTTGTTAACTAATAGCACTGGTACACTCGTTAATAGAACCACACCATTGTGGTTAACAATACATTAGCACCGATAACAATAAGTCATTTTTAAGGCACCTAAATTACTTTTAGGTATGTATACATAAATTTATTGTTGATTTTGCTGAAATTCAAGGAGAAAATATCATAATTATATCAAATGGACAATTCTTCAAAATCCACTTATTCCATAATATTTCTCAAGGTCCAACGCAGAGTTCTCCCTATCTATCTCTAAACATAATTACTTCATATTTTACATATGTTTTCATTATGTAATTGAATTTAAATTTTTTATCCATGTCATTCAGTTGACTAAAATTAATGTATACAAATTTGCAGGTTCATGTAGATTCAAAATTGAGTTCAAATGCCCAAAATATTCAAACAGTTACAAAACATCGGAAACTCTCATCAAGAGCACCATACCACAAGGCGCGGTTGGTAGATGAAAATGGACAGTCGCTTCACCCTGCCAATTGTAACATGCCATCTTCTAGCCACAATCCTAGGAAAATAATGGTAATAATAATTGTTTGTTATAATTTAATTATATCAACGTAAAACCAATTAGTCATGCATTGACATTCTTACTAATTGATATGATAGATTTTGTACTAATCATGTTCAAATACATTTTTTAAAATTATTAGGATTATTGTAATGATGATCGGCCTACCTACCATCTTCTATTGCACCCCACGATAATTTCAAATCGAGATAAGGCTGAATTAAGAGAAAAAATCAAAGAGGAATGATACCAAGAATGGTTCAATCAACCACCTATTCAATTCCCACTACATCTAGATTCATATCCTATCATTTTTTTATATTAATAAATTTTATCACATGGAGGGATCATAAGACATAACTGATTTTGTATATTATTTCATGTGTTTATAACTTTTTATTGTCATTATCCTTTGTTAATGCAAGGGTGTGTGAAATGTGACTTCCCACAAGACCTAGGATATGCCATATCTAAATTATCTACATTTGTACATTGGATCACGCCAAAGGATACTCATGTGGCTAGCATTCCATGGTGGCGTCAAGAGATAGTTTTGATTGTTTATATTTTTGACAAGGAACTGTCGACGAGTTTCATGGACTTTAAGGTTCATCTTCTAATCCACCTAGTATATGATTTTGAATTAGTTAGGGTGGTTTCATGTTATTGGGTGTTCTTCTAAGAGATATACATGAAGAAATTGGAAAGTTTTGTTCAAAAAAGGGAAAAACCCGAGGGGTCTATGGAAAAGGGGTACATATCGTATGAGTCTTTCTACTATGTCAATGAGTACATCAAGCACATCGAAAACATACTAGGGGAAGTGATTTGGGACTCTGAAAGGGATTAAAATAAAAGAGAAGGGGATCTTCTCCAAACGAATGGAAAAAGGCGCGTGATAAAGAGTAAGCGACTTATAATTTTTCCAATTTACAAAAATTAAATATTCACGTTGAACTTCGATATAATTTATATTTTGATCTCATATGTACTATATGTAAATTTCATTTAATAGGCAATAATGCATAAATTGAAGCAATCAATAAATATGTTGTTTACAATTCTGAAGTGATACAACTGTGGGTCGCATTATACGAAAAAAGAGGATGAAATTGGATAGTAACAGAAAATAATTTAGATGGTTGAATGGTATAAGTGTGACTTATCGTGACCATTTAAAATAAAATATGCCAATTATATGCCCCAATGGTTGCGTTTCTTACCAAGTGAGAGAGAAATATGGTGCAATTGATCGTTACCTGTGTGCTGAAGAGGATACGCTAAGCGTAGTGATTGGGTTCAAAAACTTGGTAGTAATATATTTATGTACATTTTAAACTTATTAAATCACCTTTGAAATGTAACATATATATTTCATATTTTAACAGTTGGGTTATTAGACACATGACATTATGATTTTTAACTCTTTTATAGGTGCATTTGTTCCTATCTATGTCGGCATATGGACACCATTTTTGCATATAAAATGTCGATGATGGACACATGAAACAAGAATATGGAGTGGATGTTGAGTTTGATCAATATATTAGAGATAGCCACCATGATCAAAACCTAGTACGAGGGACATTAGGCTACATCAAAAATATCCAACAGATAATTGAAGTGCACTTCTCTTCTTTACAATGTGTTATTTTTAGGTGCAAGTGGTGGGACACCTTTGATCAAAATAATGTTTTGGAAGATCTCGATGGTAGGATGATATGTATCAACTCTAGAAATATTTGGGATGAAGATAAGGAGCCTTATTTTTTCCCCAAACACTGAAACCAGGTGTTTTTTTACTGAGATGTGCTGGATAGGGATTTGGAGTTCATATTGAGACATGACCCTAGTTAATTTTTTTATTTTTTTAAGAAAAATATTGTTATCATGCCAAGCAAGCTGGAAGATACTGAATTTGCTCATGAGAACATAGAGTGAGATGGTACCTCTGATATTTCATCAATTATACTATTTAAGATGAGTTTCTATAAATAAAATGATTTAACCTTATAACTAAGACTTTTTTTTTTCGAAATATTATAATATGTATTTTGAATTAATTTTTTTATGTTGTATCAATCCTAAGATCATTTTACTTGATAATTTGCAATTAAAAAAAAAATGCACTTTATCAAGTCCTAAAATAATACAAGTACTTGATTGCTTTAAATGTGTGTGAATGATATCTTCAAAATTTTAAGAAATGAATTAATCTGTATTGTTATTTTTGGTATGTAAGATCATAATAAAATAATAATAATTCTAAACATGAATTTATTTGCATAATTTTCTAAACTTTCTTAGGTGAAAAAAATTCATATTATTCTAGATTTAATATTTTACAATTATTTATATTCTTACAAATTTACAATTTTACAATTATGGTAATTTAACAATATGTATGGAATAAATTTTACTTACGATAGTTTTGGTTCAAAATTGACAATTTTAAAATTTTACAATTTTACAAATTTACAAATTTACAAATTTTACAATTTTAATAAAATTGAATCATGAAAATACATACAATTACAATTACAATTTTACAATTTTACATACATTTACAATTACCAGTACATAATATTTAATAAATATCACGATTTAATATGAAAAATAAACATCACGACCATGATAACCATTGTACACACGTCATATTCTAAAATACACTTTAAAATTCGCTAACATCATCTAATCATCGTGATTATGATCATCTAAAAAAACACAAGCATTGTATTACATCATCACAACATAAACATCAAATATACATCTCATGTCAAATAACCCCTATCACATACACACCTATCTTCAAGCACATTAAATGAACATATCTAACACAACCTAACAATAATAACACCATGATGAGCACAAACATGTAAATTAAGTACATCAACATGAACATAATATACATACATACATACATATATATATATATATATATATATATATAGATAACGTCGAAAATATACAATTGTCATAAAACTTCATATAAATGTCAAATATCTGGTGGTACTATATCAATAGTATAATTAGTACTAGGTGAGACCTGCTAAGTGGATGATCGCGTCTCTTCAGTACTAGGTGCCTGCTAAGCTGATGGAGAGAGCTCAAGACATGCATACTAATCAGGACTTGATGTTGGCTCCTCATATCTATCATGAGATGAAGGAGGAGGAGGTCGAGTACTATAGTTATGATCACTCCAATTGTAAGCTCCAATGTTGATGATCACTCCACTTATCCCTCCTAGCCACCAATACTTTGGAAGCTCCAATGATATGATGCATAAGGGACATCATATCACGGGGCATGTATCTCTAGAGCTGTACGAGCCTACGATTAGCATGGATATCTCTTATCGTAGTAGGGTAGACTCTCTCATCAACCAGGACATGACACAGTCGGTCTCCCAACTCCATCATGAATCAGATGTCCACCCTACGATGCATCTCTATGGGTATCTACATGATCTACACCTGTATCATCTATTGGGGGTGGAATCATGTCCCCAACGAATATCCCAATATCTACAAAATATATAGTACACAACAATAATTAGACAGTTTCATTAAACAATTTAATAAAACAAGCTAAAGAACGTGTTAGAATAAATTTTATTCTAATTAATTGATTAATGTAATAAAATTAAACGATATTAATTTTTAAAAAGAACTAATATTACCTCTAACATCTCGTGGCTCATCCTATGTGAAGGGGATTTTGGTACATCCTTGTCAATCAAACCGGCGTACAGACACGACACCATCAGGAACCACTAATAATAAGAGTCGGCTAGAAACTCTAGTGCATCACTACATATTTTGGCTCGATAGTCGAACAAGCCCCTCTTGGGTATCATCTCGCCCCACATCTACATCCATATATGCAACATCGGAATACAAGGCTGCCGAATAAAAATAGGCCTCGTCTCTGGAAAATTCTTGAAAAATAAACAAAACAACTCTGAAGCAAAAGGGAAGGCCAACCTCTAATGTGCCTAAGAACGACATCTATCTAATGCTATACAAAAATGAAAAGAAAAATGGTGCACCATCTCACAAGTCATGGCGTCTGGAATAAAGAATGAACATAAATAAAGTGGGAAACTAATGGGTTTCACGTCACTAGTATATTGTACAATGGTCTTGAGTAGTAGTGAGAGGCACCTCAGCTCCTCTAGACCAAAATAAGCACTCCATAACTGACCATGAGACACCTAAAAAGCTATAGGATAAGGTATATCAGCTATAATGTATGTCTGTGAGTAAGCCAACTAACACCCTGCTGCATAACTGATAGGGATAGGACTTGGGCCAAATCCTTCCCTGACGGAAACAAAACTGAAAGTCGTCCCCAAGGAGAGCTGATCTACTGTAATCACTCTGTCAACATTTTCCCTTCCATTAGCTTCTTTTACTTCCACGTGGCCTTCTCTGATTTCTTCGAGTTTTATTTGTCAAATTCGAGGAATTTGACAAATACACATTATCCATAACCTTTTGCAATTAAATTATATAACCGAACTTTATATTAATAACCAACGCTTTTTGAATAAATGACTCTTAATAGACCTATGGCTCTGGGCCCCACCTCTATGATCGATAGCCCAATCAAATGCACACACAGTACCTCAGTTATCGTCTGCGCATATTTATCAAATGATCACCATCTGATGGCTCCTTCCTAGATCAACGGGGTTCCACGATATTGCTCGGCTTCCTTATACAGACTTTAACGTGCGATGGCGCACAGCAACGACAGTTTTGGAACTTTTCCAACGCCATGTGTCAAATTCTCAGTGGAATTGCTCCCCAACTAGGAAATACCGCTTATCTCCTAAGGGCGATGTGATGTGGGAAATCCGGCTTCGTAAATCCTCTCGCAATTTCAGAACAGTGATTGACCACTGGTTTAAGTCAGTTACACTATTATTTTATTTATTAACTTATGTCTAATCCTCGATCAAGGTTTTCATAGCAAACAACTCTGTCTCGGGAGTTCTACTATTTAAACAGTGTTCACGACCATGGATCCTCTACACAGGCCTCGCTTGTGGGTGGGATTAATTCAACAAGGTTTGTTCGTATAAATTTGAGAGAAACAACAGAAAGAGGGATGCGGAATCTATACTATAATTCAACTCAGTAATTATATATGCATAGAGTTCAATCGCCTCACAATTAAACAATTTCTTCACAAATAAGGATTCGAGACAATTCTATGGCCAATGAGCACTGAAATTATTTAACTGGAAGCAATTGTTAACACACATATTTTATCGCAGAAATCTCTCTCTCTTTCTCCTCTCCTCTCTTCTTCTCAATGCATCCGAAGAATACAAATTATATACATTACAGTGCATCTCTTCGGTTCCTCTGTGAGGACCATTTTAGGAAATCAAAAGCCTAATTACAATAATTCAACTAACTGAAACATGACAGATGGATCGAATCTAACTATTTGACTTATACAAATTCTAACTAATCTAAATGATACAGTCAGCTGAGGTATTGAAACCTATCTGTTACAATTCAAATGTTTTCGAACCCTCCTAGCCACAACATGTGGACAAAACCTCCTACATTGCTGGCCAGTGTCTAATGCCCCTGCATCAGAATCTCGAGGGAAATTTTCTTCATGGGCTCCTATCCACGAGCTCTTCCACTAATCTTCCTATCTTCTGCAACATCCTTTCATTCATCCAAGTGGTATCTTCCTCTGGCTTATCCTTCCATTTGATTAAGTACTAAAAGTACTCTTGCCCACTGGTCCTCTTGAACACTCTTTTGTCCAATATATTCTCTGGTTGCAATGGTTGCACTAGAGATAACTGCTCTTTCCACTCAAACTATCCCTTGTCTGCTGATCTTTCTTCTCCACCATCATCTTCATACTTGTACAAATCTGCAACATTAAAAATGGGAGATATTCCAACATCAGGAGGTAATTCAATCTCATAAGCATTTGCAGAAAACTTTCTAAGTATCTTTCATGGCCCAATCTTTTTAAACTTCAACTTATTATACTGCTTCTTTGGGAATCTCTCCTTTCTCAAGTGTGCCAAAACCAAATCTCCTACTTCAAAATGAACTTCTTTTCTAATCAATTCTGCTCTGCTTTTGTATTTTATGTTGCTGTCTTGTAGTTGTTGTTTCACTTGTTCATGTATGGCCTGGATCTCTGAAGCAAGTTCCTCACCATCTGCACTCCTTAGCTTTGCCCTTCCTAGATTTCTTAACTCTGATATTCCTTTGGGGTGCATTCCATAAACAATATGGAATGGGCTCTGCCCCGTGCTCCTGTTTGGTGAGTCATTATATGCATATTCTTCCCAGGGAAAAATATGGTCCCACTGCTTGGGACGCTCTCCTGCAAGACTTCTCAACAAATTTCCCAGACTCCTATTCACTACCTTAGTTTTTCCATCAGTTTGAGGATGATAAGCTAAGCTGAAACTCATTTTGTTACCAAGTTTCTTCCATAGTGTCCTCCAAAAATGACCCACAAATATAGTGTCTCTATATGAAACAATTCTCTTGGGCAACCCATGCAATCTAACAACTTCTTTGAAAAACAAGTTAGCAACATGGGTGGCATCACTAGTTTTATAGCATGGAAAAAGATCTACCATTTTGGAGAATCTCTCTACTACAACAAAGGCTGCATCATTCCCCCTCTAAGTCTTGGGAAATCCTACAACAAAATCCATACTCACCATGTCCCAAAGCTTGTCTGGAATAGGCAAGGGAGTGTACAATCCTGCATGCTGGCTCCTTCCTTTAGCATATTGACAGATTTTGCAATTATTCACAAACTTATCCACTTCTGTTCTCATCCTGGGCCAGTAATAGAAGTAACTCAGCTGCTCGTAGGTCTTATCAATACCAAAGTGCCTAGAAAGTCCACCACTATGCTTCTCTTTGATCAAATTTTCTCTCCTGGAACATTTTGGTACACACAGTTGGTTTCTTCTGAATAGTAATTCCTCCTGCAAGATATAATCCATCCACTGGCTTCTATCTGTTAAAACAGTGTTACAACATGCCTCAAATGCTTCCTTAAAATCTAAATCTGTTTTTTACAATTCTTTGAGAAAATCAAACCCTACAACTTCTAAATTAGTTTCTTGAACAATCATGTGCATCCTACTCAAAGCATCAACTACTTTATTTGCTTGGCCACTTATATATTTCAAAACAAAATTAAAACCTTGGAGATACTCAACCCATTTAGCATGCTTATGCTTCAACTTGGGTTGTTGTACAATATATTGCAAAGCATGATTGTCATAATATAATACAATTTCCCTGGACATCAAATAATTTCTCCACTTTTTCAATGCTTGAACAATTGCATAGAATTCCTTCTCATAAGAGGAATATTTTCTCCTCGTGTAATTCAAATTTTCATTGAAATAGCCTATAGGCCTATCATCCTGACTCAACACAGCTCCAATGGCCTCTCCACTGGCATCACATTTTACTTGAAATGGTTTAGTAAAATCAAGCAGAATCAAAACAGGCTTCTTAGTTATCTTTTGCTTCAAAAGTTTAAAATTTCTTTCTGCTTCAGTAGTCCACTTAAATGGTTGTTTGCTCTTCTTTATTGTCTCAATTATGGGTGCATTTATCTTACTTAAGTTCCTTATAAACTTTCTGTAAAAACTAGCAAGTCCATGGAAACTTCTTACTTCAAAAACATTCTTGGGTGAAGGCCACTCCGCAATCGCCTTAACCTTTTCTGGGTCCATCTTCAATCCTTCTGCGGAAACAACAAAGCCCAAATACACCAACTCTTATTTCATGAATAAGAATTTTTTTAAATTTATCAACATTTTCTTTTGGTGTAGCTTTTTCAAGACATGATTAAGATGCCTTAAATGTTCTTCTTTAGTTCTGCTGAAAACTAATATATCATCCAAATATACTATCAAAAATTTACCAATGAATTCTTTCAATACTTCATTCATAAGTCTCATGAAAGTGCTAGGTGCATTTGACAACCAAAAAGGCATGACCATCCATTCATACAGTCCTTCATTTGTTTTAAAGGCATTTTTCCACTCACCACCCTCTCTTATTCTGATCTCATGATATCCAATTTTTAATTCTATCTTTGAAAAATATTTAGCACCACTCAAACAGTCCATTAAATCCTCAACTCTGGGCAAAGGGAATCTGTATCTGATTGTGATCTTATTGATTGCTCTGGAATTAGTACACATTATCTAGCCCCCATCTTTCTTTGGGCTCAATACTATTGGTACTTCACATGGACTCAAACTTTCTCTAATCAGCCCCTTGTCCACAAATTCCTGTACATGTCTCCTGATTTCCTCATTTTATGTGGGATTCATTCTGTAGGCTTCCTTATTTGGCAGATTTGAACCAGGGATAAAATCTATCTGATGGCTGATCTTTCTCACAGGTGGCAGCTCATCAAGTAAATCATCGACAATAATGTCACAATAGTCATCTAACATCTCTTGGATTTGTACTGGAAAATCTGAAATACTTGTAGAAGTAATAACTACCTTAGGCTTGCAAACTAAAGCAAAACTTACCTCTGCCTCTTCTATCTGCTGCAGATATTCCTTCCCGCTCAGCAACAAGGTCTTCAGATCAATCACTCTACTGGATGGCTCTCCTTCTTCCATGGGTATCAATGTATGATGTACCCCATCCTTGAAGAACTTGTAAGTGTTCTTCTTGCCATCATGCACTGCTCCTCTGTCAAACTACCAAGGTCTACCCAACAGTATATGACACACATCCATGTGCATTACATCGCATAGGACCTTATCTTTTTATTTGCCTATTTGCAGCTCTATCTCACAATGTTATTTTACAACCAGCTAGTGATATTTATGCATCCAGGACACCGTGTAGGTAGTTGGATGCTCCCTTGTCTTCAACTTCAACTTTTCTATCACCTTAGTGGAAACCAGATTGTCTATGTTGCCACTATCAATGACTAGCTGGCAGCATTTCCCTTGGACTTTTCATATGCTCCTAAACAAAGTCTTCCTTTGTGCAGGCTCAGTGGCCTCTTTGGGTTGCTTCAACAGGACCTTGTTAACCACCAACGGCTCTCCCCTCTCTGGTAGAATTTCTTCTTCAATTTCTGCCTCTTCTCCGGCCTGGGCAACAAAATCATTTCTTGGACCAGCACCCACATTCTTTGGACACTCATAGTGCTTATGTCCCACTTGCTGACATCTATAACACCTCAAATCTCTACCTCTGCCTATGTCTATGCTTCCTCTTCCTTTTCCTCTGTAAGAACCCCTTATACCCCTTGCATCATCCTCTGTAGATGCATTCTGAGGTGAGCTACTATTAGCTCCATCCCTGGGTGTAGTAGGCTTTCATCTACCACCCTGACTTCCCTTTCCACGGAAAGTACCTCTCTTCTTGGCAGACTATTTCCTCAGGAGTTTCTCCTTTGCTTTCAAGGCCATCTGATAGGCCTCTTCAACTGTCTTAGGAGACAGGAGACCAATCTCATCTTGGATCTCCAGCTTGAGACCATTCACATATCTGGCAGTCTTCTCTGGTGTGTCCTGGAATGTCCTAGCTCTTATGCTTACTCTGTATAATTCCTCTGTGTATTATTTTAATGTCAGCAACCTCTGTCTCAGGTTTTTCATTTTCCTATACAATTTCAGTTGATAATCACAAGGCAAGAATTCACCTTTTAATTTAGCCATCATTCTAGTTCATATTTTGATAGATTGCTTGCAAAATCTCCTTTTTTCTGCCTGCACTCCATCCCACCAGAGTGCATCATGTCCTTTCAGCTTTGTCACCGCAATCTTGACCTTTTTATCGTCGCTTATTTCTTCATATTTGAAGCACTTGTTAATTTCATTTATCCAGTCCACCAAATCCTCTAGATTCAATCCTCCTGCAAAATTTGATACTTCAATCCTGGGCTTAACTGCAGACCCTAGAACAGTTCTGAGGAGCCTCATGTCGAGAGGAATTTCAACATTTTCTTCCGCTTCTTCTAATTTAGGTTCACTGATGTCTTCAGGATCTCTGGTCTGTCTTCGCTCCATGGCATCCATTCTGGCCCCAAACCTCTGCAAAATCTCCAACACTTCTGCATTGGTAACAAGTCTCCTTCTGCTAGCACCTCTACCAACTCGGATTTCCATGTTAGTTCCTTGCAAAAACAGCTTAAAAATAACGGCTTTGATACCACAAATGACAAAAATAAAACTAAAAGTCGTCCCCAAGGAGAGCTGATCTACTGTAATCGCTCTGTCAGCATTTTCCCTTCCATTAGCTTCATTTACTTCCACGTGGCCTTCTCTGATTTCTTCGAGTTTTATTTGTCAAATTTAAGGAATTTGACAAATACACATTATCCACAACCTATGGAAATTAAATTATATAACCGAACTTTATATTAATAACCAACGCTTTTTGAATAAATGACTCTTAATAGACCTTTGGCTTTGGGCCCCACCTCTATGATCGATAGCCTAATCAAATGCATGCACAGTACCTCGGTTATCGTCCACACATATTTATCAAACGATCACCGTCCGATGGCTCCTTCCGAGATCAACGGAGTTCCACGATATCGCTCAGCTTCCTTTTATGGACTTTAACGTGCGATGGCACGCAGCAACAACAGTTTCGAAACTTCACCCAATGCCACATGTCGAATGCTCAGTGGAATCGCTCCCCAGCGAGGAAATACCGCTTATCTCCGAAAGGAAGTGCGATATGGACAATCCAGCTTCGTAAATCCGCTCGCGGTTTCGAAAAAGTGATTGACCACTGGTTTAACTCGGTTATGCTATTCTTTTATTTATTAACTCACGTCTAATTCTTGGTCAGGGTTCTGATAGCAAACAACTCTGTCTCGGGAGTTCTACTATTTAAACAGTGTTCACGACCATGGATCCTCTACACAGGCCTCGCCTATGGGTGGGATTAATTCAACATGGTTTGTTCAGATAAATTTGAGAGAAACAACAAACAGAGGGATGCAGAATCTATACTATATTTCAACTCAGTAATTATATATGCACAGAGTTCAATCGCCTCACAATTAAACAATTTCTTCACAAATAAGGATTCGAGACAATTCTATGGCCAATGATCACTGAAATTATTTAACTGGAAGAAATTGTTAACACACAGATTTTATTGCAGAAATCTCTCTCTCCTTCTCCTCTCCTCTCTTCTTCTCAATGCATCCGAAGAATACAAATTATATACATTACAGTGCGTCTCTTCGGTTCCTCTGTGAGGACCATTTTAGGAAATCAAAAGCCTAATTACAATAATTCAACTAACTGAAACATGACGGATGGATCGAATCTAACTACTCGACTTCTAAAATTCTAACTAATCTAAATGATACAGTCAGCTGAGGTATTGGCACCTAGCTGTTACAACTCAAATGTTTTCGAACCCTCCTAGCCACAACATGTGGACAAAACCTGCTACATTGTTGGCTAGTGTCTAATGCCCCTGCATCATTCCCTCTCCTAGATAGGCAAGTAATAAAATATATGTCCTCCTCAGTGGGCTCGTACCACTGGCAAGGACACACCTAGAAATCCTATAGGTGGGCATCCCACCTATAGATCATTTGTCCCAATAACCCATTGTGCCCCTTCAGGGATGTAGCCTCCTCATAAAGCTTGAGGAGGCCTACCTCTGTTAGGAGCAACTTGGTGGGTGTCGTAATAGGGCGAGGGTACACACATTTCTCTCTCTCCCTTTCCTCCCACACCTGAATCATGTTATAACAGTCCTCCATATGTTCTTGTTGTTCCATTTTCTCTCTCTATTGAGGTTGCTGAAAGATTCACATATTAAATACATTTCTTTTATTAAATGAAAAATATATTTACATATATATATATATATATATATTAATTATTGAAAAAAAAAAACACAACGTGCATTATAATGCACCGCACATGGTGCGCATGAAAAAATTTCGCACACGGCGCAAACAGGAAATTGTTTTGTGTGGTGCGTTGACCAAACTAACCACACTAGGGCAGATAATTTTCTCAACGCACTACCCGAAAGCAGTACATAGTTAACGGTGTGGTGTTGTAAATGACCAAACCGTTAATAATGTATTTCTGTCAGGCGGTGCGTTGACCAAACTATCTGCCCTACAGCAGTTAGTTTTGTCAATGCACCGCCCAAAAATAGTACATAATTAAAAATGCAGTCATGTAAATGACCACATCTCCGTGTTATTTAAAAAAAAAATATCGTTACGCATTTTCTTGGTACCACATCAGAACTTGGTGTGGTTTCCATTAACATTGTTCACAGTGCAGCTTGTAGATTTACAAGAAGCACCATGAACAGTGCGAGATGAATGACTTGAACCCACCACACATACCTTTTTTTTAACGGTAAATTTTAAGTTAATCTGAAAAATTAATCCACAAAAAAGGTTTTGTTATTGAGAAACAATTATATTACCTATATATTTGTGCATTGAGAAGGCATCTTTGATGAGGAATACAAAGAAAAAAAATTACCCACCATTTTCGAAAATTTGAACTCCACACAGTGAGCAATGGGCATGAGAAACGCGAGCAATGGGAGCACCAATGGCAGGGTGCCTTAGAGAAGACAAAATGAAATTGATACGTGACAGCTCTAGAGCACTGAACAAGTAAAAATGAGGCTTTTTACGACCGGTATTTTTTTTAACTAACCCTTTTTCATTGTGCCTGATTTTGAGAAGCACCAGGTAGTTTTATCAATGGCGCACCGCACATCATTACGACGTGTTGGATTATGGAGATGCACTAGGTTGTTTTGTACATATAGCACCGGTGCACTGTAAAATTTAGATGCACCGGGCCAGTCTGTATGGAAAGCACGATGTCTCTGTGTGCTAATTGATAGTACGCACCGGTGCACTGTTCATAAGACACACTGGTGCATGTTACGATTGAATAGAATAATAGATATCAAGCTTCTATAAAAATGACTCCCTTTAAAGCCTTGTATGGCAGGAAGTGCCACACACCTCTAAGATAGAGTTAGGAAAAACATAGAAAATTTTTGGACGAGACACATTACTGGAAATGGAAAAGATGGTAGGAAACTCAGAAAGAACATAAAAATTGCATAATGTAGAAAAAAATAAATTGTTGAGAAAAGGATGTCTCACAAGGATTTTAGAGTCAAGGAACATTTGTACATAAGATTTAAACCAATGAAAATCACCTTAAGGATGGAGACTTGTTAGTGCAACTATTCTTTCGGCCTTTTGGAGTTTTGGAGATAGTGAGACAAGTAGCCTATCAGTTGGCATTGCCTAACCACATAGAAGCACATAATGTTTTTCATCTATCTTTTTTAGAAACTTATTTCCATGATAGTTATGATATAACTGATTTGAATTTAATAGAGGTGGAACCAGAAGTACATTTTATATCAAAGATAGATCTTACTCCAGAATCGAGCCATTTCTCAAGTCAAAGTTCACTGGAACCAGTTTATGCCTAATGAAGCCATTGGGGAAATGGGGGACCAAATATGGGAGGATTTTCCACCAGTGTTCTAAATGGAAGGGAAATGGACATCCAACACCGAGGAAGGTGTTGAATAAAAGGGGGGAATATGTAACACCCCTACGTTCAACATGTTAATGTTGAATTCTTTTAGACATGCACTATTTTGTTGGACTCAATCGCTAGGAAAGCGATGCTTAATATTTTAAGATGATGTTGTCAGGTTAATTGTTGTGATGTAATAAATTAGTTATATTAAATAAATAATAATTTTAGAAATTACTCAAGAATGGGAGTACTAGAGTAAGAATTTTTCCTTCTAGTTTGAAACCACTCATTGGGGGCTAAGTTCAAATGAATCTTCCCTAAAATCCCTAGGAGTAAATAATAGAAGAAAATGGATTGAATATGATGAAAGAGAAATATTGTATTAAATCACTTAGCTAATGAATTATACTAAGGTCACGCAAAATAAAAAGTTGCAAGAAAAAATGCAGGCCTTAAAGAAAAATGAAAGAAAGTTTTTTGAAAAAATAAACATAAAAGGCCTAGGAAAATGGGTTGGCAAGCCCAAAAATCAGGACGTTGTAAAGATTTGTTGGGAAGAAAACTTATAAAGTAAAACCACCCACGACTCAATGAGGTTTTTAATTCTAGGGGCAAGCAGATGTTATCTCATGGGGAATTTTTGGAGTCATTTCATGGTGGGGAGGAGTGCATCAACTGCACTATTGAGTAATTTATTGAGGAGGACAATTTTGGTTAGAATTATCGTTCCATTGTTTGAGGAAGACAATTTTGGTTAGAATTATCATTCCATATTTTACTTTTAATGGGATTTTATTTTTAGAAAATTTTGCGTCTCTCATCTCTAAGCTATGAAGAAATGTATTTTATAACTTTAAAATTTATAAATTCGAATTACTCACACTTGGTAGAATTTTATTAGGTGGATGAAGTATGCTTGCATGTACAAAATTATGAAAGAGTAATTTGTATAAAATAATCAAGTCGTGACTTAAACACATGGGATTATAATAGTTCCTTAGGGTTGAAGTACTGATAATAGGAAGAATTTCATATATAAATATGCTCACTAGAAGAGATAAATCTGTCTTCATAGTGACAATAGTGAGGTGTACATTATGGAAGCCTTGTTGTAAAGATCGAGCCACTACGAAAAGGTGGAAACAATTAGCAATACTTTTTAAAGAGAAAGTAAACAGAGAGAAAATGACTAGCATATGAGGAAGTAAGGCCACAATAGTATGTGTGAGAAGACTGATTCTATTTTCTCCAAATCGTGTATGAGGAAATTCATATACATGGAGTATGCACCGACACCTTTTGATGTTATAGAAGTCAATAATATTTAAAATTAAAATAAATAAAAAAATGTGTTTTTGTAGGAATTTTTTGAAAGGAAACCACAAATGTTGAATACGAGTTTTCTTTCTTGGGAATGGTAGTATCGAAAGAAAAATGAACTTATTATTTCATAGGCATAGTATTATACCTAAGTGACCTATGTTCCACAAAGTGTGAGTATGCGTATTAAAGTCATACATCGAGGAATTGAAAGTTAAGAAACCTAAAAGGGTACAATATACTTAAGGTATATTTTCCATATCCTAATGTCAAAATATATAATTACTTTCCGCACGCAAAGTTAGACAAACAATTAAGTGAATCAGTTGAGTTGAGTGATAGATAGATTTGGTGAGTGAGTTAGAGAGTGAGTTAAGTGAGTTGATCAAGTTTAGTTATGTGAGAGTGTGTGCATGTCAATAGGTTAAATACCCTTCACCAGATTCATTGTATTCATTGAGTGAGATTTTTATTTAGAGTGATTGAGATTAATTGAAAAGCCACAACTCATTGTTTTGTGTGTGAAATACTTGTCTTATTGTGTGATTGAATCCTCTGGCTATCCATCAAATTGTTATCAGAGATGAGGAAGGATCATAATATCCGTGGGCGAGCAGAGCCAGAGAAAGAGGCCAAGAGTAGAAATTCCGTCAATTTTTTTTTTAAATAACAAAAAAAAATTACATGCATAGGTCCGCATGTTTGCGGTGAAGGAACAACGGAGGTCCACATCTTCTCTGAAGAAAAACTGCAGAGATTTTGGCAACATTACGATTGAAAAAAAATTGGGTTTAGTCTGCAAGCTACCTTCATTGAGGATGCGGAGTAGTTTTAAAGCTTTGTGGCCTATAGGAGAAGTAGTCAATGCACATTGGTGGTAGGCTTTAATTTAAAAAACAAAACAAAAAACGAGGGATTTGACATTATCGGATGGGGAAGAGTACGTATTGAGCCTTATTTATTGCAATTCATTGATTTTGTTTTAACGTATTCCAAAAAAGGCCTTTTAAATATTGCAAAGGTTCAAGGTTTTGTTTTTGAGTTAATAATATTTTAAAAAGGTTCTTCATAAAGCATATGAAGAGGATTTTTCACGCATATTTTCAAAAGGATTTGCAAATATTATTATATTAAGCCCTTTTTTTTAAGGGGTTTATTATATAAGATTTTTTTTTTAAATATATTTTTTTTATAAAATGAATTCTTTTATAAAACTTAGGGTTTTAAGTTTATTTTTTGAGTTTTGTAGAGCACATATAAAAGAAGAAATTTTAGGGTTTTATCAAAGAAATTTTTTTTGAGGCAAGATGGCCACATCAAATTTTCAGCCACAACTTCCTTCTTTCAATGGGAAATATTACACTGTGTGGGCCATTAAGATGGAGACCATGCTAAAAGCACATGATGCCTGGGGTCATGTCATGTTTGGGTTTGTAAAACCTCAAGATGATGCAGAAGAACGAGCCCTCAGTAATGCAGAGAGGGAACAATGGAAGAAATACAAGCTGAAGAATGCACAAGCATTTATTCTAATCTAGTAGGGAGGAACAGAGTAGTGTTCCAGAAGATAATGCTAACTTCTTCAGCAAAGGAAGCATGGGAAACTTTGGCGACAAGCTATCAACGTATTGCTAAAGTTAGTATTGTTAAGTTGCAGAATACTAGGACAGATTTCAAAATTTTTTAGATGAAAGAGATACAAGACATTGATTCCTTCATGAATAGGGTTATTTCTATCTTCAATTAGTTAAAAATATATGGTGAAGATGTTAAAGATCGAACAATTATTGAGAAGGTTCTTCGATCTTTTGCTACCAAGTTTGATGTTGTGGTAGCAACCATAGAAGAAGCGAAGGATATGGAAAAACTGACAGTTGATGAGTTGATGGGATCTCTTCTATTGCATGAGGCAAGGATAAATAGAAATAAGGATTCCACTCTAGAAACTAACTTCAAAATTCAAGTTTATATTTCAAGAGGGCGAGGCAGAGGTTGATCAAGAGGCAGAGGACAAGTCAGTAGCTATGGTGGTCAGCGTGATGGCCGAGAAGAGCATGAGCATCAAAGTGGAAGCAACAACAATAGAAGATTTCACGACAATCAAAGGTTTGAAAAATCAAAGGTGAAATGTTATTATTGCAATATATTTGGTCATTATGCTCATGATTCTAGGAAGAAGATAGATGATCAAGGAAATTAGAGAGCTAATGTTAGTACAGATAATACTAACTGCATGTTTCTAGCATGAAACACCATGCATCCACCGTTTAATAAGGTCTGCCTATTAGACAGTGGTTGAAGTAACCACATGACAAGCACAAGAATTTGGTTGCAAATTTGGATGCCTTCGTGAAGACAGAGGTAAAGTTTGGGACTGACAAGAATGTGGATGTAGATGGAAAAGGAGTGGTCAAATTTGTGACCAAGAAGGGGGAGCCAAAAACCATATCAAAGGTATATTATGTCCCTGGACTGAAACACAATTTGATAAGTGTTGGCCAATTGACACAGAAAGGATACAAAGTTATCTTTCAAGGGAAACAATGTGTTATTTACAACAAATCCCCAAGAAAGCAGCTAATTACAAAGGTGCATATGACAAGGAACATACCCTTTCCTCTAATTATGAACTACAATGATCATGTTAGTTCTTTTACAACTATATCTTCTAATGATTACTGGTTATGGAACTTTTAGTTTTGGCACTTGCATTTTTCTAGTTTGAGATTGTTGTAGCAGAAACAAATGGTCAGAGGTTTACCTCCCATCAACGAACCTGCTAGCACTTGTGAGTGTTGCATCATGGCAAAAAAACACTATGAAATTTTTCCAAAAGGAGTTTCTTACAGAGAAAAGAAACCACTTGATTTGGTGCATACCGACCTGTGTGGACCTATGAGGACATAGTCAATTGATGGAAGTTGTTACTTCCTCACTTTTATTGATGACTATAGCAGGAAGACTTGGGTTTACTTCTTGAAGAAGAAGTTTGAAACCTTTTCAAAGTTCAAAGATTTCAAAGAATTAGTGGAGAATCAAAGTGATCGACAGATCAAGGTATTGAGATCTGATCGTGGTGGAGAATATGATTCGAAGGAATTCCATGAGTACTGCAAACAACATGGAATCAGAAGACAGTTTACGACCAGATACACACCGCAGCAAAATGGTGTAGCAGAGAGAAAGAACCAAACCATCATGAACATGACAAGGATAATTTTGAAATCAAGACACTTGTCTAATGAGTATTGGGCAGAAGTAGTTGCATGTGTTGTTTATGTGATAAAAAGATCTCCTACAAAGAGTGTGATGAAAAGAGTTCTAGAAGAAGCATGATCAGGTATGTCATGCAGTGTCTCTCATTTCCGAGTTTTTGGATGTGTAGCCTATGCACATGTGCCTAAACAAATAAGAAGAAAATTAGATGATCAAAGTGAAAATGCATTTTTACTGGTTATAGTGAGCAATCAGAAGCTTACAAATTGTATAACCCTGTCACCAACTTGAAGACAATCATTATAAAAGATGTTTTGTTCAAAGAATAAGATTCATGGAATGAGACTGTAGACACACTAACCGATGCAAAAACACCATCGATGGAGGAGGAGTATTTAGAAGAAGAGGAGCAGCAAAAACCAAGAGAGCAGACACCAAACGGAGTCACACCAACAAGGACTCCTAGAGTTTCAGAGCAACATAGATCTTCAAGAAGATCAATAGACCAGAATTCTCCAAGCAGAGAATCAGGTAATGAATCAAGCAACGGTAATAAAAAGATGAGAAGACTAAAAAACATTTATGATGATTTGGATGTTTGTTCAAATTTTGCATTGTTGGCATTCCAACCTTCTTCTTTTGAAGAAACAATCAGAGATGACAATTGGGTGCAATATATGAAGAAATGAATTCAATTGAAAATAATGATACATGGGATTTGGTTGATTTACCAAACGATAAAAATCTTATTGGTGTGAAGTGGGTGTACAAGACTAAAGTGAATGAGAAAGGTGATATTGACATATTTAAATAAATACTTGTAGCAAAAGGATTCTCACAGTAGCCGGGAATAGACTTTGGGGAAACATTTTCTCCGGTAGCCAGATTGGATATTGTAAGAGCAGTTCTAACGACAACAACCCAAAAAAAAAGGAAAGTATATCAGATGGATGTCAAATTAGCCTTCTTGAATGGAATTTTAGAAGAAAAAAATAATGTGCAACAGCCTCTAGGTTATGAAGTTGAAGGTAAAGAAGATAAATTTTATATATTGAAGAAAGTGCTCTATGGACTGAAGCAAGCACCTAGAGCATGGTATAACAAAATTGACAGCTACATGATCAAGAATGGATTTTTCAGAAGCAACATTGGGCCTACCATATACACAAAGGTAAACGAGCATGGACATATTTTGATTGTTTTATTATATGTCGATGATATTATTTTTACAGGTGATCTTGAGATAGATGAATTTAAATCAGCCATGATGAAAGAATTTGAGATGACAGATCTAGGTCTCATGAAATATTTTCTTAGAATTGAAGTTGAGGAATCTGAAAAAGGAATTTTTATTTTTCAAAATAAATATGCAAGAGATTTGTTGAAAAGATTTAGGATGGATAATTCCAAACCTGTATCTACACCAGTAGCAATAGGTACAAAGTTAAGTAAGGATGATGAAGGGGCGGATGTCAATCCAACTCTATTCAAAAGATTGGTTGGCAGCCTCATGTATCTCACAACTACAATACCAAATATTATGCAGGGAGTGTGTTTGAATTCTAGATTCATGGAGACTCCAAAAAATGCACATTGGAGTGTTGGAAAAATAATTCCGAGATACATAGTAGGAACTAGAGATTATGGCATAATGTATTCAAGTAAATAAAATAAAGATTTGTTTGGATACACAGATAGTGATTTTTCAGGAAGTTTGGATGATCGAAAGAACACATCTGGTTATGTTTTTCATCTCGGTTCAGGAACGATAGCATGGTCATCTAAGAAGCAGCATATTGTGACACTATCATCAGCATAAGAAGAATATGTAGCATCAACTTCAGCAACATGTCAAGTAGTATGGTTAAGAAGAGTGTTGGATGGACTCAAGCAGAAACAACAAGGATCAACAACGATATACTGTGACAACACATCAACGATTGTACTATCCAAGAATAGTGTGTTTCAACAAAAGAGCAAGCATATTGATACTAGATATCACTTTATTTGAGAACTTGTGAGAAATGGAGAAGTTCACTTGAAGCCTTGTAGAATGAGTGATCAATTGGCTGATATCTTTACAAAGACATTAGCAGTAGATTTGTTTGAGTTTCACAAAAGAAACTTGGGTGCTGTAAGCATAACTTAGATTGAGTTTTCATGAGTTACGTTTTATTTTAGAGGTCGTAATTAAGGGGGAGTGTTAAAATATATAATTACTTCCCGCATGCAGAGTTAGACAAACAATTAAGTGAATCAGTTGAGTTGAGTTATAGGTAGATTTGGTGAGTGAGTTAGAGAGTGAGTTAAGTGAGTTGATCAAGTTCAGTTATGTGAAAGTGTGTGCATGTAAATTAGGTTAAATACCCTTCACTAGGTTCATTGTATTCATTGAGTAAGATTGTGATTTAGAGTGATTGAGATTAATTGAAGAGCCACAACTCACTTTTTTGTGTGTGAAATACTTGTGTTATTGTGCGATTGAATCATCTGGCTATCCAACACCTAATTACATTAAAAGTCTTTATGTAAAAGAAACAAAACTAATATCATAACAGAAAACACTTAGACAATAATTTTTAATATAAATACTATAGTGGATTTCCGATCCGAAAATGATGCTCCTTAAGAAAGAAGATCTCTTTCAGTCACATAAAGAATTTCACAATCCATACTTCAATGAAACATAATTCTATGAATAATCGACATAACCAAATAACGAGTATAATAAGGTTTAATATTGATATGGATGTAGTTAGAAAGAATAGTTGATCATAAAATAAGAGAGGTACTTCCACTTATTAGAAACTTAAAATTTTGTTCTTTTCCTTATGATGTAAGAATTTGAGAGATTGTAGATATTCCTAAAACATGGAACATACAACAAAATATAACAAAGAATTAACTAAAAAGTAAAAATATAGTATTTAGTAATGAAAGTAATGGTAGCATTTAATTATTCAATCTCAAAATAACCTTACAATTGAAACCTCCAAACCTTAATGGTTCTGTAGTAGAAATATCATAATGAAATAAAAACTTAATTATAGTAGACCGGAGGTCTCCATTTGAAATGTTCCAATGTGTAGCTATATATTAGTTACTGGAAACAAACAAATGACAGGTCATAAGCCGAGCACAGAATGTCATGTCAGTAGCGTTATTAAGTTCGCATTCAAATTCTACTCTACAATGAGATGGAGCTGCCACATCTCACTGCAACCCTATAGCAAGTATCCAACGGAAAACATTCTGACAACCGACTTGTGGCATATCAACCAGAAATCAGGGTTGTAAAATGCTTCTCTCTCAGCTTTAGCCTCTCGGATGGAAACTCGAGCCACATTGACCCACATTGAGTAGTCGTACCAGCCAAAAATTCCGTTGAAGAACACTTAGAGTACATTAGGATATTTCACATATATGGAATGCAAAATTATGAAATTGACATGGGAGCGGGCGATTTCTTGTTACCAGGGTTGACAAAACATTCCCCTACACAGTTCATATATAAAAAGCCTCAGTTCAGAACAAAATGAAATTATAGAAAATATATACTCCAAAAGAAAATGGTTAACCAGAAAGGGTTTAAGCAAAACTATGTGGCCAAATTTCACCAAGTCAACACCAATAAATGACAAGCACAGAAAAAAAAGAAATTCCGACCATTAAATTTAGTACTTGGGGTTAAAAAAAAAAAATTACCTATGCCATGACCAGCACGTTAACCCTCCAACAATACCTCTTAGAGGATGCATTAGGAGATTTGGGAATTGTAAGAAATTTTCATGGGGGCGAATGGGAACCCTAGTGGGAAATTATCAATAAAATCATAGGGCGAGTAAGAAAACTGAGATTTAACAATAAAAATAGAGACTGTCTGAACGAGAATTCGTTGTGGAATAGTCCCTAGAGAGTTATGGTGTCATCCATAACCTGAGTCGATTCGCCAGGTTGAAGGAACCCTTTACACTGCGTTAAAAAAAAATTAGCATTAACTAGACAAAATATAGAAAATTATCTATCTTACGAGTAACCTCTATAATTCTTTCAAGAATCAGAGGAAGGGGTGATATCAACACCACCGGACTCTTGTAAAAGGCCACCTCCACCTCTCTCAGAGTGACATTGTGCCAAGGTCGAACTATTCAACAAAAGAAAAAGAAAAATAATGAAGACATGCCTAACCCATGGTCGACGTTGAGGGTTTGTGAGAACAAACCTTCACACTTAGATCAAGCGACAAGGTCTATGCCATTCACAAGGTTATGTACATGATATGCATGTGAACTTCACATAGATTGCGGTTGCGTGGCTATTGATAATTCGTCACACAAAATTCTTCATTTAATCCCACACGAAACCTTTGGAATCTGAATTTACTGAATTTAAGAAGAAAGTTAACCTTTAGAAGGCCAAAGTTTCGCCAACCCAAATATATATAATTCTCAATGGAAGTCGTTGGGACAGTATAAAGGCTTTTAAATCATATGCGTGCCAACATACCACATCCACGATGCCAGGTATGTGACATTTACCAAATCCTTTGCTCTCATCCAAAGCACACATTTTCTATCCTTTTCTCTCATGCAAAGTACACATTGTCTAAGCACGAACATTATTTAATACCTTACTTAAAGGAAATATAACTCGCAATCATCATAATCATATTTCAAACTCAACCATGATCCTTTTCATAATTACAAACACCTCATCTATTTTGATGAATTCAAAATTCCAGGATCATCTCATTTCTACCCTCATCATATCATGAGAGAAGCTTTTGAAATAGAAAAATTTCTGAATAATTTAAATTGACAAATTTTTTTATAACTTAAATCAATTTTAGAAAATCATTATCCAATATCTTTCTGGAAATTACAATACTTTTAGCACCTTTCCTTAACCCTATCTCTTTTGTCCTTATTTATATTGGTTTCATTACCTTCTCCCTTTTCAACTTTACCTTACTGCTATTAATGACAATTTGATTGTTGTCATTCGTAGGCTTTCTCCTTTTTTATCCCTTACTCCCTATTTCATATTTCCTTTGCTCACTTTTCCTATTCCCGCTAAATTTTTTTGTTGTCCGTCATATCTCTATTTTACCTCACATTCATTTTCTCAGTGGAAATTTTTTATTATTTTCTTCTAATTTTTTTATTATTTCTTTCTAAATTTCAAATTTGTGATATGTAAAACTTAAATTTCTTTACATTTTGACCCAACATCACTCCTTCTCAATAAAACTAAAGCCATTTATTTCATGATTAAATAATCCATAATATTAAATAATAAATTATTTTAAATAATCTTTAATAATACTTTATATTAATATTCATTATATATCTTAATTTTAACTTTATTTCAAATTTTGTTTTTAATTACATTATTTTATATTTTCTTACTTTAAATAATTAAATAATTAATATCAATCTTCTTATCTTAACCTCTATTAATTTAATTATTAATATAAATTTATAATAATAAGTATAATACTAATATTATTATTACATTATTAATTTTATATTGTAAATTATTGATCCCACTTTAATCTAGCCACTCCTCTCTTTTCTCTTGTAAAATCACCTCTATCCCCTTTTGATCTAACAAATTAGTTAAAAAAATTAATTAATAATGTCAATCAATAATATGAATAATATAATATATTAACATTCATTCATAATATTATATATTATATCACTCGCATTCATTTTATTATTTATTTAAATACTTCTTTTTTTTTCATTTATTAATAATTTAGAGCAAATTTACTCAGTCCTTCATTTTTTTTTAATTAATAATTAAGATCTAATTTACTCAATCCTAATAAATTTCTTCTATTTACTATTTATTCAACATTAGGGTTAGTCGTGTCTACTCATTACTCTCTCTTAAAAAAGAACCTTTATATATCTATGAAACATTTCCTAAGATCTACACGATTGTTTATAATCTACAGAATTGTTTATTAACAACATAATCTGCAGTTATAAATAGCTTAGAGTCAAATATTCCAGAGTTATGCATAAATATCTTACCCCTACACATCTCCCTTGATTGGGTACCGAAGGTAATGAATAGCAAAACTCTCAATTAATAGATGAAAACCATATAACCTCGCTTTGCCACATAATCAGATCTCAGCTAGGAAGATAAATTACATGATTAAAGCCATATTGACAATCACGACTATCACTTGGTGCAACATATTAAACTAATTGACTAAACTCTCAGCATGAGCATATGAGGGGAATGTTTGCAAGACGTTAGGGTGCATTTCTACCCTCCGGGTTATGCTGAGAAGCTTTAAACAGTTTAGTTGTTGACACACTCGCTCTATTGCCGGCAATCTCGTGGACACTCAAGTCAAGAGCACATTGCATGTCTTCTCCGGGTCCGGCAATCTTGTAGAACGGTCAATTTAATAGAGCACGGAAGCCAATGCAATAGTACATCAAAGTCTTCTCCAAGTTATGTCCAACAATCTCGTGAGTAATAATTCAATGGTGCAGTGCAATTTGCAAGTCTTCTCCAACTCGAAGGTTATGATTTCACCTTCCCGTTCGGGATCCATAACATTTGCTTATAGCTTTGTTTATATATATATATATATATATATATATATATATATAATAATAGTATGGAATAATGGAAATTGGGTAACATTACTATAAATTTTTGAAAATGTAGTTTATAATTGATAAGTTTCGAGATTTTAAATATTTCATTCAAATAAAAAATAATAATAATTAATCACTATAGCGTTTTGGATTTTTGAAATTTGTTTATTAGATTTAAAAAAAAACTAAACGATTGGTGAATTGGGCGAATCTGTGAGGTCGATAAATGACGCCTTTGCTTATTTCTAAATTTTACCCATAGCTTGTTACCATAGGTTGTTATATTATGGTAAAGTGCAAGTAGAAATGTTGCACGAACACTTCCTAACTCGAACCTTTCATCGAGCTTGAGTTATTTAACACAAATTCACCACTAAATCTCATTTTTTATGTCGTCCTCCTCATTTTTTAGCACTTATCACAAAATCCAAGGGAATTTCTCGAATGAATATGAAAACCTTCACATCTTTAAGAAATGAAAGGAGCTCTTCATGGACCGACAAGAAGCACCACCACTGACCATGCAACCAGATCTCATTACAGAAGACAATCCCATTTCCATGAATTCTGGTTTGATAGTTCTTTGTTATGAAACCAACTACAAAAATTGAAGAAAAGAGAGATCAACGCCTTGGAAATAAGCCACTTCGAGGGGGAAACCTCCTTTACATTACATAAATGAAAATTTCTTGGATGATACAAATGAAAAAACCTCCTTCTATATATAGGTTCCATGGGGTCACAATATAATCCTAGCGAGCCTAACAATAATAATGTAAAAGCATAATAATAAAAATATGGGGCTTACATGGGTACAAAAATAATAATAAGGGGGTTACAGTAATGACAATAAGGGACTACACGGGCAATATAGGGACCTAACATACCCCTCTCCTTAAAAAAGTGTTGTCCTCAATGCTTGAGTAGCTCTAGATGCTTCTATGTAAAATCCTCATCCCCCCATGTAGAATCTTCAGTGGGTAAGTTCTTCCACTTGATAAGATACTCTGAAATTGATCGATTTCGTAGTTGTCAAGTTCTTGTTTCAATGGATGCTTCAAGTTCCAATATGATTTTTCCTTCCTCCTCAAGTTTTGGAAATATTGTTTGAACTGGAATTTTGTCACCTATAACCTTATTTAAGAATGAAACATGAAAAAATGGATGCACTCACAAAGAAGGAGGAGGCTCAAATTTGTATTCCATAGTACCAATATTTTGCAATACCTTGAAAGGACCATAGTACTTTGAAAATAATTTATTATCCCTCTTAGCTTGCTTAAGGGACATTTGTTTGTATGGTTGTATCCATAGAAATACCCAGTATCCTACATAAAAACATCTCTCACTATGATGTTGATATTCCTATTGTTTCATTCGATTTATGTGCCAAATTTAGGCTATCCTTTAAGAGTCGGATTACTTGTTGTTGATGCTCGATGTGATCTTTCACTGCTTGAACCTTGGAATTTTCTCTTAAAGATGTGATGGACAATGGATGATATCCATAAAGTCCCATAAATGGGGTTATTTTTGCTACAGTATGGAAGGAAGTGTTATACCACCATTCATCCAGGCGTAACCACTTGACCCGTTGTGTTTGTTTACCAGATACAAAACAACGAAGATATCCTTCCAAACATTTGTTCACTATCTCAGTTTGACCATCAAATTGACAATGATAAGATGAGGTGTGGGCTAGTTGAGTAGCCAAACAAGAAAATAATTGAATCTGGAAATTTCCAGTAAAAATGGGATATCTATCGCTTACCATAATCTTTCAGTTCCCATGTAGATTCTAAATTATTTCCATAAATGCAGTAGAAATTGTGCTTGCTTTAAATGGATGAGATAACGCAGAAAAGTGTGCATACGTGGTATGTCTATCAACTACCACCATGATGACACTCTTTCTTTTGGACTTAGGTAAATGTCTGATAAAATCCATTGAAATATCCTCCCAACGTTGACTTGGAATGGATAAAGGTTGTAGAAGACCTAAGGTCTCAATTGTCTCAACTTTATTTTGTTGTAAAACCAAAAATTCATCCACAAAATTTTTAATATCATATTTAAGGTCAGCGAAAAAAAAGTCTTTCTTCACCCCCAGGTAAGTTCTTAAAAATCTTGAGTGTCCTCCTAAAGGAGAAGTGTGCAATTCCAAAATAATATTTTGTTTTAGTTTGGAATTCTTAGAAAGATATAAGCGATATTTGTACCATAAGGAATCATTTTTCCAACTAAATATATTAGATGTGTTGGGATCTTGCTGCAACTTTTGAATGAGTGCCCACACTTTGTGAAGTCTGGTGTAGCTAAGACCAGTGCTAGGCATATTTCCTCTTTCAGATTTTCAAAGGCCTTAGTTAATTCAGGAGTCCATGAAAATGAATCTTTCTTTAATAATGTTGTTAGAGGTGTTTCTATGCTCCCATAATTCTTAACCAACTTGCAATAATACCCTGTTAACCCAAGAAATTCTTGCAATTTCTTTTATGGTTGTAGGGACTTTCCATTCCTTAATGATTTTAATTTTGTTAGGGTCTACACTAACACCCTTGAGAGATACAATTTGACCAGGATATTCCACATCTTCTACTCAAAAGAAACATTTGGATTTTTTTGCATATAATTATTTCTCCTCCAATAGTTTGAGAACCCTATCAACATGTTGGAGATGATCCTTCCAAGACTTGTTGTTCACTGAAAAACATTTCAAGAAAAATTCCTTAAAATTAAAAGCTACAGTCCCCAAATATTGTAACCATTATACTCTTAGTCCAACATCAACACCTCCCAGTGAAATGGAAAGAACTGGAATATTCAATACATATTCCCCCATGGTTACCTTCATATTATGACATTTTCTAGAGAAATTTATAGTTCCTTCATTTGCAACCATCACTTGAAATTTTGGTGTTGGCTATAGGAAGAAATTAAATTCCTTGGATAGATTACAATGAATAAAATTATTGGTAGTCCCCGAATCAATCAACACTATTAATTTTTTCTTTTTGATATTCCCCTCTATCTTGAGAGTTTAAGGAGTGGTAATTCCTACCAATGCATTACACGATAGGGTCAGACTCATTTCTTCTTTCTCTATGGTTGATTCCTTGTGTATATCCTCTTCTTTTGAATTTTCTTGTTAATTTTTTTCCTCCTCTTCATAATCCATGTAAAATAATTTCTTCTCATCACACTTATGACCTTTAGTGTATTTTCTGTCACAACTATAGCAAAGCCCTTTTTCTCTTTTTTCTTCCAGTTGTTGTGGTGTCAACCTTGTAAGTTGTGGAAGTCTAGGAGTAGCAACACTTCAATATTTATAGATGAGAGTGCTAGGCTTCCTGTCGCCAAAATTTTACATTCAATTTTTCTTGCTAACCTGAATTCCTTCTCCAATGAATCAGGTTCTCAAAGGAAAACTTCATGTTATATGTTATCCTTTAAAGTATCTATGAAGACATCAATCCTGGGTTCCTCTGGAATATCATTTACCCTTATATTAAATTTTTGGAAGACCTCAATGTGCTCCACCACTGAACCCTTTTTTTTTAGATTTATCAATTGGCTAAAGAAGGTGTTTCTCTTTGTATCCTCATAATGTGCTATCATTTCCTCTGTAAAAATTGAGCAAGTGACAATTCTTTTACGGGAGTAAAGCCATCGATACCATACAAATGTCTTTTGTTCTATATATAAAGTTTCAATGCATACATTTTCTATGTTTTTCACATTATTGAGATCAAAATACTGCTCCATCTATATTATGCATGTTACGGGATCCTTTCCATCAAACTTTCTCATATTGATATTTCGAATATGGTGGGTCTTACATCCAACTTTCGAGTTTATGAAATCACAATTAACATTTATTTTTTTCTCATCATGAGTTTCCTCTAATATCTTTTAGCCGTTAGGAATAATTTATTGTATCAAAATTTTCAAGTCTACCATGTCTTCTTTTATATCATTCTTCATGTCTTCAATTTTTTCTTCCATGTCTTCCATGCCATTCTTCAAACCATCCATCTTAGCTTCCACACCTTTCTTCAAGATATCCATACTATCTTCCATGCTCTTGTTAAAACCATCCATATTAGCTTCCATGGCCTTCTTCAAACCATCCATCTTAGCTTTCACGCCTTTCTTCAAAACTTCTACTTCATTTTTTGTTGCTCTTTGCGATAGTGAAATTAGATGCACTTGCTCTTGTAATTTTGATAGATCTTGTTGCATTTCTTCATATTCATGAGTCATAGTAGAGTATTATGAGAGCTTAATGTGTGTTGAATTATTTTAGGGGACATTTTAGAACCCAATATTGATATCTATGCTTCAATATGCCCCTGGAATCACTTGAAATTGATTCTTCAAACAAGACTTATGCAATTTGAAAAAAAAATACCCACCTTTTTCTTTATTTTGAGGACATCGATATTGAAACTGAATTATCTTTGTTATTTTCGATCTTCAATCTCTGAAATTTGGTCTTGTAGTAGCCCTCTCAATTTTCTTTCAAATTCCATAGGTCTGACCTGATTGGGATTCTTCAAGGAAAATTTATGCCCAATCTCCCACAATGACCTAATTATGGACTGGTTCAGTAGAGCGAACTTGTACAGTGTGCCACATGTCAATGTTTCCTCCTTCGACTTTGAAATTTATACAGAGGAAACTATTGTTCATGTACTTTCAGCCACATATTATAGAATTCCAATTCGATGCTGAAAGATAGAATTGTGATGATTTTCCCATGGTCGCCTATTTGAGATGGAATTTAGGAGCCTAAAAAAACCCTAACTTCCACTGATCATATCTCTGAAAATATTGCGAACCAAGAATTGAACTTTTTACATGAAGTTCGTCAAAATTTCGACGTTGCGTGATAAAAATTTCAACTTATGAGCCTTCGTAGACAATAAATTATAGCGAAACTTCCACGATGACCTGTTTGGAGTAGCTAAACCCTAGAATCCAATGCTCTGATACCAAATTTTATGAAACCAACTCCAAAAATAGAATAAAAGAGAGATCAACACCTTATAAAGAATCCACCTCGAGGGGGAAACCTACTTTACCTTACATAAATGAACAATTCTTAGATGATAGAAATGACAAAACCTTCTTCTATATATAGGAGTCCATGGGGTCATAATATAATCCTATTCGATCTAAAAATAATAATGTAAAAGCATAATAATAAAAATTTGGGGGTTATAGGGGTAGAAAAATAATAATAATGGGGTTACACTAACAACAATAAGGGACTACACTATTAATATAGGGACCTAACACTCTTCCTCGGAAGAGCTCTACTAGAAGAGATTAATTTTGTAGGCTCTTTTACATTCCCTACACCAACGCATCATTTCTCATCCTCAACACTGTCATGTGGTTTGGAGTATTAATTGGTATCACTAAATACTCAGACATATGCTTCTATATGCACAAAATTTAGTTTTTCTACTTTCCCTAAAAAACACTATTGAGAATTCATATTGGGGATACCGTGCTTTTGGTCGATATTGGATTTCTACTCAATTTTGGAACATCTCAAACATATTTAACCCACGGTGAATGCTATATCAATCACAAATTTGAGTTTTTTGATGAAATATTGTGATATGTTTCATCGATATGTCACATTCGTCATCATATCCAATTAAGAGGATGTGCATGTTTGAGAGAGGGGAAAGCTTCATTTTACAAGGAGGAGAGAGCTCGTTTACTAAATTAATGAAGAAAAAATGGATAGGAACATATGAACGGATTTTAAAAATGAAGAGATTACAAGCTAATAATATCCATGTTAAAATTGGGGTGAATATACATGGTTAAATATATTATCATATTATGAAATATGTTATGGTTTTTGAGTATGTCCTGTTAATTTTTTTCTTTATTACTCAACATTTAAATTTTTACGAATACCACTTATATTACTTTTAAGATTTTATTATTAATTAAACTAATATTTTAAAAGTTTTGAGTCATCTCATATGAATTTTAACTTTTTATTATTTTTTAATTGAGACGAAATTTAAAATTGTTTACCCACTTACATTACACCTACACATCTACCCTATACAGAACCCTAATTATTTAAAATATAGATTAAATACATTTAATTTAAACATTTAAAATAATAAAAATGTGTGATAAATTGAAATTAATTTTTATATAAGAAATATCATTATATTTAAAACAAACGAAATATATGTCATGCACTTTGCTATATGGTTAATTTTGTTTGAAAGCCTCGTTTTATTTTTGAGTTAATCTTCCATAGGACCACACCAAATTTTTTTTTCAAATAATGAGTATTATATTCAATGGAATAATTCCGACTAAGGAGAATTATGAGTAGAATTATTTTAGGAAGAATTTAGAGTTCATAGGCTTCTAAAATTCTTGAAGAAGCAACATAGTACTTGTTTATAAAAATTAAGAGGAAAGGGAAGAAGTGGATTATAAGATGATAAAGTTATGAAACTAATGAAGAGGAAGAAAATAATGTAAATACTAAAAATCTAGGGTGCGAAAAAAATGATGATGATGATGATGGTGGTTATCGTTTGTTAAGACCAATGCGGTCCATTGAACCTTAAGAAAGGAGAAGGAATCTAAGTTTGATTCTTCAAAAAAAAAATCTATGGTCAAAGAGAAGGGAAATAAGTGCTCCAAGATTGCTATAGGTGGGAATAAAGCCTTTGTAGTAATAGGAACATTTAGTGGAAGGGGAAACCTTAAAAATAGAGAATAATTTCCCTAATGATTTTCTACAAAGGCCAAAAAGATAGGGCATAAGTCTCTTGATGTCTAGAAAACTTACACACAAACAAGGATAAATATCATAACACTCATGCTATTCAAGGATGTAAGAGCACATTAAAATATATAGTTGATGATAGCATTGATGTACTATGATTTTTATGTTGATGATAGCATTGATGTACTATGATAAAAGAAATGGGATTTTTTATGCTTAAAAGGACATTATTGAAGTCAAAGAACTGAGTAGAAGAGAAGGAAGAAAACCAATAGAATATTATATTTAATATTATATTAAAAAATAAGAGGTCAGTGTTTTTATTTAATCGTAAATGGAGGTAGCATAAAGAATCTCATATTTAGATAGGTATAGAAAAACTACATTTAAAATGTATACCACCATCCCAATGGCTATAGGGTCTCATGGTAGTAGAAAGGGGATCTGATAAAAATGTTTCTAAGTAACATTTCAATATATTTTAGCATAGAACATTTGAGGATAGAGTATTTTGTGATGTTATGTAGATGGATTCTTTTCATCTATTATTGGGTAAGTCTCGATAATATGGTAAAAAATTCATTCATGGTTGGGTGAATAATGCATTTCTATTAAAAGAGGATGGAAGGAAGATTATAATGTTACTTATGAGGGTAGAATGGAAAATGGGAAGATGAGATCTATGTTAACTACAACAGTTTTATAAGAGTCAGAGTGATAGAGGTTGAAGAAAGAGAAACCACTTCTCAATTTATAGAAATGCACATTAATTAAGGAAAAGTTAATTTGTGTAAGGTTTGTAATTTCTCCATAAATATTTGATATCTATCCTAATATGGTGAGACAAATAGTACATTAGCTATTTCCTTAGATTAAATATGAGGTATAATGTTTTAATCAATTAGTTGTTTTTATATGAAGTTCATAAGAAGTTTTAGAAAAATCATGTTCTATTAATTTACTATATGTGCTGCTATATATAAAGTATTGAGCAATGAAGGATGACCGATCATTTTTTTCAATAAAAAGTTGAATAAACCAATGAAAAATTATTGTGTTTATGATGAATTCTTTCACGCAGTTGTTTCCGCATCAAATTTATGAATTTCAAGAGGATATGTAAGAGAAATTATCATTAGAGAGATACATCATGGAATCCTAAGTGAACATTTTAGTATTTACAAGAATAGAATATTGATTGAGGAGTGTTATTATTGCTAAAGCATAATTAAGGATATCAGTAAATGGGGTTGAAATTTATGAAATTTTTCAAGAGACAAAGGGAAGAGGTCAAAGTGAATCATGTATAAGACATTGTTGATACTAAAAGAACCCAACAACAAAATGATTTTATCTTTCTTGTTACTGATAGATTCTCTAAAATGACACAATTTATTCCATATCAAGACTAATTTGATTACATTGTTGGAATCATATTTTTTTGTAAAGAAATTTTTAGATTCCATGGATTTCGTAGAAGTGTAAATTTAGATAAGGACAAAAAATTCATTGGAAATTTATAGAGAATTATAGAAAAAATTGGATACAATATTTCGGCTAGTTCTTTCTACCAACCACAAATTGATAGAGAAACTAAGGTTGTTAATGGAAGCCTTCGAACTCTAGTAGGATGCTTGGTTGGTTAAAGGAGAAGATAGTCAGATTTAGTGCGAGCACAAGAAGAATTTTCCTACAATAATTTAGTAAATAAATATGACCAAAATTAAATTTCAAATTACTAACTAAAATCCACCTAGATGAGTGGTTGACTTGGAACCATTAAAGGGCTCAAATAAAAAGGATAATGAAAAATATTTTTTAGAAGAAATAAAACAACTTCTTGAATAGGTGCACAAATATTTTTAGGAAATAAGAAAAACTATATTGAAAGATATGATGCAAAGCTAAGGGTGAAATGTTATCTTGTGTAACACCCTCATCCCAAATATACCCAAGTAACCATCCAATCAGCGTAAACATGAGATGAAGAGTTACTATGATCAGATTTAACCTCATAGGTGACCTTAAGGAAGTGTACTCGACATAAACACATCAAAAACACCTTCCACATAAGATAAAGGACTCCTAGTAGCCAACCCAACCACTCAGGCTTCTAGACCCTGGGTCCCACTGAGATTTTTTACCTTAAAACCCCTTGACACTCCCACAGTATAGGCATGGGTGCGTCTGAGAGGCTCTGGATGCTCCCACATCATATGCAAGAATGCGTGAAGGGAATTTTCCCCATAGACCTGTGCCAATGTCCCTAGGATTTGATCCACCCTTTAAGGCCCAGAGCTTGGTTCACCTCCATATTTCAATGGAAATCTCATACATGAAATATAACAGTGAAACAATGGTGCACAAGCAAATACTTGAATAGGGACTTTAATGGACCTTTACTAGCAATGAGACTAGTTTCGTCAAACATGTCACAAATATGTAATATACAGGTTTAAATAATAGATCTTAGCATAGGGGTCTCATACTTATTTGAGAATCTCTAAGAAGAATTGTTCCCTTACATCATTAGCTGAAATATCATCTATTAGGTCATAGATATAATTTATTCATTTAAAAATAAAAACAGGAGGAGAGCCATACATCATCATTGTTAGAATACATGCTCATAATTAGCATAATAACAACATAAATATAATGGATACATCAGCCATTGGATCCACATATAAAGAAGTAAATTTTCACATCAAATTCCAACGAAATTAACTTCTCATTAATGAATTTAAAAACCAACCAAGTATAGGACTACCACTTTCCACCCGACCATATATTGGCTGAGCCAATTTCTCTTCAGAAAATCACTCTCGTACCATATTCCAAGCATGAATGTGGGACTCATAACCAACCAAAAGAACCAAACAAGAAAGGATGCTACCAGATTTCTCCACATACACCATGATTAATTTTACTACCTCCTAGTCTCTTAAGAGTTACCATAATCAAGACTTTGATCTAGGGATCATGAGGCCTTACATCGAGACCCCCTCTCTAGGATTTATCGTAAATCCCATCTAGAGAATACTATGCCTAATGGAGAGAAATATACCTCTTGGATTTACCATATATCCCACCATTCACTGGCAAGGATTTGTAGGTTCACTAAGGCACAAAATCCTTATTTTATCGCAACCCATAGTCTAGTTCTAGGGTCAATAGGATAGTGGCTCTATTGTAATCTATATTCTAGTTCACGGATCACTAGGCCATGTGTTTTCCTTTCAGAGATAAACCTCACTCAGTTTCAAATCCATCCTGCATTATAGCTCAACCAAAGCATGAGAACCCATCACATCAAGGCTATCCGAAAATGGTAAGGCTAGGTTGAAAACACTGTCACAGCTGGAAGAACCCATACATTGATAGAAAAGAACCACATGAAACACCATGCATGCCAATTCTAACAGTAAAATCGCACATGAAAATCAATACATGCAAATAATCCTCTCATATTTTCTTGATTTTTCTCTTCCTCACTTTCTCCTTCATTCCTCTTGCCTTCATTTCCTTTCGTGTTCCAATGCCAAATTGTTCCAAGAAAAGTCTATGTGTCAAATAGTGAGAGAGAGAGAGAGAGAATAATGAGAGAGCACCAAAACTAAACTAACGAAAAAGGTATTAATATATAATCAGAACCCTTTCTGTTAATCATGGCTCTATTCTCTTCATTTTCCATTATTTTCCTTCACTTCCCTCCTCACATGAAACTTGTGACATTTCACCTCACTTTTCTCCTAATTTCCATTACTTTCATAAATAAGTGTTCCAAAAATGTGATTTTACCTTTCCAAACCCTTTTATTTTTCCTTTTCCAATTTCCTTAGCCATAATAAACTGAAATGAACACCCACTAGGATGTTTTATCCGAACATTCATCTTGGAATAAGTGTCCCGTAAATCATGGTTATCATTTTTTCCTTTATTAACTTTTATTACATGGAATTTTCATGAGGGATGTTACAGAACCATCCCACTTGGGCGACACCATCCTCAGTGTTAAATCACACATATACCTCAACAAAACCATTTCAAGAAAATATTCTTCTCTTGGAGCTTTATAACATAGCTCGATGCAGTATTTACGATGATCACCCTACTGAAAATCAAACTAACATGACAACATAACAACATAGAAACTATAATTTCATGACACTCATACAACTTATTGGAGATTTATGACATAGATCATGGTGGTATTAACATTCATATCCATATGTAAATATATCAAAACATAGCACAAAAACATACACCAAAACATATACCAAACATCATACCAAAATTGGTTTACCTCAATGGGAAAATAAGGAACGATACATGGCCTACATCTGATCCTCCATCTCCCATGCAGCTTCATTGGGCCCAAATTGTTTCCATTGCACTTTAACATTCTCTATTTCTCAATTTCATACAATGAGAACCTTTATCTGCAATATACACTGAGCCTCTGACTTAAATTCTCCATCTGACTCCGCCTGCAATACAGAAGAGTAAATAACATGATCAACATCTATAACATACTTCTTAAAAAATGATATATGAAAAACATAATGGAATCTCATTGTGGAAGGTAGTGTAGTTCAATAAGGGACTGGTGCGATCCACTCAATAATCCTAAAAGGTCTATAACACTAGGGTGCCAACATCCCACATGATCCAATCCATAAGGCACTATTCTTGAGCTTGGTGCGCAAGTACTCTTGTTCCCCAACATGAAACTCCTTAAACAACCTATTTTGATATTCATAACATTTTTTCCTATCTTGTGCTGCTTTCAAATTCTTCTTGATCACATATATTTCTAGTTCCATATCTACCATCACGCCTGGTCGAATCAATACCTTTTTCACCTGATCACTCCAAGTGGTGTGGTTATTTCAACTTTGCACATACAATGCTTGAAATGGTCCAATCGTCAATGATTCCTAGGATCTATTATTTTATGATAACTATACTTGTGGAAGATACTCTTCCCACTTCTGCTTTCGATGCACCACACACATTATCATCTTAGTTATTTCCTTCATACACATTTTTCAAAAATCACAGTTATGTAGTACAATGGGAAAAGAAAGAAATAAATTAAACTGACAGATAAAAAATATTAAAGGAAATAAATAGAAAATAGGGAGTAAAAATTTGTCAGTTGAAACTAAAACATCAGGATATAGTAAAACTAGAGAAAAAATTCTTTGAATTCTATAATTACTTAATTCCTCCTCCAGAATTTAAGAAAACTCAACATAATAAATACATAAGAAGAAAATTTTCCAAAATTTCATACCACAATATCCCTTACAAAGATTGTTTGGAAAATATGTGTATCTAAATCCTTTCCTTCATTAAACTATAAATATAAAAACCATATACCAGAGGCTAACAATTGATATCAATTATATCGAACCCTTTGTTCAGCCATTTTGTCATATAATATAGGCATACATAAGATATTATTTAGTAGCTAGATGCAATGTATCCTAGATCCATGGAGAGGATCAAAACAAACTAAAAATTAGAAATATACTATTGTTTACAATAATTTTCTAAAATGGTTAAAGAAAAATCTAATGATGCTTATCTTTATCTTAAAGAAAAAAAATTAAATAACTGTCTTAATCTCTTAACCATATCCATCAAAGAAAAAATGGAAAAAGTGAGAAAAGATGATAGTGGATTGATAGTGTTGTGCATTCACTAGGTAGCATGTTGCCAATGTTTATCCACACAAGGAACACATGGATGATTGAAAATGGGCTGAGGTGGATTTGAAATGTGTAACACATCGACCCCTTTGACCTCTGACAACTGACACTTTCAAAACACCTATAGGGACATGTATGCAGGGGATGTGTAGTGGTTGCATAGCGACTACGTAGCAAATATGTAGCACATGATCTGAAACTTATTTCTTATAGGGATAATCTCCATCTCATAAAAAATACAAAATTGTAGGCATTTCATCATGTCCATAGCTATCTCATTTTAATGAAAAATTGTTGATTGCAACTTGAAAAAAAAAATATACCGTCGTTGTGCAAGACATACAAGAAATCCTGGAAACATGGAAAAAAATGTAAAAAATTCACACAAATGATTGTTACCTCATTTTCCTCTTGTTTTATACTCTGTTGGTGGAGGCTCTGACCTTAGAAGCTTCAGGTATAAGATCCATTAGAGAAATTTTTAGGTCTAAAATGGGCCTCCGAAGAAAAATATACAACCAAAATAAAATTTATAAACACCAATAGGATTCAAGATGATGATATCAACCATGGGGGATGATTCACCATTTTTCGGGTAAAAAAGTAAAAGGATAAAAAAATAATAAAATAATAAAGCTACTTTTTCCACTTGTATTTTTGACTTATCTCCCTAAGGTTTTACTCAAATTTCTAGTGGGAGTACTTGTTGGATGCAAAATAAAATTCTGCATCCAAGGAGTACCTATCTTGCATACTTTTGATAGACCTTTCTATACGAAAAATGACAAATATATGAAAAACGTGATTAAAATAATGTTTTACATGTATTTCTCATTTTCATGTAGCACGGTCCATCAAAATTATGAAAAATGGGTATTCCTCATATGAGGAATCAAATTACGCAACATGGGTATTCCTTGGATGAGGAATCAAATTATGTATCCAATGAGTGTTCCCGCTCAAAATTTGAGTGAACCCATAGGGAGATAAAAAATACGAGTTGAAAAAGTAGTTTTTCCTTTTTCCCTATACAATTTGATGATGTAATCTAATCTTATTTTATTATTTCGACTATTATTTTATAATTTCCTTAGGAAGCCAATTTTCTACCTCAAAATTCCCCTAATGCATTGTGATTAGTAGGCACTAGTTGAGGATGTTTTGTCTGAAGCTTAACTCTAGACCTTAGTCTAGGTATATGTCCATGTGGGGGGATTCCAGTTGCCTCTTTGTACTTCTTGACTAGTCTCCATTTCCTACTTAAACTTTTCTTTATATAACTCAACATCCTGTTTAGCACCATGATTTTTACATGTATCCAGGTTTTTGGAGCCTTTATGCACTTCTTAGTCAGAAGCTTTAAAAAAATACTGAAAAGGTTTCTCATGATCTTCATGATGATGCATTATTCTCATCACCTGCATCTGGCACTCTTCCAACTCTTCCAAGTACCTTTGATATTCTTTCCATTGCTTAAATTCTGGTGTATTTGGTGACTGTTCCACTTCCCTCATTTACTACACCCATCTTTGTTTCAACTTTGGTGCTCTTGTGGTGGGTCTGTTGGATTTAGCCTAAAGCTTCTTGAGTTGTTCTTTAACTACAAATCACTTCCCTTTGTCTTGCTTAGTAGACTTGGAGGGTATATTAACTCTTATATTTTGTGGAAAAATTTGTTCAGTTGTTTCTCTAAAATCTCTATTTTGTTTCTTCGGAAATTCTATCTTCATTTGATACTTAGAAGGAGATTATTTCATTTTTTTCAGCTTGGGGTCTTCTTTGTCAAACAAAATTGTTTCTTGTTCAAGCTCCACCGGGTCACTATTCTCTACCTCTTTCGCTTGTTGGTCTTCTAGAGCCTCAACAATTTCTTGTAGAATTGGTTCCTCCATGTATTCCTTGAATCTTGGCCTATTATTAGGCCTCATTACAAACTGGTAACCTGTAATAGTCTCCTCTACTGCCAATTGAATCCTGGTGGTGTGAGGTGCTCCCACTTTCCCCTTTGGCTCTTTTGGATTCCCTTCACCCTTTGACATATTCTTCTTGTCAAGCTTCTTGCCATGTTGAACCTGTTGTTTATTTCTGGGTTGCCTATATTTATCCTCATGTACTTCATGCTCTTCTTGTTTCTTTTCACAAGTTTTCATTGATGAATGCTCTAATTGTGGTGATAGACCAAGACTAGATACAAAATTAGATAACTGAATTTTCTTCTTATCCACTGCAAAATGCCAAGAATTTTGATAAGGGAGAAGTGAAACAAAATGGACATGTTTTTGCTCCTTTGAAGCTAGACCTTTGTTTCCATTCTTTTTAGAATCTTGAGAAAGAAGTAAAATAAATTTATGGGATTTTTATTTGTGCAATGTACCAAAAGCCTCAAATGGTATTGGTAAGCCTTGTTAAATATACCTTCACAAGTAAAATATATTTGTATTACTTTTAACAGCTTAGTGTCATGGTTCTAGAGGTATGTTGTTGGGAAGGTGGTGGAAAAATCATTTTTAAAATCAAGTTTAGCATACTGTTTGAAGGCTGATACATTTAACTCATCACACTTGAACAACTCTTCATCTGTTGTAGGCAGGCCTGTGGCATCTGCAATAATTTTTTCTGTGATAAATCTCTAAATCTCCCAATTTAACTCTGTCATTCTTGAAATTCATAGCAAAAAGACTAGAAATATTTGTATGATAGCCTATATTATGAATCATTTTGGCAGAATGGAATGGATTTGGTATTCTCAAAGGAAACTCTGACTGCTGGGGAGGACTTCACCATGGCTAAAATTTTGAGCTCAATGTACACACCATCCCCTCACTTTTTGCTTCTGGTAGGATCCATTCAACCCTAAAAACAAGTGTAAAACTCACTTGACTTGTCGAAAACTACGTGTACAAGAAAAGGAGCTGGAGAGTTTATTTTAATGACATCACACAACGTTGCTCTTCAACGACGCTACATAGTGGTGTCATAATAGCTTTATAGGAAGGGAAAAAAGTGGGGAAACTTCGAAAAATAACCCATTAAACACCCCAAACACTCAACAATATAAATTTACCAGGGTTTGTACAAAAAATACATGGTTTTGGGCATTTAATATCGACTGTGTGCGTGGAAATATAGGTGTGTGCAACAATATTGATTTAAAATGAAATTACGCGGGCATAATAAATATCAATTGCGGTTTTAAACAATAATTTCGAGGAGTGAACATCATACCCCAACCTCATACCAAATAAAAAAGGTTTGGGTAGTAGAATTCATTGTGCAATGGTTATGCAACATATTTTGTAGCGATGGCATACCAACCTTTGTTCTCTTGCTTTTTCTCTTCAGTCCTCTGTCCATCCTCCAGAATTTCATGCATCACAAACTAAAATCAACCATCAGAAACAAGAATTCAATGTAAAATGGTGACTCTGTCATGAAATTAAAACTATATTTATAAATTTTGATGGTGTTAAAATACAATGATATTTTTTTGACACTCTGTGTGATGAATAATTATGTGGGAGCATGGGATCTTAGAACTATTTGGGAGATAAGTATGAGAGTGAGGGGGTGGGTTAACATATGGGGATATGGGTGTTATGTGCCCATCATTGGTAATGATAATTCATCCAATGGAAATAGGAATAAGGTAGAATGGGGAATATAAATGGTTGGGTATATATGGATATGAAATAGTTTAGAAGGGGAAAAGGGGATAACAGAGTAGGATATGTAGGGTTCAAGGATAATGAATGAGGATATGAAAAAATAGGAATAGGAGCTGGGGAATAGCATATGAAGGATCAATTTTTAATAAAATATGGGAAATAAGTATGATATTCAAACCATACTACCTTGAAAAAAATCCCCTAAACTGTAAATATATGTCCATATGAACCTTATAACAAAATAGTATTTATACATCACCCTCTTGACTCAAAATTTTTGAAGATATTTCCCAAAGACTTGAAAACCATTTCATGTTCTTCACCAAAATTTTGACAATCAAACTCATGATGACTACCCATGCAGTGCATGGTTTAACTCATGACAGTAAGAGGTCTATGAGTTTTGACTGATTTCATGAGAGCAAATTACAAATTCGAGGACATTCGATAATTTATAAACTAACTGAATCTAACATTTGCTCCATTGGGGATTGAAGCCTCCCTGTGAGGTACCAAAAACAAAAATGCAGAGTCAACATACAAACTAAAAAATGACTAACAGAAAAAAAAAAAAAAATCTAACTGATTGAACTAACTTAAACTAAGTAATGAATGTGAGAAAAGTTTTAGTAACTAATTGACTTATTTACAACTGTGGAGTGTTGAGACCACAGGGCCTTCACCTCAGGCTTCAAATACCAACATATATTGTCCACACTTGCAAAATTAAAATAATAAAAAGGTATATAAAATGAAATGATGCTCTAATCATGTAATGTTGAAAGAAAATGCTTGAGTAGCCTACCATTCATAGGCCCTCCTCCAACCGGTTCATATCAAAAATCCTCAAGTAGATAAGCATTGTTCCCTCTGAATGCTACAATCATGAATGCCGATTTCCACAAATTTTCAAACTTCCCATGCTTGCCCTTTTCTTCACTCCTAGCATCCCATTTTAGTACCAGATCTCTAGTATAAAAATAAGATATTTTTGTCCTCTTTCCATTTATTCTTTTGATTCTTTCTTGAATCAGCTATGTGGTCTTCAAAAATTCTTCCCTAGACTACTTAAGCTAAATCATTTTTCCAATCCTTCGCTACACTTCATTCGATTCTAATTCCACCTCTTTCAATAGATTCATGACCATGAGACCTAATGATGAAGGAAAGAGAGAATATGTTCCATAGAATTGCTAAAAATAGAGACATGCCTATTCACTCTTTAGTACTCACACAGTCTGCACACAATGCATGTATCAACTTTTTGTGCCTCCTCTTCTTTTTTTCCTGTAGAAATTTCTTGATGATGTTTAGAAGACTTTTATTCGAGGATTCTACTAAGCTATTACCTTGAGGGTAATAGGCTATAGAGTGTCCTAGAACAATGTTATATTTGTGATAGAACTATACCATATGTTTTGATCTGAAATATGCAACATTAAGTGTGATAAAATCTTGTGGACAACCAAAACGAGACAAAATATTACCTTCCAAAAACTATATAATTACCATTTCCATATCTTGTCTAGTTGGATCGCTTGAATCAACTTGGTGAAATAGTTTGTTTTTGTCAATATCCACCTGTGCTCTCTAGAAGAAGTGGGATTAATTTCTTTAATAAAATTGGTCCCCCATTGTTGGAATGGTGACTCAACTGATATGGGTCTCAGGGGCAATGGAAGCAACTTGTTTCTGCCTCCAAATATCGAACATTCTCAAGAGCATGTCAGCCTCTTATACACATTGAAAAAAAAAATATCCCAATAAAGGCCAACACTTAGAATATTATTTGTTGTTGTTTCCCAATAAATTTTACCACCACAGTCTCCCTTGTCAAAGTCTTCCATTGTTTTCTAAGCTTCCTCCTCTATCAATCAATTCAACAATATTACACTATGGTCCTTCGAGTATAAGAAGTGATCAATAATGAAGAATTTATGTGCCTTCAGATTGAGAAACAAATATTTTCTTTTCAGCGTATTATGAGGTGATTTTAATTGCTGAAACACATACAAAATGTCAACATATGAAGGAAAATCAACAAACCTTTCGAGAAAATTTTGGTTAGTGCTTAAGCCTTCTTCTTTTGTCAGGACAACAAAGGAATATTTTTGGAGTAACCTTAGATATGATTCAACCGTCATTCAAGAAAAACCTTATCCTTTGATCAAATTTTCTGGTTTGATCTGGATGTCATACTCAAGTATAGAAATGATTCATTTTCCCCTGGTACCATTCTGATCACTTTGAGTCAAAATGTCTTTTACTGTAGCACTAGGAACATAAGCCACGACATGTGAATCTAAAATGTATGCAAGAAAGTCCTTAAATTCCTTGAGAAGATGCAATTCTTGATTATCCATTATATCATATCTAATGGAATAATCTATGAGAATCCTATTGAAGGAATATATTGGTTGTTCAGTTCCCTCCTGATTTTTCCGCAATAGTACAACAACAATACTGTGTTCAGAGGAAAAATAAAATATTATGAATTCACATGTATAATCCGGGTTGATCAGTGTCGGAGCACGTGAAAATTCAGCCTTTACCCCATTGAAATATTTTTTTGTTCTCTTCACCCCATTTCACCTCGATTTCCCACTTTAACATATCTGTAATCTTCTGTAAAATTTTGGCCATATTTGGGATAAACATTCTTAAAGAATTTATTCTAACTATTAAAGGAAAAAATTATTTCTTACTCCTGGGAATATCCATTTTTTGAATTGTTGAAACTCTATTGGGATCTATTTTGATGCCATATTTTTAAATCGTATGACCCAAAAGCTTGCCTTCCTCCAGCCAAAACAATGATTTTTTGGGGTTTAATGAAATGTCGTATTTCCTACATTTCTCAATGACTGCCCTCAAGTGTTGCAGACGATCTTCATCACACTGTGAATAAACATTAATATCCTCAAGTTACATAACAAGAAACTTATCCTTTTCCTCCACAAAATATATGTCCATAGCTTGTTGAAAATGCGCCCCTATATTCATTAGAAAAACCGACATCTTTTCATATTTGAAAGTTCCCCACAGCTTGGTGAAGGTTTTCCTATCTTGGTCTTCTGGGTGAACCAAAATTTGGCTATACCCTGATAAACCATCCAGCAAAGAAATTCTTCTTGGTCCTACCACATTCTGAGGAACATGGTCCATATTTGGCATCAGATAGTTGTCCTTGACTAAAACCCTATTTAAGTTTCTAAAGTCCACACATAATCTAATTTCACCACTATTTTTCCTGATCGACACCAAGTTATATAACCAATCAAAAAATATAAGAGGAACTATAATGCCAACATAAAATGGTTTCCTTACTTCCTTCTCGATTAAGGGTAGCAACACTAGATTTCTCCTTCGTAGTTTCATATTGAAAGGCTTCTGGTCATTTTTGAATGTTATTTTATGTTGCATTATGACTTTGTTATATAATTTCAGTTCTTCATACCCTAGGAAAACACATCAACCAATTCAATCAACAGTTCCAAATATTTTTCTTCATTTATGGGCTTAAGGTCTTGAACAAATTTATCATTTTTGGGTGTTCTGATATACCTATATTAGATTCTTCAACTTCCTCTCCCACATGTTCTAGTTTTCGCCTGTGGGCCATGTCATTCTAAAAAAAAATGTATTCCAAAGGTAAATTTCCTCTTGGAAGGACATTGTACCTAAGTTGCAACACCTTAAACTCTTCCCATTTCTTGCCCAATTCCTATTTCAACTGATCGATGAAACTTTCCTTGTCCAAAAATTTGCATCCACAGTCCCTTTCCAATTTAATTTTGGCAAACTCCTTCGTTAACAAAAAATATTCTATCTGCTGATCATTTTCAAAGACCTGCAAATTCTTCAAATTGTCAGGTATAAGAGGCCTATGTCTGACTTCCATCTTTTATTTTCCCTTAAAACTACTGGATTTTTTGAAATCAGAGGTCCAGGTGGCCAATGCATCTGCAAGAAAAATTATCTTTCCTTGGTACAACAAAAAAGCTATAATCAAATTTTTTTTTGTAATTAATCTAGGATAGTGTTGTGATAAGCATGAATGTGGGGATTCTTTGGAAAATATTTACCCCTGAACTATTTGATAACCAACTTGTAATACCCATACACATCTATCCTTCTGACGCCAAAATTCTTGAAAGTACGAAAGCTTGACAGGAGTGATTCATACTTTGCTACATTATTAGTACATTCAAACTCTAATTTTAATGAGCATAACTTTGTCTTACAGAATTATAGGCCGATTGTCCAAACACTAGCACCATTTCCTTCTTTTCTCACTTCCCCATCAAAATACATCATCCGCACACACTATTTTTTCTATTATTTTTCATTTATTAGAACCTTAAAACTTGCATATTTCTTGGGGACACCTTGGCTGCCCTATTTCCTATTTTTTCATTGCCCGGTACTCCCATTTTATGACTGTCTTGTTTAGATTTTTTCTTACGAGCACTTTCTTTTCTAATGTCTGAAAAATCAGATTCCACTTTTTTGTCTCTCTTTTCTTCCAATTTTACTTCATTTTTCTACTCTAATTTTACATTTGAAATCTATAAATTTTGATCATTGTCCCTTTCTTCATCTATATCTGCAATAGACTCTTCATCATTAGGACAACTTGCATTGAACAAGGAAAATGAGTCCAAAGCAAATTAGACAACATACAATCGATGATTTATGGTTTTATCCTTATTACTGATCATAAAATGCGTGACTGGATATCAGTACAATTCCCTTTTCTGACCACTGAAAATTTAAACCATAATGTAGGACATATGTGTTTGCATTGCTTCATTCAATTTTTCCATCCAGGATCTAGACAAGAGCATACCAAACTTTGGAAGTATATCTGAATCCACAATATCCATCATCATAAATTTTGAGTGAAATTAAGTTAAGGACATTTCCAAATCTTTGATTAATCCCAGGCACTTCACCTTGCTGAAATGAAATGAATAAAGGTCCTTGTAGGTTCTTCTAATATTTATGCCTAACCTTCCCATAATCACCTTCGAAATTAGTTTGTGCGAAGACATGGAATCTAGCATAACATTATGTAAAATATGCTCATGCACATTCAAACTAACATAAAAATGTGACACCTCTCCATCCTATCCCTTATCAATGATATTTGGGCTAAAAACAATAGTTGGATGATCAACAACTATATTGATTGTATTATAAATTTTATCAACCTTCAATTCTCTCCAAACTTGGCATCTACACTAGTCATTTCTCAACAAATTAACAAGAGGGATAGACACCTTTAACTTAGCTAATTTGGCTTTTAGGTTAAAAGGATTTGATACCTTTTCGGCCTCTTTATGGACAGAATCTTTCTTTAACACAGTAGGTTTGGATGTGTCTTCTTTCCTCTGCAAGATAGTGATAGAGGGCTCCTTCCTTTGAGCACTTGCACTAGGGACATCCTTCTTCCAAGAACTTGTAGTAGGGGAATCCTTCTTCACATATATAGCTATCAGCTCCCTCTTTTCTAAATTGTTGTTTGTTGTCTCCCTTTTTTCTAGCTTACAACCTGTTGTTCTATTTCTCAAATTTTACTATCGTTGAGCTTGTATGATGGAATTTTGGAATAATTCTCTATACTCGTAAGACTCTATCATCATCATGTCATTTTGAGAGTGGGAAACCATCAGTTCATCGTCCCTTTATGCCAGATTCTTCAGATGCTCTAGTTCTTGATTTTCTTGGGTCAAATAGAAAAACTACTACCTAACACCAAAGCATAGGATCTGATCTTTTGATAGCTACTCGTCCTCCTCATCTTGTTCCTAGATATAGTTTTGCAGAAAACATGGTTTAATTTATTGTTATGAATGCTCTCAACATTTCTTTTCTTGTGCCATATTTGGTAGTTGTGGTTGCCTCCAGAAGTTTGGCTTTCTAATTTTTTGACTCACTTCAGGTTACTTGGCTGCTACGAGGTCAATTAGAGATATCTTCTCCATTTTTCTAACTAGTGTATCAAATTTCACATCAGAAGATGTGGCAATGTCTTCCTTTATTGTAACTCTTCTCTCTATTTTCAACTTGGAATTATTTGCTAACAGATTTCCCTCTACATTGACTGCATTTCTTGGCATATCCTTGAGCATTGTTGATTCGTTTCTTTGAGTTGGTAGGAAATCTCGGGGCCAAAAAAATCAGGATAATGAAGAAGAGCAAGCTCGGGAGGATATTTTGTGTCTTCAGGAATGGAGTTATAAACTATTAAATCTTGCAGAAAAATATTAAACTACTTCCCCAAGCTACCTTTTGAGATTGTTGTACACAACGAAAATTTGCAGAGGACTTTTTTTCTCACCCCATCTTGATAGAAAAGCATCTTCTAACTCCTGATAATTTTTATAAGAAACGAGGTGTGCATTCCTAAACCACTTCTTCACATCACCAGAGAAACTCTTAACAAACAACCTTACTTTCACATCCTGATCACCCAGTTCTTCCAAATCTACAAAATCACTGATTTTATTCCCATGTTTTTTTGTGACCTGCCCTATACCATCTGACTATATAAGTATTTGACCATAGTTTTTAGGGAGAACATGTAGTTGGGAAGGGTGAACCAAAGGGGATTATCTTGTTCCATAGTTTTTTTTTGAAATATTCTTGTACTAACTGTAGTGCTGGAAATAATAGGTGTACTAGCAAAAAATAAAACATAAGGTGTACTACTATATGGGATTATGGAAGGTGTAGATGATGGGACAACATATAATAGGACGTTGTGAGAAAATTTACTAACAACTAAATATTGGTTTTTATATTGATATATTTCTTATTTTTTGGTAGTATGTAGCAACTGATCCAGCAAATTCTGAAAAAATTTGCACTAAGTTGATGGAATTTCTTAATATTGATTCATCTAGCACAATTTTAGAGATAAAATTTTCAAGTTTTGTCCTAAGAAGAGAAGTTTTGGAATCCAAGTGAAATTTAAGATCTTCAAAGGTGAATAATTTATCAAGAAATAAATGAGATATGTTTAAAGGGAACTAAGTCTAAGAGGCTTTTTCAAGGACCTTATTTCTCTCGATAAGACTTTTAAGATTATCAACGGGCTTTGGAGGGTATGGATCAGGGTTTTTTATAGTGTTTACCTAAGGAGCTAGAATTCTTGCATGCAACTAGCCTTAGTACCAGACAAAGTGATTTTTACACTTCAGCCTATGATAAGACTCTCTTAAGCCAACATATTTCCTGAGGAAAATTTGGACTCTTCGAGTTCTCGACAACGACACCAATATGTTAACACTCCGTGAGTTGTACTAGGCTAAGTATAGATTCATGAAGTTAACCAAAAACCTCTTTGGGTTGAGAGACGGTTCTTTCCAGTCGAAGGGGTATACCTCACTTGGAAAACTTGAAAGGTAAAATACTTTAAATTGAAAGGTTTTTAAACATAGACCAAATATGAAGAGTTCCTTGAAATATTTAGCTATCGATTGACAAAATTTTCTAGGATATAGTGTAGGTGTAGGTGATCAAATTTTACCATTAATTTTCATGCATAAAACCAGTCATTACATAGGTTTGTTCTTGTTACACATTTTGGAAAAATCACAGTTATGTAGTACAGTGGGAAAACTGAGAAACAAATCATTCTGACATAAAAAAAAATCTTAAAGGAAATATATAGCAAATAGGGAGTAAAAATGCTTCATTTGAAATTGAAACATTCATATATAGTAAAATTAGAGAAAAAATTCTTTGAATTCTATAATTACTTAATTTTTCCTCTAGAATATAAGGAAATTCAACATAAGAAATACATAAGAAAAACATATTCTAGAATGTCATACCACAGTGTCCTCTGCAGACATTTTTGGGAAAATATGTGCATCTAAATCCTTTCCTTCATTTAACTGTAAAAACAAAAACCATACACTAGAGTCTAACAAATAATATCAATACTCTCCAACCCTCTATTCATTCATTTTTTCAACTTATATAGGCACACGTAAGAGATTAATCAAAAGCTGGATGTAATGTATCCATGATCCATGGAGAGGATCAAATCAAACTAAAAAGCATAAACATATTGTTGTTTAAAATCCTTTTATGAAATGGTAAACCTAAAAATAATGATGTTTATCTTTACCTTAAAGGAGAAAAATATCTAGACAACTATCTAAATCATATCCATCACAAAAAAATATAAAAGTAGAAAATCCTAACAATGGATTGATAGTGTTGCACATTGACTAGGTAGCATCTAGGTAGCATGTTGCGAAGTCATGTTTCTCCCCATAGTTGAGACTTAGCTGATGGAAAATGGGATGAGGTGGCTTCCAAATGTGTAACATGTTGACTCCTATAACCTCTAACAAATGACACCTTCAAAACACGTGTAGGGATTTATAGGCACGGGTTGTGTAGCGGCTACACAGTGATTATATAGGAGCTACATAGCACATGATTTGAAACTACTTTCTTACAAGGCTAAGCTCTATCTCATAAAAAACACAACATTTTAGGCCTTTCATCATGTCCATAGCTATCTCATACTAATGAAAAAATGTTGATTGCAAAATGAAAAAAAAAAATGTACCCTTGTTGTGCGGCATAGACAATAAATCCTCAAAACATGGACAAAAATATAAAAACTCTACACACATGATTGTTACCTACTTTTCCTCTTTTTGCATACTCTATTGGTCCATTATTTTACCTTAGGAGCTTCAGGTACGAGATCCTTCTGCTCAGTAGGCACTAGTTGAGGAGGTTTTGTCTCGGGTTTAGCTTTAGACCTTGGTATAGGTCCATCTCCATGTGGGGGGCTTCCAACTGCCTCTCTCTACTTCCTTACTAGTCTCCATGCCCTTGTTGAACTTTCCCTCAGATACCTGAGCGTCCTCTTTAGCACCATGGTTTTGACACAAATGTCTTTGCATTTCCTTCTTGCAGCAAGTGCTCATTTAATAAAGTGTTTACATGTATTCATGTTTTCAGATGCCTTACATACTTCTCTGTCAAAACCTTTAAGCAACTGTACAAAATATTTCTCATGGTCTTCATGATGTTGTATTATTATCATAACTTGGCACTCTTCGAGCTCTTCTAAGTACCTTTGATATTATTTATATTGGTCAAAATGTTGCATATTTGGTGACCGTTACACTTCCTTCATTTGCTACACCCATTCTTGTTTCAAATTTCTGCTCTTTTGGTGGGTCTGTTGGATTCTGCCCTAATCTTCTTGAGTTGTTCTTCAACTGCAACTTGTTCTTACTTAACAGACCTGGTGGGTACATTCACACTTATACCTTTCGGAATTATTAATTAACTTTTCATTCATCAACTTCCCTTGCAAGAGAGCATGGCATTTTCTTGGTTTTCCTTGAAGGACAGATATACCCAAGCTTTTTAAAAATGGACTGAACTTTAAAAAAAGTGTTATCTCTTCCTTAAAAAACTAAGAAGGTACATCAATGAATATGAGGTTCCATATATTGTGTATGCATGCCATGATGCCCCACCTAGAGTCCATTATTCAACAAAAAAGACAACATTTCAATTTTTGCAGTGTAGCAGTGTGGGTACTATCGGCTGATAGGGATGTTTAATGATTTAGCTTGGGCCAATTGATGTGCTTCATGATTCATGAGTAAGATACTAGGCTTACCACTACTCTCTCGAATGTCGTTTGATGGTTATGCATACATTGGAACTACCACTGAGTACCCTCGTAAGTGGGTGACACACCACTTATCTGTACTTTCGGTAACAAATTGTCAATGTCCATTCTGTTTCATATCATCCATGGGTTGAGTGTCCTACATATAATCATTATAGACAATGGTACTCCATTTGAAAGAAAGATATGTCCAAGAAGTAATCAATTATATATCCAACAATAGTTCTAGTCTCCCTATTTTCACCTAGAGATAACTTACTCACTAAGCCTAGAGTACAAATTTCTAGTTTATTTGAAGAGTCCATCTCCCAAAACCATATTTGCTGCTTAACACTAAAAATCATTGCAAGAGAAAGGTTCTTATGGAGAAACCATCAAGAAACCATTAAGCTATCAAGAAATAGTTCAACAAGAAGCAACTCTAACTATTTGTTTTTTCTTAACTTATAATTATTAATCTGTCGACCTAAAAATCTTCAATCCTCTAACATTTCAGCTAATGATGTAGACTACTACAGAGTGGTAACTACGGGAGTTGTTTTCAAGGAGAAACTCCTTCAAACTTTTATATATATATATATATATATATAGATATATATAAAACTTTTTTTACTATGATAAATTAAAGTATTTTAAGTCACATTCAAATTAAAATTAATAAATATTACTATAACACCAAAAACATATTCAATAACCAATAAATAAAATATACCAAAATTTTATAAATTAACATAAATACAAATTTACCAAAAATATAAAAAAATTATAAAAATACTTCAACATAAAATCGTTTACTATGGTTTTGTTTAGCATGGATAAAATGATTCGTTAACACGTGATGGATAACAAACTAATTAACCGAGCTACTGAAACAATTTATATGAAGTATAAATCAATGAAATAGATAAAGTCAATTTATCTCTCAAGCTTGGCCAATTATTTGGAGTATTAGCCTGCCAAAGTATGTGGGTTTTCGATAGTGGTTACGAATTTTTCCTTTTTATTCTCATTTCAACTGAAAAATTTGATTATTAAATAAAATTTAATAGTAAAATATAAAAAGTACATGGTTTTTATTTATTTAATTATTTTTCTTATAAAACCATTCCAGAACTTTGTTGTGTAATTACATAAACATTCTTCAAATCGACCTGAACTTTTCCCTAATACGCATAATATGAAAAATGAAGTTTTATTGTTTAGTAGGTTTATTTTTTTATATTATTTATTATATAAAATTCACTTCTATATTTTACAACTCTTTCATTTTTGGTGATTTCCTACGTGTTTTTACAGGATCATAATATGAAAAAATGTTATTTGTATAAATGTTATACCATTTTCCAGAATATTTATTGAAGTAGAAGATAAATTAACACTCAAAATTTGACATAATTTTTTAATGGATTGTTAAATATAATTTTTTGCTTACTATTAAATGATTTTATTTAGCAATAAGGTTTTAGAATTTCATTTCACTGTTTGGATAAAAAGGGTGGATAGATATAATTTAATAATTAAAGTATATTTTTTTATTTTTCTATAAATGTATTATATTAGATTCAAAATTTATTTTTGGTATTTTTTATTATTTATGTTTAATTATTTTAAGAGTAATAAATATGTTTTTGATAATTATTATTCTAAAAAAATATTAGAGAAACTAAAATTAAAAAGTAAGATCAAAGAAAGAAGAATTAGAAAAACAAGATTAAAGTGGGAAGCCATCATTCCAATTAAAAATAATAGGACTAACTAAAATTCACTTATTGCAAGATAATACAATTTAACTTCAATAATACTAAGCTTATTGATGCTAACCAACAATTGAATTTATATTTCTATGTTAGTTATATAATATTTCATTATATTTCAACACTTTCAAATAATTTTTTCATACAATTGAAAATTACAAAAAAAAAAGAAATTTTTTTTTCTTAATAGTGGTAATATAGATATCAACTCTAACATAGAAATAAAAAATTATATTTTATGTTTTTTCTAGCAAAAACCATATTTTCTGGAGAATCTCATGATTTCATAACTAAGAAGCTAGGAAAGTGAATTTGTCACCAAAGAATTGGTCCTATGATCCTTTGATTCTAAAATAAGGACAGAGAGGTAAGCTTTGATCCACTTATCACTCCAAACCTATTCTCCATATCTTTTATTTATTTTTATTTCAATTATTTTAATGGTACACTAGTATTCAAGAACTTCATTAAAAAAAATGAGAAATTGGATATATATATATATATATATATATATATATATATATATATATATATATATATATATATATATATATGGGTTGTCACTCTTAACCTTAAGAAAGTACAATTATTTGTTAAATGTTAAAAAAATCCACTTATTCCAAACACTTGAACTCACCCAATTGAGGAACTATCCATTGGAGCTATGATTCTTTGAATTTAAAGAAGGACATTTGGTGGACACATTATTAGATTGGACTCAGAATCTACTTTTGGACTAACAAGTGGTTAGCACAAGGGGATGTCCTTCCCTCCACCCTGTTTCAAATGCTATGGGGATATATGCAACCCTTGTTTCAAATTTTATGGGTACATGTTTTTCCCCTTTTCATAAGGATCAAGGAGTAGGCTTCCCCATGGAGGTTAAAGGAGTAGTCTCGCCCACCCTCATAGAGTAGAGGTTCTAAGTTACATGTTCTTCATAACCATTTCATATAGTCTCACTAGGTGAGAGCACACTTTGGACCACTACCTCAATGTTTCTCATGACTCCAAGGATGCCTACATTGAAATTGAACCTTACTCAATGGTGAGAAACATCTTTCTTTAATATAACCTCATTAGGTGAGCACACATGTTGGACTACTACCTTAATATATCTCATGGCTCCAAACAAGCCCTCATTGAAATTGAACCTTACTCAATGATGAAAAACTCCTTACTTTCTGCAATATATCCAACCATTCAACTTTATATATTGTATTTTTACATCAAAAATTATATTGATTAACTATGAAATAATCTAAAAATAAATATTACAAATTATTATTGTAAACTATTACTTTTTTAAATAGATAACATTACTAATTGTCATTTTAATTTATTAATATTAAACAAATGAAAATTTCCAAGAATATATAAAATGTATATTTAAAATGAAAGCTTTTATAAAGTTGAAAACTATTCTCAAAATTCTCATATTATTTTATTATTGTTAAAATATATTTATTAACGAGAGATAATTTTTTTAAATTATAGCCGGTGATGAATATTCGTAAAAAATTTAAAATTCCTATTCCGGATAAGAATTATGGACTCGTAGAGGAAAGTACTTTCCATAAAAAAGTACTCTCGGCCTCACCCGCTAACCTATAGGAAAATATATTATAAAATATTAGGTCTGAAACAATTTGTAAATAAACTATATTAACCATGGAAATGGAGTAGGCTGAATTTATAATATATTTTTAAAAAAATTACTTTAATCTGACAGTTAAATTTATTGTTGACGTTTTCTGAATTTGTGGTACATAACATTCTAATTATACTAAATTCAAACTTCACTTGAATTTTTGACTTCTGAATATAGAATCTCTCTGCTACCAATTTAGCCCATTCCCATGGGGTGGACTCTGGTGGCAGTATTCGTACCTGAACTATAATACGTTATAAATATTTTATTCCATGCGCACACTGCACATGCCACATGGCTAAATTTTGTTATCTGAGCGGCTGTGTTAAAAATTCAAGAGTGTAGAAAATTGCAGACATCAAACATCAATCGCAGCTGTGTCAGTTCGAAATCGTACATGGTTGGTCGAGAATCGACATTGTTCCATAATTTAGACATGCGAAATTGTGAATAATGTGCACAGTGCGCCGGGATGGGTGGGTGAAGAAAATGGAAGCCAAGTTGACTCCAACGCCTTCGACACTGATGGACTACAACGATTTGTACAGCCCTATTGCGACAAATTTTTCTGTGGATACCACGTGCCCTCTACTGTGTTTTGGTACGCTGCATCGGGATTCCCTATCCTCGAACTTTCCCCAACTGAAGAATAAATATGGCAGACTTCACTTGTATGTAACAGAGATCGGTTGTTAACGAAATCCCATTATTCATCAGTTAAATCTTACAATTTACACCCTACAAATATTTTTAGAGTCGAGTGCTGCAGCTAAGGAGGAAGCTGCAACGCGGGTAGATTCCTAATGGGAGGGAATGGTGTTAGTGATGCAGTCAGGCTCGTCGCCGCTCCTTTTCTGGTAAAGACATACCGTTTGGTGGACGATCCCTCCACAGACCACATCGTTTCCTGGGGAGACAATAACAACACCATCGTGGTATGGCGCCCCAAAGAGTTCTCTACAATTCTCCTGCCTACCTATTTCAACCATACCAATTTCTCCAGCTTTGTTAGACAGCTCAATACTTATGTAAGTATTTTTTTCTTTTGCTTCTGTTTGTAATGGATAGTAGATTTTGAAAATATTTTGAAATTTCATCAACAACTGAAAGTAAAAGAGATTAATTTGAGAAAAATCCAGATGTATTAATCATAGATTACAGATTTTAGAAATATTTTGAAATTTGATATACAGAAATTGAAGTATTAACTCAATTTATGGGTTGCCTATGTAGGGATTTAGAAAGATTGTTCGAGGGCGCTGCGAGTTTGAAAACCAGTTATTCAGGAAGGGTCAGCAACATCTCCTCTCTCATATCCAGAGAAGAAAGGCCTCCAGTACCTCGACCGCAAAAGTGACCCAGATGCAATATGATAAATCATCACCACTAAACCCTAACGCATCATCGACAGTACAAGATTCCGATGTTCCTGCAGCAGCCCTTTCTCTGTCCGAGCTGAACGAGATTTTAAGAAATAGTTCGGTTCTCTTGTCGGAGATTGCCCGCCTGCAGAATATATGCGGCAGGAATATCACGCTTTCTATTCCAGATAACACCAGGAATCCTCGCTCGATTGACATGGACAGATCAAAAACCGACAACCCTAGTCCTAGTAGCTCCATGACAGATGTTGCAGAGGAGGTCTGTATGACCCCACCAAAATTGTTCGGAGTCCCTCTCTATTAGGAAAACCGGTTGCGTTCTTGCAGAAGGAACTAATATTGTAATTTTAGAAGATTTTCGTGATTTTTAAGGTCATTTGTCAAGATCTATTGTTTCCACACGAAAGAAATCGCATTTACAATACATAGGTTTTCTCAGAGGTGGACGATCTGCTGTTCCATCATCTTACTCTAAACATTTGTAATAGATTTCCCTGACTGTGCGCTAATTAATATCAACACGATGCTGTATGATAATTTGCTACTTCGTTGTTTCGTTGGAGGAGTAGTTAGTTTTTCCTGCGTTTTGGTTCATTGAACTGTGACCGACATGATAAAACTGTCTATTATTTTTATCAACTTGTGCCACAGATGTTATTCGATGTCCAAGGTGAATTCAAAGTATTGTTGCAATTCTGAGAGCGTAGAAAACCTTGGATTGCTTAATTTTTTATGCAACTGGAATTTCTATATTCATCGTAGTTATTCATTTTCAACTTTAAAATCAGTTTGTTGCACAGATTGTATTCGATGTGCAAGGTGAATTCAAAGTATTGTTGCAATTCTGAGGGCGTAGAAAACCTTGGATTGGTTAATTTGTTATGCAACTGGAATTAATATATTCAAAAACTCAATTGATTGCAGTTATTCAATTTCTTGTTTGATAACGAAAAAAAAAACTCAATTGATTGCAGTTTTTCAATTTCAATTTTAAGAAATTAAAAAACTGAGCATCTTAATATTTTCACATAATGGAAGACCACAACATAATATTATAAAATGAAAATAATTAAGATTAGTAAAATAGATATAAGTATTTTTCCTCACATTTTGGTATATTAAATAGTTATATACCATAAACACATGGTTTGGTTTTCATAAAAATAATTTAAATTTAAAAATTAAAATTTATTTAATATTTTCTTAATTTAAATTTACTAGATTATTTACTATTTTTTAAATTAAAATTATTTTATTTTCTTTAAAATCGTTACATTCAAAATTTTACGAACAATCTATGCAGAATCTTTTAACTTTGGACTTTACTTATGTACAGGAAGACAAAATTTTGAAGCAAAGAACTCTACTATTCCAAAATCACGTGTGGTTATTACATATATATTTTTTTATTTTTATGAATGATATCAATATGATATTTATTTACTTAACAAAATGTATATATTAATATGTGTCATTAATTCTTGATTTTCATCTTACAATAGGTCACTTGAACTTTAATGATTGTTGGAATTTATCCACACCAACCCTAAGTGAATAGGTGTCCAACATGCCTTCTTAGACTGTAACTAAGCTCAAGAAAATCGCTGGAATAAAAAATTCTGTAACAGTGAATGGATAGATCCCCCTGATCAGGGTGTACACTTGTACGGTGGCAATTAATAAGTGTTGGAAGTTCATGGATTGTTCGTCCTCCAAACAATCACAGTTCGTAATGGCGCATTGGTATTCCACCTCACGGCAGTATGTGAAAGCCCGCTCTTTAATAAGTTTACAGGATGGATAGCCTATGTTGTGAGACTGTCGACGGAATGTTTTTCATACGGTAAATTGGTTACCTCCCTCCCTTCATTCGTGCACGCATCACTCCTCGCATGCAAGCGTTTGGAGGCAGCAGTGGAGGAAGTTGGGCATTGTTCACCCAGTCACCTACTCGACCTGGTGGGGGTATGTATACAGCTCTCTTCTTTCTCTCATGGTTGGCGTCACTATGGTTTCGGGTCGCTTGGTGTATAAAATGGCGGTTTTGTTTTTTTTAATGGTTTTTAGTTATGTTCCTCCTAATTTGAAGCCGGTTAAACCTTGCTTCTGTGACCCCTGCAACTCGTTAGCCAAACCTAATCCTTGTGTTGTCAATCCCTTTAGCTCTGGGACCAGAGTCAAGTCAATTCCATCTGGCACCTTGCAGGTGTCGCGATGGCATTTTGTGGGCAGGGTAAGGCGCTTTTAGCGTCGGGCAGTAGGCATGGTTACATACTGTGGTAGATATTGGGTTGGTCAATGTAGTGGATGCAATTCTCAAGCCCAATGGGACAATTTGCAGCGTTTATGCTCTCATTCTTTCATGTATCCTCTAGGTTTGGGTTTTATTAGGGTGTAGTCCCAAAAGAGTCCCACTCCTTTTATGGGCCCTGCTATCACTCCTGTTAATGCTCATTCCGAGAGCCTTACCATAATTACCCGTGTGTGGTCTGTCTTGCTACATTCCCTCCAGGTTACCTTCACTTAGAGGTTTTGGTTGTGGAGTTGGGAAACAGGGCCCTCGGTCTTTTGTGCCTTGGGTAGTCAAATCGCCGTCATGCATTTCTATAATTGTTGGTTCCAGTGGTTAGTAGTTCTCTGCTGGTTGTGTAGAAGCACCATCGAGGCTTACGGGGTGAAAACTGGGTGGTCCCCTAATGTTGTTTACTCCCTTACCGTGTTTTGCTGCATGTTTGTGTTGATATTTAGGCTTCTGTTCGATATGGGGAAGCGTCGGTCCACTTCTCAACATGCAAAAGGGAAACAACAGGTTTAGTTTGAGCCAACCCCGAAGAAGCACAGTCGAAAATCAAATTTAGAGATTCTAGAGAACCTCGCTGCAAATTATTTCATGTGAAACTCATCTACGGTTCTCCAGGAAATTCGTGGCTGGGAAAGGGATATTCAAACAGATCCTGAAGACAATGATGCTGAAGCTGAAATCTTGGATTTCATAACCGACCCTGGAAATACCAGAGGCCGCCTCACGTTATTCCAGCAGACTACCCATACATATTGGACACTTAAGTGCCTTCTTGCAAAGGCTAAGTAGATTTTCCCCCCCAGGCAGGCTCAGAAAGACTCACCAAAGATAGAACTCCGCCTCCTGGACATGCTATAGGATATGCAAAACTAGTTGCATCATATTAAGATCACCCAATATCAGGAAAATGACCGCATTAGTAGACATGATGATCATGTAGGTCGTATGGAAAAGCAACTCCAGTAGCTCCAGCAAGTGGATATGCCAGGGTCTAGAGTGAAAGACCCAACTCCAGTCTCTTCTTTGGATGGCTAGTGGTTCCTTTTATAATGTTGCTTTATAAAATTTCCAGTTTTGAATGAACTTATTTTATATTATCAGCATGTAGATAAGTATGAACTAGAAGATATAGCTCATGACAATTATAGACAGATGAAATTATTTCAATTTTGGTTTTCTTTTCATGCACTCAGATGGCCAACAGACCTGGTTTCCTATGGGCAGGTTGAGGCCACAGACTAAATTTATAATTTTGTAACCTGCTTTGCAAATATAAATAGGAAATAGAGAGGCCCTACTAAATTTACAAAAAAAAAACAGTGAATGGATAGATGTGGCCCATGAAATGGAGGTTTAGGGAAAAGTGCAAACCAAATGATGTGGAAAAATTATAATTATTTTACTAGTGGGGGTTTAAGTTTGACCACCATCTCTCGAACATGACCTAAAGTAGTTCATGCTCCAATTCTGAATTTAGTTAGAAGTTCAAGTATTTTGCAAAGTGGAAGTGCTCCCTAGTGATTGTTTAAATATCACAACAAACTGTTGAAGTGGGTAGTAGAAGTTGATCTCTTCTATAGGTGGTGACTAAAGGTTGGCCAACTTCTACTAGTGGTGGTTTATGGTTTTCCACCAACCAAGTGATGCTCACGAAACAAGAGTTATCCTCTGTCTACATCTCTTACTCTCGATTTTTCCTACCATATCTCTACACTCTAGTAGCTAATTGTGGCAGTTTATTCTGGTTTAGGCTATGGCTTAGGCTCGCTTGATATATCTTTAGAGTTAACAGCTAACCATCAACTCCCCCCTTGAGATAAAATATAAGAAGATGATATCTCCATTGCAAGAGTTTTCAATACTATAGAATAAACTATGAGGTATGACTGATATATCTTCTTCGCAGTTGAAGACCATTTCCAAGAATTGATCTATCGAAGGTGAATATTTTCTCTTGGAGGAGTCTTATGTCTCGAACATCTCTCTGAATGATGATTATGTTTACAAAACTGCTCAAAAGGGTGATGATAAAACAATGAATTTTTCCATGCCCAACTCGATCACAATGTTGGAATTTTACAGTCTAACTTAGTGGTTATGAAAGAGGGGTGAGATTTGGATTAGGGGAACATAAATTCTCCCGAAGGAATGTGCCACTTTGAAAATGAATTTGTTTGGAATAGTTTGGAATGTAAAAGGGCGCATCCTATTCATATCCAACACTAGTTATATTCCTTTTTCTTATAATTTCTTCCCAATTTTTCATGATGGGCTTGGGAAGTGCAAGTTGAATATCTACATATTCATGTAACATGACTTCATTGATATAATAAAGTGTTGGCTACTCATAAGAGTTTGTCTCAAAGTGAAGTCGATAATTATTTTAAGCAAGAATTGGTTTAGAATGCTCATCTTCTTGGAGCTGCCACTCAAAGTAGAAAATCTCAATCCGCTTTTATGCATTTTGATTAATAATGCAAGATTCAAGAAGTTGCACTTCCAACTATAGTTCACATTTACTACCTTCACTGATAACTTATGCTTTTTGTAATTGAAGCATATGTTCCTTTATAGAAGTCATCTCTGTTATCAATGTTTTCTCAATTTAATCCCTTGACATATGGAAAGAATTATCAAAGACATCTATGCGTCCTCCCAATGGGCTACGTGTTGGTTCAACATCAATTCCCTGATTTATTTCCAAATTTGGTCTAACTAGGACATTAGGTATATTCAGGAATTCAGGCATATCTAACTACTTTAATCATAATAAACCCTATAAATCCACATCTTCAGCCATTAATAATTTTCCCTTTGCCTCAGATGCAAGAAAAACATTTTTTCTCCAAGTGTGTAATTGGAGTAATCACTCACTCTTTAGTGGCAAGCGGCCTCTCAATAATGGGCTTGAATTGGGACATATGTAATAGTAACCTTTACCTTTATTCACTCTATTATTCTCAAATATCTAAATCATGATTATGGTTTTGTGTAAGAGAATATAATAAATTGCAAATTGCGTAACTGACACATGATAACTTGATAAAAAATCTAGAGATGTTGGAATTCTACATGTAACGAACATATAGTTCCAATGATTTATACAATTCTCTAAATTTTTCACATGTGAAAATCTATATTCTCACTGTATCCCATCTCCATTATTGGAGAAACTAATTCCAACCATGTGCTAAGTGTCAATGAAGGTGTCACAATTAGTTCAAGTTTAGTTTCGATTAGTTAAGTTTCAGTTAAGTTTTATTCCATTCATTTATTACTAATGTCTCTTATGTTATCTTATTTAGTTCTTTGATATTATTGACAAGACTTCTAATCCATATTTTTTATTTTTTAACATGGTATTAGAGAACAATTCTATGTAAGACTGCTTGAGAGCATTAGAGATAATGTGAGTGAGTGGGAAGAAGCAATGAGACACCTCCACTGTTTCAAGGACCAACAATTTATATTGGTGAAAAAATATGCGGTGAAGAAGCTGAGTCAGATAAGTTTAGAAATCATTTAAAAAGTTGAATTGTTGTTTGAAGATGCTTTTGGCTGAGCTAGTGATGGCCAAGATGATGAGGCACATTGTTTCCCTCAACTAAAAGAGAGGTCACGCTGGCTAGAAGCTCACTGATATATATTTTTTTAAATTGTTTTCTTTAATGCATATGCGGCTAATCAAGTGAGGATTTCAGTAGGCATAAGGTAATTTTAATTGGCAACACAATGCACCAAACAAGTCAATGAGAAAGTGAAAATATAAATTTGTTCTCTTCATTGAAAAGTTTTTTTGAAAGGTTAATTGAGAAATGAAATGAAATGATATGATATTTTAACATCCACGAGACTAAAAATAGTCTATGGGAGCATGAGTTCCCTATTTTTCACCTTTTTAATTTCAGTCCTTTTCTTATTCAAATTGATTATGACTTGGCCTAAGCTTCCAACAATCCCCTTGTTGAAATTACAATGCCAAGAAACCACTGCTAACATATTCTCATAGCTTTATATGATCTCTTTGAGCACATCACATTCCAAAATGAAATGATTTTCCAATGCCACTGCCCTAGACATGCATAATGTACACACCTTTTCTTCCCAAGCTTCTTTAGGCCTTTTCCACCACCTTGTTTCACAAAAAAGTTGATGCAAGTTGTTTCTTAATTGAGAAATAAGAACCTTTTCCCTCCACTAAATGTTAGCTCCATTGTAGTCTTTTATTAGGAGATCACACATATAGTTGAATTCTTTAATGCAGCAATTCTTCTTTCTACCCAAATCTTTTCCCCATACCCGTTTACGAAACTTCTCCATAAAAAAAATTATTTAGCTCCTTGCCATTGGTGGGAAAAGCATTAAGGTACATATTCCATTTTTGCATCCATGTGTAGTTTTCTATCGTCCATGTTTTATTTCTTTCATTCATGCCTTCCTTGAAGAAAACATTAGGCCATTTACCTACTCCCATTTGCTCAATTTTTTTTTTCTATATATTATGAGTCACACTGTAGAAATTTCTTCAATAGTAGTTTCTTCTGTTTCACTCAACATTATCTCCTAAGGCACCAAAAAATTTATTTTGAACTTGCTCATGATCAAACGCTTTTAGAATTTCTCAATTTCTTTCCATTTTGAGACAAGGGTGTTGCACACCCATATAGAATCACTAGAGAAACAATGAGTCAAAAAATAAATTGAGTCATTTTCCAATCCCATAGCTCTTCCTCTATAGATTTATTTTTAAGAGCATATAATTATTTCCACCCTTCTAAGGTGATCTTATTTCTGTAGTCCTCCCAATTAATTTTGTTGTTGAAATCAATCCCGAGGGAGCATAAATATTTGAAGCACGAAGTACACCCAATGCTTTTATATATATAAAAAAAGAGTCTCTTGTTATTTATAAATTTAAAAAAAAATTGATTCAGCCATGTGAAAGTTTTTGTTAAAACGAATTCATTCTTTTGATTTCAAATATAATTCATTCAAACCTATTTTAAATAAATGCTCGTTCACTATTTTTCTTAAAATGCATTCCATCATCTTCATGTTGTTTTAAGACTGGTTGTATAGCTTTTAAATGTGGAGATTTGTTGATACACTTATGGGTATTATAATACACTTATGGAGATTTGTTGATACACTTATGGAGATTTGTTGATACACTTAAGGGTTTGTGAAAGCATCGAATTTGTAGAAAATTTAGACACTTGTCTATTTTCTAGAAACTAAGTAGAAGAGAGGCCACTATGCTTGTCATTTGATTGGCTTGCTGAGTTGTAGTGAGTGAGAACTCGTTGCTAAAAAATGGGAAAATACAAGAGGCTAAGAAATTTGAAGCAACAACAAGACAATTTTTAGGCCCTTTTCAAATATTTGTAAATGAACGGAACAATAATTCCTTCACATTAAAATGCATAAAATAATGCGTTGATTATGACATTCTTCAACTCATTGCAGATGCAAATAGAACCAAGGAGGTATGGGATACCCTTAAGAGGAATATTGGTGTAAGGAGGAGTAATCAAGTTGAATATTAATGGTTTGGTGAATCCCACTATGATCAAACACAATTAGAAGATGGATGTGGAGAATTTGCAGAAGAATAAGAGAAATAGCGCACAAATGATCCTAAATCCAAATATGCATAACCACAAGTGGATGCCAATTTTATGAATCTAGAAACAAAAATTCTTGATTACAATGAAGTTTCCCTTAAAGAAGTTAGTGTTATGGTGAATACATCAATGAAATTTGTTGATGTTAAGTTTGACCAAAAAAAATTAGAAAAACATGAATGGTTGCGAATTATGTAACAAAAACATCATATCAACATGATGTTATTTAGTGAGGGAAGTCCACTTGACACTGACAACCTAATGGAAGACAACCTATTCGCAACAAAAAAGGTTAGTAAAGAATTTGAAGCGACATAGGAAGAAAAGGAATAAATAGAGATAAATATCTCATCACAGAGGAAAAAGAGTAGAAATCACGTGGTTATGAAAATATTTTTAATCCTAACATTAATTTCCAGTGTGGAGGTGAGCATGAAGATTATGAAGAAGAATTGAGGTTCCTTGAAGCATGACTTGCAACAGCATGTTTTGATAAAGTATGCATTGAAGTTGCAAAAATGAATATTCAAGATAGCTTGGATGATAAAAAAATTAATGAAATTTTCATGTATTGGAGTCATGAATAGATAAATTTTTATTATAGACCTATATTGTAGCAAAATATTAAATATTAAAAACACACTACAAAAGATGACATGTGGTAGTAGTGCACATACAATCCAATTTTTGAAGAGGTTGAGGACACACTTAGACAACCTAGAGCAATGAAAGAGTTGCATCATCAAATGAAAAATTTGAAGTTTGAAGCCTACAAAAAAAAAGAAAAATGTAAAGCAATTTAAAAGTTACAGGATTTGGATGAAAATAAAAATAAACATAAATCCATATGATGTCAAAATTCTAAATTGTACACCTAGCTAATACATAGAACAACATGAATCTTAGTTTATATTTTTTGTGGTTGTAATGAAGGGGGAGTCTTGGAGAAGCTAATTTGAACCACCTGTTAGGCGTCAATCTAGGTGTCATAATTAGTTCTAGTTCAATTTCAGTTAGTTAAGCGTGAATTGAGTTTTACTCCAGTTATTGATTACTAATGTCTCCTATGTGATCTTATTTAATTGTTTGACAATACTAAGAAGATAAATTCACTCCACATTTTTCAATCTCTAACATATATTGAATACCTTAGATCCACTTTTGTGTCACTCATTCCCATTCTTAAAGTGCATTGGCGATGGCCTTCGCGTACCATGAGAAAGAAAAGGCCATTGTGTCCAGTGCAATCCCTCAATAAAATGCATCCTATATTTAAGACACATGAACCAATGGATTGAATAAATCATTCTTGTAGTGCCATAGATTACTTAAGATATTAGTTTCTAAAAAAAAATGCATACTACATATCTACTAAATCAGATAATTCTACCCTTGAAGTGTAAAAACACTAAAATGTAGTTCACAATTGTCAGAGGCTACTCCCTTCATATTCTCTCTCTATGAAATATTCCACCACCATAGTAACTTTCTCTAAAAAATTATTAGGTGTCATATTCAAAAGATTCATTCTATTCAAATCCCCATTGCTCGAATTCTGTTGAGTTTGGAAACAAGAAGAGGCTAGTAATTTAATTTTCCCTTAAATAAATTAGAAGGAAATTGTAATTCCACATCACATGACAACCTATACGAGTTAACATAGTTAGGAAGACATAGTTAGCTTTAGTAATTTTTATTTGAGGTCAAACTAGAGGCATGTAGATTTCACTCTATTTTTTAGGGGGTCAAGATGCATTTCATTTTGATTTTTAGTTGTTTAACTTAATTATTTGAGTTAAAATCAATTTAACTAGTTCTAACTGATGGATGAGCTAGTGAGAGGTTGAGTGAATTAAATATTATTTACTTCATATGGAGTGATCAACCATATAAATTATAAGTTGATATAAATATTTGATGCATGTAAGTTATAAGGAAGACCCAATTGAGATTGTAGTTAAAGGGAAGTATACTATCTGTTGTATAATTAGAAAATTGTACAGATCGTGCATGAGGTTAGAAGGACGCCTTGGATGTATTATGAAAAAATTATTGGGAATTTCCTAATTAATAGGGTCTCAATTCCTCAAGGAATATGTAAGCAAGGTTGAGCAACCCATAGGCAAAAAATTGAAAATGTTGGGATGAGCATGAGACAATCATAGATTGTTCAGAGAGCACTCAAGCCTGAGAGTATCATTTTATTGTTTGTATTCTTGAGAATTTAATGAAATATATATATAGAGGAGCTTTTAGCCAATTATTTCCCCAGATACATCTTTGTGTCATGTGATTTAAATTCTCTCTTTCTCGTTCATGTCATTGTGCGATCTTAATTTGTTTCCACAATTTGTATAATAGATTCAAGTATTTTGATTTAGCATATTACAAGATGAGTTGAATCTATGTGTATTTTCTACATGGTATCAGAGCGTGAATCACTACAGAAGAGAATAATACGATTTTGTTTTGAACATGTGAATCAAATTTGTAGATTTATTCTTTAGGACCAGCAACTAATTAGGCTGTATTTCTATCGATCGATACTTGAATATACCCTTGAGGGTAATTCGAATTACATATCTTGGAAGGATAGGATGAAATAACTATTGGAGGAAAACTGACTAGAGGAATTCATAGACATTGATATTCCTAGGCCCACAGCCGCAGATGCTCAAAATCTTGATGCACGAAAGAAGAATGTAGAAAACACAATAAGGATTATGTTAGAATGAGTTCAAGATCATATTGTATCGAACCTCAATGGAAAGGAAACTCCATATGATATGTGGAAGGAATTAACATATTTTTTTTATAATAAAAGAAACCAAAGGAATTTTTTGATGAAGGACAAGATAAAAAATATCAAGATGGAGAAGGGCGACATGATACAAAAATAATTGATGAAGTTAACTCAATGTCGAGATGAGATTGGAAGTGTTGGTGTGACAATTGCCGAGGGTGATTTGGTGAGCCTAGCACTTCTAGGGCTTCCCAAGAGTTGGCACAACTACTAGGATTCAGTGAATGGTTGGGAGAAATTACCAGAGTGGGAGCGATTGTGTTCTAACTTGGTACAATAATATATTCGATGGAACACAAGAGATGGATCCTCATCAAATACCGATGAGGAGGAGAATTGTTTCTTGGATGGAAAGGAAGAGAAAGGGATAGGGAAAGCATCCAATTCAGAATCATATTTTGGTCAGGAAAAATAGAAGAGAGACTTGCCAAAGATCAAATGTTTTCACTGTCATTATATTGGACACTATGCAACAAAGTGTCTACATAATAATATTAGAAAGAATCCCCTGGGAGGACTAGTAGGTGAAGCACTTAATTCACAGTTCGAGTTGTATTTCACCCTTATCACATGCATGGTATCATTGACACTGGGTTCAGTGTGGTAGTTATATATTGGAGCTTCATTCTATATAACCAAAAAAAAAAAAAATTCCATCAACTTGGAGTAGAAGGATCTCCAAAGGCACATTGAGATGGGAGATGATGGGAGGTATAATGCGATCGACATAGGTTCAAGGTTCGAGGTACAATATTATACCCGCTTTAAAAGATGTCATGTATGTACCTGGTTTAAGGAAGAATTTAGTTTTAGTTGCTATATTTGAAGACCATAGCTATGATGTGATATTTATCAAATGAAAGGTGTTCCTTTTTCATAAAGATACGGGAAAGGTGAAGAAGAATGGGGTTCGAGTAAAGAACCTCTATAGATTGGATGTAGAATAATGTACTGCCTTGAGCACAAAAGTAGATAAGGTGTAGCGTTGAGACATCAGTGAGTTATAGGGTAGAATATTAGGCCATATACACCATGGTGCTTTAAATATCATGCAATAGATTTCTACAGGACTTCCCAAGGGTGCACTTGAGCAGTGAGATACATGAAAAGTATTAGGCCCCTATAATACAAGGGTAGCCCCTTATATTTATTGTTAGTGTAGCCCCATTATTGTTATTTTTGTGCCCATGTAGTCCCCATATTACTATTATTTTGCCCCATAGGTGTTGGCCCATTATTTTTATTGTTCTTCTCATGTGGTCCCCATATTGTTATATCGAAACCCCTTAGAATATTATATATAGAAGGTAGGTTTTGCTCTTTGTATCATCCAATAATTGTTTATTTATGTAATGTGAAGGAGTTTTCCCCTATAAGAGGCGAATTTATAAGTCGTTGATCTATCTTCTCTTCTATTTGTGAGCTATTTTCATAACATTTGGAATCAGAGCTTTCGATTCTAGGGTTTCACTGGTTCAAATAGGTCATCCTAGAACTTTTGCTATAATTTTTTTTCTATGAAGGTTGATAAGATAAAATCTTTACCATGAGAAGACGAAATATATAGGAATGTCGTGTAACAATTTCAGATCTTGGTTTTCCATATTTGCAGAGATATGATCTAAGGAAGTTAGGATTACTGTAGGCTCCAAAATTTCATCTGAAACATGTGACTGTGAAAAAGTCATCATAACTTTCGTTTCATAAATTAGATTCAAATTTTATAGAAATTGGATGAAATTGCAGGTAGCTTAGTTTCTAGTGTATCTATTTCAGGGCTGGAGGTAAAAATTGTGACACATGACATGCCATACAAGTTCACTCTACTGAACAAATCCATAATTAGATCATTATTGGGTACTTGGCATAAATTTAACTTCAAGAATAAAAATTAAGTCTGAGTAATGGAACTAGAAAGAAGACTGAGAGGGCTACCACAAGAATGAATTTCTGATCTTAGAGATCTGAAATTACAAATTTATAAAAGTTTCAAGATTGACCTCCTAAAAGCAATAAAAAGGTGTGTATTTTTTAGAAACATATTTTCATAATTTTTTTTTGAAAAATCATTTTCATGTTATTCCAAGGGCATATTGAAGCATAGATATCTGTATTGGGTTCTAAAATTCCTACAAAAAAATAATTCGATGGCCACTAAGCCCTCAAAAAACTCTACTATGATGCATGAAGAGGAATTGAATTGCTTCCTATATCCAACACCAAAGTGTCAAGTGATGGTTTCAAATGGATGAACTATAAATTTCTTTGGAAAGTTCCATAATATCAATATAGCCATGGAGGAATATATATTGAATAATCCAATGATTTCCATTCCAATAGGTGGTGCTGACGTTGTATTAGGAGTTCAATGGTTACAATTTTTGGGGAAATGGAAAGGATAATTAGCTATAATGGGATGAAAAAGCTTCTAAACAAACAAAAACAAGGCATAATTTCACAATTATTCTTAGTATAGTTTCAAACATTGGAATCGTCTTTAACAGAAATGTTTAAGGTTCAAATAATGCATTATGAAATTGAACATCAATAACAGGTTCTCCAACTATTAAATGATAACCTAAATTTGGTTCATAATGAAATGAAACAACAGGAATATCAACATTGCAGTGAAATAAGTTTTTATGTAGGGAATTGGGTATTTTTACGACTACAAACATACAAAAAAATGTCCTTCAAGAAATATAATAAGGATAATAAACTATCTCTCAAGTATTATAGTCCTTACAAGGTGTTGCAAAAATTGGTACTATGGAATAAAAATTGGAGCTTCTTGCATTTTCTCGAGTGCACCCAATTTTACATGTTTCATGGTTAAGGAAGGTTACAGGTGAAAAAATCCTAGTTCGAACAATATTTGAGAGAACTTGACAAGGAAGGAAAAATAATATAGGAACCTAAAAAAACTACGGAAAAAAGAACTCAAAAGCTACGAAATCGATCAATTTTAGAGCATTTAATCAAGTGGAATAACTTAACCATTGAGGATTCCACATGGGAGTATGAGGATTCTATATAAAAGCATCCAACAGTAATCAATCATTGAGGAAAATTTTTTTTTGAAGAAGAGGGGCATGTTAGGTCCCTATAATACTAGGGTAGCCCCTTATTGTTATTGTTAGTGTAGCCCCATTATTGTTGTTGTTGTGCCCATGTTTTCCCCATATTTTTATTATTGGCCCCCATAGGTGTAGCCCCATTACTCTTATTGTTGTGCCCATGTGATCCCCATATTATTATATTATGAGCCCTTAGACTCCTATATATAGAAGGTAGGTTTTTTCATTGTATCATCCAAGAATTTCTCATTTATGTAATCTAAAGGATGCTGCCCCCTAAAAGAGGTTGATTTATAAGTCGGTGATCTATCTCTTATTCTATTTAATGATCTAGTTTCATAACAAAAATGGTGTACATTTGGGAAGTACACCAAATCCAACTTTCATGATAAGGAAAATCATATGTTCTCAAATTTTTGTGAGTTTAAATCACTTTTCAAAAAAGATACATGGAAGAAGGTGAAGGCTCTCAGATGAGACATTGGCGGAGAATATGTCTCAAACAAATTCAAGAACCTTTGTCCTGTAGAAGGAATTCTACAGGAATTGATATCACCTCATAACCCATTGCATAATGACATTGCAGAAAGGAAGAACATAGCTATTATGGGAGAACCACAAGTGATGTTGCATGATTAGGTCCTACCGTTACATCTGTGGGATGAAGCATGAAATAGAGTAGTATTTCTACAAAATAGAAGTCCTCATCGGATACTTGGGATGAGCACACCAGAGGAAGCTTTATTAGGTAATAAACCGAAAATGTCACATTTTTAAAATTTTGGTTGATCAATTTATTTCCATGTAACCAAATACGCCACAAAGAAGCTAGAGAAAACAACTCAATTTGGAATATTTGTGGGGTACATGTATACAACTCATAAATATCGGGTGTACTTTCCATCAAATAGGATAATAGTGGTTAGAAGAGTTGTGAAATTTGATGAAGATAAGTCCACACAAACTTTTGGTTAGAGGGAGTTTGTGTTGCATGAAGTTGAAGAGCTGTTGGCTGTAAAAGAAGAAACTCTAGATGTGGAACACCCACAAGCAAAGGAACAGAGGATGGAAGAACCCACTCATGTACTTCCATCAAGAGATGGAACAGAGTGCACGAAAGAGGCTCAGAGGTTGGTGGTTGATTCTAGAGAGAATGTGGGAGCACCCACATCACAACGTAAGTAGAAAATGTTCCCATAGAGGTGAAATGGCTACATGGCTCCTGTGAGAAATATTGTAGAGATAAAACAATTCTCTTTTGAGGAAGCAGTGCAAAAAATAGTCTCGTTTGATGCCATGGTTAAAGAGTATGACTCTATTATTAGAAAAATTGCATGGGAAGTTGTCCAAAGATTAGAGGTGAAGTCATTTCTACTATCTAGGTGGATCTACAAGGTGAAGCAGGTAGCAGATGAGAGTGTGGAGAAACCTAAGGTTGGAGTTATGGCCATAGGTTTCTCTTAGGTATAAGGGATTGATTACAATGAGACCTTTGCACTAGTCGCAAGGTACCCATCAATGAGATCCATCCTGGCACTTTCAACACATATGGGATGGAAGATACATCAGATGGATGTAAAGACAACCTTCGGAAAATATGTGATTGAGTAAGAGGTGTACATTGAGTAGCCAGAAGGTTTTGAGAGCTTTGATAAATATTCGCATGCTTTCAGACTCAAGAGAATGATGTATGGACTAAAACAAGCACCTCATTCTTGGTACACCAGGATCGAAAACTACCTCGCTGGGTTGTGCTTCACCAAGAGTGAAGTAGATACAAACCTTTACCATATTATGGTAGAAGGTAAAATTTTGATCATTATACTTTATTTCGTTGATCTGATACTAATAGGTGATGTGTCACTCAGTAAGTCTTTCAAAGAGGATTTTGCAAGAGAATTTGAATTAAGGACATGGGGTGCCTACACTATTTCCTAGGATTTGAAATTTAGAAGAGATATGGGGAGTTATTTTTATCTCGTGGTAATTATGTCAACACGATTCTAAATAATTTCTACATGGAGGGAAGAAAACCCATGGAGATTCATCTACCCGGATACTGGAGGAAGGAGGATACTACTTCACGTGAAGTAGTAGATTCTACCATATACATGAAGCTTGTGGTTTCACTCATTTTTTTGGTTGAGAAATAACCATACATATTCTATGTGGCTAAAAAACTTAGTTAAGATATGGTGAATCCTACCAAGCTCTTTTGGAAGGAAGGAAAGGATCTGTTGAGATACCTTAGAGGCACTACAGAGTTTGGACTATGGTACATGTGGATAGAGGGAGTGAAGCTCTAAGGCTTCACATAAGCATATTGGGTAGGGAGTGAATATGATACGAAGATCACATCACGGGGCATCTTTAGCATTGTGTCAGCAACAGTTTCCTGGTACATCACGAAGCAGATATAATTTGCACTCAACTAAGAAGACTCATATTACATGGATGCTAGTCAAGAAACATATGAGGCCATTTCGATGAGGATGAGACTTACTGGTTTGTTTGGTCGATAGATTGATTCGAAGATGATTTATTTTGATAACCTGAGTTCTATCAGACTCTCGATTAGTCCATTTTTCATGACAGCTCCAAGAATATTAATATACGATAGATCACGATCTCAGAGATAGTGTAAATATGAGTAGTATGCCATTATAATACAGTCCCATGGAGGAGTAGGATGTCGAAATCTTGAAAAAGGCACTATAAAGAGGCAAGTTTGAGTTCCACAGAGGCAGGAGCGGGGTAGTAGAGAATCCCTTTCTTGTTGAGATGTAATGTTGTAATTGGCAACATGAATAAGCTTCTAATTTAATTTCCCCTTATTTAAATTAGAAGGAAATTATAATTCAACATCACATGACAACTTGTACAAGTTACCTGAGTTGGGAAGACTTAGTTATCTTAGTAATTTCGAGTTATGAGTCAAAAAAGATCCATGTAGAGTGAAATCTATGTTTTAGGGGTCCAATTGCAGTTTATTTTGAGTTGTAATTGTTTAACTTAATTATTTGAGTTAAAATTAGTTTAACTAGTTCTAGCTTATGGATGAGCTAGTGAGAGGTCTAGTGAATTAAATATAATTTAATTCACATGCATTGATCAATCAGATAATTTATAATTTTCCATAAATAGTTGTTGCATGTCACTTCTAAGGAAGACCCAATAGAAATTGGAGTTAAAGGGAATTATTATCTTTGTTGTATAATTAGAAAATTGTACAGGAAATGCATGAGGTCAAAATGATACCTTGGATCTATTGCACAATCAATTATTGGGAATTTCCTAATTATTAGGGGATCAATTGCCTCAGGAATTCAAAAGAAAGGTTGATAAAACCATAGGAAATAAATTGATTAAGTGTTGGACCAATATTGCTAGGATCAACGTGAGAAAATAAGAGATAGTGAAGAGAGCTCTTAAGCTTGAGATAAGCATCGTATTTTTTCATATTCTTGACATAATGTAATATACAGATAGCGAGGTTTTTAGCTGAGGCTTTCCCCAAATACATATTTTTTTTCTGCGATTGAAATTCTTTGTCTTTCTTGTTCATGTTATTGTATGATCATAAATGGTTTTCGAAATTTGTTGAATAGGTTCAAGTATCTTTTTTTTAGTATATTACAAAGTCATTTGAATATATGTAGATCTTATACAATTTAAAGTATGAATGAGGTGCAAGGAATGTCTAAAGGAAAACCCACTGCAACAAGAGGGACACTTTCCTCATTTCAATGTGGTGAAACCCTTACAGAATTATGATGTTTCAATAATATGATATGTAACCCTTACATAAATATCTCCATACATAATATACTGGTGATGATTCCGACCATATTTGAAGAAAACAGTCTAATTTTCTGGGTGGCACTCATCCTTCTATTATGATGATTCAATGTATCATTACATTTCAAGTGTTTTCAATGATTTATGCAATCGAGACTTGGGCCATGAGTGCAAGCTCTAATTTTATTTTTTAATTTCATCTACAACTGAATTGAACATCACAATGTATTTCTATCCATTCTAGTTAGCTACAATATCATACAACCTTTGGGCGCCTCTCCATTCTCTCTAGATCAATTCATGAACGTGATACTTTTGTTACTAACATGGGAGAGAACTCAATACTCCCTCGTTTTTCTCTTAAATATTGATTCGAATACCTCCTTTAGAGTATTATAGCGAACACTAATTAACACAAAGTGTTCAAATATCGTTTCAATAAGTGGGAGCACTTGCAGGCTCATGAAAGACATGCATTGGTGGCTGATGGTAATGGAAAAATGCTAGCAAAAAGGATATATAATATATAAACTTTCAACACACCAAATAATATATAAATTTGGATATACTTTTGATCCATTCTATTTAGACGATATACATATTAATGAAATAAAATTTTATTGACCTTTAGTTTTTCACTTTCAAAAAGTTTGATGGATTTCCCATAATTGTTTTCCTTCACTTGAGGATTTTCGTTTTCCATTGAATTGAATACCAAATTTTGCATAACCAGAGAGAATTATACTTCCAAAAATTAAAAAAATAATTAAAAGTAAATATATTCTTTAAAATTATCAAGTTTATAAAATTTAAATTAAAAAAATTAAAATATATGTTTATATAATGAGTTGATTATTTATATATTATTAATATAATTTTGTATAGATTTACATTTTAATATAAATGTATACGAAACACATCTTCAATACAGAATTAATGTGGGGGCATTATACTCGTGTTAAATGAAGCGAGTAAGAGCGGGAAGGAAAATAAACATGTTGAAATAGAAGGATGGATCGATATGTAGCACTTGCTTGCAACATGTAATGCTATTTCTTGCCATGATTTTATTACTATTAAGTAATTAATTTATTTATTTATTTTGGTTATATGTTAAATGAGATATTTTTTTTCACATATTTGTAAAATCAAAACAATAATTTTGTAATATATAAAGATAGAATGAAAATTTACTGAATTTAGACGTTTATTATTTAACCTAGTGTGAAGTCCATTTATAGATATGTTTGTAATCAATTTAGATTTAACATGTTTTCATATTAAAATAATAATAATAAAATATTTTATAAAAAAAAATTAATGTGAGTGTCAAGTTTCACTAGCACAACTGGTTTATGATGAGCCTCATTACCAAGGAAACCTAGGATCAAACCTCACAGGGGGTGCTTGTGTCGTGTGCTAGAGGGTGAAGACATGGAAAAAAAAATCAAGCTAGTTAAGGGTTGGTGTGTGATGCAGGAGCATCCTGCTTTATTTTCATTAAAATATTGTGTAAATAGGGGGTGATGTCTTTTTAATTATTTTATAAATTATTATACTCATTTTAATAAATTAAGAGAGAAAAATATGACTGCGAGGATTATTGTAGATATTCTTTTAATAAATGGAGGATGTGAGTGGAGTTGAGTTAGGTAGATAATTTAGGGTTAGGAATTCCTTCAATGGAACTTAGTTGAGTCAAATAAGTGATAAATTTATTTTAGATTTTGGTTGAGATTTGTGTGGAGAAAATCATGGATTGGAGTTAATTCACAATCATGTATAAATATGAGCTTTGTGACAGTGTGAAAAATTTAGAGAAAGATAAAGAGAATCAGTGTGAGATTTTTCGAAAGGTCGAGACCCGAGAGGCCCACAAATGTAATATCTGGGTAATTGGGTTGAGTCTGAATTTTGTTGTGTTATTATATACCTGTTTTGATTTGTGTGGGCTCTCTCTTCTTTATATATGTTTTGAGATGAAATTTAATGTGGTTTTAATGAAGAATTGTGTTGAGGGTTCCATGTTAAGGAAGAAAACATTTTAGTATGTCTAAGGATCTATTTTATAGCAGAATCCCTGCATCATTTAGTATCAAAGCCCAAATGTCACATTAATCCGTACAACGACGAAAGAGAGATGAGTGAGTGAATTTAATCTCTGCAATTATATATGTGCGTATATGAATGTGTGAATGTAGGAATAGTTGTGTATTTGGCACAACGATGGTGGCAAAAGTAACATCAAACCGGTTGGATTGCATATATAATTTCCGTTGAAGTCGAAACTGAAGATAGCGAGTGCATAAGTTCGGATGAATGTTAGAGTGGCGAAGTTTCAAGTTAGACATAGATGTTGGAGTAGCTAGATTACACTGTAAAGCTAACGCTGGAATTCACGGTAGAAAAATGTTGGCACTCTGATCGAAGAGTGTGTTGGTAGTGGGTAAACAGTGGTGTAAGAGCCGATTACACCAACCGTAATGCAGAGGAAAGGTATACTCTGTTGAATTACGATGGTTTTTATTTGGCAAAGACTTCAAGTAATGCAGATAAATGTCGGTCGACATTTTCTCTTCTTTGTGCTGACGTATTACATTACCAGTTATATTGACATTACAATGGAATGATAATTACATTGAGAATTAGTTCAGTCACAAAGGAAATTACAACTTCTAGAGCTGGACTATAAGTATCATTGTTCTATGTTTTAAATTGGTTGGAACCAAATATAATATAATTGTGGTGTGGACATTCATAATGGGATGGCATTTGAAAATAGTAAAGTTGCAAATGCAACTGTGACTCACCAAGCTTGATAAATATAAACCGTTGCCTCTATTATTTGTGATAGTTTAAAAAAAATGGATGTTGCGCATCTACTGAAAGATAAATCTTGAACTCAATCATATGTGGAGAGTGAATTTGGGACTTAGTAAATTTGAATAATTTTTCTATACTAAAATTTAAAGTGGGAACTTGTTTTGCTGCATCAATTTTGGTATAAGGCATCGATCTGTTATCCAGAAGATTGACCATACGAGCTTGATTACACAGGTAATGAATCCAATATTGTGTTTATAAGGGAAGCTGTGCGTCGAGGAGAGACATAGATCAGTGGAGATCTCAATGATTGCAAGCACAATCGTGATCTATGATAATTAAAGGCCATGGAGCAGTAAAGTTGAGTTACAATGCAAAAATTGCAATTTGCAATTCACATAGACAGAAATGTTGAAAGCGCATTTGGAGATCTTGCTCATGAAGAGACCAGCCAATAGGTTGAGTGTAGGTTCACTTGGACAAATTATAAGGGCGCAGAAAATTGGAAAGGTATGTTAAATAAAATTGTGGGATCAAGCATATTATATGTTGACATTTTTGGTTTTCTTAACCAAAATCAAAATTATAGATAAGTATTTTTGCGGGAATGATTTATATATATGTCAACATGCTCAGAATTAAAGTGAAAATGTTTAAATGTGGATGTATAATGGTTTATCACCACGGTAGTTTTAAAGGAAATTAAGTTCCTCTTAAATGAATGGAAAAGGAGAATGCACTATCCTAGGTGATATAAAAATAAGAATGAATTTTTTACGAGGTGGTTTATTATGCATAGTGTGGGATCTTAGCAGTCTTGGTGGAGTCATTTTGAATCAAGGCTTGTAGTTGGAAATGGAAGAATTCTTTTGATTTGTGGTTAAAGTTGAAAACACAAACAAACCACAATTTCTTGATGTTGTAGAATCCTTGTTTTACCATCATGTGGCGGTGCCTAAGGAGGTGTTGTTCAAGATGAGCACAATGTACGAATTGTACATTATTCATAAAATAGGTTGAAAACATGAATAGTTTGTTCTCTGTACACAGGAGAAGAGATGTGAATTGATGTATAATTTATAATGTGCAGTTGTATGATGCATGAAAGTGTAGGAAACATTTCTATGCTAAGATTATGAATGTGTTGAAGAGTTTATGATATGAAGGGCATGCAAATATTCAAAGTGATAAAGATGGCATAGAAAAGTGAAATCTGGAAAGTTGAAATTGAAAAGGGAAGGTTTTTTAATAACCTTGAAGGGAGCATAAGGTATGATCATTCATTTCAGAGAGGTATTTTTTAATGTTGAAAATTAAATGGTTTATTTATTTTCACCATAAAATAAATCTTGGGAAAATGGATTGCATTCCGATTTAAAGGCTAAGTATCATGTGAAGTGATAATGGGAGACTTGTGATATTTTCTTAAGAGTGGAGTGTGAGAGAGAGTGAATATTTTACATCATGAAAGTGTATCAAGGGTGGATGTTCATTGGTATGTTGTATAACTTGAATTAGAGTTAAAATATCCACTATTGTAGTTATTGGGTCAAGCCTTGAAGTTAATTCAAATGTTAAGGTCAAATGAAAATTTGGATAGCTTGAGTCAAGTTAAACCATTAAGTCATGGTACAAGAGGGTGTATTTTTCATCCAAGATGAAGAGTTGATGTAAATTCTAGAGTTAAAGAGTCGTAAGCCAAGTCAAATGTTTGAATGTAATTGGGTGCATGATTGGTGGAGCCTAAAACCCAAATATTTGGTCATTGTAACACAATCATTACTAAAGTTGTTGTTTGTAGCAAAATAGGAGCAAGAGAGTTGCTAGAGATGATTCCAAGACAGAGAACTGAGAAAGGTCAAGTGCAGAAAGAGATTTTGTATTGTTAATGGCAAGTATGAAGGATTGTTGAAAAGGGGATTTGAATAAAATCCACATTTGAACAAATTAAGTTCACAAAGGAGGAGAAGATGACCGGTGATAGTAATTTCGAAGATTCTAAGGAAGACCGTAGCAAAAGGAAGAAGAAGGAAAATTCCAAGGAAAATGGCATATGTAAGTAGTTGACTGATGAAGAATATGAGAGGGAGAAAGATAAAAATTTACCTTGAGTTATTGATTGAATTTTTGTAGAGAAATACGGAAGACCAGAGACATGGTTGGACCATGAGGAAGAAAGTGAAGTGGCAAAGACTACACACAAAGAGGGAACAATAGGTAAACATATAGTTGACAGAAGCGCTGAGGAAGCTCGAGTAGATGATGAGTGTGTAAAGTGAGGTGAATAAATCAGAGAGGATGAGTTGAAATTGGAAGTTTCCATTTGTGTCCCAGAACAGGGTGAAATTCTGGGTGACGAAATCAATGATAAAGATCTCATGGACTATTGGAATAGTTCAGAAGAATTATTGACAAGAGAATCAGATGAGGCTATGAAGCCTTGTATTTTTAAATCTCACAGTTTATGTATGTTTGTAGGATGTGCAGAAGATGGTGGATAGTCTGTTGGAACTATCACAAAGATGAATGAAACTCTTAAGGTGAAGTATGAAAGAGAATGCCTTTCGGAGGAGGAAGGTATTGATTTTTTGCAGTAGGAAGCAATCATAAATGAATTCTTGTCTCGTGTAAGACAGAGAGTTGAAGCTGTTATGGTACAAAAGCATAATGAAAATGCTAAAGTGATATTGCAAGGAGGTAAACAAATGATTTTGTTTAATGAAATTGCTGATAGAATTTTGCAATGTGATGATACAAAAACCAGGATAAATTAGGAGGATTTCCAAAAGAAAAATAAAAGTAGGAATGAAGGTTGTGATAAAATGCTGGAAAGATTTCACATGGAAATAGAATTCTTGGAATGATGGCTCAAAGAATCTAAAGGGGAGATGAAACTTGTAGAACCTGATATAGAAGAGATTGCAGTTTCCATGCATGATAAGGATGAAATGTTTTTAAAATTTATAGAGTTAAGTGAATGTTATAACTTTTCAAATAATAATGTGGCTATAGGTACAAAAGGAAACATAAATAAATATCATGTTGAAATTATAGAAATTGAGCAGAAAGTATTTGGAGATGAGATGAAAGATTAGGAGCAGCAAGAAAGTTATGTCTTTTGAGACATAAAGGAAACAAGAGTATTGAACCAACAGGATAAAGATGAAAGCAGCCAGCAATTCAAAACAAGATCTGTTAAAATCCATGAAGTCTACAATGGTAGATTGGTGCTTGAAGCATAAAAAGGGGCTAAAAGGTCTTATCTTCTTAAAACTAATATTTTGTTGATGGATGCAAGTACTGCACTGGATGAGAATTCTTACTATAGGAGCAGTCAATGACTATAGTTGTGATCAAGGAGAAATTCTTGATTATGCTTCAAACTAGGAAGTTGGGTGTTTATCACAATTGGAGACAGAAGCACCAAACAAAGAGAAATTTCTTTGAGGAATTGGCAAAAGAAATTGTTGGAGAGGTCGATGGAATCCGATTGATAGAATGAGTGATGCTGAGGTACAACAAGTTCGAGATTCTTTTAGATTTTGGAGACCAGAAGAATGGGTATTAGTGTTTCGACATGAGTATGTAATTCCCGAAATAAATATGATGTGGTATGGAAAAGCGAGAGTTACATTCGATAGTATTCTAAAAATACTATTCTGGGAATAATCTGATGAATTACAAATTGGAGTTGATACTTTAAAAGACCAGTGGCAGGACATAGTTTGGAATCTTGGAGGGAACAAGTCATCGAAACTTGCAGCTATCACATTATTATATAAAAGTGGCATACCTCATAGAGAGGAGTCTATGGAAAATTCTCTACATGAGGAGTGTGATGAAGGAGCATCCTGCTCGATTTTTCATTAAAATATTGTGTAAATATAGGGTGATGTATTTTTAATTATTTTATAAATTATTATGCTCATTTTAATCAATTAAGAAAGAAAAATATGAGTGTGAGGATTATTGTAAATATTATTTTAATAAATGGAGGATATGAGTGGAGTTGAACTAGGTAGATAATTTAGGGTCAGGAATTCCTTCAATGGAACTCAGTTGAGTTAAATAAGGGATAAATCTATTTTATATTGTGGTTGAGATTTGTGTGGAGAAAATCATGGATTAGATTTAATTCATAATCATGTATAAATATGAGATTTGTGATAGAGTGAAAAATTCATAGAAAGATAGAGAGAATCAGTGTGAGAGTTTTGAAAAGGCCGAGATCCGAGAGACCCACAAATGTAATATTCAAGCAATTGGGTTGAGTCTAAATTTTGTTGTGTTATTATATACCGATTTTGATTTTTGTTGCCTCTCTCTTATTTGTATATGTTTTGAGCTGAAATTTAATGTGGTTTTAATGAAGAATTGAATTGAGGGTTCCATGTTAAGGGAGCAAACATTTTATTATGTGCAAGGATCTGATTTATAGAAAAACCCCTACATCAGTGTGGCCTAGGCCTAGTGCGATCCCCGGGTGACTTTGAAGGCTGAGATGTCCTTGGGTCACGACTCCTTAAGCCATTGGTCAAGATTGGAGGATCATAGAAAACTTGAAAAAAAATCAATGTCGGCTATAATAAAAAATATATATATATTCTATCCATGTTAAAATATTCGTCCATATGACGTAACATAACTTCATGTAAAAAAATTAAAAGTAAAATAATATGTGAATAAGATGATCAAACCTTAAACTTTTCAAGAAAAAAGTAATACATTATTTAAATAAATTATTTGAAAATTTATGTTCACCAACCTATGTGAATATCAACTTCATATGTATCTATATATAGAAAAAAAATGTTAAAAGAAAATTCTTGAATGTTTTAATGTTGTATATAATAAAATATTTGATGTATGTTATAAAATAATTATTTTAATATGAATTAATATTAATGTATACTTAAAAATATATATATCATTCAAGAATACAATTTAAACAATAAAAAATACACATTGTTTTTTTTTCACTCTAAAATAAGTTTGTACCACAAGAAATTTTATATCTTGATTCATGTTAAATCTATCCTTAAAATCAATTTATACCAACCATAAATTTGTCTTCTTTTTTTTTAATATATTTATTAAAAAAATATATAATTTGATTTATTTAAAAATAATATCTTCTATAACTATTTTGTAAAATGCAACAACATCATAAAAGAGAGACTCTTTTCAAATAAAAGAAAATCACCAACAATGCTTTTAGCATTTTTCTATCAACACTATTACATTATATGTGTTTTTAATATGTTAAGAAAATATATCTACGATGGCTTTGGAATATTCTTGACCAGCCTTAATTGTAAAAATAAAGAGATCTAAATCAAACTAAGTATTTGTGTGTGAGAGATAAAGGTGATACAGTGCACATAAATTTGGTTTTTACATCTAATTTCCATTCAGAAAATAATTAAGTTGTGAATATGGCATAAACAATGAGTATTACCATTCTTAAAATGTAAGTTTTTTTTTTTTTTTAGTTTGGACTAATCTTAATTTTTTTATTTTTTCTCTTCCTATCTCATTTACGAGTTTCGAGATAGTAACCTTGTAAACGAAATACCTTAATAGCGCACCCCATCACCAACTACTCTACACCACATAAGCTATTTGTAAAATATATATTATATAAACAAGAATAATAAATTAAAAAGCACAATTGCATTTTGTATATCAATAATTCAGTAATTTATAATGTGATTTATTCATCATTAATAAAAAGAAAATGGAAACTAGAAGTTTTCCATTATTGTTCAAGAGAAGTGAGTTGTGGGATTGTAGCATTGACTATGAACACCCGATTTCTTATTTTTGAAGATATTGCATATAGGTAACCATAGTATTTTTTATGTTGTTATATGTAATAAGTGTATCCTACGTTCCTCGATTTTTTTCAAGACATATCATTGATTTTTATGTTGAATACTTAGTATTAAATATTTTATAGAAGAAGCATAGATTAGGGTCTACATCTGTGATTAATGTATGGTGTTATAAATTTTTTTGATGAGCTATCATATGAACTAAATGTAAAGGTTGTGGGATGGTAACTTCTGAATTTTTTTTCTTTGTCTATGGAAAAAAATGCATAATGAATGCAATTCATTTATGCTCACTATTTAATTTTACTCTTATAAAATTAATGACTTAATTGTGTTAAATCTTAACTATTTTTGGATATTCAATATGCTCATGCTAATTAAAAATATAGATATCTTGAATTTAAAATCTAGGTTTTGAATTCATCACCAATGATTAGTGTTGGTAGGCTAAATTTCTCCATTTTTAACCTTTATATTATACTCGACACATGACCTGAAACCTCTGTTTCGACTTTGGAACCCATTCATTCCTACATGTTTTCTGGAATCATGTCCATTCTTGTACTCGCTTTATATTTTCATATCAAAGGCTTTTCATGGAATTAATTATTTATTTATGTATTTTATATCTTTAAAATTATCTTTGCAACTAAAATTTCCTCTTTTCTAATGTATTTGATTAACAATGTATTAATCATTGTGGAATAGTGAATGAGTGCAGGTAGGATTCTTGCACCAGCTGGTGGTTCATGTACTCCCGTGACATGTCACCAACCATGCAGATCTTTTTTTAAAGATAAGTTCATCACGAGTTGGGCTCGAAGAAAGATAGAAATCAATGAATATTAAAGATCAGAATTCCAGCCATATGCCTCAAATTAGAATTTTTTAATAGCCGAAAGGATTATTTTAAAGTGTTGTTATGATTTTGTTACAACTGTAGGCCTAAAGGATTGTATTTAATGTATATCTCTGATAGCAAATGGCTAGCGATGCTACAAAAAAATTGTGAATTGTAATTATTTTTCTATCACCCTCTTTCTGGGATAGATTTGGATCTCACAATGTACATTTTCTCAATTTGAATACAATACAAAGGACTGCGCCATGTTATTATATTTTCATGTTTTCGTCTAATGGTGATGCGTTTTTGAGTCACTGAGTTTCCAAATTTCATAATAGGGAAAGGAGCTGATTGGCTAGAGCCCAACCAACCCAACTTGTTCTCCCTTTGTTAAAGATGTGTTAATTTAATTTAAGTGAAAAATGTGAATTAATTATTTATATCAATTCTTTCACAAGTAATAAGTTTGATTTTGTTGCAATTGTTGTCTTATGGATCCATGGTGTGTAGGCTTACTTGTGGCTTCTTTTAACATGTAAAATTTTCCCTTTTGATACTTGTTATATTTCTGCGAGAATAGTGCAAGTACGCTACCTATATGAGTGTGTTCTTGATTCTGAAAGTCAATCTCCTTGTTTAATTTCGACAAGTCTTTTTAATTCTTCCCTTTTGCAAGATCTTTATTTATTTCTACAGGTAGGTGTTTATTTCTAAAAAATATGCATTCTTAATAAATGGAATTTATATTAAGAGTTAATTACGCATTGATGAAAATGGAATAAACACTATTGTAACATAAGGATCTATGCTTGCACTTAAAATTTTCAAGGAAATTATTGAATCTCATGTTAAATGATCGAATGAACCTTTTTAGTTAAAATTTTTAAGAAACAGATCTAATTCATTTGAACAGTTATCTTAGGAAGAAGCCTGCTGAAACAATTAGATAATTTCCTTAATTTTTTGAAAGAAGTTTCATGTTTTAAGAAAGATTTACTTTGAATTTTGAAATCATTTCTTGTTTCAAGTATAATTTTAGTTGAAGAATATTTTTACTTGTGAAAGTTATTCTCAAATTTCTGTTCACTTTGAAATTTATTTCACTAGTTAACACATTATTTAATTTCGGAAGGTAATATGAAAACTTGGTAGAGGAACACTAATTTTCTAGTAGAGGATCCTCTGTTTTGGTACAGGAACTGATATCCTGTTATCGGAATTGAGTGCCCTAGCCCAAAGACTTAGAGCTCTTGTATGAAGGTCAAAATCTTCAATACAGGTATAGAACATACTTCTGGTATATAAACTTCATTCCAGTATAGGCACACCGTTCTAGTACAGGAACATTTTTGTAGTACATGAATTACTATTTAGTCTAGTAAGGAATATCTTTAAAGAAGAAAAAAACCTTTAATAGTTCAACTATTTCTTTGTTGTATAACCATACTAAATATAATTGTAAATATCCATTTCATTATTCAATATTTTTTACAGAAACTTAAAATTTCATTTTATTAACTTCCATGCAAAGTACTTTCTTTCATATTCCAACACTAGAATTTCTTTGGTATTAATTTTCGTGTGATCATTCATTTCTTTTACTCTTCAAGATTGTAATTAAAGAAGTAGGAATAGAACTATAACTAGAAAATATTCATATAATTTTTTGAATTTCATGTGCTTCGCCTCGAAGTTTACAAAACCCCCAGGCTGACAATTAAGTGTTGAAGGAGTTCACTGAATTGCAATTCCCGCATCCAACAATTAGTTCCATTTTAAAATATGGTGAATCTATCGTAGAATAAAGTGTGGATATGTCATAGAGACCATCATTGTAGGATATACAAAAAAATATCATCGAAAATAATTTTGATTTCATACAAAGAGAAACCTAAATCTTATTACGCGTAGAACATAAAGGACGAAAGCGCATTTATTCTTTCCTAAGACATGCATAGTCCTTTCCATTTAATTTATTGTTTTGTTGCTTGAATGGATACAAATGAAAGAGAACACGAGTGTTCTAGAACCTATTTTTTGGGACAAAAGCATAATAAAAAAATTGAAATATTAAACAATAAATAGAGTGTTGGCATAATTGTTGGTGTAAGGGTTTCAAGAAGATGTACCAGAAACACTTCACTTAAGTCACTAGTGATAGGTGACCCTAACAACAAAATCTGGTTGTTTATGCTTCAGATATGTAATGAAAAAAAAGAAAACCATGTATCAAAGATATTGTATGTGATCCAAATAATAAAAGAACAAGAAATAAATGATGCAATAATCCAGTAGAGAAATACTTTGAATGAATAATATCTTTATTTGAAAAAACCCGATGAAGGAGATATACAAAAAGTGTCTCTAAATCCCCGTCAGTGGGATGGGTCCTTTGATGTCATTGTGTTTCAATGATATTTTATCTCTCTCAATTTGTAGAAAAACCAAAACAAAAATGGAACTAAAGTTGGAGCTAAAATGTGAGAAGATAGTAATAGTGATAATGATAATGATGATGGTGAAGAATGAATGGAGAAATATATTATTTATAACAAAGTATTGGGTTAGAGTAGGAATTAGGAAATAATAAAAAAATATTGACCAAATCCAAATATAACCATTAGGAATAATTTATTATATTTTTTAGAGAGGGAAAATATATTCAAAATGGTCTAATATATTTATTTATACGTCTTATACATGGCCTAAATCATCAAAAAGTCCTACTATTTTAAATGGCCTTCTAAAAGACTTCTTACTTGATGAAATATTATCCACGCAAGAAGAGTTTTCCAGAGAAAGGTGGGGTAGAGAACAATTTGTTGCCCACATCTAGTCCTATAGGTTGTTTTGCTATGATTGGTCACTAGGGTTACCTTCATCTCACGGTGTAGTTCAAGTCTTGAGCTTCTTGGTGATCAACCACTTCAGAAAATTCCCTACCAGGGGTTGGGTAACCCTAAGGAAAACTACTCACACGTTGACCTAGCGTAACCCCTTTTGAATTGGGTTTCTCACGCACTCCGACTTTGGACCATGGGATGGTGAAGGATTTTAATCTCCCTAATAATTCCACTTCTATGTAACAATGTAAGTGATCAATGAGTGTTATTGGAAGGGCATCCCACCTAACCTACACCTAACTACATGGAATTTTTGGATCTGGTGCCTAAGTGGGCTTAATCTATGTGTATTAGATTATTATTATGTGTCTTGTTTCAAGTCTTGGCTTGGCAGCGTTAACCATGCTCACATTCACTTAGGGTGTGCAAGTTTATGTGAAAAGTGTGTTCAATGTATGAGTTAATTGATCCCGTTTTACAATTCTATGTGCTACTGAAATAAAGTGTTGAAAAACTGTAAATGATTTCGTAAATGGAAAATAAAATAAATAGCCAATTCAAGCACACAAACTCCACCCACAAAGGAAATCAAACAACTAAGAAAGACGTGACAAAAAGTATACCTAAAGACATATAAATGACCTCAAATATATAATGTAAAAGGGAATGTGATCTAAAGGCACTACTCTGCTAAAAATGGTGCAGATAAACAACAATAATCAGAGGTGAAAATCTTGCAAAGGATAAGAAAGAATCTCTAAAACCTAGGACACACAAGGGGATCCTAATAGGTAACGGAAACATTAAACTATAAAGGGAGTAAAATGATGAAGAAACATATGGTAGAGGGTTGTAAAACAATGGATCATACCCTAAAAATGAGTGGATGAAAATGTTGTACCCTAAACTTTTCAACTCAGCAAATCTCTTCATAAAAGTTGGAGGTGTACTCTAAACCCTAGGGGGGTTTTTTCATTCCTAAAATAGAAATCACTAAGAGAATATAGGCCTATGGGTGACTCTAGAAAGAATAGAAACCCTGGCCAGTACACACATAACATATTAAAAAATTATGTTTTTTTTTTTTAAAGTGAAAAAAAACAGTTTCTGACATGAATAGTGCACTGAAGTGTGGAAAACATGCCAAAAGGTGTGTTCCGTAACACAAATAATGGGATTTAAAGTGTGTTTTTCTACCTTGATTTTTTCGTCTCTTGCATGTTTGGTACTTGTGACTTGAAGAAATATCTGGGTAACCAAAAAAGTCCAAACATTTTTCCAGAAGAGGAAAGGATGTCTAAAAATAGAGATTGAGAGGCCAAAAATAGTTGGAAAAAATACTAAAAAAAACTGCAACTATAGTCACCAAAGACCTGAATCAGTACACCATTGGCATCACCATTTGTTAGTGTAATGATTTAGGGAAGATCTACCAGAAATTATTCGCTTAATTCATTGGAGAAAAGTGACCCTATCAACAAAATATGGCTAGTTATGCTTGAGATGTGCAATGAAAAAATAAGCAAACCTTGCAGCAAAAATATTGTATGTGATGCAAAACATAAATTTACAACAAGAAATAATTGATGCAATAACCCAATAGAGAAATACTTTGAATGAATAATATATTTATTAGAAAACACCTAATGAGGGATATCTACAACAAGGGTTTGTGAATCCCCCTCTGTGGGATGGGTCATCTGATGTCTTCTTCAAAAATATTTTCTCTCTCTCAATGTGTAGAAAACTAAAAAATAGTGGAACTCAAGTGGAAGCTCAAATATGTGAAGATGATAATGGTGATGATGATAGTGATCATGGTGAATAATGAATGGAAAATGCTCTTATTTATAACAAAGTATTAGGTTAAACAAGGAATTAGGAAATAATAAAAAAATATTGACCAAATCTAAATCCAACCGTTAGGAATACTTTATTGTATTTTTTGGAGAGGAGAAATACATTCAAAATGTTCAAATATCTTTATTTACAACTAATTAATAGATAAAATGATTTATTAATCACTTTGCGATAATTGAGATAGGTGTGAAATTGAAATAATTATTAAATATTGGTTTAATAGTTATTTCAAAAATATAAATATGGAATAATAAATAAATAGTGATTTATTTAATTATTCCTAGGTGATTTAATCAAGTGTGACAAGGAAAAATTATAAAATAATGGTTTAATAATTATTCCAAGAGAAAATTAAAAAAATAATGAATTATTCAATTATTCTCATGAGACTTCTTAATTTTAATAAAAAATAATTTACTAATTATGGTTTATTAAATTATTTCATATAATGAAAGTGATTTTACTATGGTAAAATCAATCGTACATGGTGTATTTTGATCCACGTAGTTAGGAATGGATAGGTGATCATTTTTTAGGTGATAACAATAATTATTACAATAGGAGGGGGGCATGTGAATTTATGTAATGGTCAATTTAACTAATTTAAACAATTTCCCAATTGGTCATTACTGTAAACATCATATTGCACCAATAAATACCATTATCAGATGATCAAATGAAAGCACTATATGTACACAAAATCCCTTATAGGAGAAAAACATAAAAAAATCATCTTCTTCAATATTTAATTACATCGATTTCCAGGAACCAACTTGTTGGAGACACTAACCCCAAAATAAATTTTTAAGAACCAACTTGTTGGAGGCACCAACCACTACAACTCATTTTTAGGAATCAACATGTGGGAGGAACTGACCCCCAAGGGTATGAAAGAACTAGCATGTTCTATGTTACAATGTGATTGAGGCACCATCCTCTGAAATATGCAAAGACCAAATTTTCGTAGGCTCCAACCTTATTGACGCACCAATGTGTGTCATATGAAGTCACCAACTTGTTGTAGTCTCCATTTTTATTGAGGAACCCACCCCCTTCACCAAAACATAGTGTACCACTTTCCACAATCATAAAAACTAGGTCCAAAAGCTTAATACTCAATAAATGATATTCACAAATATGATCATATCAATTCAACTTGTTCTTCAATATTAAACAATTGCATATTCTTGTTATTGTACTAGGATTGAGCATGTTCATATTCTCAAGAAAACTTTGAAAATAAAAAAATATATACCACCTCTTTCGCTCAAAAAATCAGCTTCATGAAATTTCATATCGCCACTTTAGATTACCAAAAATACTAACCATTTTCCCCTTTTAAAAAATCAATTTGGGCCTCAAAATTACGCAATTATTTTCGAAAATTTATGTGTTTAAAAGAATGCACCTTTCATATCAATGGTCTACAAAATGGAATTTTCTGGTGCACATTCAATAAAATGCACCCTACCAGTGCAATTCAATTTTCAAAAAATTCACTTCAAACATTAAAAAAAAAACTAGATACCTATATAGGACTCAAACCCATGACTAGTATTGGCACAATAAATCTCAATGCCAACTCTAATTCCATGTTCCTTTTTCATGTCATTCATAAAAATTAGTTTTAATATGAGTCAATGCATAGCTTAAAACTTTTTTTCTTAACCAGAAATCCACATCATACATTCAATCTAAAACTAGATCAAAATCATGACAAAACCAGAATCATCTTCAGCCTTAACCATAGAGCTATATCGTACATTCAGTCTCATATCAAATTTAACTCATAATAGAACCAAAAATTACTTTAGGCTAAACCACAAACCCACACCATAAATTTATTCTTAGACTATGTTGATCTTGTAATAGAGCTGAAAATGTCTTTGGGCTTAACCAAAAAGCCATGCCATAGTTTATTCTCAGACCAAATCAGAATCATAACAGAACCAAAATTTCCTTTTGGCTTAAGCATAAATTTATGGCATACATATAGTCTCAAACCAAATCAAACTCATAACACAACCAAAAATTTCTTTGAGCTTAACCATAAAGTTGCACCACATTATGTATATATCATAGATAATATTGATTAAATGGAACTCAAACTCCTGAAAAAACCAAGTATGCCTTTAGGCCTAACCACAAATCCAAGATTCATGTTGTATGCATATGTCTCAGATCAAATCAATCAATTGATGCACATGTTGATTGCACCAACGCACACACATACATGTGGGTTACCACAAGACATCATTAGATAAAATGTTAATTCAAATTGGGTGCTAATGTAGGAAATTTAGTATGACTTTAATATTGATTTATTGGCTAGATGGTAACCAAGGTGGCCCCTTGGGCTTGCCTAATTTTCTGTATGGCTATTCCATGTGACTTGGTCCTTAGGGGTCCATGTTCAATCTGATGATGATTTTAATGTGATGTGATCATACCACATGGAACTCTCTCAGTCGTGGCACATGTTACTCATATTTTTCCTAGTTGGAAACCTAAAACTATTGGCTAGACATGCCACATGACACCCTCCCATGATACCACATCATTAATGATACGCTCGTGTGATAATTCATCTATACAACTAAATCATAAAACATGTGTACATGTTCTGCCACTTTTCACCAATATCATGTTTCCACATCCTCACTCTCCCGTGAAATTAATCGATGTGTCCTTTTGCTGAAGGGTCCACATGTCATATGATTAAATGACCACCTACCACCTACCATGTGTCATGTTTCCATTCCTCCAACATTTCTAAGGTCAAATAATATGCAGTTTGGCCTCTGTTAACCATCGCTAAAGTTTGTGCTCCATCTTCCATACGTAATCTTTGTAATCACCATATATTCCCTTTCATGCAGAATGTTTAACAGCATTAAATAATGCATATGTCCATGCGAAAATTATTGTTTATTTATCACCAATTCATGAATTCACCCTAAAGAAGCATGAATGCTAATAAAATTTGTTGTTTTTTATCCTGTTTACCAATGATACATTAAAACTACTTACCTTCTTATTCTAGAGGAGTTTGACCAAGTGTACTATATCATTAGAAATATATTAGATAAGACTATAAAACCAATCTATCTACATACTCATTTGATCATCATAACTTCAACAAAAAATCTAAATAGCCTTCAAGCCATCTTATCTTCTTGACATCACTAATATGTTAATCAAATTCTCAATGATCTACAAAGGCATGATGACATCATTGATGTATCAATCAAATTCCCAATGGTATTCGAAGGCACCATCCTCTTTTGATTTGAAATTACTATGCCAAAAAATTTTATTCATCTGACATTCAAGGCATCATTCGTTCTTTGACATAAATTGCATGACATTGGTTGTCACCAATGAGAACACTATGCCCAACAATCTCCTTCCTTTGAAATTAATAACATCATATGTCATTTGACATCAATGTCATGACATTGGTTTTCATTAATGACAACAGTATCGCCAAAAATATTCCCTTTTTTTGTTGATGGAAAAACTACCAGACATTTATGTTCATTGATGGAAATGGATTCAACTACCCCATTGAGATGTAGGTCCAAAATATGCACTGTCACCCATTTGTAAATGCCTACTTTCTCTCTCCTCTTTGGCATATTCAATGGCCAAGGGAACTATTGAAGATAAATTCACATATAGACTATTGATTCAATGTTTCACAATTTCTCTTGTGTTTACCTATGGACCTCATCCCCCGATGAATGAGATCTCCTCCTATAAATTTTTCCTCTGATATGGATAGACACCCCTTGCCAAAATTATTTTATATATGTGATATCACTTGCACAAAAACCTAATTCCAATCAAAGTGTATCAAAATCCAATCTACACAAATTCCTTAGACTGGTCAACTGTTCTTCCTCATACCTACTTCCATTATTTTTGGTTCCCCTTTCCTCCCCAGATCTACAACTATCGTACATAGCCTTTTTCTTTAAGTTTCATTTTAAACATTCATATACTTTAAGAATATTATACCATTGGATTAGATATGAGTGATTAAATATATCCTTCGATATTCCTATTTTCCTCTCCATCTCGTGTTGATATCTCTTTGGTTAGCATAAAATCCTTCTTCCTTGAACCATCTCAAATTAATCCCGCAATAATGGATTATATGCCCTTAACTTTGGAATTTGTAGCATTCAATATTGGGATTGAAAACTAGCATGGCCCATATGTCCCCCTGTTATAACTTATGATTTGATTGCTGATACATTTATTCTTGGAATTATGATAATATCCTCTATGTTTCATATAATTGTTCATGGTATATGTTATATAATTCCTTTATTTATGTCTGAATATTGTGCATGAGAAACAATGAAAAAAAAAACATATTTTGATATCTAGCTTAGAGTAGTTGTTTTGATGACGCATTTCTTCTGAAGTAGTTCCTTTGAAAAAACTCATCTATTTTCAGATATCTGACACTTATTCCACTACTTCCTCTAGATTCCTTGATATTATTTTCTATTATAGTGTTTCTTATACTGTCATCTTATTTTCTTTCCTTTCTTGGGTTTGTTGTCTCTTATTGATTCCTAGTTCCTTTCTTAGTGTCATGTTAGACGTGGAAGAAAACATGCTTAGGATAATCCTCAATTGGATTCTTTGATTATGTTTTTGTTGGATACTATGAATGTATCAACATAACTCTTAAGTCATTTTTAGTTTTGTGTCCCAATAACCAAGGCATGTTTTGATGAGGGGAGATATTTGTAGGCTGAAGATGTGATCTAATGAGTCAAAACCTATAAGGAGCTTCAAGCTTTGATTGAGCCCATATGAGGTATTTCTAAATTCTTCTCTCAAAAGAACAATTTATTATTCCATGTTTTCATAATATTCTTCCTTTTTTGTTAATTTCTTCGAAAAAATATCCTTTATCCTTGTAGTTCCTTCTAGTTGAATTTTGGGAGATACAATAGAATCTACATCACAATATTTATATTTATATTATTGTAATTGATGTTCTAGTTGATCTGATTTATTTCTTAGAGATATTAGATTTTCCAAGGAACTTATGAGTCATCCTGCACAATATACTTATAATTCAATCTATTCTTCATCTATGAACAATATCTTTCCTCTTTTATCACCAGACAAGATTTCATTTCTTTAATAGTCTCTATATTTTTTTGAGTAAGGGCTTCTCCCCTTGGCATTCCTTCTTCTTTTATAATCATTATATTTGAAATTTACTTCATCATGACTATCATATACTTTTTCAAAAGGACATTTATAAGCACAATGCCCTATTATTCCACATTAAAAACATTTAAATGGAAGCTTACCTTTAGAATTTCTAGTTCCCTTCTTTAGATTTCATACAAATTTGGATTCATCTTAATATAATTATTTGCTAGAGTCTTCTTGAGTCCCACACTTTCTTCCTTCCTTGGAATATTTGGATGTGGTTTCTTTGGATCTTGTCTTGTCCTTTTTTATTATTAGTTCATATGAAGTAAGAGTTCCATGAAGGGAATCCATTTTAAACCTTTCAATTCCAAATAATTCCTCAATGGTTGATACTTTAATATTGAACATTGATAGAAGTGGTCTAAATAATTTTAAAAAAATTCCAACTTATTTGATTGTTTCTTTGAGATCTATAATTGTATTGACAATACCATCCACTCAAAGGAAATATCAGGAAATTTTTTCATATTCTTCCATTTTCAAACTTTCAAATTGTCATTCATATATTTCTAGCTTTTCCTGTTTTATTTTTCATCCACTTCATAATTTCTTTTAAGATTGGGCCAAAGAGCTTTGGTTGAATTATAATGCATTACTTAGAAAAAATTAGTATCACATAAACCAATGAGGATGAAATTATTTTCCATTTCATTAATTGAATAGAGAGATTTAAGAACTACATCAAATGCAATAGTTGTGGCTATTAGGAAACCATGATCAAAAACCATGCATACATATACATAAATACATGATGTAGGATGTCATTCTTATTTTCCAGAAAGCCTAGTTTGTTCCATCAAAATAATAAGGCTTCCCTGAGGATATAAGATTTCCCATGTTCCTTGTGACCAACCTTCTAATTATCATTTTTTCTTCAAGGTACATCCTTCAATTCCAATTACTAGAATAATTATTACACTCAGAGAGGGGTGAACAAGTATAATGGCTAATTTAACCAATTTAAAAATTTTGACAATTGATCATAGTTGTAAAGGTAAAAATGAATGAATAAAGGCCATAATAAAACCAATACATGAGAAAACCATATGTACATGGATATAATTTCGATAGAAAACCATAAATATTTTATCTTATTAAATGTTTAATTACATTATTTTGCAAGCACTATCCCAAAAATAAATTTGGAGGAACGAAACTGTCGGAGACACCGACCCGAAAATATACTTGCAGGAAGAAATATGCTTGAGGCACTGACACCCACGGATATGTAAGCAATAACTTTTTTTATGCTACAACTTGATTGTGGCACCAAATTTTGAGATATACAAGCGTTAACTTGTCATATGATCCAACCTAACTAAAGAGCCAACCTCTGAAATATGCAAGCACCAACTTGTTGTAGGCTCTGATATAGTTAAGGAACCCACCTCATTAACCAAAAACAGTGAACCACTTTTCACAATATTTCAAACTAGATCCACAATCTCAATACTCAAAAACTATTGCTCACAAATCTAATCATATCATTTCAACCTGTCATTTAGTCTTCAACAATGTCATCTTCTTCATTTCTTGTACCGAGAATGAATTAGCCCATATGCTCCATAAGATTTTGACAATAAAAAAAGAGATATAGCCCCTTAAGAGATTCACCCTATTAGTTCATTTCAAGTTTTAACAAATTCATTTCCAACTTCCAAAAAAAAATGGTGACCTAGAGAGTACATAAGCCCATGACCTCTCATGGCACAAGAATACGGAATTACAACTTTTTTTCCATGTTCCTTTTTCATGACATTCATAAAACAAATGTTTTAACCTAAGTTAATATAGAAGCTAGAAATTTTTTACTAACCATATAGCTACACCTTACATTCAATATTATATTTGATCATACTCATGATAGAATAAACAACACATTTAGGATTAACTATAGAACTACGTCATACATTTGGTTTCAAACTAGATCAACCTCGTAATAGAACCAAAAATTCCTTTGGGATTAATGAGAGATCCATGGAACACATTTTTTCTCATACTAGATCAAACTCATAACAAAACCAAAAATTCCTTTGGGCTTAACCATAAAGCCACACAACACATTCAATTTCGAACAAAATTGAACTCATAAAAAAAAATAAAAAATTGCTTAACAGCGAATCCATGCCATCGATGTGGTCTTTGAATAAATCAAACTCATAATAGAACCAAAAAAAGCTTTGGGAATAACCACAAAGCCTCACCATGTTGTGTATATATGTTAGAATAGATTGACTAACTTGGACTTAAACTCATTAGAAAACCAAATAAGCCATTGGGTTTAACCACAAATCTAAGATAGAGTACGTCTATATATGTCTAAGACCAAATTGATCGATTGATGCACATGTGTACCACACCGACAAAAAAATATATATGTATACATATGTGTGGGTGCCCCTAGGCCATCATTAGGGCAAAAAATAATTTAGTATCATACTAGATAAAAATCGTAACATAACCAAAAATTCCTCTGGGCTTAATGATAGAGCCACACCATACATATATTCTCAAACTAGATTAAACACATAATAGAAAAAAAAAACCTTTGGGTGTAACAAAAATTCCATGACATACATTTGGTCTTAGACTCAATCAGACTCATATAAAAAACATAATCACGTTTGGGATTAACCACATAACTACACCATGTTCTGTATATATCTTAAACTAGATTTATTTACTTTGACTTGAACTGATAACAAAACCAAATAACCCTTCGGGTTTAAGTAGAGATCTAAGAGCCACATCATATATATATGTCTCATACCAAATCGATCGTTCGATGCAAATTTACACGACACGAATAACACACACACACACACACACACAGATATGTGTGTGTGTGTGTGTGTGTGTGTGTACATATTTATGGGTTCTGCTAGGCCATCAATAGGGCTAATATTAATTTGAGCTCATTTCTAAAGTAGAAACTTCCATATGACTTGATTTTGCACATAGACCATGACCAAGGTAGCCCATTGGGCTTTTCAAATCCTTCATATCACCATTCCATCTCACTTATTCCTTAGTTTTCAATGGTCAATCTAATGTTGACATGATCATGTTATCATCATGCCACATGAAATTCTCTTAGTGGTGTCACATGTCACTTATATTTGGCTCAATTGGCCACATAAAAATACTAACTCAAAATTGCAAGTGGCACCATATCTTGCCACCATATCATCCGTCATACTACCACATCATCATTTATGTGTGTGTCTAGGTCATCAGACATGTGTACTTTTGTTTCCACTTGTCATTAATATTGTGCTACCGCATCACCACTCCCCTATGTCATTAATCTACATGTCCTGCCACTAAGTGGTTAACATGTCATATGGTTAAAGTACCACCTAGAACCTACTATATGCCATGTTTCCACTACTTCCCATGGTGGACGTCATAGGATATGGTGGTGGGGGGAGGGGGGGTGACCTTAGTTAACCATCATGAAAGTTTGTTCTCCATAAACCATACATAATGTCCATAATCACCATATCTCCCAAGAGTTTCATAGTTTTTAAGCTCATTAAATAATGCACATGTCTTCATGTTAACTACCATTGGTTTCCCACCAATGCATGGATACTCCACAAAGATGCATGAAGGTAAAAAATATTCCCCCTTTTTTATCCATTTTACCAATGGAACTTTAAAATTGACTCATCTTCTTATTCTAGAGGAGTTTGACCATGAGTTTAACTACCATATGAATTTCTAGCACTTACCCTTGTAAATTTAAGATAGTGTGTTACAATGTTCCTCTTCAAAGTTCTTATTTAATGTTTAGGTTGGTGAAACATGGAATATATAGACCTTGTTAAGAGAACTCCATGTCTCTTGTACTTTAAATCCTATGTAATGACCTTGCATGGGTATAGACAAGTTTTGAAAAGAAATTTCAAGCTAGAATTGAACCACCAACATATGCTATTTTAGATTTGATAATGGCTAGAGAATTGGATTCATATCATTGGAATTCAACTATATTATCTCATACTTCAAATTTAATGAGATGGATTTGGTGTAAAACTAGAATAAACACAAAGGAAATGACATGGTGATAAAAAATGGTTCAACTATTTGATTTAATTCACTGCAATAAAAACAAAAAATGCAATTTTTCCATAATTATATATATCGGTTTAGTTTTTGGGCACGTTCCTCCATGAAAATAAAGGAGGTAACCTAGTACAATATGCAATTTTTTATACTACAAGCAAGTGGTTGAGTGAATAGAGTCTTCATGCAATTGAGATGGTCTCAATAGATGTTACTTTTGATCAATTTCAAGAAAATATCTGAGAGGATCAATCTTGTCACACATATGAGATTTATTAGTAATACAAATAAGCCTAAGGATTGACATTAATCGATAGATATAATACTTCTTTACTGGTAGCGTGTGCGGAAGCAAGGTTGAACCAACAGGTAGGTTGTTGGAAGCAATACTACTATCAATTAATATTCTTCTTATTGAAAAGTGATTGATGAAGATCACACCTAATTATTTCAAGGTAGCATATGTCCCTTGTGTTGACGGGTAGCATAAGAAAAAATGTATATGAAGTAATAGGATAAAAATCAAAATTGATTTAAAGGCACAAAATAAGGAAAGAGAATATATATATACGTGAGTAAATGTGTTGCACAAGGTACCTTGGAAATTCCATATTGATAGTAACTCGAATAAAAATGTAATAAGTGTAGTATAAAGTAACATTAGGGTAAGAAAATGTAATTGAAGAAAATTGCATGAGTGTATTGTTATAGAGACTCTATGTAGAGGAGGAAAGGTGAATGTAAGGGTGTATTGCATAGCAAGAACCATCCCTAGCCCATGGTAAAAGAGTTGAGAGTCGAATAAGTGTATATGTTTCTAGATCCCAATGGTTAATAAGAAACATTAAATACATAAATTAAAGTGAAAGTGATGCTTGAGTCCATGAATTTTTTTGAACTGTTGTTGATGGTGTCCTTAGTGGGAGTGAAAAGATGTCAATAGTTGTAGGTTTTTTCCACCATGTGAGTGTATTACAGTTATATAGGTATAAAATATAAGGTGTTGTATAATTAAGTTAGTATAATTCTATTTTTAAAACAATTTCTACACATGTTCTATCCACATAATAATAGATTTCAATATAAAGAAATATTGGGTATATCATTTAGAAAATAACAAAAGAAGAAGTGTTAAACAATGGAAATATAATGGTAAGGAGTTTGAATTTCTTGATGGAAGGAAAATAAGATAATCAGGAACTTATGCTTTATCTATTCAACAAAATTGGAAAGGATGATATAGAGAAAATATATTTCATATGTGAATTTATATGGTTGAAAGAAAAAATAAAAGAAGAAGAATAAACAAATAATGAATCTAGTAAATATTGCATATTTGGTGACTACATTGAAAGACCATGTAGGAAATTTGTACATGAATTATAAATATATTACCCTTGCAACGTTGGAAATGATTTTTGATAAGATAAGAAGGGATATCATAGAAGAGTTCCATAATACTAAGTTAGAAAAAAAGTATATAAGTCTATAGAGTTTGTATGAGACCATGAAGAAAGCATCAATAAGTTGTTAAGAAAGTTAACTGTCTTAATATAGGATTTATAGCATAGGGAATTTTTTATTATTGGATTTCTACCACACATAATCAATATTCCCATCAGACATTATTAGATAAAATCCTTGTTATAGGTTATAAATATAGCTATGTATCTATAATACATAACAAAAAGTGGCGAATCATCATTAGTAATGGTGGGGATTTATATACATCATGCAACATTAAAAGATAATTTATAGAACCTACCCAAGGGGAAATAATTCATGATAATATTTGGTAACTCTATGTAAAATAAATGTGTATCATGGCAAAAAATTCATGCCTGTAAGTAGTTGCACTTTTATAGGTGCATCAAATCCATTCTTCATGGGGTCATAGCCTAGTAGGTGTGAAATCTAAAGAAAATGGGGCAATGAACACTCTTGTTATCCTATGTTGAAAAATTAATTAACTACATTAAAACATGTCAATATATGTATTCTATAAATTTAGAAGATATGACATGAAAAGATATAGGTGATTATTTATAATGAAAGAAAACATAGTGGATGCATACAAAGATTACATGATGTGAGGTTAATGAACACGAGGATCGAAGGAAGAGATTGGTGAGCCCTCGTATTGCACCAAGAGTTCTGCAACTCTGAGAGGCTACTCTACTTTACTTTATCAACCTGAGGTTCGTACAAAATTGGAGGTGACAGTGATATATACACAACAAATGCATTCTACGCATGCCATCCTCTTCTCAGTTCTGTGATGGGGTGCTATAGCTAGGTTTAATTCTACGATATGAAGTATGTCACACTTTTTAATGAAAAATAAGACTAAAAATAACTCATGATAATTACTCTATCAGCAATACAAGAAACTATTCTAGATCATAAAGACTCATCTAAATATTTACAAGAATGTAAATCCACAGTTGAACTAATCCATGAAGTTAAAATAAGTGGTATTCATGATTTAAATTATTGAATTAAACTTTAAAAAAGGGAAATTGATTTAGGCACACATGTCGAATGAAATGACTAATTGAAATATATCTATTTCATGCTTCAATTCTATGCTTAATAATGCATCCATCAATGACCTAACTATGGTTGGAAATAAATTTTCTTAGCAGCAAAAGAACGAGGCGCTAAGGAGACTCAAGAAGGTCTTGGATTAATTTTTTCAAATCTGAAGGTGTCTTAGAGGTTGTGCCAGCTCTAGATGAAGTGAAAGAGAGGTTTTGGGCTGAATAAGTGACCGACTGGCATTGCTACAGGATTTCCTATAGTGCTACAAGATGTCATGAAACGCCATAGGAAACATGCTGAGAGTAGTTTGAGGCCATAAATGTTGATGAAAGGGGAAGGAGAGTTGAAATGAAGGTGGATCTAGATGGATGGAAGGTATCCAAACCTTTGTCCAAGATGAGAACATCTCTCGAATGATAACTTGCGTCTCTAAGGTGGCTCTCAGTGTTCTGGTGAAGATGTCAAAAAATAGGGTTGAAGGTGATTTGGTTGGAATTTTTTTTTTGAGGGGTGGAAACTGAAGCTAATGGTGCTAGTGGTGTCATCCTATGCTACTCTACTAAAACCTACAAGAAAACTACTTTTTCATGAAATTATCATTGACAAAAATATTACGAAAATGGTGGGAAAGAAGAGTTGAATTTAAGAAATCCTACCTATGCACTAAAAAGAGAAAAATAACTCTAGATTTACAACATTTTCATGATGAACAATGAAACCTATCTAACGTATCCAGGAAATCATAAAATGAAATAAAATTTGGGGTTGTGGTGAATATCTACCCTCCTCAAGCCCTAATAGAAGAGGTTGGAGAGGGAGGCTTTAACACACAATTTTAGAGTTTAATATGCTACTACAACATGAAATCTAAAGAAACTAATGACAACAATATGAAATGGAAGCAAACCAAATACAACAATATGAAATGTAAGAAAACTAACAAGAACACTTGAAATTGAAGCAAACTAAATACAGTAAGCTGAAATTTAAGAAAACTAACTAAAACAACATAAAAGGTAAACAAAAATACATAAGAGAGACTTAGGCCAGTGGATTTGGCTCTGACCCACATGCTCATCTCCCTAAAACTAACCTAGTGAAGGAGAAACATAATACTCATTTTATTTCGTAACCAATTCTACTACATATCATATGAAAGTAACAAATGTCTATTAAAAGAGCTAAGAGCACTCTATCTATCTCCAAAAATCCAATCCTAATGAGCTCTTTCTTTTCCTTATTTATCCTAAACGGTAGCTACCAAAAAATCCCTAAAATTTATGTGATTTGTCTCCTTCAGACTTGAGAGAAGTGGAGATTGACTCCACTTGATCTTCCACTTTCTTGGATGCCTTTAATTTCGAGCTATTGAAGGAGAAAATTGAGGATCCCTTTGCTGCCTTTAGGAGTGAAGGAGATGGTCAACCCCCTACAATCACCTATTGTTGTCTACTCTAAGCCTTCATTTTTCAATATTCAGCAAAAATCGAATATTCTCTTGATTTTCCTACATTTGATCCACATTAGGCATTCGAAGTATGACATTCTTAATACACCATCTACACTAAAAAAAATTTGACCATAATGCAATTAAATGTGAGAAAGAAAGATTAATAAGGCTAAAAATGTGACAATTAACCACTTAAAATTTACCTAATGATGGTGCTCATCATCACCACCCCTACCAAATGGTTTCTCATCCTCTGAAAAACTTATTCCTCTTTCTTTATCTCTTTCAGTGCCTTATTGGCCTTTATGACATCCTAAGGAATAAGTGAAGGAGTCTCCTTAGGAGGGTAAAATCCATAGTTCTTTTCTACCTCCTCCCATTTTCTACTTTATTCAACTTGGTATTTTCCTTCACCCAATTCCAGCAGCAAAAGTGGACTACATTTTAATCCAAGCCATTGGATCGTCATTGCCTACATATCCTTCTTGTACAAAGGTTCCCTTTCTAAGGAATTTATCAATATCTCTCGAGTATGATACTCCATGTTTCTAAGGCTAAAAGGGATCACATTCCATCTCCTCTAAATTTCCATTACACATTCCTCGCTCAATAGTCTAGAAATTTCATCAAAGTGTGGAATGGCTTGTGCTTGGATGTTGAGGTATTTATCTGCAAGGTAGGCATCAATTTCTATGATTAGGTGATTTTTAATGACCCCTGTAGGGCTTAATATATCTATCGTGATCTGGAGAGGCTCGTTTCCTTCCCCTCTCATCACCCTTTTTAACTCCTCTACCCTTTCCTCCTCATTTCTCATCCAATAGGCTTGGGCCATTAGCTGCATATCCCCCAGCCTAGGGTTAGGATCCCAAATTTTTATATCATTCAAGATAAGATTATGGATGTAAATTTATACCAACTTCGCATTACATGTTATGGTATACTAATTACAAAAGTCAATAAACTTCATCTAATTTTGGAAAGGTAATGATCGATAAGAAGCTAGTGTTTTGATCTGAAATTGAAACCATTGTTCCTTCAGCTATATGGCATAAGAGTTTGAAGGATGTTTGTGATGTATTTCCTCCATTCACAAATATGCCATGGTGGAAATATGTTTTTCCTTCTGCTTTAGTTGGCTTTGTAACCTTGCATTTTTTGTTATTGTTCCTTGTAGTTTCTCCTTCAGCATTGCTTCCTTGACTTTGACATCAGCCAAATCACTTCCCGTCTTAGTGACTTTTTTTGCCATGATACTTACATCTTGAACACTCTTTGCTTTGGAAATTTGCATCCAGTGATGTGTGTGTGCTATCTATTTATATAGTTGATAAAATAGGAGAACTGGGAGCTTTTGAGGGACCAACCTTCCTCAATTTGTGAATGCGTAGTAGGAACCTATATTTGGATATTGGCAAGGGTGTGTAACTCTTCATAGGTATTTTGGAATAGATTTTAGAGAGCCATGCTCCTCCTTTGGTTCCTCCTCTTCCTTCCCTTTGGCATCATGCCCTTAAATTTATGCCTCCTTTTCAACATCTTGGGATGCCTTATCTTCCAAGGGTACCTTTTCTCCCTCCCCTATGACCTTATAATCTTTCTATGACACATATAGAGTTTCATGTAGCACTGACAGAGTTTCTTGTAGCAAATCTATTTTTCTTGTATAAAACCCTATTTTTATTTCTACCCCTTCTTTTATACTTAATGAAGGTGTATGGAAGTTGCTACTTGTTTAAGGGATGATAGCCTTGAAGAATGTCTCCTCATATAGGTCACAGGTGTCTTCTCAAGTGAGGTGGCCTATTGAATTTTTCCCTCTTCTAGGCTTATTTCATCGTTCTTCTTGGGTGACTCTTCAATTGTTATTGGGATTTTGGTTAGAGTTTAGGTTCTTCCTTGCTTCACCCTAGCACTCTTTCTGGTCCTGAATTACATGGGGGTCTAAATTTCCCTATTTTCCTTCACTAGGGTTCGTAGAGTGGCTAAGGTGGAAGCCACTTCCTTTTCTTAGGTTCTTGGTGATAGTTTGGTCTCTTAGGGAGATATTTTAGTTCTCAACATGGGGTCTAATATATCTTCCTCTATTGTATTTCCTTCATTCTCTTTCTCTTTCTCTTCCTCCTCCTTTTCATCTCATTCTCCTTTTTCATCTTTCTCTTCCTCCTCCTCTTCTCCTTCTTCTGTTTCAAGGGTTTCTATCTATTCTTATTTTGTCTCCATCTCCTCTTCTTATTCTTCTTCCTCTTCTTCCTATGTTCCTTTAGTCTCTCATTCTTCTCCTTTCATAGCCCTCTCTTGAAGACTAGAGGCAGGGGTTTGTCTAGGAGCGACAACTTGTGTCCCTATGAATGCCTCCCTATAAATATATATGAAGTTAAGGTACATGGATTTTCAACCTATTGAGAGCACCTCCTACTATATGTTTTATGAGGCCATGGTGAGCTATGTGTTGATACTTTATTTCCCTTACTCTCTAGCTCATGTATTTGAGGAAATGTAGGAGGAAGGATGGAATGTTTAGTCTTTGTTCTAGTGGTAGCCCTCCTTTTAATATAACCTCATGTAATAATGTTAAGTGGTATCCATAAATCACACTGAGTCTTCCCTCATAGGAAATATATTTCGTGATGTAATTTTCTACTTCCTCCCATGGGTAACGGAGTCTTTCCCTTCTCATACAATTATTATCCTTAATTTATTCCTCAGTAGGAGAAAATAAACTCTTCTTGGAGGAAAGGATGGACACTCTATCCTCTTTGTTGCACTTGAATACTAGAGGCAAGGTTGTAACTCTGCTAATCAATTCAGTGGTTATGGTGATGGCTAGTCCTCTAACCACATTACTGGCCCTATAATCTACTTGTGAGTGAAAATCCACTACAAATTCTTGAGCCACTTCATCATCAAATCAATTTAGAATCTTGAATAATCCTAGCCATTGGTGATTTCTAAAAATATCAATCACCTGAGGGTGTAATCTAATTCTTTTGGTATCTGTGGGCTCCCTTCTATTAAAACCTCTCTACATTTTCTAACTGTTTTATGGAGATGGATAGATGGTTTTTGTCTTAGAACACAGGTGATATCGGATATCATAGACCTTAATTCATCACAACCTCAAACTGTATTTACCCTATTTTTCTTAACAACCTCTTAAATTCTGAATTATTGTTGTTACTTTGTATTATCTTTTCATGAAAATTTTCTTAACATGGTGGGGTGACATCCACTTACCTATGCATTGTAATGTTTCCTTCTTGGGAAATTATGGTTTTTGGTGTCAATACCATCCATGACTGGCTTTCATGAAAATTCTGATCGCCGTGAAGCCTTCTTGTAGGTTTCCTGTAACATCCGTAGACTTCATGTAGCATGACCATGCATGGAAACTTTTACCTTGGTGCGGAATTCCTTGATGGCTCTTGTCTCTTTCCATCTCTTTATTGTTTTTGAAATGCACAATGGAATGTAGGAGACTGAGCCAAAGCACATTTTTATTCCAAATTGAGCGGACTTGGAGAAAAGTGGGGATTTGAATTTAGCATGGGGTTTCCTATTTTGGATTGTTTGTCCCACTTAGGCCAATCATTCCTACCTACCTCGGAATAACCTCCATCTCGTCCTGATCTCTTCTTTAACTGATTTGATAGCACAAGTGGCATGCAAAACTACACTTCTCCTTCACTTTAACTTTATGAGGGTGGCCAAGTTAACTGGCCACCTTTTTTCCTTTTCAGCTCTCTACTCTCAACATTAATTAATTGTAGAAATAAAATGCATAGCGAGAGGATGAGGGAGCCATACGTGAGCCTACCTACTATTGACAATTTGTAGAATGTCTTTGACGCAATGAGTTGGAGTGTGGTGATAGCCATCCTTGTTTTTTCTTTGCTATGTTTTTTCTTATGTATATTTTATGAGTGAGTAGCGTATTTCTGAGTGATATGTTGATTCTTTTTGCAGGTGTTGCATGGAGATCGTTAGGTGATGTTGCTAGTGTGGAGTTCCTTTTGGATTCCTTTATCATTTGGAGCCATCTTCAACATCCACATATTGCATTTTTGGTTTTTTGTTACAAATACAAGATTGATACAAGAAGTGATCATCTTCTTGTATAAATTCCCTTTCTACTACTTTGGAGCCCTAGTTACCTAAGAAATGAGGAGAATAGTACAGGGATGCAAGGGATGGAATTATGGAATGAATGGAGTGGTGAAGAGATGAGATGAGAGACCCTATGTAAATATTTAGCTAAGCTAGCTCACAGTTGCGAAAGACAGTGTTTGGTGAGTGAATATTTATGCATGGAGTGGAGTGATGGTTAGGAGTGGTACGTATGGGAAAAAGAATTATTTTCATGTCTTCCTCAAAGGTTAGGTGTTCTTGAGTGAGCTTGTTCTCTCTCGGATGACTTTCTTGTAGCAGTACAAGGCTTCTTGTAGCACTATAGGAAATCATGTAGCATGACTGGAAATCCTGTAGCAGCCTAGGTTTATTGTGGCATTGAAGAGAGTAATAAAACATGGGGTTATTTCTCACCTATAGGGAGAAATGTATGAATGGATGCATATTGGGGTTGATCATGGAGTCGGTAGTTAGAAGAGAGAGATAATCTAGAGAAATAATGTTTCTCCACTTTGTCCCAACTATCCTAGATAAACAACCAGCAAAACAGAAATACATGACTACATAGGTGTTGTTTCATCATTTTTTCTTTTTTTCTCTTTGTTTTTCCCTTCTTCTATTTTAAATGTAGGTGGGCTGCCTCCACAAAGGTTTTCAATCCAAAATCCTACCTTGAGCGCCTAAAATAGGTTTCCACCCAAGGATATTTTAGTTTTTTGTAATTTGTTTTCTCTCTTTATTTTTTGTTTTTTTCTCTAGGATCACTTAATGGAGGTTTTCAACCTAGGAGTTGACCTTGGATGCCTCAGAGAGGTTTTCATCCATGCCTCTTTATTTTTTCTTTTTCTTTTTCCTCTAGGAAGTCGAGGGGCTAGAAATCATGGAGCTTCGAATGACATTCACCACCCTATCTATTGAATTGATAAACTCAACCTTAGACAAGGGGCTTCTTATAAATTTTTAGCCTATAGCCTTAGAGGGGTTCCCCTCCCCATCTATGGTTCTGATCTAAACAAACACATTGTCATGGAATTTTTCAACTCAATAAAGGTCCTATCCACCTTTTCATTATTTTTCCTTTGACATCCTTGAATCTGGAGTCATAGAGCAACGCCCAATCTGCTTCTTGAAATGCATTTTCTTTGATGTGGTTGTCATGCCATAGTTTCCTTTGCAGTTCATGAATTACCTCTATGTGAAGGAGGGTATGCATTCTGAGCTCATGCAAACCGATTAGTTGCAACAAACTTTCTTGTTGTGCCTTTGTGATGTCTAGGTCTAATTGAGTTACCATTCTGAGCGTGTTACACTCAATCTAAATGCAAAGTAGAGATTTATTCCCATGCAATAAATCATAGGGAGTGAACCCTGTGGTTGAATTCCAAGTGGCTTCCATTAATATGGCTATCAAATATTTTATGTTGAGGCTCACAAACTTGGTGAGGATATTCCCCATGGCTCTATTTTTCACTTCCACCTGGCCATTTTATTGAGGATGATATGCAGTGGAAGTCTTGTTCTTTATCTTGTGCTGCCTCAAGAGGTTTTCAGTGAGATGAGATGTAAATGGAGCTCCCTAATCAATGATTACCTCTATGGGGTATCCAAACTTGTAGAACACATTCTCTGTCATAAACTCATCTACGTTATCTTTTGTTTCTACTTTTACATCTCTTGTTTCAACCGACTTGGTCAAGAACATAGTTACCAATCAAATGGGAACTATTACCTCAAAATGAGAACTTTAACCAAAAAAAAAAATCAAAAAACGATGAAAAAACAACTTGAAAACAAAATCTTGTATTCTGGAATAACCTCCCTTTTTTTTCAGGGTAAAATTTCGACATTTTTAAAAAATGGAAGTAAAAGGGATTTTTTTTGGTGCAAAAAACACCACGAAAATTAAAATTTGTATTGTGGAATAGCCTCTTCTTTTTTTTTCAAAGTAAATTTTCGACATTTTTTAAAAATAGAAGTAAAAGCCAATTTTTTTGTGCAAAATTTTTGTCCAAAAAACACCCCACAAATGGAAAGTGTTGAAACAAAAATTTTATGATAATAAAAATTTCTATTAAAAATGAAAAAAGAAACATTTTAAAATAATTGCAAAAAAAAAAAAATTATATTTAAAAAAAAAAAAAAAAAAAAAAAAAAAAAAAAAAAAAAAAAAAAAAAAAAAAAAAAAGATTTTAAAAATTCAAATTTAAAAATATATATTAAAAAAAATTAATAAAAAAAAAAATAGAATTAAATTAAAATATACAATTTAAATTTAAAAAATAAAAAGAAAACTTTTATTAAATTAAAAACAAACAAATTTAACTTTTAAAATAAAAATTTAAATTTAAAAAATATATTAAATTTTAGTAAATTTAAAAATAAAAATAAAAATAAATAATTTAAAAGAAAAATTAAAAAACATTATTTAAATTGAAATTAAAAAAAAAAAAAATTAATTGAAATCACAAAAGAAAAATAAAATAAAATAAAAATATTAAATTAAAAAAAAATATTTAAAAAAACAAATAAATTAAAAAAATAAATTAAATTTAAATAGTAAAAATTATATATATAATTAATTAATTAAGAAAAATACTAAATATTAAGATAACAAATTAAATTTAAAAACAAAAATATTAAATTTTAATAAATAAATGAATAAGCAAATAAGTTTTGAAATAAAAAACAAAATTAAAAAAAAAAATCAATTAAGAATGGAAAATGAAAATAAATAAATAAATAAATAATATTAAATTTAAAAAAAACAATTAAGATACAAAAGGTTTGATTTAAATAAAAATATTCAATTTTATGTAATTAAAGAAAAACAACAGAAAAATTAAAAAAAATACTAAATTTAAATAAATTTAGAAAAAAATAAAAAATTTATTAAATTTTGTTAAATTAAATTTTAGAAAGTAATATAAATTTTAATAATTAGAAAGAAAATTTATAAACTACTAAAAAAAATTATAAAAATATTAAAAAAAAAAATTTAAATTTAATAAAAAAAATTCAAAAGAAATCAAATTACAAATTATTTAATTTAATTTCAAAAATTACATGAGCGTCATCTAGGTGTCGGTGGGGGTCGCCGCTGGGCAGGTGGGGAGGCTGGGAAGTTGCAAGTAGCCCCCCGCCCACCAAGTGTTTAGCCCTCACCACGACCTGGACGGCACCCCTCATGCACTTCTTGAAATTAATTAAAACAAAATTAAGTTGATTTTTCTTTTTTTTTTTTATTGAATTTTAATAATTCCTTTTACCTTTTCAAATCTTTGTAAATTTTTTATTTATTGATTAAATTTCTTATTTGTTTTTCTATTTAATTCGATATTTTCTTTAATTTTTAAATTTGTTTTTTTATTATTAATTCTAATATTTTTTTTTTTTAATTTAGTTTTATTTTTATTTTTTAAATTTTTTTTTTTTTAATTTAATAATTTTTTTAATTTAATTTTTTATATTTGAAATTTATTTATTTCTTTATTTTTAATTTAATATTTTTATGCTAATTATTTTTATTTAATTTTAAATTTAGTTATTAGTTTTGTAAATATAAATTTATATTTTTTTTTTTTTTCTTCTGAATCTGTCTACTTCTATATTAATACAAAAAGATTACAAAGAGGCTGAGGCCTCGGAATAGCTAGCCCAGAGATATGGCATTCTTACATTACACTGCTGATCATTAACATAAAAAGACAACAGCTGTTTACTGTTTGAGAAAACCTTGATGACCAGGACCTTCTCCTCCTTTCTGAACAGCTGATTCTGGAAAGCAAAATGATGTCTGGAGTATGGGACTCTCCACGACATGTAAGACCGAAACAAACATTTTCCATAGCAAAAATTACAAACATTCGTTTTGAAGCGCTGGAGCGCTGACCTGAGCATAGTGACATGGATAGCAGTGCTTGGAAAAACAGCAATTCGGCGAAGGAGATTTACAACATAATTCCTGCAAAAACTATGAAAAAGGAGTAAATGGTTTAATTTAAAAAACAAATTAGATTTTTATTTATTTACTTTTAATTATTTGAAAATATTTTTTTTTTAATCTTAATTTTTTATTTAAAATTTCTATTTTTAGTTTCTTTTTAAGTTTTAATTTTTTTTTAATTTAATTTATTATTTTAAAATTTTATTTTTACTTTCTTATTATTTTTTTTTATTTAAATTTATAAATCTAAATTATATTTTATTTTTGTATTTTAATTTTAATTATTTTTAAATTTTCTATTTTTTTTTAATTATATGGTTTTTTTTAATAACTTAGAAAAATTGTTTTCGATGTTCTTTTTTTTTTCTGTTCAATTTCTGTTTCTTTTTTCATTTAAATTATGTGTTTTTTCCCCCATTTTTTTTATATAACTTTCTATTATTTTAAAACAAATGTTCATACTTCATAAATAAAAAAATTAAAGTGTCAAAAATATGTTAAAAAAAAGGTGATTCTGCATCATGACTTTTCAAAACCGAGTGCTTTTTTTGCTACCTAAAAAAAGTAGGTACCAGTTGAGTTACCTATTTGATTGGTAGCTATGTTCAAGTAGTCAGTGTAGACGATGATATATATTTTCTTCCCAGATGGTGAATCAATGGGTCCAATGAAGTCTATGTCGCACTTGTCAAATGGCTCTAAAGCCACCTGAGGTGCAAGAGAATTTCATCCCTTGCTGTAGATCTCCACATCCTTTGGCACTGATCACATCCGCTGGTGTATATGTTTGAATCTTGGTGGAGAGTAGGCCAATAGTAACCTGCTTTCAAATCTTTAAAGGTTATCCTCTTAGCAACAAAGTGGCCCCTACAGGGACCATCATGACATGCCATAAGGATGTCAAAAACCTATTTTTACCTCACACATCTTTTGAGAATTTGGTTAGGACCCAACTTGAAGATATTTCCACCAATCCCGGTGAAAGGGACGCTTTTCTTGAAAATATTTCTTTTTTCTTTGGATGAAAGGTTTGGAGGAAAATTTTTAGCAATGAAGTAGTTATCCATGTCAGCAAACCAAGGAGAGAGTGCTGAGATAGAAAATAGGTGTTCATGTGGAAGCTGATCATCCACCATCCCTTCCTCATCTGCAGGTAGAGTTAGTCTAGATAAGAAATCTGCAACAACATTCCCCTTTCTTGGTTTATCAACAATTGTGAAATCAAATTGTTGTAATAACAACAACTATCTAATGATTCTAGCCTTAATATTAGTTTTATTCATTAAATATTTGATGGTTGTATGGTGAGTATGTATAGAGTTCTGATAAAGAGTAATATAATGCTTAAATTTGTTAATGGAATGGACAATGGCTAGAAGCTCCTTTTCTGTGACAGTATAGTTAAGTTGAGCTTTGGACAGATTCTTGCTAATGAAATATATGGTATAGGGTAATTTGTCTTCTAAATTCCCCAAGGCTTCCCCCACAACGTTTTCTCATGCATTTATGTGGATGTGGAAAGGTAGAGCCCAGTTTTACCACGAAGAATGGGGGAGTAGTTAGCTTTTCCTTAATGAGCTCGAAAGCTTATTAAGAAAGAAGAGACCACAAAAGCTCAGAATCTTTGGCCAACAACCCAAAAAATGGTGAAGCTACCTTGCTGAAGTCCTTCATGAACCTCATATAGTAGCCAACCAAACCTAGGAAGCTCCTAACATCTATCTACTTTTGAGGAACAAGCGCCCTTTTTGTGATGGTGATTTTGTTTGGGTCTATGTATATTCTTGCTTGTGATATTGAGTGGCCTAGGACTATCCCTGGTATTTTTAAGAATTCACACTCTTTTGGACTCAAGGAGACGTGCATTTCAATGCACTTTCTCATAATTTTCCCTAATTGGAGAGAGCTTCCTGGAAATCATACCCATAAGGTGTGAAATCATCCATGTATATTTCAAGAGAAATTCATTGACTTGTTCAAAAAAATGCTCAGGACTACTCTCTAGAAAGTAGCAGGGTTATTGCACAACCCAAAGGGTAGAAATCTGTAAGAAAAAGTGCCCTAGGGACATGTGAAAGTAGTCATGTCATGGTCTTCAGGGCTAATTTGGATATAGTTATACCTATTCAACCCATATAAGAAAGAAAAAAACTTCTTCCCTGCAAGGGCATCCAGGACTTGATCTATGAAGGGCAAGGGAAAATGATCCTTTTTAGGGGGTTTGTTTAGTTCCCTGTAGTCAACACAGATTCACCACATACCATTCTTATTTGGGACTAAAACAAGAGGAGACACCCACTCATTGTATGATAAGATGAAACCTACATCCAAAGAATTTCGCAATTCATCCTTCACAATGTCCTTTACGGTTGGGTTCATCCTCCTTTGGGGATGGTGCATAGGATTGCATCCTTATTTGATATAAACATGATGTGTGCACACCGGGGGATGCACACCTTTCATGTCTTTGTAGTCCCAAGCGAATGCATTAAGGTTTTCTTTCAAGAGCTAGCATAGTTGCTCTTCTTTGTTGGATCAGAGGGATGAATTAATATTTAGAGATTTTGATGGGCTAAATTCCACAACCTTGGTGGCTTAAGAAGTTGATTCAATTGAGTGTAGTTCCATCGAAGGGTGGATTTTAGATTCTTTAACTAGGTCATCAAGTGCAACGTCACTGGCGGGCTAGTTTTGAATGATGTGGTCATTGATCTCATCCTCATCAACTTTCCCCCCTCTAAGAATAATATTATGGTACAAATGGGGTGGGGTGTGGTACTGTATACTTCATATTCTTCTTCTTCATCCTCCAACCATAAAGGTAGGTCATGGTCAATGGAAGGTTGGGCAGGAGGATATAATATTAGTTTTTTAGACAAGGTCCCACTCTTTATAGTAATGTTTCTGGCCCTATCATTGATATACACATCGACATTGGCTAACCAATGTCTTACTAAAATGAAAGGATATCCATTAAAATTGGTTTTTTGCTACAGGAATAGGAAATCTATAGGATAATCCCAAGAGTTAATTGAGACCATAACATCCTCAATAATTCCTTTTAGAGCTACTGTGGACTTGTATGAAAGTTGCAGAACAATGGTGGTCTTTCTCAAAGCTCCTTGGAGGTTGATTTTAAGCATATTCTCCTTATTCATCACACTGATGACAGCCTCAACATCAATAAAAGTATTGGGGACTATGACACCATCGATGTGTACATCTACTACTAGACTTCCAGGGTTTAGGTACTTCAGTAAGATCACCCTTCCCAACATTAAGTTGGGTAGTTGTCCCAACACATTAAGGGTGGGTGTGTCCCTCTTATTTCTGCTGGGTTTCTTAAAGAAATTTTCTTTGATGAGCCTATTGTAAATAAGAACATCCTTAATCACCTTAAAAAGGGGTATTTTCACACACACATTTTTCAGTTCTCCCAGAATTTCAGATTATTCTCGGGTGTGCTAACTAGAGTAGATCAAATGCTCAGGAAAAGGAGGCTATTGGATCTGAGTGTTGCTTTCTTCCTTTTCATCCTCAACCTCTGTGGGTGGATATGGAGGATCATTTTATGGCAGTACTCTTCCCAAATTGAGGCTTATATTATGTATATCCACAACTTAAATTGGATCGGATGTTTCCCCATTTTAAACATGTTGTTCCTACTTTTTGTTTAGGTTTGGATTGGGTTGGGTAGGGATCTAAGGAAACTTAGGTGGATCAGAATCGGTGATCTGAGGTTGAGGTTAGGGTGGAGGAAGTAAAATAGGTGGTTGATTGTGTTGGGGTCTCCACCCTTGTTATGGGTTTCTCTACTGAGGTGGTTCAGGAACATATTTCCAAAATGGTTGGCTCACAGGCTAAGGGCGATATTGAGGGTTATAGGGTGAAGTAGGAGGTGTGGGGCATGATGGAGGAGTGGATATGTACCAAGGTTTCATAGGTGCATTTTGGTTTGTATGATAGTATGAGTAATGTGCACCTTGCATACCCTACTGATATGACCGAGGCCCTTAAGGCCTCCTCTGATTTGTGAAACAGAGTTTCACGGGTCCTCCTTCCCCGACTTGATATACAAATTTCAACCCAAATAAGGAGGGACACTTATTTGTCACATGATTCTCTTCACAGACTAAGAAAACTTCTATGACATTTATTGGACATTCTCTTTGAGGGTGTTTTCTGGTACATCTAGGGAAGAACATAACCAATGCCCTATCTTCTTCCTCTTTCTACCTCTTGATCTGAATTGTGTCCATTTACAAAACAAAGTTGTGAAACATCTGAGTTTTTAAGTCCTCCAACATACGTCCAATCTCATGCTTGATCGAGGTGGAATAGGAAGGGATGTTGGTCATGCTTTGGCTAGCTCTACCTTTCTTCCTAGCTTACGTAGAGTGATTTCAAAAGACAACTTTGATGTCCTCATAAGGGATTTCGTATATGTCTCCTCTAGACAACATATTATGGGCCTCTATCTCCTCTTCCCTGATCCTCAGATAACTACAAATTTAAGTGATTTGGGATCAAGAGTGAAGTTGGAGCTTTTATAGCTCAGCTAGAATTTTCCTTCACAATCCTTGAGGGATTCATTATTTCCAAGAGTCATCCTAAATATTTCCTCTTTGGTTTCCTTGGATGTATAGTAGTATCTATATATTTTTTTTAAAGACTCTTGCATAGGTGCCTAGGTAGTGATGTTATTCCCAGTTAAACCCATGAACGAGCGCAAGGATGCATCCTTGAGGGTGGATGGAAATATTTTTATCTTCTCGTCATATGAGGCATAGTCATAGGTCATGCAGAAAACAACGAATTCGAACATTAAGGTGTCAATATCATCAGAATTAATTCCATGGAAATGTGGAAGATTTGAGGGACTAATGTTCTTCATTCTAGTTTCCCTATCAATTTCCATAATGCAAAAGACTCCTTAGCTCCTAGACTCAGCCATAAATTGAATTGGTGAATCAGGTTCCTCAGGTGAAGAAAGTTATTCGTTTTATCCAATAGGTTCTTAAAAGTGTTCAAGTGGCTCACCTATAGTGTGTTAAACTTCACATTCACTGAAGAATACTGAAGGGTAACTGTTTGGAGATGTGGGGGCTTTTGGTACAAAAATTCCTTGGTTATCCCTAATATTACGAGGCATGAAAGTAATTTTTTTTTACATTTTTCAATATTTTGGAACTGGATACAAAACAAAATAAGAAAATAATTCTAAAAATGGAATCAGTTCATATACTTAGATACCTCCCCCTCAATGGTGAAAAAACGTGGTGAGCCCTGGTATTGCACTAAGAATGTTGCAAATCCAAGAGTTACTCTAATTTACTTTATCAACCTAGGGTTCATAAAACCTTGGAGGTGGCAAGGTTATATACATAACATATGAATTATACTTATGCCATCCTCTTCTCAGTTCTATGATGGGGTGCTACAACTAAGGTTACATCTAAGATATGAAGTCTGTCACACTTCTGAATGAAAGCTAAGACTAAAAATAACTCATGACCATTACTTTATCAACAAGACAAGAAATTATTCTAGATCATAAATTCTCATATATCTATTTTCAAGAAAGGAAATCTACACTTAAACTAATGCAAGGAATAAAATTAAAATAAGTGGCATCCTTTATTTAAATTCTTGAATTGATCTTGCAAAAAGGGAAATTGATCTAGGCACACATGCAGAACCATATGACTGATTGAAATCTATCTATCTGATGCTTTACTACTATTCTTCATAATGCATATATCAATGACCTAACAATGCTTGGAAATAAGTTTGTTTTGCAACAAAATAAGGAGGCACTAAGGTGACCGAAGAGGGTCTTGGACTCATGGTTACAGAGTTGAAGGTGTCTTGGAGGTCGTGGTAGGTCTAGATGAGGTGAAATAGATATTTTGTGTTGAATAACTGACTGATTGGCGCTACTACAAGATCAACTACATGATTTCCTGTAGTACTATAGGATGTCCCAAGATGCTACAAGAAACATGCCGAGAATATTTTGAGGCTGGAAATGGTGATGAAAGGTGTAGATGAGGTGAAATGAAGGTGGATCTAGGTGGATGGAAGGTACCCAACCCTTTTTTCAAGCTTAAAACTTCTCTCAAAAAATCTATTGCATCTCCAAGCTGACTCACAGTGTTGTGGTGGAGATGTTCAAAAATAGGGATAAAGGAGATTTGACTGGAAGTTGGTTGATGAGGGGGTTGGAAAATGAAGCTAATGATGTTGGTGGAGTCCTCCTCTGTGTCTCTACTCAAACCTGCAAGCTACATTTTCATGTATCTATCATTGAAAAATATATTATAAAAATGGTGGAAAACGTGAGTTGAATTTAAGAAATCCTACCTATGAACTAAAAGTAGAAAACCAACTCTGCATCTAAAACATGTTCATGATAAACAAAGAAACCTATCTAAATTTTCCAAGAAATCATAAACTAAAAGAAAATTTGGGAATGTGATGAAGATCTACCCTCCTCAATCCCTAATGGAAGAGCTGAGAGAGGGATGATTTAATGCAAAGTTTTATAGTTTTCTATGCTACTACAACGCGAAAGGTAAATAAACTAATGACAACAACATGAAATTAGAGTAAAGAAAATACATCAATATGAAATGTAAGAAATCTAACTAGAACATTTTAAATGGAAGCAACCTAAATACAGTGAGATGAAATGTAAGAAAACTAACCAAAAACATAAAAGGTAAACACAAATACATAAAATAGATTGAGGCTAATGGATTGGGCCATAACACAGAAGCTCAGCTCCCTAAAACTAAATCAGCGAAGGAGAAACTGAATAGTCACTTTATTTCATAACCAATTATGGTACATATCATAAGAAAGTCACAAATTTCTATTACAAGAGCTAAGAGTGCTCTATCTATCTCCAAAAATCAAATCCTAATGAGCTCTTTCTATACCCTATTTATCTGAAAGGGTAGCTACCAGCAACTCGCTAAAAATTAGTTGATTTGTCTCCTTAGGACTCTAGAGAAGTGGAGCTTCGTTCTACTTGATCTTCCACTTGCTTGGCTTCCTTGGATTTCTAGTTTTTGGAAGAGAATATCGAGGATCCCTTGGCTGCCTTTGGGAGTTAAGGAGGTGGTCAACCACCTAAAATAACACATTGTTGTCTACTCTGAGCCTTGATTGTGCAATCTTCAATAAACATGGAATATTCTCTTGATTTTCCTGCATTTAGACCACATAAGAGATTTGAATTATGACACCATTAATACACCATCTAAACTAAGCAACATATGACGATAATGCAATTAAATACGAGAAAGAGAGACTAATAAGGCTAAAAATGTGAAAATTAACCCCTTAAAATGTACCTAATCATGGTGCTCATCAAATATAATGTAGAGTGGATGGATGAGGAGATCTAATTGTTTTAAATATGAAAAATTTAAAAAAATATTTTAAAGCTCATGCGCCTACACATCCACTTCCATAACCTAGTCCAGAATATAGAGGAATCTCCATATTTTATATAGAACTAGGAACAAAGGAGGGTCCTTGTTTTGGTAGTAGAAAATGGAAAATAATTTTGATGTATGTTCTAAGTACGTGTTAATATGAGGTTTATTAGGGATTGGTATGGATGTAAAAGCAATATTGACAAGGAAGATAAAAAAGGTTGTGTCTTATACATTAAATTTTGATCCAATGGGGAAACAAATATTACATGATGCAACAAAGGCATTTGAGAATCCACTTGAGTATTATAAGGAGGTGTATATAAATAGAATTCTAGAGGATAAATCCTCTAATAATGTGATTGAATTTTTAAGATGAATCATCAAATTTTTAATTTATTGAAATATATATAGGGAAGTAATAAATATCTTAGTGATATCGATACAAATCGTTAAGGATGATGATCCAATATTGACTACTTGTCTTGCGTGTAACATAAAACAACGTGAGAATAAGATAAAAAAATAAGAAGGTTTTTCAAGATGAATATGTAGTTATGAGTTTATAAATTGAAGGATGTCATGCTATATCTTTGATCTTACATATACATTCTTCGTAGGAAATAGTCAGACTTTATTAGAAATTTGAAGCTAGTTTGGTCACCCATGTAATTGAGTTTATCCAATTAGAATATATTTTTACCTATTAAAATAGTTCAGTATCAGTAGGTATATATAGATGGGCTAAATACTATAATTTATTTTAAAGTTATTTAAATATAATGAAAAGGAACCTTTCCTATTCCTGTTTTGTAGGGAATTGGTATTTAACAAAAACATAACCGAAACATTTAAAACATGAAGATTTCATATGAGCAAGGGGATATCAATGTGGTTTACACATTATTCCTAGTTAAAAAAATACATAAACTTAAATTGTTATTACTATTGTGCATAGCTTAGTCTCAAAAAATATTTACATTACATAAACCCAAATATAAATGGTGAGTTAAGCTACATGAGCATAGATTAAAATTTTATTTGGGAATATAGAAAAAATTTAGTTATGAGACACCTAAGAATAGATGGACATAGTTGCATGTTTGTATGTGTTAGACAAGAATGAGTTTGTGCCATTCGACATGGTTTTATGGAATGGGGTCAATTAGTGCATTTTTAGTTTTGATGGAGGTGTGCATGCTACAGTAAGATAAAATATTAGCAATAAAAATCATCATGAAATTAATTATTTCAGATTGGCGGTCCATCAATAGAAACATCACGGGGGCATGGGGGCATGGGTGCATGTAGTAAACTTTATATTATTGCAATTTTTGTTAGAATCTCAATAAACATAGTTGGTGAAAATGTAAAAAGAAATGGAATAGCTAACGAAAAATATGTATTTTTTCTTCATAAGAGATATTTAGAACAACATATTGGTAGACGAGTGGACACATCAATTCATTTGTACATTATATTTTATTGAGAGAAGTTGGTTTTTGCAAGAGGAAATATTTAGACAAGGAAATTAATCAAATACTATGAAGGAATGAGAATTAATTCTAAATGAAATTTAGATTCACTTCAAAGCGCCTCACACTATATATTGTTCTACAATAAATTAAGCCCTTCATATTATGGAATAATAAAATGTAATCCAAATGCAAAATGTTGTTTTCATGTGTTATGGGAAGATTAACAAATTGAAACTTTCTCATATACTACTAGAGGATGAAGGGATAAGAACTAATCAAAGAATACAAATTAACAGAAAATATATTTTAATGAGTTAGTTGAAGAAATATAAATTAAAGGAAGAATATTGAGATACACAATCCTTATTATATATACCCCTTAAATATGAAAAGGATGAAAATTGGGACAAAATATGAACCAAAGATGGAAATTAATGGAGACTACTAGGATCAAGAGACTCTTGATGGGCACCATAAACATAGCAACAATTCTACCTTTATTTTCCTCATATAATTTCATTACAAATAAAAGGTCATACAAAATTCAATTTTTTGTAAATTATGTATACAATACATTTTTCTCTCTTTACTCTAGATGTACCTAATCGTATATGATATAATTTTACAACATACTTTCAATGTGTAGTAAGGGATAACTATCTAAAAGGAACAAGCATTTAAGGAATTAAAAGGTGATTATATGAAGCTAATTTATAATCAATCAAAATTTCTCTAGAAAATTAAATCTAATCTAATAAATATAACCTAATATGATCCTTCTACCTATATGAAATGAAACAAAATTGTACAATTTGTTTTATTGCAATAATTGAATTAAGTAATGAAAAGAAATTGAATTTGAAATAACCAAACACTATAAATGCCTTGATTTTTTTTGTAAGCCCATATTTCCTAAAATTATCATCCATTTTGAAGAAACATGCACTACCATATAAAATCGTTTAAAAGAATGAGAGTATGTGCTATTCTATAGCGATATTTTTATCACTACAACAAACTACTATGACAAATTCCGAACTTCAAATTACATGGAAAAAAATATTTTCTAACTACAGATACTCATCAAGGAACCTAAACTATTCATGTAAAAACCTCAAAACTCACATTGAAGGTATATGCACTATCAAATCTAACTTCTACATCAACATGAAATTCTACCACTCACTAATATACCATAACGAAGAGGAAATGCTGGAAATTTTTTAAGTAAGAGAGCACTAGAGTGAAATAACAAAACTATACAAGGGTTCCAAAATATCCTATGGTTTTATCCTCCCCAAGGTGCTCGGAGACCTTTAAGATATCGACACTAAAAATATAGGAAACAATGATACTTTATTAGAAAAGTAAAAAAAATGCACAATGGTTGAGTAATTGATCACAAAGGTATAAATCTATAAAGAATATAAATTATAATCGAAAACCTAGTTAGCTATGAGGTCAATACTTCAGTTCTTTGTATATAAATTCTAGGTCACAACCTCATTTATAAGAGATTTTATTTCCATCAAAAAGATAAAAAGTGAGAGCTTTAGTTCTAGGTTATCTCAAATTATGTTAAATTTATTTAAATGAAGCTCAAGTGGACTTGGGTTGAGCTCTTTTATAGGAAGGAAAAATATCCTTATAATATCCTCCTGTTATTGGATAAAATCATTTTCACAGGATCCATTAAATTGTCACTTTTTATGCACAATTTTTTTTGAATATTCAAAGGGTGGACTAGCTCTTCAAGGACTCCTAATTTATGCAAAATAATGATGTAGCTATTATAGTGCTTGTGAAAACAAGGTCAAAACATGCAAAATTTATCAAAATTTCCATTATGGATGTGGCTATATAGTGTCCATTATGTAGACCCATCAATCCCATTGAACATGAAATGTTGCACACATTTATGCAACAAATTTGGAATTAAAAAGTTAGCAAGTCTCATCCTTTCTTTCTCAGCTATTTCCTTAGCATGATTTTGTAACCATACCTTCCACATTTACCCAATTTCAAAAGTTTGACAGGGTAAACATGAGATGAGAGTCGCTATGACATAACCCAACCTCTAAGTTACAACTATGGAAATGGGGTTGAGACATCGATATTTACAGACATCCTCTAGGGGCTACAAATAAGCCAGGAGCTGAAGAAACACCCCAACTGCTCATTCCCTGAGCTGGAAGCTTGTTTCAATGACATATACCCATAAACACACCCTCCACACTGCTTCTATGTGGTGATGAGGCTCCAATCAGACTCATAAGCATAGCTACCATCAATTATGGCCTAAATTATTCAATTTTTCAGTATCATCTCCCAATATTTATGCCACCTTTTTAGGCCAACCTCTAAACCAATGCCCAAAATTGCTTAGAAATTTTCAAAACCATAATTAACATGATGATAAAGCTAAGCATTCAATTTCTAATAAAATAATTGACCTAGACTACCTAATCCATAACAAGAATTTCATCAAACACATGGATAACATATAATCTATAGTTCGTAAATGCATATCCGATCATAAGAGTTTGAGATTCATCTAATAATCCCAAATAAGGCTCTTGTCCCTCTCCATATAGGTACATAAACACTTATTAGTCCTTGTATTCATCAACCATGCGATAATGAAACAAATCATGACAAGATCCATAGGTAACATACATCATGTAACCACCAAATAACCATTATAGAAACCATGCAAGCTCAACCATAATATCACCAACATAATCATGAAAAATATTCATGAGTTACAGTAGAAAAATGACTCTTATTAATATATGAAAATACCAACCATATAAGGGAATTCCATGTACCACCTCACTACAGATTGTGTTGAACCAAATCTCTCTTTCGTCCAATTACCCCATGTCATATTCGAAGCATGACTATTGGATCTCGTGGAATAAACCAAAAAAAAACAAGCAGGGATTCGAGAGGATTACCACATCAACCCTCATCCATGTATATTCCACCATTAAGGTATGAAAAATAACTAACATCAACCAAATCAGCCTCTACCCAAGTTGTCCAGGGCTCCATGAACTATTAACTCAACCCACAACCTTCTGAGGTTCTATAGAATTTTTCCCACCTAACTCGCGGGACTAGCAACTCAACCCACCAAGGGCTCCAAATTGTTTATCCCAACTTAGGCTCCAAGAATAGTAACTCAACCCTTGTTTTTCAAAGGCTTCAGATAATTTATTCAAACCCACACCCATCAAGAACATGAGCACCAATAAGAAAAAACAACAAATGGAGAAACTAGAACACCATGACTATCTAGGAAATGGCTAGGCAAGAACAAAACCACTGTTAATCTAAGAAATATCGATAACAATGACAACACACAAACAAAAAACTTCATGCATATAGCAGGAATCTAGAAATAAACAAGGCAATCACACACATAACTGGTTACCTACAAATAAATTCAACTATATTTGTTGATCCAAATGTTCCATTGTGCTTTCCTGCTTTCCTTTTCCTTGTTTCTCCAAATCCAAACTGTATGCCAAGCTGCTCCAAGAATGCTCCAATATTTTTCTAAGCATGCAAGAGTGTGAGAGAGAAAAAATAAACAAAAAAAAAGGCTATTAACTAATCCTTAGAAGTATTTTTATCATTGATGCCTCTATTTTCTTCATTTTCCTTCATTTTTCTTGTAATTTCCTTAACTTGGAAATTTGTGTCTCTTCACCTTAATTTTCTCCTATTTTATTTCATTTCTCATAAATAAATTCCAATTATGCATGTTTTCCTTTCTAATTTTCCATATCCATTAGTTAATCACAAGTGATTCCCATCACTATGTTTTTCCCAAAATTTATCCTAAAATATGCATCCCATGACCTTCATCTTATTATATTTATGTGTAAAAAAAACTAGGGGTTATTACAAACCCCTCCCCCTTGGGGGAACACCGTCTTCGGGGTTCTATGACATATATGACTAGAAAAATGTTGAAAACAAAATATACTAGTCATGTATATATAACGCAAGTCAATGAAAAATTTGAAATGATAGCTTGCTAAAAACAGAACAAACATATTGCTTATTGGAGCTTTATAACAAGACTCATTGCAACATTTACAAAAAAATCCATATATATATATATATATATCTATATATATATATATATATATATATATATCTATATATATATATATATATATATATATATATATATATATATATACCAAAAACCCATTTTCTTGAACCAAAAAATAATGAAGGATACATAGCCCACATTTAATCAACCATCTCCCATGTAGCTTCATCAGGCCCAAAGTGCTTCCACTACACTTTAACATACTCGATTGATCTATTCTGAAGCATGAGATATTTTTTCTACAATATACATTGAGGCTATGGTTGGTATTCTCCCTCTAGTTCTTCCTACAATATGTACTAGTCAATCACATGATCAACATATTTTACATACATATTAAGCAATGAAACATGGAAAACGTCATGGACTTTCACTGTCGGAGGCGGTGCAAGTTTTTATGTCATTTTTTAAATCCTCTCAATGATCTCAAAATTCCTACGATACTGAGGTGTTAGCTTGGCACATGATACAATCCTCAAGGAGCTCCTCTTAGGCTTTATAAACAAGTACACATGCTCCCCAACTTCAAACTCCCTAAATACCCTATACATATCTTCATAGTTCTTCTTCCTATATTATGCTACCTTCAAATTCCTCTTAATAACCTGCATTTTCTTTTCCATCTCCTCTAACAAGTCCGCTCCAATCAATACCATGTTCACTAGATCACTGCAACTGATAGGAGTGTTGGAGTGTGTTTGGTGCACGTATGTACGAAATCATACCAACTTAAGTGGTGTGGTCTACCCACTTAAGTTATTGGTAGCAGGCAGAAAAAGAGGTGGAGTCAAGCAAGTTAGTAGAACAAGCTAGAATCGATAAGAATACTAGATAGAGAAATGGCATGCATATATAAAATAAAAACTAAAATAAATAAATAGGAGCTCTAAAAAGAGTCAAACAACAACAATAATACAAACGGTGGCTCTAGGACCCTCTTATTGAGCGTTGGTAATAATAAGAGTGAGACTTTACCCTGTTACCAAAGGGCCCTTAGACCATGGGTTTTAGGTCTTGATGAAAGGATGTTTTTATCCCAAGCTTGCCTCAGTGCAGTCTCCCTCTCTCTCTACTATGTTGGACTAAACTTGTTTGTAACGCCTCCAGTTTACCAAATTTTTTTTTTTTTTTTCTTCCATCTGTAACTGCAAGGAGTTCTTGTCCACTCTTCCCCTACGAAGGTTCACATTTCATCCATCTATGACACCTATATATCACCTAAAAGATTTTTATATAGCATATACAACTTATACATATCTTAAATCAATATATAACATACATGTAATTTAAGTTCCTATATAACACCTATATATGTCACATAGGAGATTTGTATATAGTATATACAACTTATACATACCTTAAATCCATATAGAACACATATGAATTTTTAAGTGCATATATAACATATATATATATCACATATATATACCACATAGGAGATTTATATAAAGCATATACAACATCTACATATGTTAAATCCATATATAACACATATCTAATTTAAGTTCTTGTAGAGCACATATACATCACTTGCGAGATTTGTATATAGCATATATATATAACGCCGGTATCTACCCAAATCAACTATATATATATATTTGGACAAGGTTGATTGAAAATGGCATGCGACCATATACAATTATCAAACATCCATAGATCGATCTATTTCCATCCATATGTATATATATTTATACCCCATGATATAATTATGGAAGGGGCGCAGGTAGTATGTATATGTATTTACAGGTTTCGATGCCTCTCAACGGCAAGTAATTTTCCGCTTTCCCCATATCATTTTTTTTTTTGACCTAGGGACATTTAATAGCATCCATAGTAAGCCGGTGTTACTGATTATAAAAATTAATCGATGGCATGTATGGCCCGGGTGATACATCTGTACCGACGAACCGTCAAGTACTGTCTGCGTTTGAATGATTGAATTTGTGAAACGTGTAAATCCATTATTCGTAACTTGATATGTCTGATATTGCGTGCCATCTTGCAGAATTAACCACGGCGTGGCAATGCCTTTCCGACTAATGTAGTACGCCTGCTTCACCATCACCTGCGTGGCGTAAACCCTATGCACTCCGGACTGGAGTTTGACAGTTTAGCTATGGTTTGTGAATCGAACCTCTGCCTATACGCACGTCCTGTGTCTACTCCATATTCGTACTGCGTAGTAGTTGTCTGGCCGCCTAACGCAGGATCCAGTACCACTAGGTTTGACGGTTACAGGGTTTATAATGTTTTGTTGGTTCTGTTTGCAGAAGCAATGCATCCTCCTTGGGATGAAGGAGCGGCGTACCGCAGTCCTGGTCCAGTGCTAACTCGACGGTTGTCACTTCTACTGCACCCATTGCTAACTTCGTGTACCCTCCTGTCAATTTCTCTAGGGTTTCCCAATTCACCTCGAGATTCTCTGCGGATTTGAAGTAGTGAAATTAGGGTAGGTTTGTTCTTTTAAACCGAGACCCTTTGGTCGATCAACTTGCCAGGCCCTCTCTATTCTGTTTTCTTCCCAGTGGCAGACCCTCTAGTGCCTGTCTTGCCCAGGCAGGGAGTCGGCCTCTCATTCAAACCTTTAGAGTGTTAAAAATCCTTGGTTAAATTCCCCGCTCGGTGGAAACCCTATTCTTGTATTCTGCGAGAAGTCTGGTTCCAAGTCGGTTATTTCTGCAGTCAATATCTATGGCTTGCATCGAAATCTTTGTAGGTATGCTATCGGTCGAAATTTCCAAAGATCGAACGAGTTTACTGTAGGTTTAAGTTTATTTATCTACGTTTGATCTATTTTGGTGGTCGGAATCAAAGGCGAATAGGATTCTGCAATTTCTAATCTCGCCGTTAGGTTCTATCTGGATTTACTGGCTGTTTTAACAATGGTTCAAACAAGGAAAGGATACCGACTTACAGTGTCGGTCTTCCACCTTCCGGAACGAAACTTACCCCCTTTACTCTTATTGTTCTGGTAATGATGATCGGCCTCCTGAGCACACGTCGTGTACGCGGCTTTGGGAGATTTAACCTACTGCTTCTGGTCTATATAAAAAAAAATCATGTGAACAATTTGTAGGAGCTTACCTCCAGCAATGGATCCTGTCGTGGTCCTTTACGTTGGTTGTGTCAGTTCATATTTTTGTTTCGTTTCCTCTACGAATTTAAACATGCCGTGACCTAGTTTGTTTCTGCGTGGCTCAGGAAATCCGATATGATGTGATTTACAGTCTTTTTATTTCACTCTTTTGCCAAAGTAACTGAGCTGCTTAATTATTGTAGGGTCGCTCGGTGTTGATGTGATTACCGTTTTTTTCTTTTTTTCTTTTCTCATATATATAATTTCCTGTATATCAGCCGCGACTAACACGAAATGTGATTTTTCTCTCGACAGGGACGTTGCAACTGTGGGCAACATTTTAGCGTGGGATCTGGTACCTCTTGATGATTTGGTTTATCGTTAGCAACAACATCTTCAGAGTGCCATTGACTACAGCAGTCGGTAATTCCCGAGAGTTTCATATAGCACCGGCGGAATGAGTTAACTGACTGCCACGCAGTTCTATAGTTTCTTATTCATTTATTTAAATCATTACAGAGATCATATATTAATTATCCCCCAACATAGTATAAATGATTCGTTTCGGAAATCTCTTCTTTTTTTTTGTGTTTTGTTCCACACGTACATATATATCATATATATATACTCCATTTTAATAAGCCGATTCGAGGTGACATTTTCCTTTTAAAATACATAACTACGACTCGTGTTTAGGTTTCCCTTTAACTTATACGAGCTCATCTATATTGCACATGTTTATATCTCCTCCCTTTTTGTCTTGACCGAAAAGGTTTATATATATATAGGATAGCGCATATATAGTCTATGCGAAAAGAACCTATTGATAATTGTTATTTGATACGTAGCAGCATATATATATATAATGTTGAAGAATGCTTACCCATGCATTTGATAGTCATTTGTAAGATGTTCGTAGAGTATACATTTAATCTATAACCATATTACTCATTTCAAAGTTTTGCGGTAAATACCTTTTTCAATTACAATGATCTTTTTTTTTTTCAAGAGTTAACAATACCATTAGAGTTAATATGTACATGCAGGATGGGATAAGAGCTATTATGCTCTTATATTTTTTTTTCTTTTTATAGATAAGAGGTAGTGCTGAAATAGAGATTCTTAATTATAAATTAAATCTTTGTCTAGGATATATAATTCAAGGACTAAAGGTAGAGTTAGAAGTCAAACCTATTCTCTTATAACAAATATAAAAATTCTAGAAAGTAGAGTTACTATTTTTCTAGTATAATTTCGAATGTCATATTCAAATGATCCTACCTTCTTCTCTTAGAGTGGTACTATGTAACTTTATTTTCTGCTATAATGTTTTTCTAGCATACACATAACCATGTAACATCACTTTTGTGTCCACTGGAATCAAAACAATAATTAATCATCGGTAGAGGCTAAGTAACTTCAGATTTAAACCGACATTGGTTTAGAGATTCTGGAGTTTCTACTCTATGAACTTTCTGGTCTACAACGATACAAAATCTGGAAGGTGAATGCCTAAGGATAGATTCTGTTAAATGTAGAACCAAAACTTTTCATTGTCATAAAATTAAATTTTATATGTAGCCAATTCATACTGTAATAAGACATAGTAACCAGAATTTCAGAACATACCACAAAATCTGCAAAAATGACCAACCTCCCAACCTTAGAGTCCTCTTTATCACCCAGGACTCACCCCCGAGCAGAGATCACCTCCTAGCACAGATCAACCCTTGATCTACTTAGGAGCAGCTTATTTAAGCTCATAATTCCCCAAAGCATGTTTCTAATTCTGCGTCCAGAATAGCAGGATGCTTTCTTTCATGTTTAGCCTAGGCTTCCCATATTGGGATTCTTTAAAGCTGCTTTAAGCTTTTCCTCAGCTTTTCCAGCTTTTTCTCACCTCTTCCCAACTACTCCTCTTCATTGGGGAAATTTAGATTCCTCCTCAAATCTAAATAAATTTCCTTCAAGGATTTTTGAAAGATTTTTGGGGATTTGTTGCCTTATCCATCCTCATGGATTTGGAAAGTGATCTCTAATTCTCATCTTGGTCAAAATGCACAATCATTTTATTTATTTCCTCAAATAAAATATTCAAATACATTCACACCATACTTATCCCTTGGGGTCCACCCCCTTAGGATTTAAGTTCAACTGTCTAAATTTTAAAAATTCAACACACAAATTGGGGGTGTTACATTGTTGGATGGCCAACAGTTGAGTCCCCTCCATCTTCAGCTCCGGATCACACACTGCTGGTATTTCTTGGGAAATTATGGCCAGCATAAAAACGTGTTCACAAATTTTTCATCCCATGGTGGTCTTATATAGGAGATTTCAAATCCTCCCTTCCCTCTCTTGGTACATGCAGGATGGTGATCCAAGAGAGGGGTATGATTCCTTTTTTTGCTCCAAATATTCCATTGTGTGCTCACGTAGTGTCTAATGAGGCGTTGGTGGTTGTCCTTAGGTGGCTCCAAGTAAGGGGTCACTTGTCCTTTGCTTTTTGTGGTCCTAGATAATGACGTTTTTCCATTCCTAGGATTGTGTGCATATCTAGAAAAAAGGCGCGTGAACGACGCTCTTCACGAAGGATTATCCACACAAAGAGCATTTAGGATGTTCAAATTTGATTTTCATCAGACCTTAGATATTTTTAAATACTTTCTAGATTCTATAATGTCTTCAAACCCTATAAATCCTTTTTCCTGACATTAATTAATGTATTCTTCTGTTGTACAATTTTCTAGTGTTAACAGTTTCCCTCTAATTTGTGAGGTCTGGGAAGCACTGTATAGCTAAAATACATTATAGTTTATTTTATCTATCATGGGTAGAGAGAGAGAGAGACCTGTGCGAAGCTTGGAATTGAAAACACCCTGCACCGGTTCCAAGAATGACCATGTCCTAAGGGAACCCTATAATGAAATAAAATTTACAATACATATACAAATTTTCTACGAGGTGGGCATGTCCCATGCTTGTGATGTTGTGGCTAGTTAAACAAATGTATTTAACAAATACATGTTCTGTCTGTTTCACTAATATGGTAGTGATGTTTGCAGTTGTTGACGATGACTGCTGACACCCTCAGGGGCATTTTTTCTTTGACAGTAGGTGGAATATGGTACCAATATGAGTAAAATTGGTATGGAATATAGATACACATTGTATGCATAGATTTTGGCTGGGACCTTCCCCTATAAGCATTGTTGACAGAGACGCTTATGGAGGCACGGGCCTTCGACAAATTTGATCAAATTGTAATGGTTCTAAGGTACGATACCATATTGACATGAAAGCTTCTATCGTAGTTGAATGTTAGGAGGATCAGTGACATCTGTGGACAATGATGTCTCCAAAAGTGCCACCCGAGGATGCCCCTTGTATGGGGAGGGGTGATCTAAGGTACCACTTCGTTTTTGGAAAATAGGTGTCGGAGTCGACAAAAAGGAAGCCTCAACCAAACAAGGGGTTGCCGATATGAGGGATCGGGGACCTAGATGTGATGGGTTTAGCATAGGAATGTTTGCGAGGGGTGATTTAAAAATGATGATGGGGATTCAGTGGCCCAAGGTCGGAGTACACTAAGAAGCTTGGTGGCAGTCATAATTATTTCTGGTGGGGAAATCCCTAGAGTCGGTAGGACTTCCAGGGTGGGTATAAACTGGCTATGAATGTCAAGGTGGCTTGTGCGTGGTGGTATAATACTCCGACCAAGGGTGTTCATGGACTGCTACCATGGGAGGAAAGGTAAAATGAGAGGGTGAAGGATGTAGTGCACCGTTCAGGGTCTTTGTACACTTACCAAAACAATAAAATAATGGGGTTTGGTTTGTACAAAACAAATAAATGAGTACCCCAAAACATGAAAGTGTTCACTCCCTAATGGTGTGAGGAAGGTGTTTTGCTGAGGGTGGGGGTCCCCTTGGTTGGTCTCATGTGGAGGGTTGATGAAGCAGATGAGAAAGTATTGTAGATGGGATTATGCTAGTGGAGGTATGGTGGGCCAAATGCAAGGCACAGTGGTGTGCTCTTGATCTGCTTATAGAACTTAGTCATCTCGGAAGAGCGTTTTAACTTGTATGGTAAAATTGACCTTATGCATGGTGAATGGATGGGCATGAGGTGCTTCCCAGACTGAAGTGGTATGGCCATGGCGTCAATTTTGTTGTGATTTCTAGTCTACTATGGGTGACGAGCCCCATGGAGGGGAGGCTATACCGACAAACGAGGATTTTTATAATGTGAAGGGTGAGGTTACGATAAACACAGTCATATGTGAGGACCCTATGGTTTATTTCTGATGGACAAATGATGTGAGGAGATGCAGAGTTTTCTGGTACTCTATCATGCTAGGGGTCGAATGATACCTGCTCTAGAACTCTTAAGATATGGCGTTGTGGATGTTTTGCGAGCTTCTCCTGCAAAAAACAACCACCTCAAGTGAAATAATCTTCTTTATCAAAATTTACTAGAAATCATGAGCTTTAAAAAAGAAGATGAGAGAGGGCATACCTGTCGGTGCTGAAAATTATTTTTTGGGGAGTGCGAATGTGTGGTATCGCCTCTGTTCATCATGAAGTGGTGATTTTGGTGCAACTTACGGCTAGGAGAATGAACCTTGTCATCTCTCGTTACGGTCCTAAGAAGTTTTGGAAAAGGGATATATATAGGTGGATATGGCGCTGATTGAATTCATTTGTACTTTCTGAGTTTTTGAGAGGTCAGAGGATTCTACGTAGCATTTCTTACCATTGTGGTCAGCCTAAGCACCAGGGACTCGCATGATCATGCCCAGGTAACCTCCATGACATCCTGCACTTTAATTTTTTAGTTTAATGTTATCGGGGTCCGAACATACTTGCTTTGTGCGAATTATAAGTGTTTTTTCCACAGATTGCATGAGCGGTCAGGGAAAAGGTGTGCCAACTGTGCACTTTTTGGGGGGATAAGCGCGCTAAGGCACTCATGTAAACTGCGCTGCCGGAAATCCAACATAGTAAACCATTTCTATTGGATAACATTTGTGGATTAATTCCAGGGCTGTGCACTCTTCGAGGAAGTGACCATGTTCATCGCATAACGTGCAACGTATAATGGGCATGACTGGGGGTCTTACTTGTACCCTTCGTTTTTCCTCTTGTAGGTACAAGATGGTACGAGGTTCATTTCTGGATGCCTGGGTGGAGGGATCCTCTTGATAGGAATGCTCGATGGCATGTAAGGCGTCCCTATATCATACGATCTCTAGGAAACTATGCCCAGTATAGTGCCCATAGTTGTTATAGAGGGCACATGCGTGATTAGTACACAGTGCTTTTCATTTACCTTTGGTGGTAGGTTCATTTTTACAGGAGTGCGGTGTCACGATGTCTTTCTTGGATCCAAGGAGTGGTTTTAATTCATCCAGCTCTAGACAAGTATGGGGAGGGTGACCTATTACATCGCATATGGCACAGACTGTTGATTCAGGCTGAATGGTGAGAGTCACCATATTCTTTTGTCTTTTCTCGGTTTTCTTGGCTATAATCACTAGTTTTGCAACGGGAATTTCCTTTGCAGGGGTGGTTTTGATTGTTTCTTGGATGATTGGGGACTCCTCTAGACTAATGGGCTTTAATCGTATGTCAGTAACATGGGTGGTTAATGTTCTTGCAGGGGGAACAAGGTACCAAAATTGGATTTCCAATGATATGTTGGGTAATACCAGTTTTGCCAAAACCTTTTGGGAGACGAAACCAGCTGGGGGGTAGAGGAAAGGGGTTTGGGAGGCGCCATAGGCTAAAGAGGTTGTTGTAGCCGATGACTCAGTTCCATTACTTCCTGTGTCTATGTCTTGACTAGCTTTGATGCTTGATTTGGACATCATGCACACCAGATTCCTTGTGACATTGGGCGATGACTCAGGGATTATGGGAGGATCTCCTAGGAATGACCCTAGAACGGATGATGGTTTGAATTGGATGGGGCCATATTCTTGGTACCATGAGATAGCATCCAAGGATGTATCAACACAGGGTAGAATTACATCTGTGTTTGTTAGGGGTCGCTTCTCACTGTGCGACAGTTGGCCTACAGTAATGATGCGGTCCTTGTGGGGGAACATCATGATGCAGAAGATGAAGGAGGCTATGGTAGACATGGCATACATATAACTCCACCCAAGGTGTATATTGTAGTCCAGGTGAGCGTCGAAGACTTCAATGTCTATGTAGACCGTCTTTCTAGCTAAGCAGTTTGGGACATTTTGGTAGAGGCTGACGGGGGTCGAAGGACGGCCATCGTATGCTCGAAGAATGATGACTGAGGGTTTTAGTTTGGGATATCCTAACTTCTACCAATTTTTTTTTGACATGATGCATGTGGATGCATCCTCATCTATGACACATCAGTGAATTGTGATATTCTCGATCGACGTGCTATTATCTAGAAGGTGACCATCGAAGGAAGTCAAGGGGTGGCTTTGTTAGGTCCCTATATTACTAGTATAGTCCTTTATTGTTGTTAGTGTAACCCCATTATTGTTATTATTGTACCCTTTTAACCTCCATATGGTTATTATTATGCCCTTAAATTATTATTGTTAGGTCGGCTAGGATTACATTGTGGCCTCACTAGGATTACATTAGGGCCCGATGGACTCCTATATATAGAAAGGAGGTTTTGTAAATTGTATCATCCAAGAATTTTTCATTTATGTAATGTATTGGAGGTTTCACCCTTGAAGTGGCTTATTTATAAGGCATTGATATCTATTTTCTTCTATTTTTAGAGCTGGTTACACAAAATTTTGTATCAGAGATTTGGATTCTAGGGTTTTTCTGCTCTAAACAGGTCATCGTGGAATTTTCTCTATAACGTTTTTTCTACGAAGGTCTAGAATCTGAAATTTTTAGGCTGCGAAGAAACAATCCTGAGAAAACTCTTCAAAAAATTTCAAATCTTGGTTCACAAAATTTTCGGAGATATGATCTGTGGAAGGTAGTACTTTTTTAGGCTCCCAAATTTCATCTCAAAGAGGTGATCATGGGAAAAGATTCATAACTCTCTCTCTGAGCATCGGATTAGAGTTCCGTAAAAAGTCGTTACAATTACACAAACTTTGGTTTCTTGGCTATAAATTTTAGAGCCAAAGAAAGAAAAAGTGACACGTGGAAAGTCGTGCAAGTTTTCTCTACTGAACCAGTCCATAATTAGGTCATTGTGGGAGATTGGACACAAATTTATCTAGGAGAATCCAAATTAGGTCAGACCTGTGGCATTCAAAAGAGAATTCAGAGGGCTATGTCAGGATCAAAATTCAAATATTGAAGTGCTGCAATCATAGAGGTAATCAAATTTCAATATCGAGCTCCTCAAAATCAAGAAAAAGGTGTGTATTTTTTTTCCGAATTGCATAAGTCTTGTTTGAAGAATCAATTTGAACTGATTCCAAGGGCATATTGTAAAATAGATATCAGTATTTGGTTCTAAAATATGACCTATAAAAATAATTCAACACCCATTAAGCCTTCAGAAGGCTCTACTATGACTCATGTAGATGAAGAATTGCAATATGATCTATCAAAATTACAAGAGCAAGTGCACCAAATTTCGCTCTCGCAGAGAGCAACAAAAAATGAAATGGAAGTTTTGAGTAAAGGCATGGAATCTAATATGGATGGCATGGAAGCTAGCATGGAAGCTAAGATGGATGACATGAAAGACAACATGGAAAACATGAAGAAGGATCTAAAAGCGGACATGGAAGGTTTGACAAAGTTGATAGAAGAAATGTTTCATAATGGTGAAAAGACAGTAGAAGAAACTCATGATGAGAACAAAATAAATGTTAATCATGATTTCATAAACTCTAATGTTGGCGGGAAGAACCACCATATTCCAAAAATGGAGATGAGGAAGGTTTATGGAAAGGATCCTATAACATGGATGCTACAGATGGAGCAATATTTTGATCTCCATAACGTGCAAAACACAGAAAAGGTACGCATTGTAACCTTGCATTTAGAAAAAAATACATTTGTATGGTATCGATGGCTTTTCTCCCGTAAAAAAATTGTAACTTGGTCAATTTTTACGGAGGAAATGATAGCACATTGTGAGGATACAAAGAGCAACACCTTCTTTAGCCAATTGATAAATCTCAAAAAAAAGGGCTTAATGGGGAAGCACATTGAGGACTTCCAAAAATTGAATATAAGGGTAACTAATATTCTAGAGGAACACATGATTGATCTCTTCATAGGCACTTTAAAGGATAAAATCCAACATGAAGTTCACGTTTTGGAACCTGATTCATTGGAGAAGGCATTCAGGTTGGCAAGAAAAATTTAATGTAAAATTATGGCGACAAGGAAGCCTGCCACTCTCTTCTATAAAGAAGGAAGTGTTGCTATGCTTATATTTCCACAACCTACAAGGTTTACACCACAAAAATTGGAAGAAAAAAGAGAAAAAAGGCTTTGCTACAGTTGTGATAGCAAATACGCTAAAGGTCATAAGTGTGCTAAGAAGAGATTATTTTACATAGATTGTGAAGAGGAAGAAGAAAATGAACAAGAAGAGGATATACACCAGGAACAAGCCATAGAAGGGGAAGAAATGAATCTGACCATATCGTGTAATGCACTGGAAGGAATTACCATTCCTCAAACTCTCAAGATATAAGGACATATCAAGAAGAAAAAAATAATAGTGTTGATTGATTCAGGTAGCACCCATAATTTTATTCATTGTAAGGTAGCCAAGGAATTAAATTGTTTCCTATACCCAGCACCAGAATTTCAAGGGATGGTTGCAAATGGAGGAACTATAAATTTCTCTGGAAAAATTCATAATATCAAGCTAAACATGGGGGGATATGTATTGACTAGTCCAATTCTTTCCATTCCTATGGGTGGTGTTGATGTTGTACTAGGAGTACAATGGTTACAATATTTGGGGATGGTAGCTTTTAATTTTCAAGAACTTTTCTTGAATTTATTTTTAGAAGGAAAGGAAGTCAAACTATGAGGTATTGCAGGGAAGCCAGGAAAGATAATAAGCTCTAATGTCATGAGAAAGCTTCTAAAGAAAGAACAATGAGGCGTAATTGCACAGTTATGCTCACTAGAAGTTCCAACATCAAAATCATCTATTTCTGTAGATCTCCAACAAGTCTTGGACAATCATTCCAAGGTGTCTGAAACTCCCAAAGGACTCCCACCTATTCGTGATCATGATCATGCTATTCATTTGATTCCAAGAAGTGTTTCTCCAAAAATTAGGCCTTATAGATATCCTTATGTCCAAAAGAGAGAAATTGAACGTATGATTGCAGAAATGTTAGAGGCGGGTATAATTCAACCTAGTCGAAGTTCTTTCTCTACTCCTGTAGTATTGGTACACAAGAAGGATGGATCATGGCAATTGTGTCCGGATTATAGGGAGCTCAATAAGCTCACCATTAAAGATAAATTTCCCATTCCTGTGATTGATGAATTATTGGATGAATTACATGGAGCAATTTATTTTACCAAGTTGGATCTTCGTTCAGGATATCATCAAATTAGAATGAAGACTAAAGATATTCCAAAAATAGCATTTCAAACTCATGAGGTTCATTATGAATTTTTGGTCATTCCTTTTGGCCTTACCAATGCACCTTTTACATTTCAAGGGTTGATGAATTCCATTTTCAAACCCTTCCTTAGAAAATTTGTGCTAGTATTTTTTGATGTTATACTAATCTACAATAGGTCTTGGAAGGATCATGTTGAACATGTTGATAGGGTGCTCAAACTATTGCAGGAGAAAAAACTATATGCAAAAACATCCAAATGTTTCTTTGGAGTACAAGAGGTGGAATGTCTGGGTCATATTGTATCTCACAAGGGTGTTAAGTTAGACCCTAACAAAATTAAATCCATTAAAGAATGGAAAGTCCCCACAACCATAAAGTAGTTGCAAGGATTTCTCGGGTTAACAAGGTATTATCACAAGTTTGTTAAGAATTATGGGAGCATAGCAGCACCTCTGACAACATTATTGAAGAAATATGCATTTTCATGGACTCCTGAAGCAACTAAGGCCTTTGAACATCTTAAAGAGGAAATGTGTCGAGCACCAGTCTTAGCTACACCATACTTCACAAAAACCTTTATTGTGGATTGTGATACCTCAGGAAATGGAATTGGTGCTATTTTAATGAAAGAAGGAAGACCCATTGCTTTAGAAATTCGTCTAATCAACGGAAAGTATTTATAGAAACCTATTTATGAGAAAGAAATGTTAGCAATACTGCATGCACTAAAGAAATGGAAAACTTACTATCCTCAATTTCATGGTCAAAATTAGATAGTAAATAAATGTTTGGAAGGATATATTCGTTGTTTTGCATCTGATAAACAAACACAATGGGTCAAGTGGTTACCTCTCGCTCAATGGTGGTATAACACTTCCTTCCATACTGTAGAAAAAATGACCCCATTTATGGCACTTTATGGATATCATCCACCATCAATCACATCATATTTAAGGGAAAATTCGAACGTTCAAGCAGTGGAATATCACATCGACCATCAACAAGAAGTTCTCCAACTCTTAAAGGATAAATTGAATTTGGCACACAATCGAATGAAACAACAGGTAGATCAACATTGCAGCGAGAGAAGTTTTGATGTAGGAGATTGGGTATTTTTACGACTACAACCATACAAACAAATTTCCCTCAAGCAAGCTAAGAAGGATAATAAATTATTGCCAAAGTACTATGGTCCTTACAAGGTGTTGCAAAATATTGGTACTATGGCACACAAATTGGAGCTTCCTGCTACTTCGTGAGTGCATCTAGTTTTCCATGTTTCATGCTTAAAGAAGGTTATAGGTGAAAATCTTCCAGTTCAAACAATATTTCCAGAACTTGATGAGGAAGGAAAAATCATATTGGAACTTGAAGCGGTCACGGAAACAAGAACTCGACAACTATGGAATCGATCAATTTCAGAGTGTCTCATCAAGTGGAAGAACTTACCCACTGAAGATTCTACATGGGAGGATGAGCATTTTATACAGAATCACCCAGAGCTACTCAAGTGTTGAGGACAACACTTTCTTGAAGGAGAGGTGCATGTTAGGTCCCTATATTAATAGTATAGTCCTTTATTGTTGTTAGTGTAACCCCCTTATTGTTATTATTGTACCCTTTTAATCCCCATATGGTTATTATTGTGCCCTTAAATTATTATTGCTAGGTTGGATAGGATTACATTGTGGCCCCACTAGGATTGAATTAGGGCCCCATGGAATCATATATATAGAAAGGAGGTTTTCTAAATTGTATCATCCAAGAATTTTTCATTTATGTAATGTATTGGAGGTTGCCCCCTCGAAGTATCTTATCTCTAAGGCGTTGATATCTATTTTATTCTATTTTTGGAGTTGGTTACACAATAGGCTTTGTCTATGTTAGAAGTTATTAGGTGTGTATCGGCAGGGTCGATAGCGCCTAACGTGGAAAGTAGGGCTTTCCATTTTTTTGGGTACGACTGCAATACTTCCAAAACTGACATAGCAGTCAGAGATTGTGCTAAATCATCCATGATGCTATAATTACGGGTTGCTTTGGAATTTTTTCTTGCTCAGCTATTAGGTCCCTTTTCCATTTTTGGAAATGGTTCTATAGGCATGTTTTAAATTGTCAAAGGTTCAGTCAGTGCGCTGCTAATTCCACCTTACGTATTGGTGTCTGGTTGGGTGTCGTAATTGTGATTCCGTGTTTGGAAAAACATCTCTTCGCCAGTCATGTAGATTTCATGGATACTTTTCCTGTATTCATCTGTATTTTTCTACTGAGTGCTTACCATCCCTTGATGGGGAAGAGGTTCTTGCATCACAACTAGTTTCTGGGAAGATCCTCCTTGTCCTCAGTTACTCTATAGCTTCTTCAGCTCAGGGAGATCAAGACAGTGGTGAGTATAGTGGCCGTAATCACCACATATCGAATAGGAATGGTTTGTTTGAATAGGTGGCCTTTTACTCTATCATTGGGCATTTCTTAGCTCCTGGTTTTTATTCTGGTTGGATTTTCCTCCATCTTGGGATCGCGGTGGGTGTTGTTGGTTGTTTCCCCGTATCCAGGGTTTCCTTTGGGCTTGTTTTTGTATTTTTTCTTCACCATGTTAGGAGAGTAGTTCTCCTGGTTGTTTTGGTGTGGTTGGTTTTGGGATGGCTTCACAAATATCACTTGCGCATTTTTTTGCATAGGTGGGTCATGTCTTGGGTACTGAGCATAACACGGTCCCTCGTTTGCACCTCGCTGTTGGAGGGGATATCTTCCGTCAGTGTTTATTTCTGTGTACTGATTTCCCTGAGCTGGAGGATAAGGTCCTCCCTGGTGATACGCTAGTGCCTTACTGGTCAAATTTTTCTAAGGCATATGATGACTTTGAAAACAAGGTTGAGGTACATTCTGGATAGAACTGTATGTGTAACTGGAATTTTTACTATTGCTGCCTAGGTAACCTTGGGTGAATGACATAATCATTCCATCTGCAGAGTTCGCCAGACTTGGAAATCCTTGATAAGTTTGCAGGCACGGGGCATTAGGCTGGATGTTATAAATGTACCCTGACTACGTATAAATCATCTCAAGTTGTTGGGCTTTGCTGATTGTGTCCTCTCCAGATGTGGGTTTATGTTGCACCACATCCTTTGAAATATATTCCATAAGGGTTTTCAGGAAGAAATATAAGAGAACCTGATCATCGAGTTTAGCTTTACATAAAATGTGACGCTGCCTCCATTCATGGAAATGGTCTGAGATATGGACGACGAGGGTTTGTCTAAAAGGTTTCAGTAATTCCATTCCAGAATCATGGTGAACGGGTAACTGAAATGATGTTAGGAATGCGGTAGTGAGGTTGCTAAAGGTTCAATTTGAAGCTGAGGGTTTCTCCACGTACCACTTTGCGGCTACTCTTGTAAGAGTTTGTTGAAGTAATCTCAATCGAACAATTTCTTCAATGATATTGTTTGCCGAGAACCATAGGTGAAAGGTCATCATATGATTACCTGGGTCTTCCACTTGCTTGCCTTCAAATTTTGGAATATCCAAAGGGAGCTTCGTGGGCATGTGAGGCCATGTAGGATCATGCGTGATGGGGCCATTCACCAGCTTGGTTAGATCAGGCAGATTCAACGAAGATAAGAAAGGTGAATGATAGGTTGACGTCATTGCAATGTGTGAAAAAACAAAGTTTTGGTTAGGGAAAGGGTTATTATGTGATGTACCCTGTTGTGTATTCAGTTGGCTTCCCGAATGGGATGCACTCCTCTACCCCCTAGGGGCTGTGGGAGGACTGGTGTGTGGTGTGGCATTGGGAGACTGACTAGGGTTCCCAACTAAGGCTACCCCAATAAAGGAGAAACCAATAAAGGTGGCAGTGTTCCATCTTTAATGCCTAAATGACGAAAGACCTATAACCCCTGCTGGTAATGGGGGCAGATCTAGAAGACGCCTAGATAGACAAAGTCCCGTTGGGTCCATCTTGATGTCGAATAGGTCTATATTTTGGAAATATTTGAGAGGATAGAGTCTATGATCAAAGAAAAATTATGGTCACATACATAAAATAAATTGAAAATAAAATAAATTTTCCCTTTAAATTAATCTATGTAATCAAGGAATCATAAAAGTGGTTTTTTGTTTGTTTACGTGTGATACTAAAAATCCTAGAAGACTTATTTGTCCTCACACACTAAAAATTAATTGGGCCTTGAGAATATTTCTTGCGAGTGCTGGCACAAGGTCCCGTAAGAGCTGGGGACATCCCCAGTCAGCCGAAGAAAATCCACCAAGGTAAGGGTGGAGGGTTTGGCGCTTGCCTGCACTGTCACCTATAGGGAAAAATATTCGCTAGTTTATGGCCACTAAGAACCACTGCCCCACATGATAATTTGAGTCTTGGGCTTCTTGGTAGTCAGCTAATAGTACTGAGTATCAGCCGAATCAGGTAGACCTAAATGATACTGCATGCACTGTGCCTAAGCCTAACCCCCTCTGAAACGGGTCTCTATCGTGCTAGGGTTTTCTTTGTCATGGGCTGATAGGTGGATTTGAAGCTCCCTAAATAGATAAATTCTATTTTTCAAGATGAATTATGATCAAGGTGGCTTATTGGATGCCTATCCCCTTGATCCTAAGTTAAGATATAAATTATTTTGTGGCCCCTGTGGGGAGAATTTAGTGAGTTTGGTTAAGTTAGTTTTAGGTGTCTTTGCTTCGCTTTGTGGGTGAGTGTGTGTGAGCACAAAGTGGACAAGAACATAGTTTGAACATGTGGATATCATTGATTCTTTACAAAATCCTGTATTTAAATATGTTATATAGTTCCTGGCTCAAAAGAAAAACATGTGCAGATAATGGGCCTCTTTCTATTTTTCCTAGTTAATATATGTGAGCAACTACAGGGAGATGGTGAATTGTGAAAATGGAGAATTCATATGCTTACCTAGGATCACTGAAGGGTGCAAAAGTAGAATATATTACTTGCTCTTCTATAAACAATTCAATCCTAGTCCCGAAATTCCTAGTGCAAAAATTCAACTAAACTAAAAATTTTACACTAGAAAAAAGAAAACTAGCTATGCATGTGTGGTCTTGGGCCACTTACTTTGGCTAGTTATCTAGGTTTGTAAGTACCAAAATTGTGAAAACATAATTTTTTTTCAAAATGCAAGTTATTTTCCCCCCTACTTATAGTATGTGTGAACTTTGCAAAAATCAACTTGAAGAAAAACTGACACTAAGCCTACAAAAAGTAGCTAAGAGTGAGCTCTAACAAGCTATGAGGTACCACAACTAGTGCTTGTAGGTGTATTAGGTGCTTCCAAGCACCTTACAAGCAGGAAAAAATAGAAACTTGGGAGAAATTTCTCATTATGTATTTTGCACGCAAAAGGTTCAAACAGGTGCACTTCTTGTGTGCGTGTCAGCTATAAACGCATTCCCTACGCCTCTGTGAGAAGAAAACACGCTAAAATTCCTACAAGAAAAATATTTTGGAGTTGTTCTACTTCATTCTGTCACTTGGGATGAACTAGGGACTACAAGAGAAATCAGGGGAAATTCAGCTCCACTCCACAACACAGACATAGGTCTCTACAAAAAATTCACAACCACATAAACTTGGTAATAAACGTTAGTGGAGTCACCAATCCTCTTGGAGTGTGTTTGGAGCACGTATGTACAAAATCACACCAACTTAAGGGGTGTGGTCTACCCACTTAAGTTATTGGTAACAAAAAAAAGAAAAAGTGGATTAAAGAAAGTTAGTGTAACAAGATAGAATCAATAAGCATACTAGATAGAGAAATGACATGCGTATATAAAATAAAAAATAAAAAAAATAAACACGAGCTCTGAAAAGAGTCAAACAAAAACAATAATACGAATGGTGGCTCTAGGCCCCTCTTATTGAGCACTAGTAGTAATAAGAGTGAAAATTTTCCCTCTTGCCAAAGGGCCTCTATACCATGGGTTCTATATCCCGATGCAAGGATGGTTTTATCCCAATGTTTCCTTAGAGCAGTCTCCATCTCTCTCTACTATGTTGGACTGAACTTGTTGGATGGCTAATAATTGATTCCCCTCTATCTTCAGCTCCGGCTCACACACTGCTGGTATTGCTTGGGAAATTTTGGCCAGCATAACAATGTGTTCACAAATTCTTCATCTCATGGTGGTCTTATATAGGAGATTTCAAATCCCCCCTTACCTCTCTTGGTAAATGGAGGATGGTGACCCAATAGAGGGGTATGATTCCTTTGTGTGCTCCAAATATTCCATTGTGTGCTCACATAGTGTCTAAGGAGGTTTTGGTGGTTGTCCTTAGGTGGCTCCAAGTAAGGGGTCACTTGTCCTTTTCTTTGTGTGGTCCCAGATAGTCACATTTTTCCACTCCCAGGATTGTGCACATATTGGGCAAAAAGGCATGCCAAAGGCACTCTTCATGAAGTGTTATGTGTGCAAAGAGCATTTAGCACTTGTTTAAATTTGATTTTCCTCAAACCTTAGAGATTTTTAAATACTTTCCAGATTATGTAATGTATTCCAGCCCTATAAATCCTTTTTCCAGACATTAATTAATGTCATATTCTATTGTATGATTTTACAGTGTTAACAAAGAGTATTAAAACCCTAACCATAAAGAACCTCAAACAAACTCATCTTCAAGGACTCCTGGTACTCACTATGATATGAAAATACTACCAGTGGAAGATGCTCCTCTAAATTCCTCTATTGATTTATAGCATACATCCTCAACATATATTCCAGAAACATGTTAACCTTGTTTTTATATCCATCTGTCTACAGATGACAAGTTTTACTAAAAGCTAACTTTGTCCCCAAACTTGTAAGAAACTCATTCCAAAAACAACAATTGAAATTTGAATCTCTGTCTGATATTATCTACTTGGGATCACCATGAAATATTACTATCACCCTAAGGAAAATATGAAGTACCTCACCATATGAATTCATAGAATTAATTGCAATGAAGTGAGGTACCTTACTTAACCTATCAACCACAACCATGATGGAATCATGTTGCCTCGATGTCCTTGGTAAACCTATAATGAAATCCATGGAAATGACCTCCCATTTCAACTCTATAATTGTAATAGGATGTAATAAACCACATGTATTCTTAGACCATTATTTTGCCTATTGAAAATCCAAACATATCACAACAAACTCATACACATCTTTCTTCAATTTTAGCCAATTATATAACTTCTTAATTGTTGTGAATGTCTACTAATATCTAAGGTGGCTTGAATATGACTAGAAATTAAATTCCCTCAAGATAAGCTTTTTGAGCTCACTGTTATTCGACACATAAATCTTGTTCGAGAACCTGACCAAGCCATATATTGTGAGGTGATACTCATCATCCCTATCACCTTCACATTGTTGTTGTAACTTATGCCTCTACTATTGATACTTGTCATCATGTTTTCTGACCCGCAAGATCCTTTCCTGCAAATATGTCCCATTAGAGCTCACTGGTGCAATGTGTTTCACCTTCACTCTTCTACTAAGAGAATCTGCAACCATGTTCTCCTTTCCTTGAGGTACATGATCTCAAATTAAAACTCACTGAGAGTATCCAACCATCTAGATTTCCTAGCATTCAAAATGGGTTGGTCAAATAAGTACCTTAATCCACTTTGATCACTCATCAGAATAAACCTCCTACCAAGAACATAATGTCTCCACATATTGAAGGCACAAATGATAGCCTCCAACTCACAATTATGAGTCACATAGTCCTGCTTGTGCTCATACAACGTCCTTCACTCATGGAAAACCACTTGTCCTTCCTACATCAGGACTCCACCAACTCCTCTCTTACAAGAATCTTTAAATAGCATGAACTCTTTATCAGGATCTATAATCTTCAAGACTAAAGCATTTCTAGAAAATGCTTCAACTGCTCAGAACTAGCTGCACACTCCTCTCTACATTCCATCTTCTTCCATTTCACTGCAAATATGCAATAGGATTAAACATACATGAGAATTTCCCAATGAATGACCTACAATGACCTCCTAGTCCCATGAAGGATCTAACCTCATCCACATTCATAGGAATTTTCCATTCCATCATAACTCTGATATTTTCTAGGTCCACTACTATACCTTCCTTGAAACCAACATGCCCCGATTCATGAAATTTAGTCTAAAATAAACTGCAATTACTAAGCTTACCATATAATTGATGCTCATTAGGGGAATTTTTAGGTCTAAAATGGGCCTCCTAATAAAATCGTACAACCAAAGAACCAATAGGATTAAAGATGATGATGTCAACCATGGGGGACAATTCACCATTTTGGGAAGGAAAAAAATAAAAAAATAAAAAAAATAATAAATAATAAAACTTCTTTTTCAACTTGTATTTTCAAATTATCTTCCTAAGGTTTCATTCAAATTTACAGCGCTAGTACTCATTGGATGAAAAATTTAATTCCTCATCCAAGGAGTACCCATGTTACATACTTTTCATGGACCATGCTAAAGAAAAAATGAGAAATACATGAAAAATGTGTTTCCAATAATTTTTTTCATGTATTTCTTATTTTTCATATACCAGGGTCCATCAAAAGTATGGAAGATGGGTATTCCTTGGACTCAAAATTAAATTTTGCATCCAACAAGTGTTGTTGCTCAAAATTTGAGTAAACCAATAGGGAGGTAATTTGAAAATACAAGTTGAAAAAATAGTTTTTTCTTGTTTCCCTCTAATATTTGATGATGTAATCTAATATTATTTTATTGTTTACACTATTGTTTTATAATTTCTTTAGGAGGCCCATTTTAGAGCTCAAAATTCCCCTAATGTGGAAGGAATATTAACATTTTTGCCAGGTGCTCTTCATGCTCCTCCTCATTCTTAGAATATATCAATATGTCATCAATAAACACATTCAAAAGAAATTCCAAATAACGATGCAACAAACTATTCATCAAAGACATGAAAGTAGTTGGAGAATTAGTAAGACCAAATGGAACTACCACAAACTCATAATTCTCATACCTAGTGTAACACCCTCCTCCCCCATTTACCCAAGCTATCTGGTCCACTAGGGTAAACATGTGACAAGACACTAATATGATGTGATTCAACCTCCTAGGTCACCTTAAGAAAGAGGAATATAAATAGCACAACTAATTGGATCTTTCATACATACTACGAAATCTAAGGGTCCAACAAACCCTTCGAGGTGGTCAACCCATAAGACAACTCATAATTTGACTGACCTAGACCCTCAACCACACCCATGAAAAGCTCTACAAGCAGCTAAGGCCTTGAAGTTGCTCCCACGTCAAGGCATACTATTGAAGATGGAGTTTTACAGATAGTTGTGTACTAGCGACCCTAGATTTTGTGCCACTTTTTGAGGGCCAATACTTAGTCCACTACCGAGAACTTCATGGAAACATCAAAAATGATAAATAATATGGGAACATAGATACTAATGAAAACTTTGATACAAATACTTGATGTGACCCCTACTATCCATGACAATAATTTCATCAAACATGTCACAAATATGTAATCTACAAGTCATACAATCATATCTGAGCATAGGTGTATCATACTTATCTGAGATTCATAAAGAAACATTGTTGCCTAACGAGGATAGTTTCATTATCATATATTAGGACATATATACATTGTGTATTCATTTTCTAATTAAAACATGATGAGAAATTTTCATCAAGCCCATCATAAAATATACTCATAACCAACACGTAACCAACAAAAATAGCAAGGATATAACAACCATAAAATCCACATATAAATCAGTACATATACACATAAAATACCAAGGAGAAGAAGCCCCTGTTAATGAATTAAAAATGAAACCAGGTATGGGACTTCCAGAAAACACCCGACCATAGATTCGTTGAACCAAATATTTCATTCAATGAATCACCCCCATGCCATATTCCAAGCATGAATGTGGGATTCATAACTAAACCAAACTAGGTTTCCTCAGTCTTTACAAAAATTCCCACTAGATCACTAGGGCTTAAACAAGCATGGATGCCGTCGGATTTCTCCACCCACACTGTGAGGAATTTTCCTACCTCCTAGTATATATGTTTTTCCATATATCCTGACATTCACTGGTGGAGGATTCCTAGGACTAATCGGTACTCCATCATCTAGGATTTACCATTTATACCACCATACCCTTGTCAAGAAATCCTAGGCCTTATAGAGGGAACACACATCTGGGATTTATTGTATATATCGACATTCACTCGTCAAGTATTCCTAGGCCTAGAAAGTCACACAAAATCAATATTTACCGCAATCCTAGTCGAGTTCATGGATTCCTAGGCCATATTTTATTTTTTCACAGACCACCTCACTAAATTCTGAAACCATCCAACAATATGGATTGACCTAACACAAGAGAACTGATAACACCATGGATATCCATAAATGGAAAGGCTAGGCTGAAGAAAATTGTCACACCAAGAAAATCCCATGCCAACGACAACAAGAGAACCAAATACACACATGCATGTGCAATGCATACCGAATATGACAAGGAAATAAAACATAAAAATAAATACCTGCAAGTAAAACCATTGTAGTCGCTTGATGCTGCTCTTCCTTTCTTGATATTTTCTATCCTTTTCCTTCTTGGTCCTTCCTTTACTTTCCTTGATCCAATGATAGAGTGCTCCAAGAAAACTTTAAGTTTCCAAGAGTCTGAGAGAGAATAGAGAGAGAGAGAGCTCCAAAATTGAACTAACAAAGATCTTGAGAATCCTTTTTATTAATGAGGGCTCTATTTTGTTTCATTTTACATGATTTTCCTTCATTTTCCCCCTCACATGAAACTAATGACCTTTCACCTACCTTTTCTCTTATTTTCCATTACATTCATAAATAAATGCCAATAAATGCCAACATTTTTTTCCAAATCCTTTTTCATCGCCTTTTCCAATTTACTTAGTGATAATAAACCAAATGAACACCCACTAGGATATTTTACCCAACATTCAACTTGGAATACATGTCCCATGACCATGGTAATTAATTTTTCTTTATTAACTTTATTTAAATGATTTTTTACTAGATTTGTTACAAAACCTTCCCTCGTGGGGGAACATCATCTTCATTGTTCAATGACACCTACAACCAACAAGACTTCTGAAGCAAAACATACTTCCCATGGAGCTTTATAACTTAGCTCGTCGCCTTATTTACAATCAGAAACATGTTCCAAGGAAAATTAACATGAAAACCATAATGACATGACACCCATACCACTTATTGGATATTTATAACACATCTCATGGCACTATTTACATCCATATACATATTTACATATACCAAAACATCACACCAAAAAATATAAAAGAAATTATTCAATTAATGAATAGAGAAGGATAGATAGCCTAAATCGGATCTTCCATATCCCATGTAGCTTCATCGGGCCCAAAGTGCTTTGACTACACTTTAACCTACTCGATTTATTGGTTTCGTACCATGGGCATATTTCTCTAAAAAATAGACTATGGTTTTGGCTCCACCTGCAATACATACTTTTCAACCATATGATCCACATCTTTAACATACCTTTTAAGTAATGACACATGGTAAACATAATGGATTTTCAATGTTGGGGGCAGTGAAACTCGATAGGATACTGTTCCAATCCTTTCAAGAATCTTGAAAGGAGCACAAAACTTAGGTATCGACTTGGAACATGATCCAATCCTCAAGTATATCTTCTTTGGCTTCATGCACAAGTACACGTATTCCTGAACCTAAAACACCTTAGACATCCTGTTTCGATATGCATATTTTTTCTGACTATCATATGGTTCCTTTAGATTTTTTTTCATTACATGCATTTCATGTTCTATCTATGCCAACATTTTTGGTCCTATCAACACCCTGTTCAGTAGATCGCTCCAACAAATGGGTGTATTCCAAATCTGCCCATATAATTCCTCAAACAGGCCCATCCTTTGTGACTCCTACTAACCATTATTATAAGAAAACTTAACCAGTGGAATGTACTCATCTAATATCCTATGTTGATTCATCACATACATCCTCAATATGTCCTCCAAAATCCTTTTGAACTTCATTATATATCCATATATATGTGGATGATAAGATGTTCTGAGTGCCAAATTTGTCCCTAATCCTACAAAGAACTCCTTTCAAAACTTGGAAGTGAGATTAGCATCCCTGTCTGACAAAATTTTCCATGTAAAACCATGAAATATTATGACATCTCTGATGAATATCTATGCCACATAATTATCTAAATACGTGACATTCAGTGTAGTGAAGAGCACTACCTTTTTCAACCTGTCCACTAGAAGCATGATGGAATCATGCTGTCTAGATGTCCTCAATAAACCTGTCATGAACTCCATGGAAATGACCTCCCATTTCCACTATGGAATAGGAATCGACTGTAGTAGTCCACGTGGATGCTTACATTTTTATTTTAACTGTTTATAGTCAAAAAATATAGCCACAACTCTACCACGTCTTCTTCAGATTCAACCAATGATAAAACTTCTTCAATACTTTCAATGTATTTTGACATCTTGGGTGACCTCAATATGGTTTCACATGAAACTCTTGAAAGATAGAATTATTCAAATTAGTGTTGCTTGAGAAATATATCCATTCCCTAAATTTGATTATACCATATGTTGTGAGGCTATAGTCCACATCCTCATCATATCTACCCTGTTGTAATATGTGCCTAAGCTTCTTGTACTTTCCATCATGTTGTCTTACCTATAAGATCCGGTCATGTAATTCTTGCCCATAATAACTCATAAGTTATATATTATTCACTTGTATCCTCCTACTAAGAGCATCTGCAACCTTGTTCTCCTTACCCTCGATGTACCTGATCTCAAATTCAAACTCACTAATTGTGTTCAACTATATTAATCTCCTAAAATTCACATTTGGTTGGTCAAACAACTATCTCAATCAACTCTGATCACTCATCAATAAAAACCTCATTCCTTGAAGATAGTACCTCCACTTCCTCAATGCATAGATGATCATTACGAACTCAAGATCCTGTCTTAGATAATTCTTCTCGTTCTCATTCAATTTCCATGATTCATAACATACTACCTAAGCTTCTTGCATTAGGACTCCACAAAGTCCTTTATTTCAAGCATATGTACACACCATAAATTCTTTATCCGAATCTGTAATATTTAAGACTTGAGAATTTTCCAACATTTTCTTCAGCTACTTGAAACGTGCTACATATTCCTCTATGAACTCAAATTTCTTACCTTAAATTTACAATGATGTAATAAGATATGAAATCTAAGAGAATTTCTTGATGAACCTACTATAGTAACTTGCTAGTCCCAAGAATAATCTTACTTGATCCACATTTAAAAAAGCTTCCCACTCCATGATAGCCCTTATCTTTTCATGATCCACTGTTATGCCTTCCTTAAATAAAACATACCCCAAATAATGTACCTATGTTTGAAATAAACTGCATTTTCTAAGATTGGCATACAAATAATCATTGGGAAAAATAATGAGAGGGGGGAGGGGGGTGAATCAATATTTTACACACCTGAAATTTCCAATATCTTATTCTGATTTGTGTATGCTAATGTTAAAAAAGACACTAGCGTATGTACGTGAAGACTATTAAATCAACCTAAGTATATCCAGATAACTAACTGATCATTAATTTAATCATATGTTCAACATTAATTAGTGCATAATTATTTCATTATTCATCAAGGAATCAATAATCATGAGTTGCTAATAAGCAGATGGATTATCAACACACATGAACACCAGGATTTTAGGTGGAAACCCAATGTGGGGGAAAACCACCACTATTTTCATCTATTTATTCTTCTTTTATTAAAATGAAAACTTCTTAAAATCTTGTACCGGTGTAGACTCAAACTAGTATGCATGAACCTACCTACAGAAGGCTACAAACTTCTCTCATTTTCCATCACCAACTAGAAGGAAGTTTCAATCCCTTCTTAATAATACTACCATCATCTATTTGTGGACCACTTTTCAGAATGTTTCAAGTTGGATCCACTTCTAACATTGAAGCACAATATCAAATAAGAATTATGAAACGAATCATTGAATCAACTTACCTGAGTATTGAACAAATCGATCACTGAAAAATTATTCAAACCATATATTTTTCATCATAGAAACCATACATATTTTAGAAGGTACACAATATTGTTCTGATGCATACCCGCATATGTACACACTTACCTTAAAGAAGACCTGCACACAAATCTCAAAACAAATATAACTGAATCTAAATCACCGTGGCACTAAATAAATCACTAAATCATACAGTAAAGTCATCACAAATCACTAAATCAAATACATATCACCACATAGTAGCACCATCACTAATCAACATTCCATTATATAACCATTTCAACCCAACCAATATTGTCAAACACATATTGTCATGAGAGAGACTTCATCGACAGACATCAACAAACATAACAGAACTAATCAAGCATCATCAACAACTCACACTATAAAGCACCAGCATGTATATGTGACTTTTACAAAGAACATATGAACATGTACTTGATATCCATGCATAACACCAACATACATATTATTAACATACTGAGAATACTTCATGGAATATATATACAAATATAAAAAATCATGCCCATTTATCTACACAACTAAAATAATACATAACTACATACAAATATTAAATATTTCACTGCAAACATAGTTTTCACACTCCAAAACCCTTGCTTTTATAAATATATATTTTATTCATATCACATCATGCTCACAACCATAGATTTATCATTGTCATATATTTCAATAAGTAAATCAAACAAGACCATACTTCAATTTTTCTACATCTGAGTTTGTTCCTTGCTACTTGGAGTACACTTGTTTCAGATCAAGTCATTCATAGATAACACAAAACTTGAACACCTAACTCTTTGATCTCCATTCCTTATATATGATTAGCCTTGGTCAATTCCTTAGGCAAATCCCTTAGTAATGTCCTTATTATTATTTGAGAGGATCAAATTATCATTGTCCCACTCAATATTATTGGCTAATACCATGGTAAAGACTTCTTGTATTCATAAAACCATGGCACAAATTCTATTCAAAACATATCTTCAGCATAGCTGTGCATATACGTGGTCATGCTTGAAAGGACCTGCGTATACTTTTTGAAATTTTATATTTACCATCCATCTGTCTCTAAAGTGATATTCCTTTGTTCATGTCACTTGTAGAATCTTCATGACCATCATTTTTACATCTTTATCAAGTAGGTTTCCATAAAGTACAACACATTATCCATAATGCCAACAATCACCCCCTTTTCACTTGATGACAACCACTTTGGTGTTTGGTCAACCCAACCTATACATACCTACAAACACATTTGTAAACACACCAAGGTAAACACCAAGTTTCTCTCCCAAGACATTTCTCGAAACACCAAACTTCTTTCCACCTTCAACATCAAGGGCAACGAGATGACTGGATTCTTCTTTCTCCCTTGGATAGGGGATCACTGTAGTTATGATTTGCTAAATAAGAACAATGCACACTTACCATGCTCCCCCTGAGTATATGATGAATATTTTGGAACATATTCAATGAAGTACATGACTCTATGAATCAACCAAATATAACTAATGAATCATGCTTACATCAATCTGAGAACATAGTGGGTTTACAAATTTGACTTGCCATTAAATAAAATAAAGGGATTACATACATGAATGAATTGAACCGAAGATTCCATACATGACTGAATATTACAATGATTACATTATGGGTATTTAAATGACCATTTAATCAAGAGACATATATGAATTTATAACGAAAACAAAGACCTCAATAGTGAGGTAGCAATATCATGATATGGCATCAACAACCATCATTCACCATATATGAACTTGTAATGTGAACATATTCATCATAATCATGGATTAAGACAGAGAATCAATCTTCAACAACATTATCATATGACCAATGCTTTCAAGAATCACCAAAAAAGTTTGGAATCACAACAAATAGAGATGAGAAAAATCATCATCAACCAACATATTTATCATATCTCTTCATAATTGTCCATAAGAAATGAATAAACCATGAAAACATCATCATTTAGCAAGTTGTGCTCAAGCATCTATAATGCCAAAAAATGTACTATTGGAAGCATAAAATATGCTCCCCACGAACATGTGCCAACTATTCATTTGTCATATTTTATTATATCCACTTCCTTAATCAAAAAATTAATCAAGAACAAAATAAACAATGAAACTTTGCAGCAACTCATGAATCATCAAAAACCAACATTATTTCTAGGTAACACCTAAATGTCCAATCAAATGTCAGAACCAGAAATTCAAATACTAACTAAGTGAAGCATCAAAAACTCGCCTTATTTTTTTCCCATTATTTATTTGTCTCGTAGCAATGTACATGACTATCTAGAGAAGAAATAGTGTATATACATGATTTTCCTTCATGAAATCCATGGAAAGAATGTAAACTATAGTAATTTACATTCTCAACTTCCTTGAAAATGGAATACTAGTCAGGATAATTAGCAAAGAGACGAAGAAAATATCATTCCTAATTTTTGTTTGATATATTCAAAGGAATCATGTGGAACTGAATTTGTAAATATATGAGACTTGTTCCTTTGAAGGAACATATTCTAGTTTCACCATTTTCTCAAGAACATGTTCTCTCAAGAAATGATATTTTATTGGAATATTCTTGGTCTTTCAATGCATGATATACTTCTTAGAGATACCTATGGCACTATAATTTTCAAAAAGGATAGGTACTTTAGTTTTAGGACAAATGATTTCAATTTATTTCAATTTTTTCATCATCTATAGAAGTTTAATATATCAATATGCAACAACAAAATATTCTTCCTCAGTAGTAGATAAAGCAATGGAGCTTTTTTTCTAGCTGAACTGTGATACCAAATGAAGTCCCAAGTAAAATTATCCTTCACTAATACTCTTTCGATCACCAATATTTCCTTCCCAATTTGTGTATGTGTAAGAATGAAGTGCAAAGTCTCCATTTTTTGGATACCATAAACATAAATATTGAGTTCCTTGTAGATATTTGAATATTCTCTTAACTTCTAAGAGATGAGTTTATTTAGGATTTTCTTGAGATCATCAAATAATCCCAACTGCTTTCATAATATCTGGTCTGGTGCCTATAAGGTAGAGAAATATTTTTATCATAGATATATACTTTGGTTGATCAAATGAAGGATAATTATCATTTTAACTATGATTGCATCCTCTTACCATTGGTGTACATACTGGATTGGTGTCTTTCATTCCATTTTTCTTAAAAAATTTCTTGAGGTACTTGATTTGAGAGACAAAGATACCATTTTTGTCTGTTGAACTTGAAGACCAAGAAAATATTTTAGTTCTTCAAATGGATACTTTTCAAATTCTTACTGGATAAATGAAACAAATTCTTGTCTCATACATTTTACATTAATTCTGAAAATGATGTCCTCTACATAAACAACAACTATCGGAAGTGTGTATGTTTCAAATTTTATATATATGTTACTATCTCTTGACCTTATTATGAAGCCTTGTAGTTGAAGATACATGTCATGATGATAATACCATGCCCCAAGAGCTTAATTTAACCCATAGAGTGGATTTATAAGTTTTCAAACAAGACTTTTATCACTTGCTAGAATGAAGCCTTCAAGTTGTTCAATTTAAATATCTTCTTCTAGATCCCCATTTAGCAATGGATATTTAACATCCATTTGGTATACTTTAAAGTTATGAAATATTGAAAATGCAAGAAAATTTCTTATGGGTTCAACTCTATCTATAGAAGAAAATGTTTCTTCAAAGTCTATTCATTTTTATTGAGCATAGCCTTTGTGTACGAGTCTTTCTTTGTTTCTATTTACTTCTTCATTTTCATTCAGTTAGTTCTTGAACACCCATTTTTTCCCAATAAGATTTTTATCATGATGTCTTGGTACTAATTCCCATGTATGGTTCTTTTCTATTATATCAAGTTCTTCATCCATTTCCTTAATCAAACATTCAACTTTTCTTGCTTGATTCAGATTTTCAGTTTCAATTATGGATAGTAAGGCTAGGTAACTACAAGTTCCAACAAAAATTCTTATAGTTTGTACTCTTTCTTCCTTTACACCTAGAATTTTATGTTCCTAATGATTTTTATGAACGTATAATAAAGGGGTATTTTCAGATGTTTATCTATTCTCATTTCCTTCTTATGATGCTTCACTAATTTCGTCTCTTACAATCTTTCGACTTGTTGTAGGAACATGTTCATCTTCTGTTGGTGTTTCCCCTTTGGTACCTATGAATGCTTCATCAATCATGACATCAATAAATTAAACAATATTTTGAAACCTATTATTATAAAATTTATATCCTTTTCTTCTAGAAGAGTATCCAAGGAGGATTCCTTCATCAACTCTTGATTCAAACTTTCCAAGCTTATCATCATTATTGTTTATGTAACATTTTCTTCCAAAAATTATATATTTTTTGACATTTAGAGGCTTACCAAACCATACTTCATAAGGAGTTTTATCATTGTTTACATGAGCATGATATTTTTTAAGGGTATTCATGTTTGTATGTCCTTCTTCTCCCTAGAAGGTTTGAGGCATTCAAGGCTCATCTAGCATGGCATGTTCCATTTTTTGGATTGTACAGTTCATTATTTCTACCACTCCATTTTGTTGAGGATTCTTAGCTATAGAAAATTGTATTTTGATGTCATTTCGTTCACAAAAATAGAAAACATCATTGGATATAAACTCTCCTCCTCTATCAAAATTAATACATTCGAATTTCAAATTTGGCTCATTTTCTACTAGAGCTTTCAATGCATTAAATTTATCAAATGCTTCATCTTTGTGCTTAAGTAATCCAATCCAACACATTCTTGTAAAATATTCAGTGAATTATTGTTCACCCCCAAGAGACCTATTTCTCATAGGAACACACAAATCAATATGAATAAGTTCAATTGGATTACTTGAAGTACCTTCATTAGTGTTAAACTGAAATCTAGTTTGCTTACCAAATTGACATGATTTTCAGATGCTATTTTCTAGTAGAGAAATGTTAGGAAAGTCATGAAGTGTTCCCATTATTCTTGCATTGTGTAATTGAGTGAAGCTTAGATTTGCTAACCTTTTTTTATAAATCCAACTTTCTTCTAATTTTCTTAAATAACAATGCTCTTGTCTTCCTTCCAAAACATAAGCATTGCCTAGAGAAGTTCTCCCCTTTATTATGATCTTCCTTGTATCCAGATTTCATGGCACACAATTCTTTGATATGAAAACAACTTCATGCCCTTCTTCACACATTTAAATAACTCTAAAACAGTTATGTCTTAATTCATCAACCATACAAACATCCCAAACTCAAACCTTTTATTTAAAAAAATAATTCCCTTCACTTTGATAGAAGTGGGTGATTTATTTCAAAAGGCTACATTGTTTTATTTGTTAATTCCATTAGATGACATTAAATTTTATTTTTCACCTCTCATATGCTTTGAACATTCATTATCAATGTAGCACATATTTTCATGATCTCCTGCCTACAAGGTTAGACCACAATTCTCTGTTTCTACGTTTTTATTTTTTCCATACCTTAGGTGTTATCTCCTTTATTTCCTATTGAGGGGATCGTTTCATCCTACTTATTGATTTAGTTATTTATGCCTAAAATTATTGGAAAAGGAACATTTCTTTTCATCTTGAAAAGGTGAGAAAAAATTATAAGAGTATTTATTTAACACAATCTTCTTCTTTTGTTATCTTTATTCTCTAGTCATAAGATTTTTATAAGCGATGCATTGAACAAATTTATGACCAAAATTATGACAAGTTAAACAGTAACTATTGAAGCAGGATTTCGTGGGAGTATAATACCTTTCTAGTAGATTACCCTTTGATTTTGGTAAGGATGTTTTACTTTAGAGACATTTTATCCCTCATTATTTTGTAATTTCGATGACTACTTCCATTTACTTCATGAAGATAGATACCTATACATGTTTCTGAAGATTGTATAGTCTTTGATGATTCTCCATTATATCCAAGAACTGTCTTTATTATAGGAAAGCATTTTACTTTTTTTTACTTCTTCTAAGGTATCACATCCTTTATAAAATCTAAGATTTAGAGGCTTTTTTTTCTCAATTTCCTTTCTTAGACTCACTATTTCAAGTTATAACCCTTCACTGTACCTTTCCTTTTCTAGAATTGTTTCTTCAAAACTTCTTCAACTAATTTATATTCTTCCAAAAAAACTTTTAGTTCAGTATTTTCTTCAATGAAGGTTACTTTTTCTTCTGAAGAATCCATAAAAATATCATCAGATTCATCAACACATTTCTCTTCAAATTCCATAAGTAATTGATATTCTTGACCAAATTCAACATCTTCATCATTTGAAGGACAATCACTATCTCCATGAAAACGTAAAATTTTATTGTTATTAAACCTTCCTTTAACATTGAATTTTGCATGATCCTTGCCTTCCTCATGATTTTCTTTATAAGGGCATTTAGAAGCATAGCAACCAACTCTTATACGAGAAAATATTTTGAAAAGAAGGTTACCTTTGAACATTCTAGTTCCTACTTCAAGTTTCTGTACTAAATTTTCTTCTTCTTCATCTAAAATGTAACATGTTTCCTTAAGTTCCTCCTTCTCCCTTCCTTTATAACTATCTTTGAATTTTTCTTCTCTTATATATGATGGATCCCCTTTTCTCATTTCATAATATGTTAAGATCCCATGGAGATGTTTAATACTAAGGTTCTTCAAATCCTGGATTTTTTTGAATGGCACAGACTTTCAAATTAAATTGTGGGTTTAGATAACTTTTAATTTTGTCAACAAGAATTGAATATTTTACTTCATCAGCAAGGTTTTTCGTTGAGGTAACAATATCATCTACGCTAAGGAATAAACTTTCAACAATTTCATCATTATGCATTTTGAGAATTTCATTGGGAATTTTAAATGTTTGAACTTCAACACTTATTAACTTAGTGTCACCTTCACATGTTTGGATGATCTTGTCCCATATATCCTTTGCAATATTTATCTGCATGGCATTCAAAAATTAGGATTCTACCAAGATTCCTAAAAGAACATTGACAACCTTTACATTAGTATTATATTTCTTCTTCACTGCATCATTGTGGAAATGGATGATAAATATTGATATCATTCTTCAATGATTTCCCAAAAATAAACTCCAAGTGGCTGCAGATATTCTCTCATTCTAAATTTCTTGAGATCCAAGTCCATTCCATTAAATAGTGGTCGCTGGATAGAATATACTCCCTCTTGATTTCTTATATTCTTGAATCTCCCTTTAAGTGATTGAGCTTCTTCTGAAGGGCCTGCTCTGATTCCAATTGTTGGGAAAAATAATAAGAGGGGGGATGAATCAGTGTTGTACACACTTCAAATTTCCAATTTATTATTCTAATTTATGTATGCTACTATTATAAGAGAAACTAGCGTATGTATGCGACTATTACTAAATAAACCCATGCATATCTAGATAGCTAGCTAATCAATAATTTAACAATCTATTCAAAATTAATCAATGTATAATTACTTCATTATTCATCACTTAACAAATAATCATGAGCAGTTAAGAAGTAGATGGATTATCAACACACCAAAAACCATATCAACACACATGAACACAACAATTTCAGGTGGAAACACAATGTGGGAGAAAACCACTATTGTTGTTGTATTTTTCTTCTTCTTTTATTAAAAGAAAATATTCTTGCAATATTGTACTGGTGAAAAATCTAACCAATACATAAGAACCTACTTGCAGAAGGCTAGAACCTTCTCTTGTTTTCTAACGCCTCCTAGAAGGAAGCTACAACTCCCTTTCTGAATATTGTTATCCTCAACCCTTTGAGGGCCAATTTTCAGAATTTTTCAAATTGGATCCACTACTAACATTAAATCCCAATATAAAATAATAATTATAAAACCAATCATTAAATCAAATTACCCAAGTACTGAAAAACTCAATCATTAAACAACCATTAAAACCGTATCCAGTTCATGTCACTAAAAACCCGAAGAAAGAATATGTCATAGGGTATATGGCACTATTTTGATTCATACCTGCATATGTACATATTTACCATCAAGAATAAATACGTACAAATATCAAAACAATAATAACTGAATTTGAATCTCTGTAGCACCGAGTCAACCTTAGAATCATATACTGAATTCATCACAGATAATTTAATAAAATAGATATCACCACGCAATAGCATCATCACTAATAAAAATTCCATTCTATAACCAGTTCAACCCAATGAGTACTATCAAATACTGATTATCATGACAGAAAATTCATCGACAGACAATAGAAAACATAACAGAACTGATCAAACATAATCGACAACTCATACTGCAAATCCCTAGTGCTTATAAATTATTTTTATAAAGAACATACATGTATTTATGCGACATCCATCCATAACACCAACATACAGATTGTAGGGCCTCAAGGCTGCCTCAATTTTGACACTCCTTTTCACTATATTTTCTTCTTTTTGGCAACACCATAAACTCAAAAAAGTGATGAAATACACATTTTGATGTGGTATGGTATCCCAATGATCTATTTTTCACATTTCCAATTTTTCCTTATTATACTGAAATTTGTATTTAGCTACATAATTAATACAATTCTGCAGCCATACTTTGTTTTTGTAGCCACTTCCATGGTTCAACAGGTTCTGAGGAATTAATGGAGCAGTGAAACATATGGGTAGTTCAAAAATGATCTGATCATAGATCCTATCCTATCCATATGTCCAGAATCAAGCAAAAAATCTCCATAAATGCGGTCAAAGGAACAGTCAACCAAAAGTTGGAACAAGCGAGTGAGGAAGTTTAAGGCTTTAGGATTTTCAATGCCACGTAGAAAATCATGAAGCAACACAATTCTCATTTCTATTTATAATTTCAGATAGAATTTTCTTACTCTTAGACGGTGTAAAAGCCTCAAAACACTTAATGACAAGATTTTATAAATATTAGGCTGAGTAATTGTGTAAACAATACAAATTATTCTAAGGTTGTGATATCTTTAAAACTCAATTTTTATTCCCTAATCCAATTAAGAAGCGTTCTTGGGTTCTAATAAGAAGTTAGTAAAGAGAAAATTCAAGCCATCCGTTCTAGAGGGCCCCTAAAACATAAGAGGTTTCATTTTCTTTTCAATATTTCATTTAAATGTTATTTCACAACTTAATTCTTATGCATTTATAGCGTGTTTTAGAAACATGCTCTACTTTCATTCTTATTTTGATCGCAATTATTTCTAGATTATAACAGTGTTGATGTTCAAAGTATCATTGCTATTTCGTTTACTTGTTATCATCATTTCCAGGATGTCATTATGTTAGAGTAGATGCTCTATTTATCTCATTTATACATTCATTTCCTATATTTTTAAAACATAGAGATAATTTATCATAAGAGCTTATCATAGACCAATTTGTCATCGATAAAGTTTATCAAGGTTTAGATTAGTTTCTTTTTATGCAGTAGAAACTTATCAGAGATTATTTCTTGTGAGACATATTTGAAGTCGTATTGGAAGATTTATTTTTCAAGTTTTAAATAAATTCTGCCTTGTGAGCTCAAAAAGATTTACCTCATAAAACAATGAATTCTTTTCTAAGCATAAAAATAGTTTTTGGTGATTTTTTGGGTCAATTTTAATTCACAAAATATAAAAAATATAATTTCTTTTTGGTTTTAGAATTTTAGTTCTTCTCAAAATTAATAATTATCTGATAAAAATAATTGTCATTTCAATTTCAAAGATTTATTTAAATTTGGATTTAGTTTATTTTTCATAATTTAGTCTCTTAAATTCATTTGAAATATAAAAAAATTCAAAAAAAAACCTTCACATATAAAATCACCAAAATAAATATAGTAAGAAAGGCTTCTAGCATATATGGTGCATTTGCAATTCACCAGATTACCACCTCTCGTTGAAAATTTATGATAGAAATTTAAGATAATTAAATTTACTAAACATTTTTGTGTTGTTTCTCAGGAGGTGTAAATAGGAGCCTTATCTCTTAATCCATAAAAAAAAATAACAAACAACAAAAACATAGAAAAATGACGTGTAGAGAAAGAGATTCCAGAGGTAGTTTTGTAGCTAGAGGTAGAAGTTTAATTCCAACAACACCACTCACCCCATCAAGACCTCATAGTGCACACCCCCAACCCATCCCGCATACCATTCTTAGAAAGTATACATAGACGCCCTGAGGTATTAAGATCATAAATTCAACCTAGAGATTCATCAATTGAAGCAGTTGTGGAGGAACAAGACTACACATCCCCAATAGAAGGAGTAATCTTCCTAACCTATATTAGAGAGAAAATTTTATCCCAACAGCTAGAAATTTCTAGTGAGGAATAAGAAGAGGAAATAATCTTTAATATACCATTGATAGAAGAACCAGAAGAGTTAGAGGAGGAACAAAGAATTCCAAACGTAGAATCTTATATTAGTTCTGAAGAATCTGCAATGGCCGAAGAAGGGGAAGAATTACAAAATGTGAATGATGAAAATTTAATATTAGGATGAGGTGGTCCTAGGGTTGGAGGTGGAGGTAGAGGTATAGGAAGAGATGGAGGAAGAGGAAGGCATGAAGGTAGAGGAGGGAGGGGTGAAGAGAGGGATAAAATAGATCCAGATCCCATTGGATTTCCTATACTTGATGAAGATATTACTGCCACAATGAAAAATATCTCACCCTCTATCCTTCCTAATTTCCATGGATTAATAAGTGAAGATCATGAAACATTTCTTTTTGAATTCAGAGTTTTATGTAGATCATATGACTACTTACTTGATTCTATACAATTGAAATTTTTTCCAGCAACTCTTAAGGGTGCAGCATTAAAATGGTTTATGAGCTTAATAACACATTTTATTTGGAAATGGGAAGACATGAAGAATGCATTATTACAAAAATACAAGGATTAATGCACACCTCATAATAAAAAAGATGAATTTTTAAAGATGATTCAAGGAGAGGATGGAAACTTGGAGGATTTGATTGAAAGATTTAGTTATAATCTTAAAAGGGCTAAGATGGAAAATTTGGATGAATATACTTTAAAGACTCTCCTGTTGAAAGCCATTGCAAATGAATGGATAGATATCCTTAACATGATAAAAAAAAGAGATATTTCTCAGTTATCATTACCTGAAATTTCTTAATTATGGATACATATTTCAAGAGGTAATTCAAGAATTGGGAATCATTGAAGAGATCACATTCTCTCTATAATTAATAAATCCAGAGTTGGAACAATAACTAAGGCAGAAATAGGTAATTTGTTTGATGAGTGAAGAAATAGACACCTTGAATTTAAAAAACAAGCAAAGAGCTGAAAGTGATCCCTTATCTTTTGTCCTAAGTTCAGAAAGAAACATCCTTAATAGAATACCCTCTTGGTTTAGAATTCATATAAACCTATGTCATATGTACATAAAATCATGAAACAAATAAGTTTCCTTCCATTCTAGGTCTTAAAGTTGTCTACCAAGACAAAATAGTTCCAAACTAGGTAGATCCTCTTTGCTTGAATGCTAGAATACCATGGAAAGGATCACAAACGCAAGGTTTCAATACAATTATATATACCAAGCCACCACAAAATAACTAGAATTCACCAATTTCATGGCGACAACCTTGGTCTCAACACAAACATGGACACAAGGATGAAAAAATCCTTATGGTATATACTCTCAATATCAACAATTTCCACAATCTTATCCAAAATTTCCACCACAACATTTTCCTTAGACCAGTCAACAACCTCAACCTCAATTTCAAAATCAAAATCCAAAACTTTCATTACCATTTTCACAGAGGCCAAACAAACTACCTTCTCAACAACTTCCAAACCCAAACAATAAAAATGCACGACCTATTTATAACGTGGAGGGAAAAAAATTTCAGACATATATGATAACTACACTAGATCTTAATAATGTTCAAGTTAGATCTAGTAGAGTATTAGAAAATAAATTTCATTCTGTTGTTATCCAGGAAAGAAGTAAAGATGACCAATATGAAGAAGAAACATCTCTTCATCAATGATAGAAATCTTCAAAAGAAAAATAACCATTTTGAGGAAGAGACATCTCTTCATCAAAATGAAAATATTCAAAACAAAACGCATGATACTCCAATAAACTCAACTCCAATCATAGAACAACCTTCAGTATCTATATCAAAACCTAGTTTCCCTGAAAGATTACAAATCGATAAGGGGGTAGAAAAACAAATCATGTTGCCTGATTATGATATGTTAGATGAACTGTAGAATGTCTATACAAAAATTCCTTTGCTACAAGCCATAAAATATATTTCAATCCTTGTAAAGACAATAATATGGTTGAGTATAAAGAGACCGAGGAGAAAGAGAATATAAGTGAATAGAATATATCTATTTGGGAAAGTTGCACATATAATGATGAGAAAAACAACAATACAAAAATATTTGGATCCAAGAAGTCCCATTGTGAAGACACACATAAATGGTATCAAAATCCAAAACACATTGATAAACTTAGGAGCAGCCATAAATATCATGAGTAAATAAACTATAGAGCAACTAAAACCTCCAAATCTTCAATATACACCAACATTGGTACAACTAGCAGGGAGATCTATAATTAAACATGATGTTGTATTAGAAGACATTTATGTATCCTTATATTCTTCGGAATATCCACTTGAATTTATGATTATAACTCCCAAAAATAACTTAGGAGGACATCCATTGATATTAGGAAGACCTTGGTTGTCTAAAATTGATGCCTACATCAGGTGTATATCTGGTGATATGTTTATCTATGAGGGTATTTGAATGAATAAATTCAAATTATAACCTCTAGAAAAAACAATCATAGATATATAAAGTGAAAAATGTATGTATTATGACAATGACATATAACCTATTTTTACTATCTCCAAAATTAGTGAAGACAATCAAATTCTAAATTCAATAGAAAATGACGAATTACCTTTACAATGTGAAAGTAGTCAAAATTTTTAGGAGCAATGCAATATTAAATATTTATCATCCAGAAAAATTTCTTTATATTCTATGGAAGAATTGGAAATTATTCAATAGAAATATTTGTAGGTAAAAGTTTAAATGTAAACAAATATTTAAAATGATTTCGAAAGAATAAATTAATTGAAACATTACAAAAACACTATTCTGCATATGCATGCGAATACACTGACAAGAAAAGAATCAACCTTGAAACTCGCATACATAACATATATATTGAGGATAATTCCAGACCAATCCGACAACCTCAGAGAAGAATGAATTCAAACTTAAGGGAAATTGTAGAGGAACTACAGAAACTGTTCAATGTAAATTTTATTTATCCAATATGAGACATTCAATGGGTTTCACCTTTAGCTATTGATCCTAAAAAGAATGGAAATTGGAAAGTTTGTCTTCATTATATTGAACTTATTAAGGCCACATTAAAATATCATTTTCTATTACCTTTCATAGATCATGTTTTTGATACATTAGCAGGGAAGAAATATGTTTCATTTTTGAATAGTTTTAGTGGGTATAATCAAATTCAGGTAGCACCAGAAGATCAAGACAAAACTACTTTTACATATCCATGGGGAACTGATGCTTACCGAGTGCTTCCTTTTGTATTATGCAATGCACCTGCAACATTCCAAAGATCAGTATTGTGTATTTTATCTGATTTAATTCATGATTGTATGGAAGTGTATATGGATGATTTTACAGTCTATGAATATTATTTTGAAGAAGCCCTTGAAAATTTGGAAAAAGTTCTCATAATATTTAAGGAAGAAAATCACTCATTAAGTCATGAAATTTTTTTATGATGTTTACTGAAGGAATTGTTTTAGGAAACCATATTTCAGGAAATGGAATTAAGGTGGAATTATCTAAATTTGAAGTTATTTCCAAATTAGCAATCCCAAGTTTTGAAAAAGACGTTAGGAGTTTTCTTTGTTTTACAGGATACTATAGAATATTCATAGAAAACTTCACAAATATTGTCTCCACTCTTCAAATTGCTTACAAAGGATTTTAAATTTAGTTTGAATCCTGAGTGCCAAAGAGCATTTGAAACTTTGAAGGGAAATATTTTTGAAGCACCCATCCTAAGAGGACCAAACTGGAAATTTCCTTTTTCATATTTTAACTGATGCTTCAAAAAAAACTCTGGAAGCTATATTGGGACAAAAATACTTGAATCCTTATGCCACTTATCATACAAGTAAAAATTTCACTCTAGCAGAGTTGAATTATACTGTTACCAGAAAGGAGTTTCTAGTTGTTGTACATGCCATTAACAAATTTAGAGATTACATCACTTGCTATTGAACTTTCATTCACATAGATCATTCTACCATTAGATACTAATGAATAAATCGATCACTAATTGCACAATCACACAATGTTTTATATTATTTCAATAGTTCAATATCACCATTTTAGATTGACCTGGAAAAAAAAAGACAGTTGCTAACTTTATGTCTAGAATTAAAAATGATAACAATGATACACTCGTAGAAGATAGTTTTCATTATGAATATCGTTTTTCAATATCTACTAAATATCCATGATTTTTAGGCATTGCTAATTATTTAGCTACATGAAAGTTACCATCATATTTTTTTCTTAGAGAAAGAGGAAATTCATTCAAATAAATGCATATTATTCATGGGTAAATGAAGAATTCTACAAGACAAGTCCAGATCTTATCATTCGAAGATGTGTATGAGAAGAAGAAATACACGAGATAATAAAATCATGTGATGATGAGCCACGTGGAGAACACTTCACTAACAAGAGAACTGCGTACAAATCCCTTATCTTAGGATATTATTTTCCTTCCCTTTTCAAGGATGCAAAGGAATATGTTAAGAGATGAAATATTTGTCAGATAATGGGGAAACATGTTCCTTAAGATTAAATTCCTTTACTACCACATGTACTTATTGAAACCTTTGAAAAATGGGCTCTGGATTTTGTTCAACCAATCAATCCACCATCAAGACAAAAGAGGTATATTCTTGTGTTCGTTTATTATGTCACTAAATGGGTAAAATATAAAGAACTTTCATTTGCTAATGAAATCTTTTAGTTTCATTTCTTTTCTAGAATATTTTTACTTGTTCGGTGTCCGAAGGGAAATTGTGATAGATCAAGGAACTCAATTTACATCTAGAATGATGCAGAAGATCGTGGAGGAATACAAAATCAAGCATAGAATATCCACTCCATATCATCCACAGGAAAATGGACAAGTAGAGCCCACTAATAAGGTGATTGATGTAATCCTCACAAATACTCTACATTTTCATATAATATATTGGGTAGAAAATATTTCAAAATATTTATGCACCTACCACGCCACATGGAGAAGTAAAACATGATATACTCCCTATGAAATTTTTTATGGGAAGCATGTATTTTTTCCAATAAATTTCCAAATAAAAACTTTCAAGACAACATTTAAACTAGTACTTGAATTGTCACAAGAACAAAGACATAGAATGGAACAACTCAATCAGCTTGATGACATGAGACAAGATGCAATTCAAAACACCATCTTAGTTAAACAACAGAGATCCAGATGACATGATAAATATATTACAGAAAGAAAACTTCAAGCTGGATATTGGTTGCCTCTCTTTGATTCAAAATTCAAGGATTTTCAAGGGCAATTTTTAATTCACTGGCTTGGGCCTTATGAGATTGAGAGAGTCTTTGATAATGGAGCAGTCATAATCAAAACTATTAGAGAATAAAAATTTCCCCTCCTTTTAAATGGATATTGACTAAGGATCTATCACAAGCCATTGACAAAAGAGGAATTTGTTAAGGATTTTCAAGTTAATGTTGATATAAAGTTGGTTAAGAAGAATTCTTATTCTTCCCCAACTTAGAAGTCTTCTTTCATTTCTGTCAATTTAGTGTGTATATATATATATATATAATTTTTTGTAAGTATGAAAACCAATCACTAATTGGTATACTTATACAAAGGATATAGGGTGAAAACCAAAATATTTGTTTTTGGCACCTTACATTTTCTTTATTCCTGTTCTAAAAATTCCAATTCTTTCAATCCATTTTTCATTTTATTTTTCAGAAGATAAAAATATAGCTATAGAATTCATGAAATTATGCAACTCTAATGGATTTTTACAGCATAGACTAAAGTAGTTGGAGAATACCCGAAGACAAGACAAAGAGAAACAGTTGGAGGCTAGGAACATCAAAATTTAAGGTATTCAAATGCAAAAAATTATTTAAAAATAAGGATGAAAACATTGACATATAAATTAGATGATCATTTTATACCATTAACTCAAAAAAATTATTAAAAGAGATGATCATGTCAATCAAAATCAAATCTCACACTCTGCCACTAAACCCTCATGATTTAGACAACTTCTCCAAAATCAAACCCTGATCTTTGTGGTGAAATAATTTAGCTCATACTTTAACAGCAACTATTCATAAAAGCTTATTCACACTCTCGATACCTTTGAAGCATTACTCATCATTCATTCACCCATACATATCATCCATTTCACAACATAATTAATTCACACTCCCAGCTCATACTGAAAACCTCAGTCTACCCTCTAAAAGAGGCAGTCATAAGGTAAAGCTTCTCGACAGTAATGGGAGTAATTGTGAGGATAGGATCCGAAGGGAGAATTTTTTTGGAATATTACCCACAGGTAAAGGAAATGTTACAGAGAGCACAATGGCTATGTTTTGTGGAAAAAATTGAAGGGTTTCATAAGGAGGTTACTAAATATTTTTCCAAAGTGTTTGATGGAGTGGGGGTCAAAATCAGAGATATCAAGTTTTCAGTACCAAATTCTTTCATAGCTGAAGCCACTGCACTATTGAATATAGGAGAAATATGGTTTAAAAATAGAGGAATTGAATGCGAAGGATGGAAAATATTTCTAAAAAACTGAGGCATGGATATTAACATCTTTACAAATGAGATTCCTAGCACAACTCTTAAAGGAAAATGGAGGAATTTTTTTATTGATAATACATACATTCATTACGTGGGAAGGAAGGTTTAGATGAATTTTCTTTTACCATGTTAGGCTATTAATGAATTTTCTTGAAGATGGTGAATAAACCTTTCATAATTTTTATTGCATAGCTTGAAGAAAATGGCAGGAATGTTCATAAGAAAATTCAGTTTATAGAAAATACAATGTATCATCATGGGTTAATATAAATTCTTATTAAATTTCACCTTAAAAGGATAGGTGACACTTGGGAAAAAATCCTAATTCGGAACCATTTCCAAGAAGGAGACCAAGAACAACCTAGTTATAGCAAGGAAAAAATAGGAAGAAAAAAAAAGTTGAAAATGAACAACCACTCCAAGAATAGTCGGAGGATGAAATCCCCATTGAAATTATTTTGGGAAAATTTAAGAAGTAAAATGATAAAAATAAGGAGGATAGCATAAAATGGAAGCATAAATCCATAAATGTAGAAGACCTTAAGATAAGGAAAATAAAGGCCAAAATTCAAAGTCTGCCTCAACAGATAAGAATAAGTTGTAGAATCTATGTCAAAGAACTCTAGATATTGAACTGGTGCAATAGGAAATTTATGATAATATTGAGTCTTTGGTAGGGAAATTTTTAAGGATGGAAAATTATTTTAAAGTTTAAAAAATTGGCGAATCTCACTAGTACCTAATACGAAAAATATAAAATGTGTATTGATGTATTTGTAAAATTGCTGAAATTTGTAATGATTTTATATATACTCTCTATATAATTTTGGTGATTTTTAACGTAAAATAAATTTATATTGTAAAATTTGGGCGAATCGTTTTTATAAAAAAATGAAATTGGTGAATCTTTTTTTTGGAAAAATCATGGAAAATTAGCCCACCTACGAATATTATCCCCTAAAAGTTTCCATGGTTTTTGGAGAAAATATATGAAGGAAATACATCAATTTTTGGAGACCATCCTCATAGTCCACAAGAACCTCTAGTTTTGAATACTCTAAAACGAGAGATATTTGAACTAGACACACTAAACAGGCATATTAAATAGGAACAAGAAAACTTGATTTTGTAGAACCATATTGATAAAACCATAAATGATAATACTCTTCAACATATGTTTTTTTGGTTCAAGAAGAACACAAAGTTAAAAGAGAAGAATAAACAGCTAAACAGGGAGGTCATAAACTTGAAATATAGCCTTCTAATGAGAAAATGAAGGGTATATGTAACCACACGGAGGGAAAAGAAGATGAAATTAGATGTTTTAGTAGAGGTCTCAGGGTAGATTTTGTAACACGATAATACTCACAATTTTGTTTTTTTGCATGAGGACATGCAATGGTCTCCTCGTGGGGGAATGTAGAGCCTCAAGGCTGCCTCAATTTTGACACTCATTTTCACTATATTTCCTTCTTTTGACAACACCATAAGCTCAAACAATTTTTTAAATACAAATTTTGACTTGGTAGGGTATTATAATGATATATTTTTCATATTCCAATTTTTCCTTACTATTAGATTGACATTTTTATTTAACTATGGAGTTAATACAGTTCTATAGCCAAACTCTGTTTCTGTAACCACCGCCATGGTTCGATAGGTTCTAAGGAATTAATGGAGCACTGAAATGTATAGGTAGTTGAAAAATGATCTGTTCATGGATTCTATCCTATCCATCCATCTAGAATCAAGAAATAAATCGCCATAAATGCGGTCAAAGGAATTGTTGACCATAAGCTCGAACAAGTGAGGGAGGAAGTCCGAGGCCTCACAATTTTCTCTGCTGCATAGCAAATCTTGAAGCAACAAAATTATCATTTATGTTTATAATTTCAGATAGAATTTGATTATTCTTAGAAGTCATAAAAGCATCAAAACATTTAATGATAGTATTTTATAAATATCAGGTTGAGTAATTGTGTAAACAATACAAATTATTGCAAGATTGTGATATCTTTAAAACTCTATTTGTATTCCCTAATTGAATGAAGAAGTGTTCTAGAGTTATAATGCGAAATTAATAAAGAGTAGATTCAATCCATATGTTGTGGAGGGCCTGTGCAACAGAAGAGTTTTCATTTCATTTTTGTTATGTCATTTAAATTTTATTTCACATCTAAATTCTTATGTGTTTACGTTGTGCGTTAGCGTAGATACATTCTTTTCTTTCATTTTTATTTTCATCGCAATTATTTCTAGATTCTAAGAGTGTTTATGTTCAAATTATCATCGTTATTTCATTTACTTGTTATCATTTTTTCGAGAATGTCATTATGTTAAAGTATATGCTCTATTTCTCTCATTTAAATAGATTCATTTCCTAGATGGTTAAAACACAACGAAAATTTATCATAAGAGCTTAGCATACAATAGCTTATCATTGATTAAGTTTATCAAGGATTAGATTAGTTTACTTTTATGCTGTAGAATATTATTATATATTATTTCTTGTGAGACATATTTGAAGTAGTAATAGAAGATTTATTTTCTAAGTTTTAAATTTTTTCTGTCTTGTGAGCTCAAACAGCTTTACTTCATAAAAAAAAGATTTATTTTCTAAGCATGAACTAGTTTTTAGTAATTCTTAGGGTTAAGTTTAATTCATGAAATATAAATATTAGAATTTCTTTTTTGTTTTTTATTTTAGTTCTTCTCATAATTAATTCTTAGCTACTAACATTGTTGACACTGGAAAATTGTACAGTAGAAGATGACATTAATTAATGTCAAGCCTAAGGATTTATAAAGCAGGACCACATTATGGAATCAAGAAAGTACTTAAAATATCTAAGGTTTTGAGAAAATCAGATTTGAACTAGTCATAAACGCTGGATTGCGTGCTTAATCCTTCAAGAAGAGCACCTTCTATGCACCTTTTTTCCTGATAAGCGCGCATTCTTGGAAATGGAAAAAAGTCACTTTCCATGACCACACCAAGCAAAGGAAAATTACTCCTTATATGAAGTTGCCTAGGAACAGCCACCGACGCCTCCCTAGACATCATGTGAGCACACAAAGGAATATTTGAAGCACACAATGGAATCATACCTCTCCCTTGGGTCACCATCCATCACGTACCAAGGGAGGGAAGGAGGATTTGAAGCTCCCCTATATAAAGCCACCAAGAGATGAATAAATGGTGATCACATTGTTATGTTGGCCAAAGTTTCCCAAGAAACACCAACACTATGTAACCCAAAGCTAGAGCTAAATAGGACTCGATCGTTGGCCACCCAATAATCCTAGTCCACCATGCCAAAGAGAGAGAGAGGGAGATTACATTAGAGGCGGAGCTTGGAAGGCAACATCCTTGCATCGGGACCTAGAGCTATTGCCTAGGTTCCCTTTGGAAAGTGGGTAAATTTTCTTTCCATTTCAAACGTTTAATAAGAAGAGGAATTTCAGCTGTCGTTGGTATTATTATCATTTTGACTCTCTTTGATAGCTTCCGTATATTTTTGTTTTAGTTTTAGTTTAATAGGAGCATACTTTAGCATACTGTTTCCACTAAATTTTACTCTTTTGAGCTCCACCACTTTCTACATGTTACCAATATTCTAAAGAGTAGACCACACTCTTTAAATTGGTCCGATTTCATACACTTGTGCAACAAATCCACCACTACAGGATTGGCGTCTCCATTGACGTGTTCCAAGTTTATGTGGTTGTGCCATCTTTTGCAGGAGACCCTTTGTCTATGCTCGAGTGGATTTGACAATCCTCTGACCCATCTTACGGTCCCTAGATTCACTGGAATGACAGATTGAACAAGGAAGCTCCTATTTTTTTTTTTACTTGCAGGATTTTTGCACATAGTTTCTTCTCATAGATGTGCAGTGCACACGTTCAGGACTGACCCACGCATAGGAAAGCGCACCTATCAGAGCCTTTTCCACAAAAATTATAGAATGAGATTTTTTTCTCTATATTCTCCATTTTTCTGCTTGTAAGTGTGCTGGGTATCCCCTAATGTATCTGCCAGCACTGGTATTGGTACCCGACAACTTTTGAGAACTCACTTTTTGCTGATTTCTATAGGCATAGAGTTAGTTTTCATTTAAGTGGGTTTTTTGAAAAGAAATTCCACATAGTTTAAGTAGGGGGTGAATTAACCATTTCTTTCTGAACTATTTATGTTTTTCAAATTCTGGTATGCACACTTAGATTAACTAGTCTAGGTAAACTAGTTTTTATTTTCTAGTGTAGAAATTGTTTAGCTTAATTTAATTTTTTCATTTAGGAAATTGCGGGACTAGGATTCAATCGCTAATTAGAGCAAGTAATATATGTTGCCTTTGCACCCCTCGGTGATCCTAGGCAAGCACATGAACACTCTATTTTTGCGATTCACCATCTCCCTTTAGTTATTCATATATATTAACTAGGAAGATTTGAAAGTGGTCCATTATCTGCACATGTTTTCCATTTTGAGCCAGGAACAAGATAACGTAGTTTAACTAGGGGTTTTTTGTAAAGGATCGCTGATATCCAAATTTTTAAAGTATGAGGTTTTTCACCTTATTCTCACACACACTCACCCACTATGAAAAGAAAGCCACCTAAAACTAACTTAAGAAAACTCACTAAATTCTGCCCGCAAGGTCCATAAGAGAATTTATGGATTAAGTTAGGATCAAGGGGGTAGGCATCCAATAAGCCGCCTTGATCACACTTCATATTCAAACATGGAAGTTGTGTATTTAGGGAGCTTAAAAATACACCTATAATCCCATGGAAAAGAAAACCTGAGCACGGTAGAGACCCGATTCAGAGGGGGTTAGGCTTAGGCGCAGTGCATGCGGTATCAGGTGGGGCTACTTGACCCGACTGATACTCAGTACTGTTAGCTGACTACGAAGAAACCCAAGAATCGAATGCTCACGTGGGATGGTGGTTCTTAGTGGCCAAAACTACGGCATCCTTTACCTTATCGGTGACGGTGTAGGCAAGTGCCAGACCCTCTACCCTTACCTTGGTGGATTCTCTTAGGCTGATTGGGGGCATTACCAACTCTTACGGGACATTGTGCCAGCACTCACAAGAAATATTATCAAGGCCCAGTTACTTTTGAGTGTGTGAGGATGCATAGGTCTTCTATTATTTTTAGTCTCATGTGCAAAACAAACAAAAACCATATTTTTTCTTGATTGATCACATAGATTAAAGTTAAAGGGAAAATCATTTTTTTTTCTTTGTTTTATATATGTGGCCATAATTTTTCTTTGACCTAGACTCTTTCCCCTCAAATTTTTCCAAAACCTAACTTGGTCGACACCCAAACAGTACCAATGGAACCTCATCGATCCAGGTGTCTTTTGGACCTCACCCCATTATAGGGAGGGGTTCTAGGATTTTTTCCATTTAGGCGTAAAAGACGGAATGATTCCACCGTAATTGGTTCATCCTTCATTGGATCAACCATATTTGGGAACCCTAGTCGGTATCCCAACACCACACTGCACACCACTTCCCCCTTGACTTGTCGGGGGCATAGGAACATGTTCCATTCGAGAAATCAGTTCAACACACATCAGGGTACGTCACAGACTAACCCTCGTTCTAACCAGAACTTTGTGTCTTCACACGTTGCCATGGTGTCTACCTCCTAGTCACCCTTCTTAGCTGCGTTGAATCTACCTAATTTAATTAAGCTCACAAATGACCCCATCACACATCATTCTTCATGGCCTCCCATGCCCATGAAGCTCCCTTCAGATATACCAAAGTTTGAAGGCAAGAAAGTAGAAGACCCAAGTAATCATATAATTACCTTTCACTTGTGGTGCTCATGGAATAGTATCATCGATGACACTATTCGATTGAGGTTGTTTCAACGTACTCTTATGGGTGTGGCTACAAAATGGTACACGGAGCAACCTCCTGCTTCACATGGAACCTTTAGTACCCTCACTACTGCATTTGTCACTTATTTTAAGATACCCATTCACCATGATTTGGGAATGGAATTATTGACTCATTTTAGACAAACCCTCGCCATCCATATCTCTGACCATATTCATGAGTGGAGGCGGCATCGAATTTTATCTAAAGCTAAACTTGATGATCGGCTCCTCTTACATTTATTCTTAAAAACTCTTACGATAGATATTTCAAAGGATGTCGTGCATTAGTACCCCACATTCGAGGAGGACACAATCAGTAAAGCAAAGAAGCTTGAATTGATTTATATGCAGTCAGGATACATTTTCAATATCCTGCCTAATGCCTCGAGCTTTCAAACTTATTAAGAATTTCAAGGCATGTTGAACTCTACAGACAGACTAATTGCATTAATGACCCAATGGTACCTAGGCAGCAGTAGTACCAATCTCGGTTATGCACAAAACATGTATCAACCCAGATTTCAATGCCATCACATTCCTCAACAATATTTGACTAGTAGGGCGCAAGCGTATCACCATGGAGGCCCCTATCCTCCGGCTGAGGGGACCCAATAACGCAGGAAGAATCACTAACAGAAGAGCTCCCCCCAATGATCAGGTGCAAGCAAGGGAAAAAATTATGCTCAGTCCCAAGCACACGACACACCTACGCAAACCAATGCACAGATGAAATTTGTGCAGTAGTCCCAGAATCAAACACACCAATATAAACAGGAGAACTACCCTCCTAACATTGTTAATAAAAAATAAAAATAAAAAGCCCAAAGGGAACCCTGGACAAGGGGGTAGCAACCAACAGTGCCCACTGCGATCCCAGGCTAGAGGTAACTCTAGCAGAAACCAAAACCAGGAGCCAAACAATGCCCAATGGCAAGACAAAAGGCCAGCTCTGCGAACAAACCACTCTTGTTCAATCTATGGTGAGTACGGGCACTATACTCACCACTGTCCCGATCTCCCTGAGCTAAAAAAGCTTCAAATTAACTAAGGACAAGGAGGATTTTCCCAGCAACCTGTTGTTATGCAAGAACCTTTCCCCCACCAAGGGACAGTCAACACTCAGCAAAAAAACCCAGATGATTCCAAAAAAAATAGCCATGAAATTTACATGATTGGGGAAGAAATTTTTTTCCAAACATGGAATCGCAGTTACGACACCCCACCAAACTCGACTACGTCAGGGGCTAGTACTATTGCGCTCACTGCACCTTTGACCATTTCAAATATTCCTATAGAACCATTGCCAAATATTGAAAATGGACCTAATAAGTGAGCAAGTAACTACTCCAAAGTGGCTCATAAATATAACATCGTGGACGATTTAGCTCAATCACCCACTGCTATGTCTATGTTGGAAGTACTCTAGTCATGCCCAAAACAAAGGAATGCCCTAATTTCCACATTAGGTGCTATCAACCCTACCAATACGTAAATGATGGCTTTTGACTTAGAAAAATCCACCACTAAGCTTCCTTCCATGGTCGCATTCCAGATACCAGTATGAGTATAGAATATGACTATTCACCAATGTGTCATAGATGAGGGTGCATCAACATGCATCATGTCGAAAAATGTTTGGTAGAATTTGGGTTCTCTCGAAATAAAACCCTCAATCATAACGCTTCGAGCCTATGATGGTCGTCCCTCGACACCCATTTCCCTCAACGAAAATGTCTGAGTCTGTTTAGCCGGAAAGACGGTCCACATACACATTGAAGTCTTGGATGCTCACTTGGATTACAATATACTCCTTGGGTAGAGTTATTTGTATGCCATGTCCACCATATCCTCCTTTGTCCTTTGCATTATGATGTTCTCCCATGAGGATCACATCATTACTGTTGACCAGATGACGTACAGCGAGAAGCGTTCCCAAACCAACACAGATGTGATTCCACCCTATGTAGATACAGCCACAGATGGTCTTTCACGGTACCAAGAATATGGCCCAGACCAATTCAAACAATCGTCTATCCTAGGGTTATTCCTAGGAGATCCTCCCATTATCCCTGAGGTGTCACCCAATGCCACAGGGGCCCCAATGTGCATGATGTCCACATCAAGCACCGAGGTTAGTCAGGACATAGACTGAATCAGTAACGACATGGAGGCATAGGCCACAACAGCCTCTCTAGACTACGCCACCTCCCAAACTCGTTTCCTCTACCCCCACAGTTGGCTTCGTCTCCCAGCAGGTTTTAGCAACGCTGGTATTACCCAACATATCGTTGGCATTCCCATTTTGGTACCTCGTTCCCCCTCCTGAAATAGGAGCCACCAACATTAATACCATAGGGTTAAATCCCCTTAGCCCCGAGGAGCCCCAACCAACCTGAGAAACGGCAGCCAAGAAAACTACAAACGGAGGGAAGAAGATGGTGACCCCCTCCATTCAAAGAGAATCACTATTTTGTGCCATATGCAATGTTATAGGCCACCCTACCCACATATGTCTGGAGTTGGACGAGTTAAAACCACTCCTTTGCTCTGAAGCAAACATCTCGATGTCGCGTTCTCGAAAAAAGGAACCTACCACCAAAGGTAAAGGCAAACCGCTATATAGCAATCACGCATGCTCTCTCTATGGCACCTATGGGCACTATACCAACCATTTTCTAGAGATACCATGGTATAGGGACGCCTTACATGCGGTCGAGCGATCTTATCAGGAGGACCCCTTGACCCAGTCAGTTAACGATGAGCCTCGCACCATCCTATACTTACAAGAGGAACGTATGATTGTATAACGGCCCCCAATAATGCCCATTATACATTGTAAATTATGCGACGAACATGGCTAGTACCTCGAAGAATGCGCAGATTTTGCAACTTATGTATATATTGTATCCAATAAAAAGGGTTTACTACGTAGGGCTACAGGCAGTGTAACTCACATGCTCATTATACGTCGACAACCACCTTCCAAAGAATTGTCACTACATACCTCGTTTCTGGCTAGCCCTTGCTAGCCTCCGCTCAGCCATAGTCCACCTTTCCCAAGCAGGCAATATGGACGCCAAGTCCACCGGTAGCTCCATGACCCAAGCAGATGAGATGAGCGGATCTATTATGTTCTTGATAGCTAAAGAATGGCCTAACAAGGAACCCCTCATTACCCCCAATGGCACCTCACAGAACGACCAGCGTGTGCATTATGCAAAAATACAGACCATGTAGTCATCCATTTCCCCGATTTAGCAGCCTTCTGGTGCTGGTTCCCCATCAGGCCTCAAACTAAAGTCGACAAAACTTTCATATCAAGAATATTATGCCTAATATGTCAAGATAATCATTACGAGTGACATTGTACTTATGCCTCACAGATTCATCCCACTATTGACATGATTAATGCCATAAAGAAGAGACAAGATGATCTTAGAGAATGGCATAAAAATTACATCATTGGATCAATGACCCCACCCCCACAATGGTGTCTCAAGCTTGACAAGACAATACACCACCAAAGAGTAACCTTGGCCAAGCCTAGGATAACATGTGACCTATGTGATCGAAACAACCACTGAGTAAACCAATGTAGAGAACTCAAGCCCCTATCAAACAGTCTCCACGTAGTCACTTCTCTCCCCCAGAAAATTCTCTCCAATCAAGAGAAGATCACACACACTTATTGTTGAATTCGCTCACACTTTCACAGTACATTTAAGTGTATACATCTCCCCTAGCTGAGAGAGGCATGAGATGCATTGATTCTCCACTCCACTAAAGAGGAAAACAAATGTAAGACAACAACATGGAAATAGAGACATAAGACAACCACATCTATGTCTGACCATTTCCAAGCATCCACATAAGGAACAACGAGTAGAATATAATCACACACTATCTACTTTGTTGACTCAGTAACACCATGCACCATCTACACTGGACTGAATCAAGCACCAAAGACGTTCCCATTAATGGAAGCATTTAGGCACCTCTGTGGCAGGCACAATTTCCACCTACCGGAAATTGACTATCCTGGGGTGGAACCTAACGTTGAGCCCATACAGAATCCCGTTACAGAGATTCTCCCCCTACAAAATGCTGATGGTACAATTCACCACATATGATTTGTGTCCACTCATATCGGTGATAGGATTACTGCCTCACCCTCATCCCAAGATTTCCATCATATTCTTGTCACAAAAAAGTAAGGTAATTTATACCTTTTCATTGATTTTTGCAAGATCCCCAACCTTCATGTCACCATTTAACTCCTTGATGACACCCAGCCTCTAGAACAATGCCTAGTACAACTACAGCTAGTTGATGAAAGTCGGCAAAAATTACTGCAACACAATGAGGCCCATAAGAAAATGGTGAAAGCATCATTCGACCGCCACATCAACCCTCACTCATTTACCAAGGGAGAATTAGTCCTTCACTACAATGTCGCAAAAGAGGCCTTAGGGCCAGGAAAGTTTGAAACCTTGTGGAAAGGACCATACATCATCAAACACTGCCTCTTACAGGGGGCATACATCTTGACGGAACTGAACGGGACTGGCCTCACTAACCCCATCAACATCCTTTACCTTGAGAATTTCTACCCATAAGGGCCCCAAAGGTCCTTCCCCTAGAGTGAAAGCACACAAAACCCAATCACGGAAATATTTTTGACCCAAAAAAATGCTCAAGGTGCCAACATGGATCACCAAAATGAACCATACTTTGGATTTGCTGATGGAGCATCACGATGGACTTAAAACTTAACTATAGCTGCCTGGGTCATCTACCACCTCGATCGATCACCATTGTGTTTAAATGGTGTGTGCATTGGATCAACAACAAATAATCAAGAAGAATATGATGATGTCATTGGACTTATGTGCAATGCCCTCCACGGGGGCATTTGCCATATGCATATCTACCTTGATTCCCAGTTAGTAGTATTGGAGCTAAACCAAAAATTTAGGACCTGAGACACACATCTGTTTAGAAAATATTTACGTGCCAAAAGATTGAGTAGAAAATTTGATTACATTACATTTTCACATGTATCAAGGAATCAAAACCAAACATTTGATCGCATAGCTAAAAATATCCTAGACTGGAATGTATCTTGAATAAACCATCATCCATAAAAAACAAAAACATAGATATCCATCAGCATAACACAAAATATATAAACCAAAGTAAATAGCACATCATGTAGATCCACAAAAAATATCTCTCATCTATATATATATAGTGTGTGTGTGTGTCTGTGTGTATCTGAGTAAAAAAAATAGTATCGTTGGCCAATTGGTCAGCACAAAGATACAAAAGTCATCAAAAATAAGGGAAGCATCCCCATAACATGTACTTCCCCTGTGTACAAAACTACTCTGGGGGAGGGGGGCCTCTAGAGGAGCACCTGGACCCACCACCACTCCTGGTGCTACCACTGGAGCTACTATCACCATTACTGCATCTGCATGAGCTCGCTCAGCCGCAACCTTTGTTGTAGCTGAGTTGCTGCCCTCACTAGAAGGACCAGTGCCATCTCCACCAGGTCCACCGGCCCCACCACCCAGTCCACCCACATCACATCTACCTTGACCACCTCGAGGTCATTGTAGAGGGTCATGATGCACCAGTCGGGCCACTGGGCCACCTACCTCGCCAACATCTGCACGAGTAACCAAAATAATGTCAATGTCAAGAAAAAAACACATAAGAACATAAATAATCACACAAATGTAGAAGAAATATAACACATACCTGTAGGCCTCCAAACATAACCAAAAGGGAGGCCCATGTTTGGGTCACCCTGGAAGTCCATCCCCTTATACAGGTATGGAAAGTGCAGTATGAATATATTGCACCTCTGATGCCAGTGCTATATAATGTAATGTAGTAGTCGGTCCTAAGTCCGAAGGAACTCATTCTTAGAAAACTTCATAAGGCCCCATGCGGCCAACTAATGACGCACCCAAAACATCAGCAGCTAAAGTATTCTGAATCTCAGACCAATCTTGCTCTCTCCACACTAACCTACCAAGCAACACAGACACCCATCAGTATAGGGAAAAGCATAAAAAACAGACAAGTAACCAAAATTTCCTATCACTATTGCCTTTGCGCGCCTGTCCCTTAGATAGGCATGCCCTCACGTGCCTGTTTCTTTTACAGGCGCACCTTTACACGCAAAAAGTGGGGAATAGTGTGCCCTCGTGCGTCTGTCACTCAGAATTGCGCACAAGAAAGGCATGCTTTTTCCTAGATCCACCGCATAATATAGGGAAAATTTTTCTTAGAGGCCGTACAAACCTAATTTGTACAGCTCCTCACACCATCGAACTGAAGAAATTACAATGCAAGATGTCATGAAAGTTATCTCATCATAGTTGATCCGGATTTATGCAGGAATGCAACAGAATAAACACATAACCATAAATACAGATATGCAGCGGAAATAACACTTCATTTCATTAATATCAAAGAACTGAAATTTGCTTACAGATAATGGAAATAAAACTAGCTAGGGCACTGGTAGCTATCTCTGAGAAGAGATGTGGTGGCTACAGGCCTCTGAACTGAGTTACAATGAGGCTCGAGAGCCTATTTATTATTGAGAAACAATGGAGAACCCTCAACATCCCAAAAACCTAACCCTAGGAGATGAAGAGCCAGAAATATGGGCCCCGTTTGGGTAAATTGGTGTTTCAACTTCCCAGGGACGTAACTTTGGCATACTATCTCCGTTTGATGCACATGATACATCATTAGAAAGCTCTATCCGAGGACTACAACTTTTGTGACAATTTTGATGATCAAAATCGGAACAAATTTAGTACCCAAAAAACGTCGTTTAGGGCCTCAAAACGGCTCCGGAAGTTCAGGACCCGAAAAACTGCTAAAAATAGTAAGTTATGCCAAAACTGAAAAACTGAAAGAGACAATGGTGGGGGCCCAAGTGGAATAGGCGGGTGGCCACCAATATCCACCTGGATCATTCCTCCCCCTTTAGGAAGCAATGGTCCCCATTGCGTTAAGTTCCTCCATGAGATGAGGAAATTTCTGCTGAACTTGGTCCCTGGTGAACCACTTTCCTTGGTGCAGGAGTTGGCCAGCTTTGACAACCCGATACAGTTGGATCTGCTGTTGACGAGTATTCTTGATTTGCATGTCCATGATACAATCCGTGGTGGCCTGTTCCATGCAGTCTGGGTTTAACTCTGTTGGTGTGAGTTGTTCTGCAATGTCCGAGGTGTCCAGTAGAGGTGGAAAGTAAGGACGAAGGCGATCCACATTGAAGACTGGGTGCAGACCAAGGAATGGTGGAATACTAATCTCGAAGGCATTGTTACCTACAGCCTTGGTGATGGTGTACGGCCCGTATCGGAGCGGGCGAAGCTTGCGGTGAGGTCCAGTGAGGCGCTCCTTCTGCAAATGTAGCCATACTTTGTCGCCCACCTGGAAGTGGTGTGGCACCCGTTGTTGATCATGGCGTTGTTTGTACTTCGCATTGGCTCTGTCCAATATATCATGAACCTGTTGGCGGATGTGTTGAATGCGCTCGATGAAGCTACTTGCTTTGTCAACTTCAGACTGGACATGAGCTGAATCGGCCTGAGCAGCTGCAAACGGCATGGCTATGTCAATGGGACATAGTGGCCGGAATCCCAAGCCCACCTGAAAGGGGCTATGGCCAATTGAACTGTGGAGAGCCCGGTTATAACTGTGTTGTACATAGGGGAGGCTCTCGTCCCATGTGCGTGGATGCTTTGAGTTGTACATGCGCAGAATGTGTACAATCATTCCGTTGACGACCTCTGTCTGGCCATCTGTTTGGGGATGGAAAGCTGTGGACTTGGTGAGCTTTGTGTCCAACATTGACCAGAGGCTGGACCAAAATGTGCTGAGGAACCTGCTATCTCGATATGATATGATAGACTGTGGGATCCCAAAGTGTACCCATACTCGATCAAAGAAGAGTTTAGCAGTAGCTTATGCTGTAATATTCTTCTTACAGGCCGCCATAATGGCCATCTTCGAGAATCTATCAACGACCACGAAAACACAGTCATTGCCATTCTTAGTAGAGGGCAGGCCCGACATGTAATCCATGGAGATGGATTCCCACGGTCGACTAGGGGTAGGTAGTGGAGTATATAGGCCTTGCTTCTTGATGGTCGGTTTGGCACTGGCACAAGCAGTGCAGGATCTGATGTGCTTCTCGACATCCTTTCGAAGGTTCGGCCAATAGAAATACTTCTGTAGTATTGCTACTGTTTTCTCGACCCCGAAATGCCCAGCGACTCGACTGTAGTGTGCTTCCCATATCATCTTGGCACGCTCGCTCGAAGGAACACAAAGGTGTCCCAGGTGACATAAAAGTGCATCTTGGAGGTGAAAATTTGGAACTTGCGTACCCCCCAAGAGTGCCTTGTAAGTGTGGCCAAATTCTAGGTCACTCTCATAGAGAAACGGCCAATCAGAAGTCTCGTGCCCACAAGAGTTGAGCACGGTGGTGAGCGCCACGATCGGTGGTCGGCTGAGGCAGTCTGCAACATTATTGGTGCTACCCTTCTTGTACTTGATGTTCAAATGAAACTTTTGCAGATATGTGGACCACTTCTGATGGCGATCATTCTGCAACTTCCCTTGTGTCTGTATGAACTGCAGGGGCCGGTGGTCTGTGTGGATGATTGTTTTCTTCCCCAAAATGTAATGCTTCCATTTTCGACAGGCTTGCACAATGGAATACATTTCTTTGTCATAGGTGGGATACTTGCGAACTGTCTCAGACAATGTCTCACTGTGATATGCCACTGGATGTCCCTGTTGAGTAAGAACTGCCCCAATAGCATAGTCAGAGGCATCTGTCTCGATCTCAAATGGCCGCTGCAAGTCTGGTAAGGTGAGCACTGGGGCAGAACAGAGGCGATTTTTCAATTCTTTGAACGCCTTCTGTTGAGGTTCCGACCAAAATAATTTTGCTCTCGCTCCTCCTTTGGTGACTTGACTCAAGGGCCAAGTGATATGAGAGAATCCCAACACGAATCTACTGTAGAAATTAGCAAGACCCAGAAAGCTGCGAAGCTCTGTTATAGTGGTTGGGGCTGGCCAATCCCGAATGACTTGGATCTTGGCTGGATCCACATGCACCCCCCTTTCATCAATAATGTATCCTAGATATTGAACCTGGGTCATGCCAAACGTGCACTTCTCCAAATTGGCACACAACTTGTGTTGCCGCAGTGTTTGGAGGACTTGTCGGATGTGATGAAGGTGCTCTTCCCAAGTCTTGCTGAAGATCAGAATGTCATCCAAGTACACCACTACGAATGAGTTGGTGAATGGCCGCAAGATGTCGTCCATCATCCTCATGAAGGTTGCGGGAGCATTCGTCAACCCGAAAGGCATGACCAGCCATTCAAAAAGGCCTTCCTTAGCTTTAAAGGCAGTCTTCCACACATCAGAGGGTTCAATTGGTACCTGGTGATACCCAGACTTCAGGTCGATCTTACTGAAATATTTTGCACCTTGGAGTTGGTCCAGAAGGTCATCAATCCGTGGGATTGGGTACCTATTCTGGACAATGATCTTGTTCAGCGCCTGATAGTCAATACAGAGTCTCCACGTCCCATCCTTCTTCTGTACCAACACGATCGGGCTCCCACAGGGCGATGAACTTGGTCTGATGTGACCTTTCTGCAACAGCTCCTGAATCTGCCTCTTGATTTCATCATTTTCCAGAACAGAGCGTCGATAGATCGGTCCATTGGGTAGTGGCGCACTTGGGGTCAGATCAATCGGGTGCTTGACCTGGCAGTGCAGAGGAACCCCTGTGGGTGAGGTGAAGATGTCCCCGTACTCCTCCACGACCTTATCCATTTGTTGTTGTCGTGCAGAGGGGCCCTGTCTGGAGGTCGTGGCCATAGTCTTCTTCTTGCCCTGGGGGCGGATCATCAGGAAAACGAATTTCCTGGTTTGGGAAATGAGCTTACTGCATTGTTTTGCAGTAACCAAAGAGATAGTCGTAGGAGGTGGTACCTCTGGTATCCTGTACAACTTATTTCCCAAAGTAATAATAACAGCACGAGGTCGAGACTCATACACAGCATGACGCTTCGACAAGTATGGTTGTCCTAATAATACATCAGAAACATCAATAGGAGCAACGTCACATAATACCTCATCCGTGAAGGGCTTGATGCTATAGGGAAGGCGGCACTGCCGGCTGACGCGGAGATCTCGTCCTTGGTGAAGCCACCCGATGGTGTATGGATGTGGGTGAGCTGTGGTCGGCAAGCCCAACCGCTTCACGGCGTCTGCTGAAATGAGGTTCTTTTGGCTCCCATTGTCGACAATGAACTGTACCGGGGAGCCCTTTACCCACATCCGGGAGTGGAAGAGACGTTCCTCCTCCTCTGGATCTTCCGGTTCCTCCTTTTGGATCTTTGCAGTGGCAACAGTGGCGTTGGGCTCCGCATCAATAATCTGTTTCCCTTTTTCATTCGCCTTTTCAGGTTCTGATTCGGAGTCAGAGCATGCATCCGACTCAGAAGCCCTCATCTCGGCCACTAGCGACTGCTTGGCCCGACACTCACTTGTGTTGTGAGTGGAGCTCTTATGGAACTCACACCACTTTCCCGTGTCCTTCTTTGGCTTTACGGTGTTGTTCTTGTCTTGTCGCTTTGACGGGTTGTCTTTAGCCGCCATGCTCCGTCCTTTGTTCTGCGGTTTGGAAGCACCTTTTCCTTGCTTTTGATTCGCAGATCCAAAGTCTCGCTTCTTCTGTTTGAATTTCTGCTCAATCTTGGCAGCATACCGGTATGCCGTACCAAGCGAGGAGATGTCGAGGAACTCCATTTCCTCCTGAATGTATCTGTGCAGACAAATGCGATACTTTAGCACCAAATGTTTCTCTGAATCTTTGATACCCAACTTTGTGCGCAGGGTATGAAACAGATTCGTCAGCTCATGCACATCTTGATCCCTTTGTTGTCCCAGCGTGGTCCATTGTATGTACTTGTCCTCATAGCTCCCCACGGGATAGTACTGTTCCTAGACGGCGTCTCGGAAAGAATTCCAAGTTGGTACGGCCGAGAACAGAGAGGGTTCTGTCTGGTCCTTGTTCTCACAGTAGGTTTCCCACCAGTCCTTAATATGGGGGGTAGCTTTGAGGAGTGCAAAAATAATCTTCTCCCGGTCTGAAAAGTCATGAACAGAGAAATATCCTTCTAATAGATTCAACCATCTATCTACGGTATCTGCGTCTATTTGACCCTCAAATATGGGAATGTCAAAATTTACTTGTACCTTAAAGGGAGTCGCAACTCCAGAGTGGCTACTGGATGCATATGCGCCGCCGGTGGGCAGCCGTTGAAGGATCCGAGCAAAGCTATCCATCATCGCGTTCCTTTGTTTTTCGAGGGCCTCCTCGAGCAATATTTTGATAGGATCTCCTGCTCCCTCATCTTTCTTTTCATCCCCCATGGGCGTCCATCGAGGTTTGCGAGGGCTGATCTTGCAAAGGTTCCACCAGATCGAGCCCTAGCTCCTTATACCCCGACCTCGTTGGGGACATGCAAAGAAGGATCGAGAAAAGGCAGACCGCTCTGATACCACTGATCCGGATTTATGCAGGAACGCAACAGAATAAACACATAACCATAAATACAGAGATGCAGCGGAAATAACACTTCATTTCATTAATATCGAAGAACTGAAATTTGCTTACAGACAATGGAAATAAAACTAGCTAGGGCACTGGTAGCTATCTCTGAGAAGAGATGTGGTGGCTACAGGCCTCTGAACTGAGTTACAATGAGGCTCGAGGGCCTATTTATTATTGAGAAACAATGGAGAACCCTAAACATCCCAAAACCTAACCCTAGGAGATGAAGCGCCAAAACTATGGGCCCCGTTTGGGTAAATTGGTGTTTCAACTTCCCAGGGACGTAACTTTGGCATACTATCTTCGTTTGACGCACATGATACATCATTAGAAAGCTCTATCCGAGGACTACAACTTTTGTAAATTTAGTACCCAAAAAACGTCGTTTACGGCCTCAAAACGGCTCCGGAAGTTCAGGACCCGAAAAACTGCTAAAAATAGTAAGTTATGCCAAAACTGAAAAACTGAAAGAGACAATGGTGGGGGCCCAAGTGGAATAGGCGAGTGGCCACCAATATCCACCTGGATCAATAGTATCGCTAATCCCTGGTACACAGGCTGACCGGTATGGAAGGCTCTACAAGCACCTATGATCCCCCAAAACTCAAAAAGTACAAATGAATAGGATTAGGGCCATAATCCCATATTTATCGCCTTTTTCTAGAACTTCGGAGGTCCATAATAGGATATCATAAGGTCCATTTCACAAACCGTAAGTTTCACCATCATCAGTATGCCATGACGAATGAAAGCGATGCCACACATTCACTTTCCAAGAAAAATAATTATTCAGTGCCAGTAGGTATGCCCTCTCCCATCTTCTTTAATAAAAATAAAAAATTTCCTCTCTTTCAAAAAATATTTGATGAAAAGAAGATGCTTTCACTTGGGGTAGTTGTTTTTGCAGGAAGAACCCGCAACCTGCTTACAACACCATCCACTCACAATATTGGAGTAGGTATCATTTTACCTGGAACATGATAGAGTCCCAAAAAAATATACATATCCATACATCATTTCTCCATCATAAATAAACCATAGGGTCCCCATACCCAACCGCGTTTATCACCACCACACCTTGCACATGATAAACGTCCGCGTTGGTCGGTAGAGCCTCCCCTCCATGGTGCTCTTCACGCAAAGTAGATCATATATCACATCTCAAGTGATGCCATGGCCATACCATTTCACTCCAGGAAGCCCCTCATGCCCATCCATTCATCATGCATAAGGTCAAGTTTACCATTCAAACTCAAACCCCCTTCCCAGATGACTAGGTTGTACAAGTAGATTGAAAGTGCACTTCCATGCATTGCATTTGGCCCACTATACCTCCATCAAAATAATCTCATCTGTGACACTTCTTCATCTGAATCATCAACGTCACACATGAGACCAACCAATGGGACCCCCACCCCCAGCAAAACACCATCCTCACACCTTCAGTGAGTGAACCATTTCATTTTTTTGGGTACTCGTCTCTATTTTTTGTACAAACCAAACCTCATTATTTTATTCTTTTGGTAAGTGTAAAAAGACTTCCAACGATGCCCTTCACCCTCATATGTCATCTTTTCCCCCATGGAAGCAGTCTGTCATTCCCCTTGGTCAGAGTATTTTACCCCCACGCATGCACCATCACGACATTCATAGCTGGTTCACACCCTCCCTGGATGTCCTATGACTCTAGGGATTTTCCCTTCATAAATACCTTATGACTGTCGCCAAGCTGCTAAAGTATACTCTGACCTCAGACCACTGCATCTCCATTATCCATTTTCAGTCACCTCTCACCAATATGCCTATGTTAAACCCATCAAATCTAGGTCCCCGACCCCTCAGGTCGGAGACCCATGGTTCAGTTAAGGCTTCCTTTTTGTTGACCTGAACACCTCTTTTCAGAAAAGGAAGTGATACCTTGGATCACCCCTCCCCATGCAAAAGGGTATCCTCAGATGGGATTTTGGGAGACAAAATTTTCCATAGATGTCATCGATCCTCCTGAAATTCGACTAGAGAAAAAGCTTTCATGTCACGATGGTATCATACCTTACAACCATTGCACTTTGATCAGATCCATCGAAGACTCGTGCCTCCATAAGCGTCTCTGTCAATAATGCTTACACGGGAAGGTCCCAACTAGTACATATGCAGTTTACACATATGGGTACCACATTCCACCTATCGTCAAAGAAAAAATTCCCTTGAGGGCGTTAGCAGCCATCTTCAATAACCGCCATCATCACTACCACAGTAGTGACACCGAAAACACATGTATCTGTCAATTTTTTTTAACTAGACATAGCATCACAAGCATGGGACATGCCCGCCTTGTTGAATTTTTTATATATATGTTGTATATTTTATTTTCTTGCAGGGGCTCCTTAGGCCATGGTCATCTAGGAAATGGTGCAAGGTGTTTTCAATTCCAAGATTCATGTAGGACTCTCTCTCTCTCTTTATGCACGATACAGAAAAGAAATTATAATGTATTTCTACTATACAGGTCTTCTTAGACCTCACACATTAGGGGGAAACTATTAAAACTAGAAAATCATATAGCAGAAGATGACATTAATTAATGTGAAGCCTAAGGATTTATAGAGCAGGAACACATTATGGAATCAAGAAAGTATTTAAAATCTCTAAGGTTTTGAGAAAATCATATTTGAACTAGTCATCAATGCTAGATTGTGCACTTAACAGTTCGATAAGAGTGTCTTCTGTGTGCCTTTTTTCCCGATAAGCACGCATTCCTGGAAATGGAAAAAATTGGCTTTCTGAGACCACACCAGGCAATGGATAGCTACTCCTTATATGAAGCCACCTAAGGACATCCACCAGCGCCTCCCTAGACATCATGTGAGCACACAAACGAATATGTGAAGCACCCAATGGAATCATACCTCTCCCTTGGGTCACCATCCATCATGTGCCAAGGGAGGGAAGCAGGATTTGAAACTCCGCTATATAAACCCACCAAGAGATGAAGAAATGGTGATCACATTGTTATGCTGGCCAAAGTTGCCCAAGCAACACCAGCAGTGTGTGACCCGAAGTTGGAGCTAAAGAGGACTCGATCGTTGGCCACCCAACAATCCTACTCCACCACGCTAGAGAGAGAGTTGGATACTGCATCAGAGGCAGAGTTGGAAGGAAAAATCGTTGCATCGGGACCTAGAGCCATTTCCTAGGTTCCCTTTGGCAAGTGGGTAAAATTTCTTCTCCATTTCAAACATTTAATAAGAAGAGGCCTTTGAGTCATCGTTGGTATTATTATCATTTTGACTCTCTTTAATAGCTTCTGTATATTTTTTTTTTAGTTTTAGTTTAACCGGAGCAAACTTTAGCATATTGGTTCCACTAAATTTTATGCTTTTGAGCTCCACCACTTTCTGCATGTTACCAATAGTCTAAAGAGTAGACCACACTTTTTAAACTGGCACAATTTTGTACACCCGTGCGACAAATCCACCACTACAAACATGATTTGTAATTTCAATTTGTAGGATTTAGTTTATTTTTCATAATTTAGTCTCTTAAATTTATTTGAAATAAAAACATTTTCAGAAGCATCCTTCACATATAAAATCACTAAAATACTTACTTTATTTAGATGACATTATCATCAAAATCACAAATATACCATTATTATATATTTCAACATGTAAATCAAACAAGACGATACTTTAATTTTTTTATAGATAAGTTTTCTTGTTTCTCCTTGGTGCACACCTGTTTTAGATCAAATCATTCATAGATAACACAAAACTTGCACACCTAACTCTTTGATCTCCATCTCCTTTTATAGCATTAGCCTTAGCCAATACCTTAGGCCAATCACTTAGTAATTTCATTAGTATTCTTTTATGGGATCAAATAACCTTTTTCACACTCAATATTATGGTCCAATACCATGGTAAATACTTTTGGTACTCATAATATCATGGTGCGGATTTTGTACGTGACTTATATTCACCGCAACTGTGTATGTTCACGATCATGCTTGAGGAGACTGGCATATACTTTTTCACGCTTTATCTTTACCATCCATCTCTCTCTGAACTAATATTCCCTTTTTCATATCAATTGCAGCATCTAAATAACAATCATGTTGACATCTTATGAAGTAGGTTTCCATTTAGGAAAACATATTAGCCATAATTCCAACACTGATGTTCTCTTATAAATCTCAATACTTCTACTAAATGCTCGGCATGCTTTTCCTCATTCTTAGAATATATCAATATGCCATCAATGAATAAAGTAACAAACTTGTCCAGACAAGGATGAAACACACTATTCATCAAGAACATAAAGGTAACTGGAGTTGTTCGACACCTAATCGTATAAGGGTTGGTGTGGAATGTAAGCAATCAAATGGATTCCAATAGACCACTTGGTATATGAAGACCAAGGGTGACATGGAAGTATTTAACATAGTATCAGAAACTTTGGTATTTTTGGACATTACAGTCCTGTCATGATTATGGCATAATTCTATGCACATATGAATCTATGCGCACTAGCCTGACATGTTTTCAGTGGTAATGCATGCTAACCTGTGAAATATGTGTTCTTATACAAATCGCGAGTCAAATGGGGTGATTTTGGGGGCTCTAACATTTCCTGAGATATATTCCCTTATTACATAGTCGATACCACTGCGCTCTTATCCAATGTGCCTTGGACCACGCTTCCCACACTTGTGTTACACCATCAATCCCTCGACTCTACCTCTCCCAATGCACGCTTCTTGTTTTCTCGCGAAATTTTTTTTCCAACGAAATGAGCTTTGATTTAGGTGTCAAATGTCTAAGGTGCAATTTTCTATTAAAATTTTATGAGACTTGAACCCCCATACATCTTATAACTAAATTTGAAATATGTTAGACATATATATATATTATACTTAACTAATAGCGCACAACTTTTATATATAAAATCTTTGCACAACCCTTCTCCTCTTTATTACCTCATCCATTTGACGTCTAAGTTCTTAAATAAATTCACACATCAAAGAATATTAGGTTAATTATGCTTACCTGAGACTAGATCCATTCATTTGATTTTTAATTGTGGGCTAATTTTCATTGAAATTTCACACAGAGATGGGCAGTCATGTTGGTTTATAAGGAGAGGAAATAAAACTTTGTAAATAGGTTATTTGGCAGTCGCAAATTGGGAATTAAATAGTCATCCAAATTTAATAACTACAAATCATTGAATATTTTATGACAACCAATAAGTACCTCCCCTTTCAGTGAATTAGGATAAGGCTCATTGAAGCAGTGCATTAAATATTTTGATAATGTTCATTTTGTGTAACGTTGAATAATTTGAACTTATACTGAAATTTTTTTAACTTCTTGTGAATATGTCTCCATTTGGGGTGTAATGGAGGACGAAAGACAAAATAAACAAGGTAACTAAGTCCTGAGAATTTTTGTGGCTTATCCTCACTGTGCCTATCTCGTTGCTTCTTGTGTGAGACTTGGGATTCTTGTTCAACGCTGGTTCAGAAAAATATTAGAGAATTGGTCCCTAATGATGGTTAAAAGGGAAATAATGATGTTCTAAATGAATAATTGGTATCTAGGTTGAAGCCACTATATTTTTTTGTGTATTTGTGAATTTAGTATTTTTTGTGGATTATGTGTACCTAGCTGGAGAAATTTGTGGAATGCAGGGAAATAGATTTAGTGGAAAATCGAGTAATGGAAAAAATTAGGACTTTTTCCACCCTTGAAATATTTCACTTGTGAAGAGTAGCTCAGGATCAATTTGTATTGATACTTGTAGCAGGTGAGTCATGTAGGATTCTTCGTCCTAGGTGATGGTGAAGTATTCATATATCTAGGATGAAGTACCCTACAAGTCCAATCATATCCAAACATGTTTTGGAAAGAAAACCATTTGTAAGAACATACATAATCCTGTAGAACAATTTGGAGGATTCCCTTGTCATGATCAATTCATACATACGCGTTCATAGTGTGCAATAACTAGAATTGAATGTTGTGTTGGTGATCCCAAAAATTTTAATTATATGTTGGCGGAAACTTTGGTAGTGAGCTCCATGGAATGATGCCTTTAACTAGATGAGCGTTGAATAATATTTGAAGATTTGTGTTACTACTCTACACCATGATTTGAATATTGTAAGGAGTCAAACACAATAAGAGACATAACCATTGGGAGGTCTTGCATTATTCGAAAATCTATGGCTATTGTGGATTTATAAGGTTTTCTTTTCCTTTTATACTATTTTTCATTAGGGAATTTTTTAGGTCTAAAATGGGCCTCCTATGGAAATTATAAAATAATAGTGGAGATAATAAAATAGCATTAGATTACATCATCAAATATTAGAGGGGAGAAAGAAAAAAAACTATTCTTTTTTCACCTCGTATTTTCAACTTATCTCCCTATGGGTTTACTCAAATTTCAAGAGGAAACACTTGTTGGATGCAAATTTTGATTCTTCATCCAAGGAGTACCCATGTTCCATACTTTCTATGGACCTTTCTACACGAAAAATGAGAAATACAGGAAGAAACGGGATTGAAATCATGTTTTTCATGTAGTTCACATTTTTCGTGTATTAGAGTCCATAGAAAGTATGGAACATGGGTACTCTTTGGATGAGGATTTAAATTTTACATCCAAAAAGTATTCCGGCTTGAAATTTGAGTAAAACCTTAGGGAGATAAATTGAAAATACAAGTTCAAAAAGTAGTTTTATTATTTTTTAATATTTTTAATTTTTTACTCCAAAAATGGTAATTCAACCCCAATGCTTGACATCATCATTGTGAATCCTATTAGTTATTATAAATTTTATTTTGGTTGTACATTTTTCTTAGGAGGCCCATTTTAAACCTCAAAATTCCCCTAATGAACACCCTCTTTCCACATCTACCCAAGTAACTGTTTAACTGGGGTAAACATGTGACTATAGGCTACTATATGAGATTCAACCTTGTATATGACCTTAAGGAAGCGCAACTAACAGAATCGCCAAAAAGAAACCTTACGCTGCATCATTTCACCCACAGGGGATAGTCCAACTTCCCGGGGTTGTATTCCGTGAGTGGGGACTGATTTTCTGCACCCTTGATGCTGTGTTGTGGGCTTAGAAGGTCAAGGAAGCGGCTATAGACTATATAGGCATGGGCTAGCCTTGTCAATCTAATGGCTCAGGCCCAAACAACAAATTTTTGTGCCCATATTCGATATTTGTGCCACATTTTCAAGCCCTAAGCCAAATTCTATACCCATAACTTCCTATAACTTCAGTAAAGGGTAAATAACATTAAAACAAACATATGGAAGAAATCACATCAACCATAACTCATCCAACCCCACTCAACCATGATAGGAATTTCGTCAAACATGTCACAGACATAGTGTCTACAAGTAAGAACAACAAATTTAAACAAAAGGGTGTCTTTCTTATATTAGAAAGGCTAATAATAATTTCTCCCCTATATCATAAGCTCATATAATCAATTTTACCATAGATACATGGGGTATTAATTATAGGAAAAAAAGTGAGTAGATCCATACATCATCATTGATCGAATACATCCTCATAACCATCATAATAATAATAGAAATACCATGGATACAATAGTAATTAAATCCATACATAAACTAGTATAGTTGCATATCGAATACCAGAGGAATGAGGTATTCATTACTGAATGTAAAAAAAAAATTGAGATCGGACTTCCATGCTCCACCCGACCATATATTGGACAAGCCAAGCCTCACCTCAGTTAATCACCCCCATGCCATATTCTAAGCATTAATGTGGGACTTTATCAAACACATCAATCGACACCAAACAAGGGCTCGAAATACCAAACCATCTCAACCCCAAATTAGTGATTACACTTCACAGTTGTGCATCAATAACTGTCATGGATTAGTCCCTATCCAAACTATTGTAGGGGTCCATATTATTTGTTCTAACCAAGTCTCAAGGATTAGTAACTCAACCCCAACTATTCTCGGGCTCTAGAGTGTTTTTCCAACCAAGGAAATAGAACTAGTAACTTAACCCACCTATGGCTCCAGAGCATTTTTCTGACCAAGACTCCAGGAGTAGTAACTCAACCCAACAATTATCCATCAAGCTCTAGAGTATTTTTCCAACGAAGGCTCTAGAAACTAATAACTCAACGCAACAACTAAAGGAATCATGAGAACCAACTAGACAACAATCAATGGAAAGAAACACATAATAACCATGGCTATCTAGGAAATGGAAAGGCTAGGAAAATCCACATGCATACACCTTGCATGCCAAAATTAATGAGAAAATCATACACGAAACTCAATACCTCCACTCAGAACCTTATATAGATGATGATCCGAATGTCCTCCTACACTTTCCTTATTTTCCTTTTCTTTCTTGATCCAAATATCCAACTAGGCCTCACTCTCCAAGAGTGCTCCAAGAATACTCTAAGTTGTCAAGAGTATGAGAGAGAAAGAAAATATAAGAGAGCTCCAAAACTAAACTGAGAAAAATATTACCAATTGATCCTCATAACCCTTTTTATTTATGAGGCCTATATTTTATTAATTTTTCCATTATTTTAGTTCATTTTCCTCCTCACATGCAACATGTGACCTTGCACCTTCCTTTTCTCCTATCAATGTATGCCTCATGAATTTTCCAAATCCTTTTCCATTTCCTTTTCCAATTTATTTAGCCATAATACACCGAATTAACACCCACTAGGATGTTTTTCCACCCATTCAACTTGGAATACATTTCCAATTGACCGTGGTATTATATGTTTTTTACATGAATGTTTTTACCAAGGTTGTTATAGAAATCTACCCCTTGGGGAAACACTTTCCTCGGTGTTCAATCACACCTACAATCCATCAAACTGGTCAAAAGAAAACATACTGCCTATTTATAGTGACCATTACTAAATATGAAAATCATACCATTTATTGGAGATTTACAACATAGTTCATTACGGTATTTACAATAACAACCACATATACTCATGAAAATATGCTTCAACCAGAAAATTAACATACTTTATTTGGATCTTTCTAAACTAGCTCGACACATTTTTACAATAATATCCATATAAAATTATACACATATACACATTTTCCCACTAGCAAGTAAAAGGGTATGATGCTTGTATCAGAAAGAAGGGAATCCAAAGGCTCAAACCTACATCCTCAAAGTAATACCAAGATTCACCTCCATTCCAGGAAGTCCACAATTCACTGTCAAAGTCAAAGTTGCATCCAATGTTCAATGCTACAATCTTGTGCCACTTGTCCACTCCTTGAATAGTTACCACTTCATTTTTCCAGCGCACACTCCTAATGTGAATTTGATTCCATCCAAAAATTATAATGACCAAAAGAAATCCATCTCTACCTTCCCTTTTCTGCTACATGGTCCCTTTGGAAATCTGATCACCCATTATGTGCAGTCACTCACGTTCCAAATTCCACTGGCATCCAAATCTCGGGTAGTCCATACCTTAGCAAGGCTTCCTCGCATCAAAAGATATAAAACCTAAGGAATATATCTGCCTCAAAACCATCATATCGGTCATAACATGCTCATGGAAGTCACTGGACACTATTGGGTAATAGTGTCCCATAATGGACCTTCTCTTGAAATGGTTTACCAACATATTTATGCATATTCAAATTCTTTTTCTTTTTTCTGCTATTTCTTGCAATCAATTTCAACCACCCAACTGGGAATTTCCATACTTCTTAGACTAAGCACATAATTTCCATTAGATTCCAAATAAATTGAAATAACTTCAAAATCATGCCTCATTGGTAACTCATCAATAATTTACACTTGAAATCCTTTTTACTTCCTATCACAACAAGTCAAACTAGTTGTTTGATTAAATCATCATGCATAAATATATCACATATGGTTAGCTCAAAACACAAAAAAATTATATGAAAATCATGATTCACATGCAATCATTATAAACCATAGTCATAAATCACATGTAACCATCATAAGTTAGAATCACATATCACATGGATACTATAACTCGTGTTAAATATTGATACTTATCCTTAATCGTTCCTTACTTATACCTTGTTTCTTTCTATAAACACATTGGTTCGATTTCCACACCCGATAACCACCCAATTCCTTCTCTCTTTTAAATACTGAGAGGTGGGGGGGTGAATCAGTATTATCAGTATTCCTTTCAATTAGAGCATTATTTAATCTTCAATTATTACCAGTATTTATACAATAATAGTAGTAAACAAAAGGAACACAAATGCACACATTTTTTAAGGTGGAAACCCACTCCAGGACAAAAATAACCTAATGTTTTTCTAATAATTCTTTAATATTAAACTCCAATTGAAAATAAAGCTCCAACTTCCTAGAATCTAGAAAAACATTCTTCCCTAGCTCCCACTGGATCGATGCTCCAATGCCTGAGATTATTCGGTAGTCAATTGAATGGATGCCCCAACACCCAGTGAGCTACAACTCACCCTAGCACCACCCTACCACCCTATAGAAGAATAAAATAAGAATGGACTCCCATACCAGGGAAAATGGTCCAGTTTACAATGATATAGAATGATATAGAAGAAGAAGACACACTAGAACATAACCTGAAATATGACACAATCAGCTAATGATGATCCTAGACCTCCCGAAACTGCCTCTTCAACTCTTTGCAGATAGACACTAATAAAATTTTTACAATAATGTATTTACAATGACTTAGTACAACGATACATTTATAATGATTGTCTGTAGTGTTGTCCACTTGAAGACTTCATGTGATGAACTTCTTGCTACTGTTCTAAATCTTGGTTTTTTCTCTTGTCATGCTACCCTCTTCTACACCTTGCTTTGCTTTGCTATCCTAGAAATTCTGCTCCATTACAGCCCTTGAAAACACATGATCTAGATTTTTCCTGCCTTCTACGAGCTTGATACTAAATCTGGTGTATCTCTGTTATTTCAGATCCCCAATATGCAATTTTTTTTCATGTAGTAGTCCTCCAGGTCCTCTTTCCAATTCGACAGGTCTGACCCAATTTTGATTCTTCATGGGAGATTTATGCCCAATCTCTCACAATGCTCTAATTATGGATTGTTTAGTAGAGTGAACTTGTATGGCATGCCACATGTTACTGTTTCTTCATTTGGTTCTGAAATTGATAGAGAAAAAACCAAATTCCATGCACTATCTTCTAAATTTTACAAAATTCCAATCTGATACTGAGAGAGAGAGTTATGAAAATTCTCCCAATGTCACTACCTTGATATGAATTTCAGGATCCTGCAAAAACACTGACTTCCACAGATCATATCTCTAAAAATATTGTACACCTTCATCTGAAATTTTTACAGGAGCTTCCTAAGGACTTCTATTTCTCCTCATAAAAAATTTAGCTTTTCAACCTTCGTAGAAATAAATTTAGAGAGAAAATTCCACGATGACCCGTTTCAAATAGCGAAATCCCTACATAAGGAGGATATGAGGATCACAATTTATATAAATTCTTAGATCGAGAGGGGATTCAAGAAGTGAACGTGGGATGGATTTTAGGAGTTCAAAAATTATTAATTATTGACTTTTCAATGACCCATGCCACAACCCCATGAGGTTTTAGCTCACTAACTGGGGTTACAAACTTCAAACATGAATATCTCTCAAACCGTGAAGAATTACATGGCGTGCCATGTATCAACAGAAACATATCAAAAAGAAGAACCATCAAAAGCATTATTGAACTAGAATATAGTAGTTTTTTAGGTAAAAATTCCCATGAAATATTTGGGTAGCCCCTGGTGCTGCTTGGGTTGACATCAATGACAATTGCTAATCAACAATCTCGCCCTTTGGAATTGATGGCAACACAAGTACTCCCCCTGAAATCATGACACCTCTTCCTACAACATTCTCTCCCCCTTTGACATCAATGGAAAAGGGTAACTCCCGTTTACACAACCATCCTGCGAACCTGTACACACTTCCACTCCTCCTTTATATTATGAATAAGGAAAATCTAATGAGAACTTGGGAGAATCACAAGCTTCTGGCGAAGATATTCCAATGCTTAATGAGTACTCTCACAATAATCAATGCTTCCTACCCAATCTGCATCTGTAAAGGCATGAATAGTGAAATTTTTACCCTTGGGATACCAGAAGCCATATTCTGTTGTTCCATTTAGATATCAAAGAATTTTTTTGATGGCAATAATATGTGATTCTTTTGGTGCTGCTTGGAATCTTGCGAATTTTCCAACTTCTTGCATAACATCTGGCTAGGAGGTTGTTACATATAGAATACTACCAATCATAGATCTATACAACCTTTGATCCACATCTTTAGATGAGTCGTCTATGCTCAATTTGCAACCTGTTACCATCAGAGTTAGGATGGGTTTGCAATATTCCATTTTGAATTTCTTGAGCATTTACTTGATGTAATTAGCTTGAAATATAAATATTCCTTTCTATTGTTGAGATATTTGAAGCCTTAAGAAGTATGTCAACTCACCAAGTAAAGACATCTCGAAATCACTTTTCATCTTTGTAGCAAACTTCTTACTTAGTCAATCATCATTGCTACCAAATATTATATCATCCTCTTTAGCTATTAGACATGCTTTAGTTTCTTCATCCAGAAGATATATGTCGTTTGGAGCTAGACTTATTGTAGCCAAAATTTCACCATACCTTCCTTTCCTGATTTCACATTTTGTGGAGTTGAATAGTATTGTGTGTCCTTGATCACACATTTGTCCAACACTGAGCAGATTTTGATTCATATTTTCAACCAATAGAACATTCTTGGCTAGAGAATATTTTCTTCTGAGACTGATGTTACCTGATCCTATAACATTTGAAGATCCATCATTTCCAAAGGACTTCTCTTTCAGAGATAAAAATTTCTTTCTATCTCCAATCATATGCGTTGAGCAACTGTTATCAACATACCACACATATTTGTTGTTTTGAGCCTTGAGATCAAGAGCACAATTATTATTCTTCTTCTTCTTCCATGTTCCTTTGTTATGTGGCTTCAAAGATTCTTCTAGAGGATTTTCAAGTCTGCAGTCTCTGGCTATGTGTCCAAAGTTTCAACATTTGTAACATTCAATATTATTTCTTAAATGATCAAATCTATTGATGTTTCCCTGAGCCCTGGGAGGTTCATATTTGATAGATCTCCTATAATAGTATTCGTTCTTGGGGTATGTGCAACATTCTACAACTTTATGACAAAACTTTCCGCATGAATAGCAGTATCCATAAAAAATATGTTGGTACCTCGATGGAAATATTTGTCTAGGAATTGTCTTCCAAGGCTGTTCTTTCAAATCTTGTCCAATGAAGTCTACATGAATGTTAGATCTCATAGGTTCATTGTATTTTTCTATAGAAGGTCCTGCTTCTTCTTCTTTGTAACCGATGCCAGTTGTGTCGTTGTAATATCATTGATTGTTGTTGAGTTCTTCCAATTCCCTTAAGTTGTTCGCATAGTTTTCGATAGTTCTTCCTTTCTTCACTTCCTTATGCAGCGAGACTACTTCAGCTTCTAATTCTTCCCTTTCTTGGTTGCTTTCTTCCAACTTCTTTTGAAGTGACTCTTCAATGCATTTTTGTTCTTTAACTTCAATTTTGAGACCTTGGAATTGTTCTTCAAGAGTATTGGAACGGATTTTCTTTGCCTTGAGCTATTTTATAATCTTGATTGCTTCCTTAGAAAATTATTCTATGGTCAATCCTTCTTCTTCATTTTTTTATATCTCTTGTTTATTGTGCTTGGCCATAAAAAATACTCTCTCATTGGCTTCTTCTTTGCTGCCATTGTCCTCATCAGATGATGAGCTATATTATTTAGAGAGAAAGGTCCTTTTGTTTCCTTGCTTGTTGAATTTCTTAAAGCCTTTCTTTCCTTTTGAGTTTCCATCACTTATGTTCGGACATTTTGCTGCTAAATTCCCAACCTCACCACAACTGAACATATCAATGGAATTTTACCTTTGAATTTTCCCTTACCAATTTTTAGTTTTCTTGTAAAGTAAGCATATTATTCATCTAAAAGACCTTCTCCATCATCTCCCTTTTCTTCACACTTGCAAGTGCATGTCTTTTCAATTGAAGTTAGTTTGTCCTTATTGTTTTTCTTAGATGCAACGAATGTAGTTTCTAGATGCGAAGTACCCTCTTCTTCATCAAGACTCATTTCATATGCTATGAGAACTCCATGTAATTCCTCTTTGCTGAGTTTGTCCAGATTTTCATTGTATTCTAAGACCGATAGCTTTGGGTTGAATCTCCCTGGTAATGTTCTAATAATATTTCATATAAGAGTCTTTCAACTGGCTCTCCCAATCCTTCCAGAGTATTGGTTATTTCATCAACGTGTTAGAGGTATGCAGCAATGTTGCAATCTTATTTCATTTTGAGTTGCTCAAAATTTTCTCTATAGATTTGAATCTTTGATTCTTTTACATTTGACTCACCTACATATATATTCTCAAGTTTGTCCCACATATTTTTGGTGGTTTTACAACCCAACACCTTATGATAAGCAGATTCAATAAGTCCATTGATAATAATATTCTTTTCTTTTCCATCATTTACCAAATTCTTCTTACCTTGTTCATCCGTGGTTGATGTAAATCCATTTTGAATAGTGTCACATACTTCATAACCATGCGCCAAGAGATAGACCTCCATTATTCCTTTCCAGAGTGCATAATTATTCTCTTTGAACAAAGGTACACCATTCTTGGTATGCTCCATGACCTCCCTCCAGTTGTTAAACTGATATTGAAGGAACCAAGCTTTCATACCAATTGTTGGAAATGCTGAGAGTGGGTGTGAATCAGTATTCCTTTCAATTAGAGCATTAGTTAATCCTTAATTATTATCATTGTTTGTACAATGATAGTAAAAAAAAGGAACATAAATGCACACAGTTTTTAAGGTTAAAACCCACTCTGGGTAAAAAACCACCTAATGCTTTTCTAATCATTCTTTGATATTCAACTCCAATTGAAAATAAAGCTCCAACTTCCTAGAATCTAGAAAAGAATTCTCCTCCAGCTCCCACTAGATCGATACTCCAATGCTAGATATTCTTTAGTATTCAACTGAATGGATTCCCCAACACCCAATTAGCTACAACTCACTGTAGCACCACCCTGCCACCCTATAGAAGAATAAAAGAAGAATGGACTCTCGTACCAGGGAAAATGGTCCACTTTAAAATGATATAGAATGATGTAGAAGAATAAGACACACTAGACCATAAGCCCAACTATGACGCAACCACCTAATGATGATCCTAGACCTCCTGACACTGCCTCTTCAACTCTTGGCAGATAGACACTAGTAAAATTTTTATAATAATGTATTTATAATGACTTAGTACAATGATACCTTTACAGTGACTGTATTCATTTCTGCCCACTTGAAGACTTCATGTGATGAACTTCTTACTGTTGTTGTTCACCTTGGTTTCTTCTCTTGTCATGCTACCCTCTGTTGCACCTTGCATTGTTGCCCTAGAAATTCTAGTCCCTTGCAGCTCTTGAAAACACATGATCTAGGTTTTTTTTTCCTTCTAGGAGCTTGATATTGAATCTAGTGTATCTTTGTTATTTCAGATCCCCAATATGTTATTTTTTGTCTTGTATAGTCCTCTATGTTGACTTTCCAATTCCACAGGTTTGACCCAATTTGGATTTTTCAAGGGAGATTTATGCCCAATCTCTCACAATTCCGTAATTATGGATTGTTTCAGTATGGAAAAATTGTACGACATGCCACATGTCATTATTTCTTCATTCCGCTCTAACATTGATAGAGCACAAATTAATTTTTGTGCATTATCTACTACTTCTTACAAAATTGCAATCTAATACTTAGAGAGAGAGTTATGAAAATTTTCCCAAGATCACTACTTTGAGATGAATTTCAGGGGCCTGCAAACACACTGACTTCCACAGATCATATCATTGGAAATATTTCACACCTTCATCTAAAATTTTTATAGGAGCTTCCTCGTGATTTCAGCTTCGACTCATAAAAATTTCAGCTTCTAAACATTTGTAGAAAAAATTTTAGAGCGAAAATTCCATGATGACCTGTTTCATATAGCGAAATCCCTACATAAGGAGGATATGATGATCAAAATTTATATAAATTATTAGGTGGAGAGGGGACTCAAGAAGTGAGCATGGGAGGGATTTTAGGAGTTCATAAATTATTAATTATTGACTTTTCAATGACCCATGCCACAACCCCATGGGGTTTTAGCCCACTAACTTGGGTTACAAACTTCAAACATGAATATCTCTCAAACCGTGAAGAATTATGTGGTGTGCCATATATCAACGGAAATATATCCACAAGAAGAAACCATCAAAATAATTATTGACCCATAATATATTAGTATTTTAGGTCAAAATTCCCATGCAATATTTTGGTAGCCCCTGGTGTTGTTTGGGTTTACATCAATGACAACTGCTGATTAACACATCTCTTCAATCACATACACATACACGTAGTGTACATCACAAAAAATACATCCACACAAGGTGTAAAACACCACACTACTCATACCCCACACTCAAGGTACAACACAACCCAATACATATACATATACAAAGTACAACACAACAAATACATATGTCACGATACTAGGACTACACCATGCACATACAAAGTACTGCATGCCCGCAACGCACCATGTACGACATGCAGACAATACGACATGTATACAAGTACCATACACACAACATGTACAAACTACAACCTTTTCACACACTACCTACACAACATGTGCACATCATGACATGTACATGGAACCACCTACAAAACTTGTATACAACGAAAAATGTACACCACACCAGCTGTACAATGTGTACACAATACCACATTTACACAACACTACATGTAAGACATTTAAATGAAACATATGTCTACAACATCACATTCATGACATCTACATGGCACTTCCTGCACACAACACCACATGTACAACCTATACATAGCACCACATGCACATAACACCATGTGCACAATCGTGCACACAACACCAAATGTATATAACACCATATGTACATCACACACACAAAACCATATGTACATAGCACTACATATTCTACATGAACATAATACCATACATACACAGCACCACATATCCAACATGTACATAACACCATCTATACCTAGCACTACATATGCAACATCATATATACAATAGGCATACAACATCATATGTAAAAAATAATACATATGAAAAATTACAAATCACCATAGATATAATCACTGAATATACAATATGCACAACATATACACAACAATAGCATTGCACATCCATAGACCACATGTTGACCCCACACAAAAATTTTCTTCTAGTGTCTTTCCACTATACACGCTCACCCTTGCATGTCAAAGATCACCCTACTTTCACTTTGTTCATGTACCCCTCAACGTTACCTATCCATAACATAAACATATGTATAGTACAAGCATGTAATATCAATTCATGTCCACATGATATTGACCTCATGGATTTTTCAGAGTTACTCTTCCCACTTGATTCCTCATGAGACCAACAACCTGTTCATTACATTTACTTGAATAATAAATAGTTCCTCCACAAGAATGTTCCTTTAAAACCCTATCATATAGTCACAGATATACATATATATATATATATATATATATATATATATATATATATATATATATATATATATATATATAGCATAAGAAAATCATGATCTTGTAAGACAACAAAACACATACTAACATACATGTATAAATATATAAACATCAACAAAACCATGATCAGAAGGCCATTGCTAGATATCATAAGTTCTAGGTTAAGAGAAATTACTTATTTGTACACAAAATGCACATCATCGAGAACAACAGTACCCAACATAGCCAAGGCATCTATCACCTCATTCATTTTACCTTTTCTATTTCCTTTCTCATGTTTGTACTACCACCATCCATTTACCATAATGGACCCAACCAGTCTAACTGACTATCATACTCTTACATTCTGTTGTGCTTACTCATAGAACAAGTTTCATCCAAGTCTTTAATTACCTATTGGGTATTACAAAGGTCTCCCATAGCTCCATCAATTTTCATTTTTCCCAACCAATGCCCAATACCCTCAAGAAAAAGGAAAGAACGATAAATAAACAAGAATAAATCCATGAAAGCCAAAATCAATACGACACTACAACAAAGTGGTAAGGCCTTGCACTAGACATAAGAAAAACTATAAATATATCAAAATAAAATAAAAAAGGAGAAAAATAACAAGGCAAACAACAAACACCATGACTCAACCCCCGCGGTTCCCAAGGAAATATTAACCTAAGCCTTCTTCAATATTTCATAAAAGGATCTCTTTCCATGGAATCCCTGCATCATACTTCCATAAATACATGAATTTCAATGCATAAATAGACATACAACATTATATTTACCTTACCTTCTTGTGCCAAACATGCTAATCTGTAATTGAACACACATGTCCACCATATTTACCAAACATCAAGAAAAAACATCTATCAATTCGAAATCAAATTTTACCCATACTAAAAACTGTGTCATAAGCAATACTCAACTCACATTCATTGGTCATAATACATAATGCTACAACTATCACCTACGTACACTCAGTATATACCGAGTATCTCAACACATATGTGTTATAAAAACCATCTTAAAGCAAGATCATTCCTTCATGCAATATTATAGATACAAACTCATATCATGCAATTAATCAAACATTCAAACAACTTGCAAACATACCATGTTGAATATATCAACTCGATGACATAATAAAATGCTCAAGCACCAAGTATATGACATAAGAAAACTCATACCCCAATGTATCTCACGGGAGGTTATCTTGTATGCAAAATTGATCTATATTAGCATAACATAACCTCACAACACCTCATCTCAACATAAATAATATGAAGATATCTGTAAACATAACCAACTAACATGTTCATATCATAAACTCATAATCAATTTTCATTCATACATAAAAATCACATAAGCACAATCAGACTAAATTCATACAATAAAATATCACAATTATATTGATTCATACATTAAATAATAATGATAAATGTCTACATAAGCCAATTGTTACACCATTTTTTGGTCATCTAACCTATTATCATTAGATGAACCCAAGTACACCATGTAAGACCAATTTTACCCTAAGTAAAATTGCCTTCACTACGTTAAATAACTTAATAAACCACATTTATTAGGTTATTTATGGTCTAGACAGGAAACCCCAAAAGGAAATATTAAAAAAACCTATATTTGTTTGATTTTCCTCATGGAATAATTAATTAAACCATAATTTAATTATTATTCCCAGTCATGTTTAACCCAAAAATAAAGAAATTAATTAGATAAACCTTTATTTATCTTATTATTTTCTAGGAATAATTATTTAAATCTTATTTAGATAATATTCCTTGTTAAATATGACCAAATCACCCACGCTAAATAATAAATCATTATTTATTTGATTATCTCTCAACCACATCCATAAATAATTAAATAAACCATTATTTATTTAATTATATTCCCATCATTTCCCTAAAATGATAAACAAATCATTTATTTATTTATTATTTATAAATAAAGGAATTGACCCAAGTCAAGAATCCTTTTCCCTCCAACAAATATAGTAAAATATCTCATGTTAGTGGATCTAGATTTGGTTAATATTATTTTAATCATGCACCAAGATCTAGAATGACCCAATATTTTGTTATAAATAGAAGGGTTTTCTCATTCATTTGTCACCTTTTGTTGCCTATTAGATCACTCCGGATCTATACTCTTGGTCCCATTTTTTCCATCATTTGTCAGGTGAGCTCCCTTTGAGTTCTATTCTTTGTGTGGGTTTTCCACACCAACAAGAGAGAGAGATTCTAGATCTGAAGTGCTGAGGACTTCCAAGAACCCATCCCATTGAGGAGAATTGGATACGCCTTCTTGTTTTCCTCTCAGGTGCCCTTAATACAATTTTTTTTTTCAAAAATTGTTCTTGTCTTGTCTATTGGTATATGGAGCAAACCCTTCTTTTTACTGCTTAATGTCTTTCCATACATAGATCCTATGTTTTGCAAATTTTTCTTGTTTAACTAACCATGTATCTAAAGATATTGGCAGCCACTTTTGGTATTAGGGCTATTAGTTATGCGTAGCTAAAGTGGTCCTTTTTCGTACACTTCGACAAAGGATTCATACTAACAAATGGCGACTCCACACGGGTTTTAAATTACGACCACTCTCGTTTTTCATATTCCTGCATATCTAGCTACTTCAGACCCTAGGGTTTCTTTTCAGCTGTTTAATTTTCCTATTTTTATGTTTTTTTTCTCACATAAAACCCTAAAACATCAAAATTTCTAACTTCCGTGTGTTTCTGGCCCTATTATGCAGTGTGGCTACACCAACACAATCGAGACGGGCTGTTTTCTCGGTAACCCACCATTGAGACAACCGGAACGAGGGGTCGGACTTTTCAAAATTCTCATAACCCACGACCCGGACCTCCAGTCACACTTTTCAAATCTTTTCTCATGACCAAGACCTGAAACAGCCGGAACCCACATCTACCAACAAAGTTGATTTTTCATAATGCCTGGCCTACGAAGCTTCGCGTGTTTTCTCACCTCCGTCCCCACCCCCGCTTTGACCTAGTTCGATTTGAGCCACCATCTATGGGAACCTAGCCCTCCAGGGCTTTAGTACCCTCCACTTTTTGTGGAAGAGTTTCAGCTGTTTCAGCCATCGGTTTCAGAGCTTCAGCCCCCTCTTTTTCCAGATCTGTGACCTCACTTCCAGATCCATTGAAATCAGCCTCTTTTCCTTTCAAATCACCTCTTGTCGTTTTGTTTGGACCTCCTTTTAGGACCTCCTCCCTCTCCTTTCCGGTTTTTGCTGATTTCCTCCCTTTTTCTAGCCACCTTGCCTCTGTCTCTTGACTGTGATCTGCACCTCTTTTCAGCAGCTTTATCCTTTAGATCCCTGTCCCTTTTGACCTTAGATCTATTGGCCTTTTTCCGTGTGTTTTGCCTAGATTTTTCCCATTCTTTTTAGATTAGTTTTGAGAGACCCGCCTTCTTGGGTTATATAGATGCACAAGTAGCTGTTAATTTTATGTTACTTCATCATTATATACTGTTCTCTGCAGATTTATTTTCAGTTACACATCACACTTTTTTCTTGCTCTCAAAACGGAAAGGGTTTAAAAATTAAAATTAACGCATGCCACACCCTGACCCTAAGTGAAGAAGTGCCTGGTTAACACTGCCTGGCACAGACTCTAAAATCAATTGTCACTGCACCTTTTCTGCCCTTGACCTCACTTGATTCTGTCCCTTTCTGCCCTTGTTGGTTTCCTTCTTCCCGTCATCATTGCACCCCCAAGGCGCCTTTCCCGGAGACTTCTTGGCCTTCACCCTCAGTTTCCGGTCGATCGACCTGCTCCGTCTCGCCGTCATCGAGCCAGCCCTCCTCTGAGTCCACACTCTGACTCCTCTCCTGATTCATTGGGTTCTCCTTCTCCTCCTGTTTCTCCCCCTGTCACCTTCACTATGTCTGGTCTAGGGCCTAACGCTAGTGGTGCTCCAGGCCCTAATGCCAAACCTGCTACTAGCGGAACCGCCATAGGAACTACCTTGGCCATACCCTTGCTGCCGTACATTGCAGGCCTCAGCCTCCCCGATTTCAATCAGTTGATCAATGACCCTATCTGCCATGATGTTGGTTGGCCTGCTATGCCAACCAAGCTCCCCTCCGACATCCCTAAGTTCGAAGGCCTTGCTGGAGAAGATCCAACCAATCATGTCTGATCTTTCCACGTGTGGTGTTCCTCCAATTCCATTACTGATGACCCCATCCGTCTTCGTTTGTTCCAACGCATGCTTACCGACGAAGCTTCTAAATGGTATGTCGACCAAGCCACCTCTTCCCATACTACCTTTGCGACCCTTGCCCAAGACTTTTTATCTTATTTCCAGCTCCCTCTCCGATACGATACTGGCACGGAGCTCTTGACTTCATTCAAGAAACCTCTTCAACCTGCCTTTCTGCCCATGTTCAGGAATGGCGACGAAGACGGAGCTTATGTCGAGCACCCCCCTTCGAAGATCGAGTTTACATGGACTGGTTCCTTCGAACTCTCTTAGCTCCTATCGGCAAAGATGTCGCCTCTCACTTTCCTCAAACTGAAGAAGCCGCCCTCCAAATAGCCTTGAAATATGACCTGATCTACGCTCAATCTGGTTATGTTTATACCGTTCTTCCTGACCTCCCCAGGCCTGGCGGCGCTAACCCCCCGGGGGCATCTCATTCCGCCGACGGTATCGTTGGAGCCCTTTCCCATCCGTACGCTCAACCTTATATGGGCTATGGTCTCCCTCAAGGAGGGGCCAGAACCTCTAGCACTCTTCCCCCTCCCGGTAGCATGTATCCAGGATACGGCATGCCTCCTCCTTTTGCCCAACCTCCTGCTTACCTCAATGTTTCCCAACCCCACCATTACCCTTATCCGCAGCCTGGTGCGACAGCTCCTCCAACATATGCGCTTCCATCTCCCTTGCCTCCTCAAAACCCGCAACAACACTTACAGCCCCCTCCAGGGCAAGTATTTGCACAGCAGGGCGTGACTAATCCCCCTTCTTCTCAAAGAAGGCAGAGAGGCAATCAAAACCAATCTGCCCCTGGTACCCGTGGACCCAATCCTGGTGTGGACCCTAACACTGTCAACCAGCAACAAGGCACTCAGCCCAAGCCAGACAGGCTGCTTCACACAAATAAGCCTTGTTCGTGTTGCGGTGTTTATGGTCATTACACCCACGATTTTCCCCTCTTACCCCAGATGCGGTAGATGTGGGAGTCTCAAGCCACATTTCACGGAAAACACGCCTCCCCTCATGCTCCTCCTAATGTGGCCACTACCCAACCGGATGTGTTTACTGATCCTTTCCCTCAACAAGGATTCATGGCTACCCAACCACCTGACGGGCGGGTCTCCACTCCCCCTTCCATTTCTGGTTCCTCCGACTACTAGATCCTCATGATGAATTCTGATCCATCCCCCACCGTCGACCTTCACCTTCAACCTCGGTCTTGCCAGTACCCCAAGCCTCCTGCTCAGTCTGCCCCCGAGCCACCTTCTTCAGGTTCTACAGAGCCTCTTTCGACGTCCAGTGGCCCCTTACATATCCCTTAACCCAAATTTGAGGTTCATACCAATATTCCTAAGGGACCATTACGTCGAAATGCTGCTTCCGGTCGAGCTGCTCATTCGTATAGCATAGTATATGATTTGGCACAATCTCCTGCTACCATTTCCACACTGGAACTCCTCCAGTCGTGCCCTTCCCAAAAGAAGGCTCTACTATCTGCCATGGGCGTTGTAGATCCTGCTGATGACCAAATGATTGTTTTCGACGCCACTCAATCGGACCATCCTCCTCTTCCTCCTTCCGTCGCCTTCCAAATCCCAATCAAAATCCGAAACGCCAACATTTCCTAGTGTATAATTGATGAGGGGGCATCCACCTGCGTGAGGTCTGCTTCGGTTTGGAAGAAACTCGGATCCCCTGAGCTGGCCCCTTCCACGATCACCCTTCGAGCCTGGGACGGCCATGCCTCCCAGCCCATTGGCCTGTTTCGTAATTGTCCTATCACCCTCGCCGATAAGACTTTTTACGTTGACGTCGAAGTCATAGACGCCCCGCTAGATTACAACATTCTATTGGGGAAAAGCTACACCTATGCTATTTCTACTGTCCCATTCGCGGTTTTCCGCAAGATGTCTTTCCCCCATAATGGAAAGATAGTCACTATTGACCAGTTGACGTATCATGAGACAAAATCTCAGACCTCACCTGAGATGACCATATCTTCTATAGCCAACAAGAAAACTGTTGATTCCTTGACCAGTGTCTCCCCCGGCGTCTACAAATACTCCTCTTTTCTCAAAACCTTCCCTGGTATTCCTCCTCCCATCTCTGACCCCAGCTCATCGAATGTTTGCATGATGCAATTGTCCCGGGCTGCTCTCAAGAAACCTGCTTCGGCTAGTCAGCGACCTTGCCCTCCGCAACCTGCTCCTAGCCCTTCACCTGCAGTTGGTAGTCATGAGCCTCTTTATCCTCCTGGCATGGTTCATCCAAGCCTTAGCCATTTAGGAGCTGTCCCACCTGGCCATTACCCCTCTAGTCAGATATTGTTCCTAGCTCCCCCACCAGGAGTGTACATGGTACCGGTCATGGCCACCCTCTCTCTTCCTAACTTGACCCTGGGGATTCCCATCTGGTACCATGATCCTCCAGCGGCAACCCCGCCTGGTCAACCCAAACCTTATATTGCTTTGACCCTGGTTCAACCGGTCCCCATGACTTCTCCCACTGCAACAGTGCCTCAGTCACCTCAACAGGAACTGCCTCCTGTTGCGACCGCTTCGGGTAAGAAGGGCAAAGCTTGCAAGGGGGATTCAAAGGAGAAGGGTGCTCTGACAAACCCTGCCCCTCCTTGGCCTCCAAAGCATACCATCCAGTGTGCTTTGTGTGATTTTTTCGGCCACGCCACCCATATCTGTCCTGAATTGCTTCATCTCAAGCCCATGGTTAATGTCACGTTCCCTGAGTCCACGGTCTCAGCAGCCACTGTTCCTTTCGCAACCATGCTCAAGAACCCAAATAATATTCACACCAACCACCCCTGTGCTTTGTGTGATCTCCATGGCCATTACACCCATCTTTATCCCCGCCTCGAGCATTTCCACCCCTCTCTAGCCGCGGTCCACCAATTCGAGGCCAAGCACAATGAGTCCACCTCTCCCCTATTTGCACATTCTGTTTCAGTAGAAATACCAGATATGATGGCTCCCATTGACATTCCCCCTCCTGATGTCGAGATGACGGATCCTTCGTCCAGCATTTTCTACCTATCATCATCCATGAGACCCTCGGGGAACATTCCATCTAAATCCTCCCCTGTTGTTTTGCTTGACCTTCCTTTAGTGATCATCTTGGGCTCAACATCAGTAGATCCTTTATCTACTTACTCTTCGGTCACCCCTTGTGATGATGCGCATGTGAAACTCTCTTCTCATGATGATGATTCAGGTCACTTCACCACGTCAGGTGGTCTTTCTTCCACCAGTCACCCCATATTCTATCACAATGACGACATTATGGAAAAAATTCCCACCCCTGACTTTATATATTCCCCCTTACATCGAACCCATGCGTTCACACCACATCCACCTTGTGGCCATTACATTGAAACCCAACGTTTGGGTAAGGGGGCACCCACATTTGAGAGACCAAGAGAAACAATTCTCCACAACTCTCCTAGTGTATCTAGTCGTGTTGAATTTAGTCCTAGTATTCTTCCACATTTAGAAGAACCTCTAGAGTCCCATATCACTTCAGATCACTCTAGGGATGATACCCCTTATCGTTCCCTCATCTTACATCAGCAACCTAGTCTCTTAGACATTATTGTTGACCAACCTATAGCTTTTCTATGAGAGCATCAGTTCATTATCTCCAAATCCTCTTTTTGGGATAGTGACACCAGGTATGCCAACTCGGAAACTTAAATTCCATTTGATCCCTATATGCAGTACCAAAAGAGATTGGTAATCCTCCATTGCCTTTCTCAAACTGCATAACCATAACGAGAACAAATGGCACACCACATCATTTAAATGTGTTTAGATTCCCATTTTTCTAAATACATTTTGGCATGACCACACCATGCTCCGGGGCACCTATGCCCCTCAACCATAACCCTCCTCACCTTGTTTTTGGAGAGGAGGTTGTCTTACCAATCGAGTGTGAAATCCCTTCCCTTCATCTGGCTGTTGAACTTCTCCCTGACACCCAACCTCTAGAACAACGACTTATCATGCTTGAGCGTGCCTCTGAAGACCGCCGTGTTGCATTGCAAACCATAGAAGCGGCCAAGAAACGCACCAAAGCTCAATATGACCAAAAAGTCCAGCCTCGTCCTTTTCACGAAGGTGACCTTGTTCTAGTATATGACCAGGCCCATGATGTCCTTGGTCACGGGAAGTTCGACTCATTATGGCTAGGCCCTTACGTCATCAGTAAGGATCTTGGTAAGGGGGCATACCTTTTAGAGGACTTCGAAGGCAATCCTCTTCCTAATCCTCGCAATGCACTCTATCTTAAGAAATATTACCCTTAGCATTTCCCTTTTGAGATGCGTGTTTTATTTTCTGTTAGATAGCCAACATCTTTTTTGTACTTTCATCCTTCACCAGGACCTATTTTTTCCAAGAAGGGCCACTTCACCTCCACTTTAAATCAAATTTCCTCACTTATGACACTTGTACTTGGGGCACCACTTCGCCTCCATACTTGTCCATGTTCGTGTTGATTTTCGTCATGAGTTCCCACCTTGTACTCATGTTTTCATGGTCCCCCATTGGGCCTTTACTGTGTGGCAGCACCATCGAGTCGCCCTTGTTTAGAGCATCCAAGTTGAGTCATCATCGCATTCATGGAGTCTATCCCGAGTCCCTTTGTACCCTGCTATAGTCCTCCATCCTTCATTGCTTGGTCTCTCTCTTGTGTCGCACATTATGGCCTTCAGTCCCACTATCCCCTATCCCTTATGATATTGCGTCAGTCGCTGCCATGTCATTCATGCCCTTTATGCTCTAACAAGGGAAGTCGTCCATTCGCTACTCAGTCCCTTCCATTTCACCATCATCATTAGTGTCAGTCTGTCCGTCGCTCTACTATTTTCTCTCGTGCCGTAGTTGAGGATCTCTCATTGCCTCACCTATGGCGGACCTCCTTTTGTCGACATCAGCTCATTCATTCCAGAAGCCAAGTCTAGAGGGCGGTGTACCTTGGTTCCAGCTTCCACTCTTGTTCGGTGCCTCGGATCAGGCAAAGGGATCTCTCATTTCCCTTTGACTTGATTGTTTCTCCACTCCAGCTCCTTTCAGCATGACCGAGATCCGTATACTTGATGGTTCAGTGATACAACAGCAACTCTTGATGATCCCTGGGTGTGTGTGAGATGTCTCAACCCTCATGAGGGGGTGGCCCTGCAGGTAGCCCCCCACATACCCAGATGACCTCCTCCTTGCAGCCTTCGATGTAGCTCCAGATATTTGATGATGTTGGCCTTAGCCACTTGTAGCGCCTCTTTGATTTGCATGTATCAGTCAGATTTTGTGAGCCCTTCCCCATTTACAGGGGGCATTTGGGTTGTATTTGTATCTCATGTACTCAGATATTATTGTACAAGTCCTGGCTGTTATCCCAGGCACATCATGTATGTGGGATTCCTCATTGTATTTTTATCTGGTTCATGATTATGCCAGCTGTACTTTATGGTTCGGTCCCTTGTTTACTGGACACACTATTCTTTTGTACTTTGTCTCGGCGGGCATAGGTATGCCTCCCCCGCCGCCTTCAGCACAGGTACCCTCTCATAAAAAGAGACTTGTTGCACCTGCGAGTCTCGTCTCCTCTGGGTCTAGTCCTTCAGCACACTATCTACCTCACCTTTCTCTCTCTGACTTCCCTTTTGTTGTCTAGTGATCGAGTTCTTACAACGTACTTCGGTCATACGATTTGCTCCTGACACTCGCACTCTGGGGGGCAATCTGTTACACCATTTTTTGGTCATCTAACCTATTATCATTAGATGGACCCAAGTACACCATGTAAGACCAGTTTTACCCTAAGTAAAATTGCCTTCACTATGTTAAATAACTTAATAAACCACATTTATTAGGTTATTTATGGTCTAAACAGAAAACCCCAAAAGGAAATATTAAACAAACCTATATTTGTTTGATTTTCCTCATGGAATAATTAATTAAACCATAATTTAATTATTATTCCCGGTCATGTTTAACCCAAAATCAAAGAAATTAATTAGATAAACCTTTATTTATCTTATTATTTTCTAGGAATAATTATTTAAACCTTATTTAGATAATATTCCTTGTTAAATATGACCAAATCACCCACAAATAATTAAATAAATCACTATTTATTTAATTATCTTTCAAACACTTCCTTAAATAATTAAATAAATCATTATTTATTTGATTATCTTCTAACCGCTTCCTTAAAAAGATAAATAAATCATTTATTTATTTATTTTTGACAAATCAAGGGATTTGACCCAAGTCAAATACCTTTTCCCTTCAACAAATATAATAAAATATTCCATAAAAGGTGGATCTAGATTTGGTTAACATTATTTTAATCATGCACCAAGATCTAGAATGACCCAATATTTTGTTATAAATGGGAGGGTTCTTCCCATCATTCTTCACCTTTTGTTGCCTATTAGATCACTCTGGATCTATACACTTGGTCCCATTTTTCCATCATTTGTTTTGTGAGCTCCCATTGAGCTCTATTCTTTACATTGGGTTTTCTACACCAACAAGAGAGAGAAATCTTAGATTTGATGTGCTAAGGACTTCCAAGAACCCATCCCACTGAGGAGAATTGGATACGCCTTCTTGTTTTCCTCCCAGGTGCCCAATTAATATAAAAATTATTTCAAAAATTGTTCCTGTCTTGTCTATTGGTATATGGAGAAAACCCTTGTTTTTACTGCTTAATGTCTTTCCATGCATAGATCTGGTGTTTTACAGCTCTTTTCTTGTTTAACTAACCGCAAATCTGAAGATATTGGCAGCCACTTTTGTTGTTAGGGCTATTAGTTATGCGTAGCTAAAGTGGTCCTTTTTCGTACACTTCGACAAAGGATTCATACTAACACCAATCCAAGGAAATATGATACATATAACATCAAGATATTAATGAAATAACCCTAATCATAAAGTTACTAGCATATATGAAGAACAAGCTATATATAACGCTCATCAACAACATGTAACCTAATCATCAAGCTAACTATCATACCAAAAAAATAAATTAACATATAACATGATCATCAACAATGTATAACATAGTCATTGAGCTAACTACAATTTAGCATATTCATCAATTTCATATAACATAATCATCAAGGTAATACCATGCTTTACTAACTGACACATGTACATATGATCACAATAATTAACTAGCATGTATCATGTTTGTAACCATAACATAAATAAAATGACATGCATACACCTAACCACAGTAATAGTAGAATGACAAACATATAAGTAATCCTAATTCTTAAAAAAACCATGAATCACATACCTACATGCCAAGCATACAACTTCTATGACAATCTTCTCTTGCCGCACGACATTCAATGTGGCAACTTTACTTTGATGATTTTTATCTCCCACTCTATCTCATCCAACACATTACCTTCACAGCGTACCAATACCATTGTGATGGCCTAATTGCATACAATGACCTTATTCACAACAAACTCAACTAAACCAATGCAAAGTTTACCATATTCACTGACTTGACATGTATAACCAACCATGAAGGACCAATGCATGTTAACCATATAACCTCACACAAGAAATCATACTTGGAAAACATACAAAAATGACCAATATGTGACCTAACATAAAAAATTAATGCATGTACAATGTGTAACAACAAGTAAGCCAGCGTGCATGGAAAATGGACAATACATAAGCAGGAAAACCACGTAACCAATCATACATTCATGACGACATGTTGACAACAACATCATGAGCACTTCCATGGCGACACCACTGCCACCGTGGCCAAGACAACATGAATGCAACAAGCACATATAAATAAAAATCATACTAAAAACATATGCAACCAGCATAAATGCATGAACAACACACTGCCCATCTAGTCGAAGGGTTGAACAATGCTCTAATACCAATCTGTGGTATCATATATCACACAATGAGAAAAAAAAAACAAACACCAACATCATGCATACACAACAAATTCATAGAACATAAGCATGAGTAAAATGTATGCAATTGATATGTATGCACGACAAACACACACAACCCAATGAGAGCACAACCACACTATGATACCACCCTCTTCCCACATCTACAAAACTAGCCTACCAAACGGGGTAAAAAGATAATGAGAGGATACTAATATGATATTGAACCTCCTAGATGACCTTAAGGAAGTTAAATCGATGTAAACACTAGAAAGAGACCCTATATTGTATCATTGACACCCCCAAGGGGTAACCCAACCTCACAAGGTCCTTTTCCCTGAGGTGCAACTACTTGTATGGTCCCTTGAGGCTGATCTGTGGGCTTATAAGGGAAAGAGAGGGGATATATACCCTAGATCCATGAGCTATACTTTTCGGGCTAGCAGCTCAAGCCCAAACTATAAACATTTTTTCCTGACTCCTAGATTTCTGCCACATTTTCAACCTCTGAGCCCAGGTCACTGCCCAAAAATCCATGTAACTTTAGGAGATGTTAAATAACATTTAAAAAAACATAGGGAATAAATCACATCAACCAAAACTCATCAGACCCAGCCTAACCATGGCAATAATTTCTTCAAACATGTCACAAACATAGCATCTACAGGTATGAATAATAGATTTAAACAAAGTGGTCTATTTCTTATCTGAGAATGGCTAAGAAGGATTTCTCCCCCACATCATATGCTATCATATAATAAATTCTACCATAAATACATGAAATATTCATTTATAGATAAAAACATGAATAGATCCAAACATCATCACTGATCGAATACATGCTCATAACAAGCATAATAACAAAATAAATACAATGGATATAATAGAAATGAAATCCATACATAAACTAGTGTATTTTCATACCGAATATCAGATGAATGAGCTCTACATTACTGAATGTAAAAACCAAATGGAGATGGGACTTCCATGTTCCACTTGACCAAGGTTTGGCTAAGCCAAGCCTCACTTCAACTAATCACCCTCGTCCCATATTCCAAGTATGAATGTGGGACTTTATAAAAAACATCAATCAACATGAAACGAAGGCTCTAGAGACCAAATCGTCTCAACCCCAAAATAGTGATTCCACCTCATTATTGGGCATCAGTAATCATCACGGATTAGTCTCTATCAAAGATTTTACAGGGCTCTAGAGTGTTTTTTCGAGCCAAGACTCCAGGACTAGTAACTCAACCCCAACTGTTTTCGAGGTCCATATTGTTTTTCCAGCCAAGGCTCTAGGACTATTAAATATTCCCTCCTAGGGCTCCAAAAAAAATTTCCAACCAAGGCTCCAAGACTATTAACTCAACTGAACAGTTGTCCACTGGGCTCGAGAGAGGTTTTCGAACCAAGGCTCCAGGAACGAATAAATAAACCCAACATCTAAAGGAATCATGAGAACCAACTAGAAAACAATCAATGGAAATAAACTCATAATCACCATGGATATCCAGGAAATCGAAATGCTAGGAAAATCGACATGCATACACCATGCATGCAAAAAGTTGTGAGGAAATCATACATGTAACTCGGTACCTACACTCAGAACCTAATATAAATGTTGATATAGATGTCCTCTTCCACTTTCCTCCTTTTCCTTTATTTTCTTGATCCAAATCTCCAACTATGCCTCACTCTGCTAGAGTTATCCAAGAATAATATAAGTGCTCAAGAGTATGAGAGAGAGAGAAGAGAAGAGAGCTCCAAAATTACAGTGAGCAAAATATTACCAACTGATCTTCAGAAGCCTTTTTATTAATGATGCCTCTATTTTTTTCATTTTCCATTATTTTCCTTCATTTTCATCCTCACATGCAACCTGTGACCTTTCACCTTCATTTTCTCCTAATTTCCATTATCTCCATAAATAAAATGCCAATTAGTTCCTCATGCCTTTTCCAAAGCCTTTTCCATTGCCTTTTCCAATTTTCTAGCCATAATAAACCGAATGAACACTCGCTAGGATTTTTTCCCACAATTCATCTTGGAATACGTCTCCCATCGACCATGGTCTTATATATTTTTCACATGAATGTTTTTACGAAGGTTTTTACACTATTCATGCACAATGATTTTTTAAGTCTATAGAAAAATTGTCTGCTCACATGTTGTCAGTTTTGGGAGATTTTAGTGATACATAAGCATGTTATTGATTTTTTGAAAAATACATGTTGATTTCCCAATAATTGTTTAACTATATTGGAATGTACGGAATGTGTTGATTTCTAAGATATATTAAACGATTAAAAAAAACATCTTTTCACAAGAAATTTTTGATATTAGTAGTGGGCGGTATACATCAAAATTGATTTAACTAGTTAGCCTCTTGAAGCATATGAAATTGAAAAATGAGTTGAATAGATACTATTTTGTTAGAGTATTCTTCATTTACTTGATCTAGAGAAAAATGGCTAGAATTAATGGAGTATTAGATTTTTTTTAAAATGTGATACAATATACTACTGAAATCATAGCAAAAATCAATAGGGAAACTCTCTTGGATATTGGAACCTTAGCTTAAGTCACAGGTACAATGAGAAGAGATACAACAACACAGACATCATTCTGAAACTAATTTTTTCTAGAACATTTAAAAATAATCCCATTATAAACAATAATATAAAGTTTATGTTTACTCACATGCAGATGCAAAAGTTCAGCTCGCACTTCTCAATCCCATCATAAGACCTTGGGAAGATATTGTAAGCAACAAGCACATAACAGGTCTTTCATATGACAAGGAGTTTTCCTGTCATATTCCATACTATTCCAACCCAATTCAATTTTAAAGTGTGGGGTTTCTTCATGGTGGTTCACCTTCACCTGTTCCAGATTCTCCTCCTACACATTCACAGCAAAAAGTTGCTAAATTCCAACAATGTGACCAAGTTGGCTATATGAAATATCATTGTTTTGATCTTCATCCATGTGTGAAATTTCATAGAAGCACTCACTCTTCAAAGAGATGCTTCAGAAATAAGCCTCTTGTAAGAACAAAGATTCATATGGATCACCTCTTGGAAATCGGAATCAATAGCCAGGAAGATTTTTTAGTCATATGTTAGAATCTATTCTATAATATTAAAATGACCTGTAGCTGAATTTTCTCCGTCTTCTCACATTGTATCTGACAATAGTGGAAGTCATGGTAATATACAAGCTTCAAAGCCACATCAAGAGAGTCTAAGCCACAACCTTCGATACCATATTCAGAGTTGTAGCCAGAGACAAAGATTCCCTTGAGAATTCCTCTGGTTGGTTGTCAACCTTAAAATGTCTATGTGGGGTTGTGACCTCCATTTTCTGGTTGATCTTCTCCCTCTCCAAATAATTTGGGACACTTCCTCTAGTAGAATACTTCAACTTCTTAATATTTTTGGAAGATTTATAGGAAGTTAATTAAGCATTCAAGAGTTGGTGTTCATCCTTAAACCATCGCAAGTTGAGACTTCCCTTTTAAGGTTTAGGTTCACCTTTTTTATGTAGTTTTTAGACCTCCCTTTTCTAGGTTGAAGATATCCCTCTTTAAAGCCTTAGGAGAACCTCCTATAACATAAGACTTCAACTTCTTGCCAGATTTGGAGGAGTTCCGAAAGCTGCAATAAGAATTCCTATGTTGGTGGTCAAACTTAAACCACCTCCTTATGCCAAGATTTCAGAGAGCACATTCAAAATAATGTTGTCGTGTAATTTTTCAAATTTTGTATTACAACTCTTTTATTAGACTGATACATACCCCTTTGGATTAAGGGGGGGAATGTTGAACACCTAATCCTCTTAGGGTTGGTGGGGAATGTAAACAATCAAAGGGATTCCAAAGTAACACTTGGTATGTGAAGAAAAAGGGTCAGAAGGAATTTTTTAAAAGGAGAATTAGTCAAACCAAAAGGAACCACAAAAAATTCATAATGCCCATACCCGGTCCTCAAATTTCTCCTAGGAATATCCTCTTCTTTGATGCGCATTTCATGATATTCAGATCTCACATCAATCTTCAAAAACATTGTTTCTCCCTTAACTGATCAAGAAAGTCATCAATCCTCGACAACAAATACTTTTTCTTGATTGTTACCTTGTTTAACTATATGTAATAAATGTTTAGCCTGAGAGTACCATCCTCATTTTTCAAAATTAATACTGGTGCACCCCACATTGATACACTTTCCCTAATGTATACCTTATCAAGAAGTTCCTTCAACTGCAACTTTAACTCTACTAACTATGGAACTCTAATCCTATACAACACATTTGATGTTTGTGTTGCCCCTGGTACCAACTCAATAGAAAAATATACTTCCATGTGAGGAAAAACCATTGAAAACTATGTTGGAAACACATCTTCAAACTATTGTAACAACGATTTCCTTCTTAATATGTCTGCATCCTCATCATCCTTACCTTTATCACTAGAAATATGCACTGTTGTTGTGGGAAAATCTACCATAATGTCTAGGTTGAGGGATTGGTAGATCCCTATATTACTATTACAGTCCCTTATTTTTGCTAGTGTAACCCCCTTATTGTTATCTTTGTACCCTTATAACCCCCATATTGTTATTATTGTGCCATTACATTATTATTGTTAGCTTGGCTAGGATTACATTATGGCCCCATGAACTCCTATAGAAAGGAGGTTTTTTCATTTTTATGATCCAAGAATTGTTCATTTATGTAATGTATTGGAGGTTTTTTCATTTGTATGATCCAATAATTATTCATTTATGTAATTTATTGGAGGTTTCCCCCTCGAAGTGTTTGATTTCTAAGGCGTTTATCTCTCTGTTATTCTATTTTTGGAGTTTGTTTCATAACATTTGGTATCAAAGCTTTGGATTTTAGGGTTTTTCTACTCCAAACAGGTCATCGTGGAATTTTCTCTATAATTTTTTTTCTACAAAGTTTCAGAAGCTCTAATTTTTATAGAGAGAATCTAAAATTCTGAGGAACGTCTTGTAAAAATTTCAGATCTTGGTTCGCAATATTTGCAGAGATATGATCTGTGGAATTTAGGGTTTTTTAAGGCTCCCAAATTTCACCTAAAACAGGTCATCATGGCATTTGCGCTATAATTATTTTTATACGAAGTTTCAAAAGATGAACTTTTTACAAATTCAAGCTAAAATCTAGTGGAACTTCCTATATAAATTTGAGATCTTGGTTCATAATATTTTCGGCAATATCATCTATGGAAGTTAGGGTTTTTTTAGGCTCCCGAATTTCATCTCAAGGAGGTCACCGTGGGAAAATAGTTATAACTCTCTCTCTAACTGTAAAATTAGAATTATGTAAAAAGTGGCCACAAGTACACAGACTGCAGTTTCCTATTTATCAGTTTCAGAGCTGAAGGAGGAAACAAAGACACATGGCACATCGTACAAGTTTTCTCTACTGAACCAACCATAATTAATTCATTGTGGGAGATTAGGCATTACTTTATCTTGGATAATCCAAATAACGTCATACCTATGGCATTCTAAATAATATTTAGAGTGCTACTATAGGGCCAAATTTCATATTTCGAAGATCCGAAATCACACAGATAATTTAATTTCAATATCGAGCTCCTCAAAAGCAAGAAAAAGGTGTGTATTTGTTTTTTCCGATTTGCACGTCTTGTTTGAAGAATCAGTTTGAATTGATTCCAAGGGAATATTTTAGAATATATATTAGTATTGGGTTCTAAAATTCAATCCTAAAAATAATTCAACACCCATTAAGCCTTCAGAAGTCTCTACAATGGCTCATGAAGATGAAGAAGTGAAACATGAGATATAAAAATTACAAGAGAAAGTGCACCGAATTTCGCTCTTGCAAAGAGAAACAAAAAAAGAAATAGATGTTTTGAAGAAAAGCGTGGATGCTACGATGGATGGTTTGAAGAATGGTATGGAAGAGAAAATGGAAGGTCTGAAGGAATACATGGAAGGTTGGAAGGAAATTTTGTCAAATTTGATACAAGAAATGATTCCTAATGGTGAAAAAATAGGAGAGGAAATTCATGGTGAGAACAAAATAAATGTTAATTGTGATTTCATAAACTCTAACGTTGGATTGAAGAAACACCATATTCCAAATATGGATATGAGGAAGTTTGATGGCAAGGATCCCATAACATGGATACTACAAATGTAGCAATATTTTGATCTCAATAATGTGCAAAACACACAAAAGGTACGTATTGCAACTTTACATTTAGAAATAAATACATTTGTATGGTATCAATGGCTTTTCTCTCGTAAGAAAATTATCACTTGGTCAATTTTTATAGAGGAAATGACAGCACATTATGAGGATGCAAATAGCAACACCTTCTTTAGCCAATTGATAAATCTAAAACTAAAGGGTTTAATGGCGGAGCACATTGAGGACTTCCAAAAATTTAATATAAGGGTAACTGATATTCTAGAGGAAGACAAGATTAATGTCTTCATAGGGACTTTAAAGGATAACATCCAACATGAAGTTCATGTTTGGGAACCTAATTCATTCGAGAAGGCATTCAGGTTGGAAAGAAAAATTGAATGTAAAATTATGGTGAAGAGGAATCCTACCACTCACATCTATAAAGATGGAAGTGTTGCTACTCCTAGAATACCACAACCTACATGGCTGACATCACAGAAATTGGAAGAAAAAAGAGAAAAACGGATGTGTTACATCTTTGATATCAAATACACAAAATTTCATAAGTGTGCTCAGAAGAAATTATTTTACATAGATTGTGAAGAGGAGGAAGAAAATTAACAAGAAACTTCAAAAGAAGAGGATATACACTGGGATTCAACCCTAGAAGAAGAAGAAATGAGTCTGACCATATCGTGTACTGCATTGGCTGGTATTACCACTCCTCAAACTCTCAAGATAGAAGGACATATCAAGAAAAAAAAGGTAATAGTGTTGATTGATTTAGGTAGTACACATAATTGTATTCATTGTACGGTAGCCAAGGAATTGAATTGTTTCCTATACCTAGCACCAGAATGCCAAGTGATGGATGAAAATGGAGGAACTATATACGGCCCTGTAAAATGCCATAATATCAAGCTAGCCATAGGGAAATATGTATTTAATATTCCAATGCTTTCCATCCCAATGGGAGGTGACGATGTTGTAATAGGAGTATAATGGTTACAATATTTGGGGATGGTAGCTTTTAATTTTCAATAACTTTTCTTGAATTTTTTTCAGAAGGAAAGGAAATTGAATTACAAGGTATTGCAGGGAAGCTAGGAAATATAATAATCTCTAATTTCATGACAAATCTTCTGAGGAAAGAACAACGAGACGTAATTGCACAGTTATTCTCACTAGAAGTTCCAATATGAAAATAATCTGTTTCTCCAGATCTCCAAAAAGCCTTGGACAATCATTCCAAGGTGATTGAAACACCCAAAGGATTCCCACCTATTTGTGATCATGATCATGCTATTCATTTGATTCTAGGAATTGTTCCTCTAAACATCAGGCCTTACAGATATCCTTATGTCCAAAAGAGTGAAATTGAACGTATGATTGTAGAAATGTTAGAGGCTAGTATAATTCAACCTAGTCAAAGTTCTTTCTATGCTCCAGTAGTATTGGTGCACAAGAAGGATGGATCATGGTGCATGTGTCCATATTATAGGGAGGTCAATAAGCTCACTATTAAATATGAATTTCCTATTCATGTGATTGATGAATTACATGGAGAAATTTATTTTACCAAGTTCGATCTCCATTTAGGATATCATCAAATTAGAATGAAGACCGGAGATATTCTGAAAACAAAATTTCGAACTCATGAAGATCATTATGAATTTTTGGTCATGCCTTTTGGCCTTACCAATGCACCTTCTACATTTGAATGGTTGATGAATTCCATTTTCAAACCCTTCCTTATAATTTTTTTTAAAGTATTTTTTGATGATATATTAATCTACAGTAGGTCTTGGAAGGATCACATTGAACATGTTGAAAGGATGCTCAAACTATTGGAGGAGAAACAATTATATGCAAAAACATACAAATGTTTCTTTGGAGTACAAGAGGTGGAATATCTGGGTCATATTGTATCTCATAAGCGTGTTAAGGTAGAACCTAAAAAAATTAAAATTATTAAGGAATGGAAAGTCCCCACAACCATAAACAAGTTGCATGGATTTCTCGGGTTAATAGGGTATTATCGAAAGTTTTTGAAGAATTATGGGAAAATAGTTTCACCTCTAACAACATTATTTAAGAAATATACATTTTCATGGACTGATGGAGCAACTAAGGCCTTTGAACATCTTAAAGAGGAAATGTGCCTAGCACCAGTATTAGCTATGCCAAACTTTAGAAAAACCTTTTATTGTGGAACATGATGCCTCAAGAAATGGAATTGGTGTTGTTTTAATGCAAGAAGGAAGACTCGTTGCTTTTGAAATTCGTCCAATCAAAGGAAAGTATTTACAAAAGGCTATTTATGAGAAGGAAATGTTGGCAATACTACATGCATGAAAGAAATGGAGACCTTACCTAATGGGAATACACTTAAAGGTAAAAGCTAATCATGATAGTATTAAACACTTTTTGTAACAAAGACTATGTTCATAAGAGCAGCAAAAATGGGTCACAAAGATGTTGGGTTATGACTTTGAAATCAGCTACAAAAGAGGGAAGTTCAATGTTGTTGCAGATGCACTCTGAAGAAAGGATGAAGAGGTGGAAGCATTTCTTTGTGCCATTTCTATTATCCAACAAGATTGGATAACCAAAGCAAGTGATGAATGGAATAAGGACGAATAAGTGTGGACACTCATTCAAAAGCTGCAACAAGATCCTAGTACATTTGATACATTTAGTTGGAAAAAATATTCCTTATGGTACAAATATTTCTTATATATTTGCAAGAATTCCCAACTAAACCAAAATATTATTTTGGAATTTTCCTCTTCTCCTTTAGCAGGACACTCGGGATTTTTAAAAATTTAACACAAGGTGAAGAAATAATTTTTTTGGGATGGCCTTAAATCTAATATTCAAAAATTTGTGGCGGAATGTTTGGTTTTCCAGAAAAATAAAGTTAAGACAATTAATACCCCGAGTCTTCTACAACCTTTATCAATTGCAAGTCAATGTTGGGAGGATATTTCAATGGATCTTATCACAGGTTTACCTAAGTCGAAAGGAAAGAGTGTCATAATGGTGGTAGTTGATACACTTACCAAGTATGCACCCTTTTGTGCATTATGTCATCCATTTAAAGAAGGTATAGCTACTACTTCATTTATGGAAAAAATTCAAAAGCTACATGGAAACCAAGAGATTATTGTAAGTGACATAGATCCCATTTTTACAGGAAATTTTTGGATGAAATTATTTTATTGTTTGGGCACTCAACTAGCTCATAGCTCATCTTATCATCTTCAATCCGATGGTCAAATTGAGATAGTGAATAAATGTTTGGAAGGATATATTTTTTGTGTTGTATATGATAAGCAAGCACAATGGGTCAAGTGTTTACCTCTCGCTGAATGGTGGTATAACACTTCCTTCCATACCAAAGAAAAAATGACCACATTTATGGAACTTTATGGATACCATCCACCATCCATCACATATTATTTAACGAAAAATTATAGGGTTCAAGAAGTGGAATATCACATTGAGCATCAACACGAATTTCTCCAACTCTTAAAGGATAACCTAAATTTGGCACAAAATTAAATGAAACAATAGGTAGATCAACATCACAGTGAGAGAAGTTTTGATGTAGGAGACTAGGTATTTTTATGTCTACAACCATAAAAAAGAATGTCCCTCAAGCAAGCTAAGAAGGATAATCAATTATTGCCAAAGTACTATGGTCCTTAAAAGGTGTTGCAAAAGATTGGTACTATGGAATACAAATTGGATATTCCTACTTCTTCGTGAGTGCATCCAGTTTTCCATTTTTCATGCCTAAAGAAGGTTATAGGGGACAAAATTACAGTTCAAACAATATTTCCATAACTTGATGAGGAAGGGAAAACCATATTGGAACCTAAAGCAGTCACAAAAACAAGAACTGGACAGCTACGAAGTCGATCAATTTTAGAGTATCTCATCAAATAGAAGAACTCACCCACTGGAGGTTCCACATGGGAGGATGAGAATTTTATACATAAGCACCTGGAGCTACTCAAGCATTGAGGATAACACTTTTTTGGAGGAGAGGAGCATGTTAGGTCCCTATATTACTAGTATAGTCGCTTATTGTTGTTAGTGTAACCCCCTTATTGTTATTGTTATGCCCTTGCAACCATGATATTGTTATTATTGTGCCCTTACATTATTATTGTTAGGTCGACTATGATTACATTGTGGCCCCATGGACTCCTATATATAGAAAGGAGGTTTTGTCAATTGTAATATCTAAGAATTTTTCATTTATGTAATGTATTGGAGGTTTCCCCCTTAAAGTGGCTGATTTCTAAGGCATTGATCTCTCTCTTATTGTATTTTTGGAGTTGGTTTCATAACAGGGGCCTAACAGAGTGAAAGGCATAAAATCATAAGAAGCATACAAATTAAAAGTCCTAATTATTAAACTAGAAAACTAGGGATAGGTGACCTTAACCATATGTCCTATGTTTGAGGTCGACCTCATAGGGTGCAAACCCTAAGCTCTCTTCATGCTTCAAAACCTACAAATCACTTAAGACAAAACATAGAGACTAGTTGCAAATCATATATATCCTAAATGTCAGTATGTTATATAATATAAACTCATAAAACAATTAGGAAATAATGATTACAAGATCATTAACATGTTCATGAAACATTTAAGAACATGACATCAAGAATGAGACAAAGATTCTTTTATTGATATAGGTAAAAATAAAGTGGAGATATCACCTGAAACTAGCCATGGCTCTAAGCGAAACTACCCTCTGGATCCATGCAACCAAAGCCTCAACAATATTCTTCCATAAGAGATGCACAAATGATGTCACATAAATAGGGGTGATCATCACAAGGAAACAAGGGTTTCTTGAACTTGGTATGTGCAGGAGGTGCAAGGATAATCAGACTTGATCTAGGCTATAACAGGCTTTAGTATCAATAGAATTCTCTCTCCTCCCTTAGGCCTTCCCAATGAGGTGTATTTATACTTCCTCAAATCAGTTTTTCTATAAGGAAATAATTTGGCCACAGGCTGGTGTAGGTGGTTCTCAAGTAAAACCTATAAACCCTACCCAATTAATAGGGAGTTTATATATTTTTTTAATATTTTAAATTGTATACGAGGGTAAGATATGAGAGATCCCGAGTCTGCATGTGTAAAAGTAAGGGAAAAGTCACGTATGGAATTCAAAATAATGTTTTTAAAGAAGTTGACCAAGTCTGAAAGGAAAAGGCTGCCTTAGGCAAATGCATAAGACATCAAGTATATAAAGGTGATAAATGATGCTATAACAGATGCCCCATAATATATGAGGTCAGAAGGGGTACATGATGGTAAAAATGAATTATGTGCATAAGAAAGAATATTGCGAGGACTTGAGACGACTTCACTAGATTTCAGACTGCCAAAATGTAGTTAAAGAAATAAGAAATAAAACTCATGGATGAGACAGGGATACCCATAATCAGTGAAAGAAAATCATGTACGTATAACAAGTATGGAGAGGGTCCAATATGTATACAAGTATAGAAAAAAATTTAAAGAACAGTGAATCATCTGATCACTACCCCAAAAGTACACATCAAAATCATGTCCAAGTATCACATATAAAATACTGTTCAATGATGTTGCAAAGATATCTGATCACTGGAGTCACAACTGAATCTCCAAGTACCAAATCATAATTGGTTGAAAAAATGCATTAGGGGGATTTTGAGGTCTAAAATGCGCCTACTAAGAAAAATGTAGAACGAAAATAAAATTTATGAGAAACAATAGGATTAAAGATGATGATGTCAACCATGGGGGATGATTCACCATTTTTGGCGTTAAAAAAGTAAAAATATTAAAAAATAATAAAATAATGAAACTACTTTTTCAACTCATATTTTCAACTTATCTCCCAAATTGTTTACTCAAATTTTGAGCAATAGTACTCATTGGATGAAAAATTTAATTCTGCATCAAAGGAGTACCCATGTTGCATACTTGGATGGACCTTGATACATGAAAAATGAGAAATACATGAAAAAATGTTATTCCAATCACGTTTTTCATGTATTTCTCATTTTTCGTGTAGCCAAGTCGATCAAAAGTATACAACATGGGTGCTCCTTGGATGAGAAATTAAATTTTATATCCAACGAGTATTCCTGCTCAAAATTTGAGTAAACCCTTAGGGAGATAAGTTCAAAATATGAGTTGAAAAGTAGTTTTTCCTTTTTTCCCTCTAAAATTTGATGATGTAATCAAATATTATTTTATTATTTCCACTATTATTTTATAATTTCCTTAGGAGGCCCATTTTAGACCTCAAAATTCCCCTATTGGTAACTGCACACAACTCAGGTGCTAACATATAGAATGTTGTTGTGATGAAATGCAACATATAAGGGTGGATGGTGTCACTAGCAGAAAATTGAAGGAGCTCTTAAAGTTAACCAAAGCATTTTGATGCAAACTTGAGGTCTTCACCGATCACTATGTTACAATTCTAAACAATGGGAATAAATGAGTTGAATTCGACCATGCGAGAAATCGTTTGATTACCATTCATTGATATATACCGTTAACAAATGCGAGACAACTCACCGATAACAATGATGAGAGTCAAGGTACCCCAGTAAAATCTAACAAGTTTGAATGAATGAGTTGAAATAAAAAAATTGAGAAAATTTTCCAATCAGGAGACATTGATGTATTCTCATTGTCGATAGCGAAGGAATCTGCCACTAATGACTGCAAACCATAAGGTATTGAAAAAAGACTCTAGATCTTATTCCCAGAGAAATGTGTCAAATTCGATGGGAAAATATTTGTTGGAAGGAAGGAATTAAGGCATCCTGTATTATTCCACTGAGAGTGTAACCCGCAAACCAAAATTTGGAAGGAATTGGACGAAGAAAAGTGAAGTAACCAACCCAAAGCACGTTTCTAGCATTCACAAAATGTAGATAGTGCACGAAAGAAACCCTCAAAACCGACCGATTATGAAAGCTGACAAAGAGGCGAGGAATCCACCGATATGGTCAAATGGAAACCAAGGGACTACATGAATTCCAGGTGTGATAATGAAATATGAAGTCAAACACAAGGGAAAAAACTCATTCAAAGACACATGGTGTTGATCAAATGTTCAGCACAAGGTCACCTATAAATGATGTAAATAGGCCCACGGTGCGGCTCTATGTTTGCTCAGAGAAATTTGTTGAAGTTGATAAGAGACAAACGTGTTAGAAAGAAGTCAATGGAGACCTTCTTAAACTAGCACAAAAGACTATGAGAGAACAAGATTGTGGTAGACCGGGGATGGCCGACTAAAAAATGAGTTAAGAGACACTGCTGAAAGGCTTACTCAGGTTGAATTCTCTTGAACAAAAGCACGACTCGTTTTAACTATGGCAACATATGAGAACTTTTTATATGTTTTTCATGGAGGAGGCATGAACAAACCCTCCATATGATTGGAAGATATAACCAACTGGGGGAGTACTAGCTAGATAACAAGGTTATGGCTTATCCTAAGTCAAGCTAAACCCATCCAAAAATGGAGAAAAGACTTAGATTTTTTTCACTTTCTTCAAGGGAGAAACACCTGATTCTTTTTGGGATCAAATGTGGAAGTAATGTCTTGATCATGCTTTTTTTTGGATATTTATTTATTTTTTATTTTTCATATTTGAAGCCCGAAAAAGAATAAAAGAATGCATATAGTACAATGGATAGAATGAGTGTCCATAAACAGATGCACTAGTTCCTCGGATAGGAACAACCCTATGCTCAATGAAAGGTGGAGAAACTGGTAAGTGACACTCAGAGGAATGTTCCATCCATGGGAAAAGGTGTCCAGTCACAAAATCTAATTGATTGCATGAATGAATTTGAAAAAGGACAAGGTCAAAATATGGCTTATACAGGAATCTAGGTGAAGGCAGATTAAGGCCAAGACATACAAATGGTCAATATGCAATGAAAAAAAACAAATCAAAAACAAAATTGAAGCCTCTAGGGTATAAAGTGAGAAACGATAGCAAAGAAGAAGAAGAATGAAGCTTCAATGCATAAGTCATGGTAGGACTAAACAGGACTCTTAAGCCTACACAATTGCAACATGGGCTACATATGCCAGTGAGGATCTAATTAATAATCCCAAGTAAAATATGGTTCTACCACCATATCATGATTTATAAATGGGTGAGTGGAAATAGTTTAATAATCATAACATGATGGGGTCAACCCTATCGCAAGATTTCAATATGAAGGCTGGTATGCATAAGTGCAATAGAAAGTGAATTCCATAACCCATATGCCAGTTCTGAACAAAATATGTGTCATGAAAGGTTAGAGGTCATGGAACCGAGGAAGTAATGGAAACATCTCGAAATCATCGAAATGGACCTGAAAACAACCTATCCCAAGAGTTACAAACCAAAAGGTCATAAAGTCGTGAAAAAATTCAAAAAATAAACACAAAACTTTAAACAAGTAATTTGTGATTTTTTTTTCAATTTTGGGCATAAATAGGCCTTTTGGACTCACATTTCGTCATTTGTGCCTTGAATAATTTTTGAAAGAGATCTGGAGTGAAAAATCCCCCACTTACGACCAGAGCAATTATTATTCAAATCAACCGAAATATTCGAGGTAATCTTCTCAATCAGTTCAGTCATTAATTTCATTGTTAAATCAAGAAAGTTTTTAGAAATTTCACTGTAGAATTTATGTTTTTTCTGAAACCCTCTGCGTATATGTGGGTTCATAATTTCGAACTTGTGTATAGACATGATTGTATAGGAATAAACTCGTATATGCGTAGAGTGAAATTTTCAAATTAAATTCTAATGGTTTTTTTAATGAATTGATCCACGATGACCATTAGCTGGAGAGAGATGGAGCATAGCACTATTGAAAATGAGGTCATGGAGGATGAATTATCCTTGAATATACATCAGGGATGTAGATTTCTTAAGTTATTTAAAATTCCAAATATGAAAACTAACACGAGGTTGCTCGAAATTCTTTTAAGTTATTGGGATGCAGAGGAGGACTATTTCAGGATCGATTAAATGCCACTAAGGATCGAAATTGAAGACATTTATTTCATAACTCGACTCTCTCAAAGAGGGAAAAGAATAAATTTTCAAGGCAAGCCCACAAGAGGGCTAAATGTGGAAGACTATATTCAAGTATATTGTACTGAGGGTGCTCAGAAGGTTGGGACACATATCCCAATCAGATTTGTGCAAGGGTTGCACATCAAAATAATTATTTTCACCATTTTCATAGTAGTCAGATCGAATTCCTTGCATCGAGCTTCACAAGGAAACATGAGTTTAGCTGTGGATTTCCTGACCACACAATATTATTGGTGCACAACCTTATCAAAAAATTTGAAGAAACTTTTGACCTCAATACAGAAGAATAAAAAATAACTCTATGGTTATCGGACCATTATATGTACATTCTTCTACAAGAGGATTCTAGGGCTTTGCCCCAATATTATTTATACCATCAACAGCCCTCATGATACACATATAGCTAGATGGGTTGATCTGATGAAGAGGTTTGGGGGTGGGTAGGTCCCGAGGACTACATGGGATGATCAGTTCTCCCTATGGTGGGGAGAAAAATTTATCATGGTAGAATATTATCCCTATGCTAGCATGGATTTTAGGGGACATCCATATTTTCCCCTACCACCCGCTGCATCATGGGGGCCGACTGGTAACATTGCACAATGATTTTTTATTATATTATTTTGTTTTTCCAATAAACATATGAAAATGAGTAAATTATTTTTGCTAGGAAAATTGACTTACAAATTAATGGATCATGTTATATATATTAGAATAGTGAGACCTGAGGGCTTCTCGAGGTACATACACCATGGAAGAGAAGCTGAGGATGTTGCAGAAGAGACATGGAGATTACTCCATGCTATACAAAGGAACATGGAGGGATTGAACTGCCAAGTCCCTATGGCTGGAGTGGAGGATCTTCCTGAGTATGTAAAGAGACATGTGGTTACTGTATCGTCTGATTGGGTGCAGTTGTTTCACAGTGTGGCGAAAGCTATAGTGTTCTTCTGTAACACCTACCCAGGGAAGGGCCCAGAGGGATAGCCACATGATCGCAGCGCACCCGTATATATATATATATATATATATATATATATATATAGATACGGCGACTTATATGTGTGATCGTCTATATGTACAATGATGATTGACGTTTTTGATATTTAATGTATTGAATTATAAATATGCCAATAAATTTCTTGATTATCTAATCAATCTAAAAATGAATTTTATGAACATGGAATGTGAATGAATGTAACATAATGAAATGATCGTTTCAAAAAATGCACTCTAAAAAGAAATTGATGCAAAAATGGATCCCTGACATGATAGGTGTTGTTTAATTGTGAAACAAATAGTTGTGAATACAAGTACACTACTAACGAATCAATACCAAGAGATATTTCCTCCGAAAGTATATTGACCACAATTATATACTCTGCTACATTATTCGAAGCAGAAATAATGCATACACCCCTTCAGACTAGAAACTGACAGAATGGATAGTAAATTACGCAAGCTATGGAACCAAGATTCTGGGTATGTTGAGTAACACTATCGACAAAACCAAAATGAATCATCTCATCCATAAACACCTATCAAAGTAGATCAAAATAACCAAAGTCACACCAAAAATTGATAGACATATATGTACAAAAAATACAATATATACAGACAAATAAAATGCTAGGCAGTAACCTAGGCATAGTACTTCTTTAGATAGAGCCCATTTCTAGGCTCTGCCAATTCATTCTCGTCAACATAAACCAAGGAAAAAGATCCCTTCTTCAGGACCTTTTTAGCAAAGAAAGGGCCATACCACATGGATTTTAATTTTCCTGCCCCCAAGTCATCATTGTCCTGAGCGTAAACTAAAAAAAGGTCACCTTCAGATAAAACCCTTGGTTTGACAGCCTTATCATACTAAACCTTCACTCGTTTCTTATGAGTCCTATTCATTGTAGCTACATCTCGACGCTACTCGTTGAGGTGTTCTAGATGAACAAGGTGTTCTTTGAGACTTGAAATGTTAGGAAGAAGTTCGACAACCAACTTAAGGGAAGGAATGTCACACTCAATGGGAAAGATCGATTCCAAACCATAAACAAGTTGGAAAGGAGTGAACCCGATTGAATTTTTAAAATAAATCCAAGAGGCCGAAAGTGCAGTATAGAAAATGACATGGAAATTGGACCTGGCTTTATTGATTTTCCATTCAATGATAACCTTTAAGGACTTTTTAACGGCTTCAACCTGACCAGTGGCCTGAGGATAATATGGAGATCAATGCCCCTGTTAGAAACCTAACTTAAGAGCCAATTCAACCATCTTGATGTTCTTAAAATGACTCCCATGATCAGTGAAAATCTCTTTGGGAATACCAAAGCAAGAAATGACTTGGTTGAATAGAAATAGGGTTGTTGTTTCACCATCAGTCTCAAAATTAGGCATAGCCTCGGCCCAATTCTTAAAGTAGTATTCTTCTACAATAATGTACTTGTGACCCTTTGCTGAAAGAAGGTTATAGGTAGTAAAATCAATACCCCACTTAGTGAATGGACCAACAGTGACAAAAAGAAAGAATGGAGTTATATGAGCACACATTTTCCTTGGATAAACCTAAAAGGGATGACATTTTTTGACTGCCTCAATACAATATTTAAAAATCAAGGGCCAAGAATATCCTGTACACAAAATCTTTTGGGTTGTAGCAAGCCTAGATAAATGATCACCACAAGCTCCACTGTGGCAATCATTCAGCACAACCTTAGCTTCTTTGAGAGTGAAGCAACATCTAAGGATCAAATCGACCCCACAAATATATAGAGTGTCACTGATAATAAGAGAACTTTTTTCTAAGTGATGCAACTTTCAACACTCATCTTTTGAAAAAGCTAAGGGAAACCTCGAAGTTTGGAGATAAACAATGAGAAATCCATACCAAGGATCACGTGAAGAAATGAGGAAAATATGTTCATCAGGGAATGACTTCTCAATAATAATCTCATCTCCAAAATGCAACTCAGAGATCAACTATGCAAATACCAAATATTTCTTGGATTTGGCAGACATAAATTTGAGATCAAACTCTTGTAAAAATGATAATCCATCGATTGTATTTTACCCCAATCACTCTCCTACTGAGAACAAATTGAAATGGATTATGTTTTTCCAAAACATAAGTTTTCCGAAGGAGAATGTAATGCTCGAGTCACTAGACAACATGGATAGATGCTAAAGATAATTTCTCAATGGGAGAATACCACAGTTGAGCACCTAATAAGCCTCGACTTAAGTTATAAATAAAATGCTCACAAAGAGCATCATCCTCCTAAACTAGAACCATACCTATAGTAGATTTTGGCACAACGAGATACAAAAGGAAGTCTTTGCTATAACTAGGTGGACTCAATGATGAAGTAGAGGTCAATGCCTTTTTGAAAGCATCGAACGAGCATTGAGAAAAGTGATCCCAGAAGAATGGAATTCCTTTCTTCAACAATATCATAAATCCTTTCGTCGCCTCAACATAATTAACGATAAATATCCTTAAGAAATTTTCTTTCCCTTGTAGACTCTAAAGATGACGAATAGAATATGGGGGAGGCAACTGAAGTATTGCCTCAACCTTGAAGGGATCTACATGAATCCATTTAGTAGAAATGATGAATCCAAACAACTGACCTGATGTGACAGTGAAAATGCACTTATTAGTGTTCAACCGAATTTTATAATAACAACTGTTGGGGTCTTTTGATTTGGTATATTAGCATACCAAATGACAAGACAACACCAAAACCACTTTGGAATCCTAGGATATAGCCCTCCTGGATTCAAAGAGGGATCTCTCTATATGTGTTTTAGAATGATATGTTTTTAAAGCTTATGATATGATATTAGGCTAGTTATCAAGTACAAGGGATTTGTTTGTTTTTGTTTAGGAATCATTAAAAGAGAAGGTCATGTGAAGTGAAGGAGGAAATAAGTGGAGGGATGTTTTGGCATTGGAAGATAGGTAAAAAAAAAGTGCTAAATAATTGGGCTATGGAGTCATAAAAGGGTTTACTTGCACAACAACTTTCAAGGGTTTCCATAGGGAAAGTCATCTATATCAGAAGATCTTTTAAGTTGATTTTGTGATATGGAACATTAAGAAGTGTGGTGAAAGAAGCAAAAATATAAGAAAACAAAGGCTAGCCTAAGATCAGGTAAGGAATTTTAACCTATCCTGCTTTTGGCATACTCTTGAGGGAAATCTTCAAAACAGTTGTTTAAGACTAAACAAGGGACAGGGCTAACCATAAACCTCCTTGATTAGGACTCTACTTAGCATTCAGTGAAAAGATCATTCAAGAACAACATTTTAAGTTCTACTCAGCAAGACATGGGCTCACCAACATTCCTTGACTGGTTATACTCTATTGAAATCATTCTCAAACACACATTTAGAAGAAAACCTAAAGATAAATCTTGTCATTCAAAATTAGGGTACCTTTAGAAGTAAATCGTAATCTATATTTGTTGTTCTTTATCAAATAATATGAACACAGTGGAAACATAGGGAGAATAACAATAATCGTAAGAATAACATCTCCAATGATTTAGACTAGGATCCAGTGAATCTGCTTGTATTTTTGATGTCCAAGACCAGTTACATACTTGAGTCCAATGGATTTCTACAGTCTGATACTTCTCTTCCTAGCCTACTATATTACAACTACTCAACAACTTTTACTCAATAACATTTCAACAATTAACAATTTTCCAACCCTTTACAATGAGTTTTATGTGAATACATATAGGTGAGAGAGGAAGAGTGTTGAAGGAAACATCATAAATATCAGTCAAGACAGAGGGGGAGAGGTATTCGAATGCCAATTCTGCTTAATGACCATTGCATTTACTACTTGTACCATTTTAGTAGTTTTTCCTGTCTTTGAGGCATATCTGGAAGGCTGGTAATAACTCCGAAGTGTGTTCTTTGAAGATAACTGTGGCTGAAGTACTTTGTTTGACCTTTGAGACAATTAACTGTTATATTTCAATTCTGAGGCCTCCCATGACTGTGTAATAACCGTTATAATAGTTTTAAAGATTTTTTGTCATTAGGATGGTTGTCATGGTGTCTTTCAAAAGTAAAGTAGACTACAGGTGTCCTTTCTAGTCTTCAGAGGAGTAAATAGCCTTGATGGTCTGGAAATTAAGGCGGTATTTTGCTGATTTGTCATGCTTTGTGGCTTTAAACACTGATTTTGGCTTCGGTTGTTCTTTAAAGTCTCTCTAATCATCTCTCTACTTTATTCACTGTGATGAATAGCTTAGCTTTAATCAATTTGTCTCCAACTACATCGTTACCTTTTAATCTTCAGACTAAGCCTTGAAATCTTCAGGACTTAGGCTTTAATCCCTTAAACATAATGAAACCTACACAAAACAACCAATATGTTATATGAAATCATGAATTTTAGGTTTTAACTACTTTACAGAGGCTCATGAGTAGTAGAAGAGCAGTGAAGAGAAGGTGGAATGGAGGCGAAGGTTTAAAATTGGCATTGGCATGAAGAACTGAAAAGTGGTATTGGAAAACCGGTAATGATTTTCACGTGAGGTGAAGGCGGTAAGTGGTTTGGGACCGATCGAATGTGATACGGTCTAGTGGCTAACGCGTGTCTCTTTAAAATCACCCATTTTGCATTGAATATGGGGTTTCATGGGTTATGGAGAAATGGGCGCGAAGATGAACAGGGATCGTTGGATCTTGGAAATGGATATTCAGGATTAAATCACAAAAATAAATTGGCAGGTGATAGATGGGAGGGAGGATGGCGATGCAAAAGAGAGCAAGTCATCCAATCTAGCGAGAGTTAGATCAATGGCAGAGGAAGACGATGGGACCCAGCAGATGACGTCAGCAGTCTTGGCGCGTAGCGGAAAACTATTGGGCAGAGTTATAAGGAGAGGACTAATGGGAGCCTTTGGATCATGAGGATCAATGGTCAAGATCTGTTGATGAGGGAGAATGAAAAGGGTGAGGTTGAAATTCAGAAGTAATGTGGGTCATTAGATGGGTGGAAATGGATGGCTGTGATCGAATCGGGGGATCGGTAATCAATGGAGAAGAGGGTCCTGGAAGGAGGAAATTTGAATTGTGATGTGTCGATGGGTGATGGGAGGAGAAAGTGCGATGGATGGAGGACCGTCAGATCGAGATAGAGATCAACAGTGGAGACATGCTCAGGGCTTCAGATATTGACCGAGAAAAGGTTCAGGCGAGATGGAAGCGGGAAACACCGAAGTGCGACGGAGCGAAGACCGTTAGATCTAGGAAAGATCAACAGTGGAGAAAGGAAGGTGACAAGGAAAAGGGGAAGCATGATGTGATGGAGCGATGCGATGGATTACAGAATGTGATGGCTGTCAGATCTTGGGGAATGGACGATCTAGATCTCATCGGATGATCACCCATCAGCGAAAAAAGAAAAGAGAAGTAGCAACTTGGAATCGTCAAAATGCGACTGTCGATGGGTTTTAGCACTCAGTTGTGGAGCTGGTTGTGTGGCGGGAAAGGGGCTTGGGCTTTAAGCGAAAGGGGCTTAAGCCCTAAGGTTAAAATGAGTGGAAAATAGGCAAAAAATGAGGTTTTCAACCTTTTTAGTGGTTGTGATAGGCATAAGAAAGGGGTTTTTAAACCTTATAAGAGGTATTTTACAAGGTTTAAACGGATTTTTTAGGAAATGGAGTATAATGAAAAAGGGAAAAAAGGGATTAGAAAGGGGGAAAGTGGCCTTTTTAGGTAAAATGATAAAATGGGTGTAATGACGAAAAAGGAAGGTTTGAAACAGTTCTTTATATACCAGCGGGGCTTTTTTGATGATTTTGAGTGAAGACATCAGTGAGATGGGTTTCTTGAGACAACTTTCATAGCAAGGCCCCAAGAACTCACAATTGTAATTAAAAGTTGTTTCTTGAAGACTAAAAAAAAATTATTTAGCCATCATCATATATGAAAAAATTTATTGATGGCTAACAGTGGCACCACTTGGAGAGGGCATCTCCTTGGAGGTGTCAAGAACCTCAGAAATTTATCTTTGGAATGTAGATCAATGTCTTGTGCTTTGACAATCCTCTTTCTTCTTTGATCATGCTGCTTGGAAATATGATCAATCATTACATCATAACAAATCAATTTTCCCCAAAAAACTACCTACATCACCTACTTTCCTAACATTTTTTCTTCAGCAACGTGCACTTGGACTTGCAAACCCTTCGACATCAACATTTTATTCTTTTATTGAAAGCAAGAAAACTAATCTAAGTCTACCCTTATAACTTCCATGAGTCCATATTAAACAATTGAACTCATTAGCTTCTCTACCTAACTACTATCTATCAGGATTAAGCTGTCTGATAGATCTGCATTCTCTACATTCTAAAACATAAATTAAAAATAGAGTCAAACTAGGATTAAGCTGTCTGATTTGTTGTGATGGCTATGACATAAAAAAAAAACTGCACATAGAACTTTATTTGCAGAAAACTAAAACAAAACTTGGAAGGCTTGAGATCCAAAAACAATGACAGTCCTTCCTTCTTTCTTTCAGCTCTGATTTTGATCTCTTTGAGCTATATTCTTCTTCTTTACCTGGTTCAATTTTTCAGCATGTTAGAACCAGTATTCTTTGTATATTTGGCTCAGGTTCTGACTTGATTAGAGCCATTCTTTTTGTTCTTTCTTGGTTCAGGTTTTGAGCATGTTTGAACCATTCTTTTCTATCCTAATCTAATCTACTAATAAGCCAAGATTAAATGGTTTGGAAAATCTTCTTCACTAACCTATCAACAGTAAATTGAAATCTATCTAGTCATGATTGGGCTATATGACTAAATAGTAGTGCTCTTTCAAGTAGTGGCATGTAGGCTTGCACACTTTTAGATTTTTCTTTTCTTTTTTGATATAGGGTTGTACCTTTATTCTTTTATATCTGCCCTCTTTTCTCTTTTCTATTGTTTTTGTATTTTTATTTTTTCAAAAAAAAATAAAATAATGATATTTACAATGAAGAATGAAAACTTTAAACTGAGAGTTTAGTAGAAATAATTCTTGAGCATCCTACCATTGAAAAGACCCCCAAACAGGTCTGTAGCATCCATCTCTTGTAGAAAAAATGCATTATGGCCAATGGGATATTGAATGAGGTAAGGGCCTTGCCATAAATTGTCAAACTTGTCATGTTTGCCCTTATCTTCTCTCCTGGAATCCCATTTAAGTACTTTTTCACCAATTTTGAAATCACTTGCCTTTGTCCCCTTATCAAAAAACTTTTTGATATTCTCTTGTACTTTATTTGTTATGTTATAAACTTCTTCCCTGGTTTGCTGAAGATGTGTGGTCTGATTTATCCTTCTCATCATGCTATCTTCCTTTGATTGTATTTCTTGGACCAAATTCATCACTAGCACTTCTAAACTGGTAGGAAAAACTTCATCTTCTCCATAAACCAGCTAATAGGGAGACATTCCATTTGATTTCTTTGTTTTCAATCTATTTTCACATAAAGCATGTACTAGCTTGTTGTGCCATGACCTCTGATTTTCTTCCAACAACTTCTTTATTATGTTTATCAGGCTGTTTTTTGAAGACTCTGTCAGCCCATTACCTTGAGGGTAATAAGTTGTGGAATGACCGAGAATAATCTGATATCTATGACAGAAATCAACCATATTTTTAGAACCAAATGCAACAATATTGTCAGTGATAATTTTCCTAGGACAGCCAAATCTAGAAAGGATATGATCTTCAAGGAATTTTGTGATAACTGAGTCTGTGGAATTCTTAGAAGGGATGGCTTCTATCCATTTGGTGAAATAAATAGTGGCTGTGATTATCCATCTATGTTGGGCAGATGAGGTAGGATGGATTTCCCCAATGAAGTCTAGGCCCCACTGTTGAAAAGGAGCTTCAACAATGATTGGTTGCAAGGGTAAGGGAAGAAAATTTCTCTTTCCTTCAAAGATTTGGCATTTGTGGTAGGAAACTATCATTTTTTTGACATCTTGAAAGAGGGTGGGCCAGTAATAACCAACTCTAAGGATTTTATTAGCAGTTGTTTTTCAATTGAGGTGGCCTCCACATTCTCCTTCATGAAACTCATGCTTGATCCTATATGTATCAATCTCAGGCAAGAATTTAAGCAATAAACCATTCGCATTTTGCCAATATAAAAATTTATCTAAAATGCAGTAATTAACAACCTTTAACTTCAAGAATCTTTCCCTTGCTTTAGACATACCAGGAGGGAATTGAGATTAGTAAGCACATACAAAATATCGGCATACCAAGATGAATTGAGGAAATTATCCTCAATAAGTGGGGCTGGTAATTATTCCTACCCATCTAATGCATCTATCATGTTTATATGAAGTGCTTGCAATTTAGATTCATCCATTAATTGTGCTAGGCCTTGACCCTTGATGAGTTTAGTAGGTTTAATTTCCAAATCATATTCTAGTATCACAACAATCAACTTTCCTCTTTTGCCATCAGGGTCTTTTGAAAAAATGTCCTTTACCACTACATGAGGCACAAATGTAATAATGTGAGAGTGTAAGATATAAAATCTAAAATCCTTCAAGGATTTGACCAAAGCATAGGCACGTTTTTCCATGATATTATATTTTCGAGGTGCATATCTTAATGCCTTGCTGAAAAATGCAATTGGCTACCGTAGTCCTTCTATATTTTTCTGTAATAGGACAATAGCCACAGTATGTTCTGATGAAAATGAAAATATGAGGAGGTCCTTAGTGAAATCAGGTTTTATAAGAACCAATGCTTAGGTAAGTGCATGTTTGACCAGTTCAAAGGATTTCTTTTCTTATAAGGTCCATTTAACTCCTATCTCTTGCTTTAGCATGTTTGTCATATTCCTAAGGAGTTTTTCCAGGTTGGGTATGAACCTTCTTAATAAATTAATCTTTTGCAATGAAATATTGAATTTATTTGATGTTTCTAGGGTGCTTGATCTGCAATATACCTTCAACCCTTTTTGGGTCTATTTTAATCCCTTTTTCATATATGATGTGACCAAGAAGCTTACCTTCTTGGAGCCAAAACAATGTCTTCTTAGGATTTAAAGATAGCCCAAACTTTCTACATTTCCCAAAGACCTTTCTTAAGTGTACTGGGTGTTCTTCATCTATTTTGGAATACACTGTAATGTCATCTAAATAAATCACAATGAAGTGGCCTATTCCTTAGGAGAATGCAATTTCCATGGCTCTTTGAAAGGTGGCACCCACATTCATTAATCCAAAAGGCATTTTCACATACATGAAAGTGCCCCAAGCAGTAGTGAAAGTTGTTTTTAGTTGGTCTTCAGGGAGTACCAATATCTGATGATATCCTGAAAATCCCTCTAGCAAATAAATCCGCTTGGAACCAACTACCCTTTGTAAGATGTGTTCCATTTTAGGCAAGGAATAGTTGTCCTTTAATGAGGCTTTGTTCAAGTTCCTAAAGTCAATACAAAGCCTTATTTCTCCTGTTTTCTTTCTTACGATATTGGATACCCACTCTGAGTACCTCACAGGGACAATAATTCCAGCCGCATACATTTTCCTAATTTCTTTCTCAACCAGAGGTAACTGCATAGGGTTTATTTTGCGTAATTTTTGCCTAAATGGTTTCTGGTTTTCTTTAGATGGTATCTTGTGCTGAATGGTATCTATGTCATATGCCCTTAAATCCTCATATCTATAAGAAAATACATCATAAAACTCTTTAAATAACTCAATATATTTCAATTTCATGTGAGCTGGCAATGTTTTAGATAACTTGATCATTTTAGGCTTGTCTTTACTGCCTATATTCCATTCCTCAATATCAGATTCAATGGGTTCTATTGTTGGTTTCTTGGGAACATCATTAAAATCAAACAAGTCTTCTAGAGGTGGTAGACCTTTGGGTAAGCCTTTTTCTTCAGACTGTAGTACCTCTATGTCTTCTCTTCCTGAGTTTATGTACTCTACTATTTGATTTTCGAACTCCCTGGTTAGCAGATTTATATCTATAATGGGGGGAGGTTCTTTTTCAACAGGTCGTTCCTCATTAAGGCAGTATTTATCATACTTTGAGTCTGAATTTGGCAATTCAAACTCATTTTTGAGCTATAGGAAGTATTCTATCTGCTTACCTCCCTCAAAGACTTGCCAATACTTTTCATTTTTTGGGACGGCTAGTCTATATTTCACTTGGACTATGAACTGTTTTTTGTCATAGGGTCTTTGACATGAGCTAGTGGAGTGTAAAAACTCTGGTAAACTTGATAAATATATATTATTAATGATGAAAGATGAGATGATTACAATGAGGGATCGCCTAGGCTTTAAATAGCCTCAAGGTGTCCCTTGGCGATGAGGCATGATATTTGATCATGCCCTTTCAGTTAATAAAACCTAATATAACTATATCTAACTAATAATTAATAAAATATTCATAACATTGCCCCTCTCTTAAATATGCTTTGTCCTCAAAGCATATGTAATTGATGGACAACGTTGACAAATGTCTGGTTTCTGCGAGCGGCGAGCTCGTGCTTCCCATATTTTAAAAAGGTCATGGAGCATATTCTCGAGTTCAGTCTGTTCTTGATCTGGCTAGTGAAAATATCTGATATCGACAGGGTTGGATCCTGTCTTGATTTCTGGAGACTCTTCATGGCTCCCTTTTGAAGATAACATTTCTAACTGCTGACATTGTACTGTAGATACGACTTGATTTCCTGGGGCATGGAATCCATACAACTTGTATTTCTGCCCTTCCCACTTAAAACTTATAAACTGCTTCTGATGGTTGGCAGAATAAGTACCTAGAGTTCATAGCCATTGAATTCCTAAGACCACATCTACTCCTTGTAATGGAACGGTGTAGAACGGAGATTCTAAATGAAAGTCTTTAATCTGCAATTTGACTTTATGGAATTTTCCTACTTGTTCAATCTTCTTACCGTCGGCCACCATTACCTTCATATTAGGCATGGGAAAAGTAAAGAGGTTAAGTCTTTTGGCCATGGTGGAATCTAGGAAATTGTGCGTGCTGCATGTGTCTATTAGAACCATTACATTGTTGTTCTTAATATGTCCTCTTAACCTTAGGGTTTGAGGTTGTAATATGCCTGTCATAGCTGATAAGGACACTTGCGGAATAGTTTCGCCCTCCACTTCTGGAGAGAACTCTAAATTGTCTTCTAATCCTTCTATACACGAATCAGTATTGTTAGTGTCGTTAGTTGCTTCACAACTATATAGATTTTTTTCTTTTCCATTAGCACATCTTTTCTTAGGGTCCCAGTTTTCACCGCAACGTTTGCACTTGCCCTCTCGTATTCTTTGTTTTTCCAGACTAGATTTTTTGTCTTCATGAGGATGGACAGGGACATATGTTGTGTCAACTACATTTTCAGATTGAGGAAACCGTCATCTCGAATATACTTTTTCTAGTTTTGATAATCTTTCCAATTTATTTTCAGCAAATTTTGCTTTTTTCCTTGCTACTTCTACAGACGTAATTTCATGGAGTTCTAGCTCTTCTTGTATGTGGATTTTAAGTGCTGAGATGTAAGACTGGAATAGACGAGATTCCGACAATCCGGGTACTCGTGTTGCCAAAGTCTCCCATTCTTGCGTGTACTCATCCACATCTCCTTTTTGGCGTAATTTGATAAACGATGAAATTTTTTTTTCTTCTTTTATGCCTTGAAACCTTTTGAAGAATGCATCCTTAAATTTCCTCCAATTGATAGCGAGCGTCGTATTTTTCCACCACATATACCAATTATATGCTTCTCCTTCCATTTTCATGGAAGCATGCTTAATTTTTTCGTCATCACTAGTAATGTCATAAATCTCAAAATATTCTTCTGCCTTATTAAGCCATGCAACGCTATTTTTTTCATTACCATAAAATTTGGGTAGGTCGATCTTGGCTTTGCGCTGATATGCTAATGGTGGAACAAGAAGGGGATATTGATTAGCGAATGCATTCCAGAGCTGCTTATTTTGAAAATATGCATTACTATCTTCTTGATGATGTGGGGAATCGGTTTTTTCCTGATGCTCTTCCGAGTTCCCTGAATCTGCGGAATTGTTTTGTTGATTTGGTTCCCTGTTAGGAGATGTTGGGGATTGTGTCTGACTCAACTTATCTATTTTATCATTTAGCTTGTTGAAGAGTTCTATCATATTGTTCATTGCTTCGTTCTTCTTGTTCATTGCTTCTGTGATCTCGTGATGATTTAGCCACATTTGTCTTTCTATGCGATTTGTCGTATCATGAATTTTTTTGATGTCGTTGGAATGCCCTGCAACTGTACCTTCCAGATTGACTAATCGCCTTCCGAATTCTTCGGCATTATTATTAATTTGTTTCTCAAGATCTCCCAACTTCTTCTGGAATTCCGCCATCGACATTGACGAAGAATCGAGCGTGTATGAGGTGGGGAATATCTTTCTGCCAGTTTCTCGTTTCCCTTTTTTTTCTAAAATTAATTAATTAATTAATTAATTAAATTTTTTTTTTAAATAATAATAATAATTATTGTTTTAAAATAAATTATATAATTATTATATTTATATAATTATTTATTTGAAAATTATATAATATATAAATAAATTATATAATTATTATATAACAATAATAATTTTTATTTTATTTTATTTTATAACTAATTTTTATATAAATTTAATTTGAATTAAAATTTATATAAAAATTAAATTATAAACATATATATGTATTTATTATATATATGATTATCAAAAACTATACCCGTCCGTTCCGTATATATATATGATTTAAACAAATCGAATTTTTTAATATCCCGATTTGTTGAAACGACACACTGTTTCACGTTGCCGTCCACTTAAAAATATACCCGTCCATTTTTTTTAAATGTTGTATTTCTTTAAACGTTGTATCATTACCAGTGTATTACACGTCCTATTTTTTTTTTATTAATATACGACGCTGTATCGTTACAAAGCCGTCCGATTTTTTTAAACGTTGTATCGTTACCAATGAATTACCCATCCGATTTTTTTAAACGATGTATTTCTTTAAACGCTGTATCGTTACCAATGAATTACCCGTCCAATTTTTAAAAAAAAACACGCTGTTTCTTATATCAACACTGCTCAGATTTTTTTTTTAAATAAATCGAGTTGTTAACCGTCCACGTGTTTCCGATTTTTTGTTTGGCGGTGAGTCGACGTCTGTGGTTGTGACTGCGGCGTGAAGACTGGTCACAGACTGCGGACAGAGAAAGCTAAGACGGCGGGGAAGGTGTTGTTGGTTGCACAATTTTTTTAATTGAATTGCTAAGTCTGAGCAGAGTGACTTCTAGATTTGCAGGCGGCTTCCAGATTTTTGGTTTGTTCCTCAAAAAAATTGAAAACGGCTTCCAAAAACTGTACTTATGGCTAGGATGAAAATGAACCACAAAATACTCACGACCTATGGAAAACGGGCCCTAAATCCCTGCAGCTGCAACTAGGAGATTTGATGACAAATTCAACCTCTGCCAAATGTAAAGATGAAGTCCTCAAAAGCTAGCGGCTTCACCAAAGGAAGGCTTTGGTAAGATTTATGAATTGAAAACCCTTATAAAAAATTGACTGGCCACTAAACCCTATCCGTTTGGGCTAGATGAGGGTTTGGCGTTCAGAAATTTTGATTATCCTCTGATTTGAAAAGGATCTTCCTGCAAGAAAATATAAATGCAGCGGATGAATGACTGTTCTTTCTGCAGTTTTCTTCAGTTCTAGATCTTGAAAAAATATGCAATTCTGGAATTCTGTAATTCCTGGGTGATCACACAGATCCCGAAAATCGATGGCTCCGATACCAATGGAGTGTAAAAACTCTGGTAAACTTGATAAATATATATTATTAATGATGAAAGATGAGATGATTACAATGAGGGATCGCCTAGGCTTTAAATGGGGCCTTACATGTGTCCCTTATAAGAGGCATGATCTTTGATCATGCCCTTTCAGTTAATAAAACCTAATATAACTATATCTAACTAATAATTAATAAAATATTCATAACAACTAGTACCACAAGCTAAACCATTGGCAAGAATGTTTTGGTTTCTAGGGACAAAAAAAAGTGCATATTCCTCAAACGCTTTCAAAATGTCCATGGCATCATTTCTATAGGCTCTTAGTCTTGGATGTTTGGTAGTGTACTCTCCATTTATTTGCCTAGTGATCAGTTCAGAATCTCCATGAACATCTATCCTCTTGGCTCTTAATTTCTTCAGTAACTGTATTCCTAAGAGGAGTGCTTCATACTCTGCTATGTTATTTTTGCATTGGAACTTTAGCTTGTATGAATGGCTTTCAACATAATTATTCTTTGTGTTTTGAAGCCACACACCTACTCCTGCACCATTTCTATTACAAGACCCATCAAAACTCATACTCCAAAGAGGGCTATTTTCGGACTTGTTGTTGTTTTCATTCATGTCCCCTTTGTCCTGTGTGTTCTGACTGTCATTATGTAGTTTTATGGGTTCTGCGGCATGTTTATGTTGTTCTTGTTCTTTAAATTTTTCATCGAGTTGAGGCCTTTCTTCTTGACTCTCATGACTTGCACTAAGCTGGTGGACAGTGGGTTGTTCATACTCTCTATTTTGTTTGTTGTAATTTTATGACTTGGCAAACTATTTGAGAGCCTCTCTCTCCCTATCCTCTCCTTCCATGTTTTATGTTACGCTGGGTGATTACTCACGTTTAGACTCTACTTCATGAAAGCTTTCATCATTGTAAAGAATGAATGAGTCTAGGTGAGTATGGACAGAATAAACAGGGGAATTTTATGATTTTTCTTGACTACTCACCATAGATTTCATGTGTGATTATAAAGTCTTCTAAGTTTACTGAAGACAGGGATAGTGGCATATGTCATGTCCATTTGCATGGTACCTTGAAGCTTATCACCCCATGATCTCTAAAGAAGCATGCTATATTTTGGGGGCACATCAGCCACTACCACATCCATCACTATGCATTTGGCTGGAATTTGGGTCAAGTTTAGAGAAAGATTTTTTATGAGGCCTAAGAATTTTACTCTACTGGAGTCAAAAGAATACAAATCTTTATATGTTCTGGTTATCTCAAGGCCTAATCTCTCCATGATTAATTTGGGCATGAGGTTATTTGAAGCCCCTGAATCATCCATAAAATTATGTAAAATCTTAACATGGATATTCAAACTGACATAGAAAGGAGGGACCACTCCTTATTGGAACTTTCCTTCAATTTTAGGACCAAATAAAAAGGTTGGATGATCATCATTTAGGTTAAAAAATCCATTATTTTCTTTTATATTCAAAGCTTTCAACACCTGAAATTTATATACATCTTGAGTGACTAACTCAGTGAGGGGGACAAAGATCTTGATTTTAGCAATTTCAATTTCCAAACTAAAATGGAACTGATTCTTTGAAAGGCTCAAATCTGTCTTGTTAGTCACTAACTTATCAACAAAGTCAGCTTGTTGTTTTTTAATATGTACATCATTTGCAACTATTTTTACAGGGGTACTAGCTGAAGTGTTAGTGCTGTTAGGGTCAACACTCTGTTTATCAGTGGCTTGAGAGCCTTTCCCCTTGTTTTTACTAGAACTTTCAGCAGGTGTTTTATTGTTTTAAGCAGCCCTTCTAAACACTCTTTCAGGTCTGTTTTTAACAACATTTTCAGAGGTCTTTGTTTGGGTATTTTCTTATTTCTTTTTTCTCCTAAAGTCATATTGTCTATGAACCTCCATGATGGCATTCTCAAAGCCTTGCCTATAATATTCAGATTCTAAGCCTTCATTATCATCATCTGTATATGTGGCTTGATCATCCTTTGTAAAATAGGCAGGGTCTTCAATACTAACTCCCAGCATGTTTATATCAGTTCCCTCTGGCTCTTCTTTCATTCCCTCATCTTCATCAACATAATTTTCTTGAAATGGAGGTTTGATTTTTTGATCAATATCTCTTTGTCTAATCTGAGGGGGGTTCCTCCTAAAGTTATGATTTTGATTGTGGGATTGGTTTCTGTTTTGGGGAGCTGTTTGATTTTCTCTAGATTTAGCTCTCTCATATATGCTCATCCTCTCCAACATCTCCAACATCATCCTTTCCATTTTTTGAGTAAGATGTGGAAGGTGCAGCTTCATTTCTATATGTTACTTTCTTTTCATTCCCTATCCTGGTTCTTTTGGCAATCAAATTTTCCTCAACGCTCACTACCCCTTGCTGCATATCTTCTAATGTGAGGTGTTCCTTTCCCTCGGTTGGTAGACCATTTTAGGATGAAATCCATCAGGGAATTTCACTAAATCTTGGCCCTGCAGAGCTTTCAAATGAGCTGGTATGGCATTGTACGCCCTATTGTATCTAGCGCAATACTCCTGTACACCTTCCCCTGGATTTATTTTCATATTTTAATATTCTAACATAATTTGGAGAGAGTTTTTCCTAATTTCCCACTTGTTCAGAAAGAGTTGATGAAAGGAAGGAAGAACGTTGATGCTCAATGGGGTTAAGCTTCTGAACCATTTTTTTACTTCTCCCCCTAAAATCTGAGAAAAAAATCTGAGTTTAACAACCCCATCACCTATTTCATTCCTATCAAAGTAATCATTCATTTTTCTGACATGTTGTGGGGAAGAAATGGCACTAATGGCATCATATAGAGGAATAGTGGTTAAATAAACTTGTGGTAAGGTGGCTAAAGGTAAAGGAATGAATAGAGGAGCATACCATGCAACCATGATGTAGATGGGAGGGAAAAATTGGGGGTTTATAGTAGATGTATGGATGGCATAAGTGTTAGGACCAGCCAAGACTTGTTGAGAAGATTTGAGATGAGAGAAACCAAGATTATGAATGAAATGAGTATCAGGAGGTGTGGATGGAGGGGTTTCTTTGCTACTAATTTGTTGGCCACTATGTTGTGGTGAACTAGGAGGCTCAAAGTCTATATGATCTTGTTGAGGAGGTAAATCCCCTCTGCGGACAGAGGCGATCCCTACTAGCCCAGCAGGGGTCTAGCAACAAACAAACAATGCTATGACGCAAGCTCCTAGTTACAAAATGAAAGACTTGGGATAAGAGCCTACCTGGATTCCAACGCTAGATCTGAAGAAGAAGATGCCCCCGTCCTTCAGCCCTGGCAGATCACAATTCTTCCACGATCTCCGTGGACGAACACCTGCACACAGAAGAGACGAACAGATACATGCATAGGAACCAACATACGTAACTAAATATCGGTCAGAAAAGATATTACTCGCATTAACATGATTGCAAAAGGAGTGGAACCATAATCATAGTCATCTATTAAAGTGATAAACGAATAGAAGTTACAACCGAGTTCTGACGTCGCAGCCTCCTTCGAATGGGTCCCCGGTTGTCCACGTCTCGCAAAGCTCGCCAAGGAAAGGGAAACCTCTCCAGAGTCTCGTAACAATGGTCTCCTTGCTTAATGGGCCTTAAGTGAAAGAAGGGATTCTTTACAGCACAAAGGCACTTGGGAATAGGGAGATGCAAAGCTTCAGCACTTCAAGACTAGCTTGCCATGGATCTGAGCAAGCTTATATAGATGGGGAAGGAGGGAGTTGGGATCCCTATTATTATGGGATTGGCCCTATCAACAAGGAAGGTTCCATATAAGGTGGCAAAACTACTTCCCTTCCATAGAACTCCCGTAGCCAAACCTCCCAACTCAAGATAGGCAGTGGTTGTGAGTTTGTTTGAACTCAACTTCCGCCATCCATATATAAAAAACAGTCCCTAAAATGGGTGGCGCGATTGCTGCTCTATGACGGAGCGCCAAGTGGCGCGACCTCTTTACAGGATTTCCCTGAGTGGCGCGAGTACTGAACTGTCTACCCGCGCCAATGCAAAAAGAGCTGTTTTTCATGGATTTTGCAAGGAGATGTCTCAAGGGGAAATGAAGCTCATACTCGGAGGGATGCAATGATGATGTTTTCAGTGCATGACAGTGTTCACAGGTCACATTATGGGTCCTCCATTGTGCGGGACGGGGAATGGTAGGGACGGTGACAAATTACTGTGTAACAGATGCCCCCTAAAGCATGAGGCCCGAGAGAGAGAGGGGTGAAATGCTTTACGAGAACATGTCCGACTGAAGGCCCGCCGTCGGAAAACCTGCACAGAAAGATACAACTGATATCTCAAGTACATGATGTATATATATGGTATGGACGCAGCCATCCGAACAGAGTATGCTATAATCCGGATCCAGGGTATGGGCGCAGCCATCCAACTAAGATCAAACAAATAGACTCGGGTATGGTCGCAGCCATCCAATCAGTGAGTCATGTACATAATGATAATAATCCACAATCGCAGCCTGGATTACAACAGACACAATCCAGGGTCTTGCGCTCCATCTCGACCCAAACAAGTACAAGTTCTAGCATGCGAATGTGTGAGCTGATGTCGAACATGCGAGAACATCGTCTGATTACCAGCCAATAATGAAAGCCGTTAACAGACGCGAGAGAAACCACCAATAATGACGATGGTCCTCAAGGTACTACAGGTACAATCTACGGCGTGTGAATAAATGAGCTGACGTCGAACACCCGCAGAATCATCCGATCGGAGGCCAATAATGAAAACCTCTCGTCGAATGCGATGAACCTGCCATTAAGGCATGCAGGCTCCAAGGTACCATCAGGAGTCTCTAGACCAACTTCCTGGATAATGAGTTGAAGTCGACAGGAAGTGACCTTGATCGAAGGTGGGCCATAATGATTCCCACATCATCGACACGAGACAGAGGAACATAATGTTTTGTTGTGAATCGGGATCATATGAGAAACAGAGGAAGGTTGATATTCGCAGAGGTCAACTTCTCTTGAACATATAAACGGCACGACAATGGACTTGGCAGTATTTGACATCAACAGATCAAAGGTCATGGCGACGAGGCAGTGAACAGATGAGAGGTCAAAAGAGATTACCCAAACCCATGGAAGCAAAGTGAAGCAACGAGATGAGATGTCCCCAACCCGATACGAATGCAGACAAGTGCCATGTTCAAGAGCGACATACTGCCGACGATAACGACGATGGTTCCATTTTTCCCCCACCATTTCTGGCGAGTACCCCAATTATTTTTGATAACAAGCTTGAAGGGGATAGCATATGCTTGTGATATAAGTCCGCCTTTCGGGCGAATCCATCCTAGTGCATTTAACGAGTCCTAGGAAGGAGAAACTCGGAGAACGTCATTGCGACGGAATCCAATGTCATCAGGGTTTAACGAGTCTGACAAAGGAAGAACTCGGCGTCTTTTCATGTTTAGAGAGTTTGAAAAGACGGCGGAAAAGAAAACTCCACCGGTCCCTTTTCGTAAATAGTTCCCCAGATCCGAAAAGGTAGAAAACAATATCCGGGAAAACCTCCTAGTCGTGATAGGCTAGGGTATTCCTTTTTCGTAATCGATCCAGCCCAGCCCGAAAAAGGGTTAAACTTATACTGGGTGAATGTCGATTCGTGTCCATTTTAACGAGATCGAAACGACAAGGGCCTCGGCGATCTTTTCATATTTAGAGAGTCAGAAAAGAGCTGAAAGATGACTCCAGAGTGACTTTTTCGTGTATTTACCGAGTCCGAAAAAATATAAAATACAACTCGTTTCCACCTTCTAAGTCGCAAAAACCTGTCACTGCACATACCCAACAAGCGTAAAATCCATTTTCGACATAATACATGCAAATATTTGACAAGAAATAACTTTAAAAACTCATTTTAACGTCGAAAAGTTATAAATATGTCCAATGGTAAAAAATAAAATTACTTTTTACTATTTACCTTGTGGAGAGTAGCAGTGGTCCATTTGGAGCAGAATCTTCTGACGGCGATTGCGACCGATCCAGGCAACCATTCAGCGTCTCGTCTGTGACAGGTAAGAGGCGCTCCTTTTCTCTTTCTTTCCATGTATTTTTAATGAATTTCCCTTAGAAATCAGCTCTGTAAGGGCACTCTTGAATTTTTAGGGCCGGCCCAAGTGGCGCGGGTATCGGGCACGGACCCGCGCCACTGAGCTCTTTTTATCAAAGGGCCCGCGCCACGTGGCGCGACTGTCAGAAAAACAGTCGCGCCAGCGGCGCAACCCAAATTTCCGCCTAAAAAAACCCCTATTTATGCCAAATTTTTTGAATTTTTGAGCTTACAGAAGATCTAATTAAGGGCTTTGAACCATGTGAATGCAGATAAACAGTCAGAATGGTGATTGAATGGAAGGAACGGGAACACGGAGATGAGGACGAAGAGGCCATGCAAAATGAGAATTGCATGAATGCTCTAAGGGACTGTGGCTTAAAGAAATTCTTCCTCACGCCATGCTTACGAGCTCGGCCTGAGCTCCTCCAATATTTGATCAACCTCTGGGATGAAAATGACCAGGTATTCAGAATACGAGACCAGGTGTTGGAATTGGAGGTCACCGACATTTACTTTGTTACCGGATTATCCCGCAGGGGTCCAATCCCTGTACTGACTGGAAGCAGACCATCAGGGGAGAAGATGGAAGAAGTAATGGCGCGGGTGTGCCGTGGGGCACAAACAGGAACAGGGAGTAAGAAGGTGTACATCTCGACCATCCCCGACCTAGCACTGAGAGTTGTACTCCACACCATTACGCGGGCTGCTGGATCGCAGGCACCGCACGAGGCTACAAAGACTCAACTCTTACTTGCCTCAGAATGCATGGGTCCCCGACTGTATGACTGGGCAACAACTGTCACCATTAACATGAAAAGGCAGCTCACAAAGTGCAAAAAGGGCAAACTGAAGCAGTTTGGGTATGGTTCCATCTTGGTGTCGTTCATTCTGGAACGCATATCAACCTTCCAGGGCCAAGAGGCCCCTATGGCGAGTCCAGTACCACGAGAGCCGAGAATGGCTCGCTGGGCAGCACTGATGCCCAGATCTGGAGGCGGGCAACAGATGTCCTGGAAGCCCGAGTTCTTCGGATGGATACGGCGCCAACTGATCGTTGTGGAAGATTGGCCCTATGCGGGAACTGACTTTACAGGGGACCCGGATCTCCCGCTACCAGAAGGAGACCACTGGGACGAAGAGTTGGGTAAGACCTCATATTTTTGATTTTATGCTTATATGATTTTTTATTAATACACAGTTGTCTTAACACAAATATACATGCATGCAGATGTAGGACCTGAGAGACCAGCCGGGATGTCTCCTATCTTCCGGAGGACACAGCTCGCCCCTGAGATCCAGGGGGAAGGTGCCGGAGGAGGGGCACTGGTTCAGAACCTAGAGGGGATCGTTCATGGGATCCCAGACTATGCCCGACTGTCAGATGTACCGATGGAGTACCAGCGCCATACGGTGGGAGTCCCAAATCGGCTCCACCGAATCCTGAGGCGGCTAGTGCGTGCAGTAACGTGCTATCATGAGCACCATGCTGATTAGTCTCTAGGATTTAGCCACACCATTTTTTGAGAGACACAGTGTCTCCGGATGTATTAAGACACTTATGTATATTTTTTGAGTTTTATGTGACACACTTCTATGTAAACATTTCGATATCTATATATGCATATCTATTTCCGGATGAGTCTTCTTTACATGTGATGATGATTTATAAATTGCGCAAATGTCTATCTAACACCAAATTTGCTACTGTATCTGCTAATGCATTCAAATGTCTGGGTATATGATGATATGTAATATATTCAAAATTCATTTCCAGTAATCGAATACGCAAATACAATCGTAAAATGGACGAGTTTCTTACCGAATAGTTCCCGTTCAGCTGCAACACTACAAGCTGTGAATCTAGGTACACGAGCAATTCACGGATACCAAGGTTTATTGCCTCGGTTAATAATTCCAACACGGCGCTATATTCCGCGATATTGTTCGTGGTACGTCCTAAACAAACACCTTGCAGGTCGATCAACTCACCAGCAGGATCGTAGATTACCCAGGCTGCAGAAGACAGATTCCTGGTACTGCGGGAGGCAGCGTCCGCGAAACCAACAAATGGATGAGTAGACATCTGCACAACCAGGAAGACCCGATCAGCAGAAAGACGTTTACAAAGCACACCACACCATGCACACAAATGACAATCACACACCTATGTACACACACCACACCAAGAAATCATTTCAGGCGTAGTACTTCTTGAGGTACAGCCCATTCCTGGGCTGCGCCAATGGAACTCCTTCGTAGTCTATAAGTTCGTAGGCCCCATTTTTCAAAACACGTTTTACTATATAGGGACCGTGCCACATGGGCTGGAGTTTACCGGCACCAAGCTTATCATGTGCCTGATCATACAAGAGGACTAGGTCTCCTTCAATGAAAGACCGGGGAGAAACAGATTGATCAAAATGAGATTTGACCCTCTTCTTTTGTGCTTCGATGATCAAAGCAGCTAGACGACGGGTTTCATCCAACCGTTCAAGATACAGAATACGCTCTTCCTCAGGAGAAGTATCCGGTAAGAGCTCCACGGCTAACTTAAGCGAAGGAATTTCGCATTCAACCGGCAAAGTAGCTTCCAGACCGTACACCAGTTGGAATGGTGTGAATCCGGTTGCACTTTTAGCAGATGTTCGGTACGCCCAGAGAGCTGAGAACAGTTGGAGATGCCAACTGGATTTATGAATCCCAACTGTTCGTTGAAGCATAGTGACCAAAACTTTGTTCACCGCTTCAACCTGACCGTTAGCTTGAGGGTAGTATGGCGTTGAGCTGTCGTGACGCAGGCCCAACACAGCTGTCAGCTCCGCCATCATGTAATCACGGAAATGAGTACCATGATCAGTGACGATAGCTTGAGGGACCCCGAATCGTGCAATAACATGGTTGAATAAAAAGAAGCAGCCGTTCTTCCGTCAGCAGCAAGTGTAGGCATCGCCTCGGCCCACTTAGTGAAGTAGTCGACGGCGACGATGATATACGCATGCCCCCCGGCCGAGTGAGGGTTACACGTCATAAAATCTACGCCCCATTTCGCGAAAGGGCCGACGGTAATAACGGGATGCAAAGGCAACGGCGGTGCGCGCATCTTGCGCTGAAAAATCTGGCACGGATGGCATTTTCGGACTGCAGTGATGCAATCCTTGAATATAGACGGCCAGAAGTAACCTGCCCTCAGAATCTTTTGGGCAGTGGCATATCCGGACATGTGTCCACCACAGGCGCCACTGTGGCAGTCATTCAAGACTTTCTCAGCCTCGTCCAAGGTAAGGCATCGTCGGAGCACCGAATCTACTCCAATACGATATAGGGTATCTCCCACTATGCGGTAGGGTTGGGACTGGTGCCGAATCCGACGGCGTGCAGCTTTATCCAACTCAGACCAGAATGTCGCGGTCTGAAGATACACTATGATGTCCCCATACCAAGGATCACGAGTATCGATAAGAAACAACATTTCGTCCGGAATATGATCTTCAGAGTGTTCAGGAAGAGAGTCTGTAGGGAGCGAACAAATCAAATCCGCGAAGACCAGTGATTTAGTTGACTTGGCAGTGGTGAACTCCAAATCAAACTCCTGCAGGATGACAATCCATTTGGAGTACTTGCCCCCCAGCAATTGTCTAGAAAGAATATATGTCATGGGGTTGCAGTCTGAAACCACTGTTATCATGCGCAAAAGGATGTAATGGCGAAAGCGCTGTACAGCGTGTACGGCTGCTAAGGCCAACTTCTCAACATGTGCGTAACGCGTTTCCGGGTCGAGAAGGTTCCGAGAGAGGTAATAAACAACATTTTCATCACCGTTCTCGTCATCCTGCACCAAGACCATGGCGATGGTGCTTAATGCGGCGGCTAGATACAAAGTAAAGTCGCGATGGTAGTCCGGAGGACGAAGCAACGGAGCATTGACTAGCAATGTCTTCAGCTTCTCAAAGGATTCTTGAGCAATTTCGTCCCAATGAAAGGGAACATTCTGCTTTAACAAACGAGTGAATCCTTTGGCCACCTCGGCGTAATTCGGGATGAAGCGTCTAAGAAAATTCGCTTTCCCTTGTAGACTCTGCAACTGATAAAGGGAGGAGGGTGACGGGAGATTTATAATGGCCTCAACCTTCGGAGGGTCGAGGCGAATTCCGTCTTTCGAGACTATAAAGCCTAAAAGACGGCCAGAGTCGACGCAGAAGACGCACTTATGAGGATTCAGCCTAATATTGTAGCGTCTGCAACGAAGAAATATCTGGCGAAGATGTTCGGGATGATCCTCTCGCTTACCCGAATGGGCAGGCAAGTCGTCCAGATAAGGCTGGACGATATGGCGAATATCATGAAAAGCATATGACATAGCTCGCTGAAACGTGGTGCCAGCGTTCTTTAAGCCGAACGGGAGATTTTTATATGCAAAAGTGCCCCATGGACAGATGAATGTGGTCTTATGTTGATCCTCAGGTGCAATTTTAATCTGGTTGTAACCTGAGAAACCGTCCATTAAGGAGTAGATCTCACTCCCGGCGCAATCGTCGATAATCTGATCGATAAACGGAGTGGGATAATTGTCCTTAGGACAGGCGCGATTGATATCGCGATAATCTACACAGACTCGAATGGTACCCTGCTTTTTATCGACAGGGACGATATTGGACACCCATTATGTAAGGGGGATAGGATAAATAAACCCCGCGTTCAGAAGTTTTTCAACTTCTGCCTTGATAGCGGCGGCTTTCTGAGGATGCATGGGACGCAAGCGTTGGCGCACGGGTTTCGCACCTGGATAGGTTGGAATCTCGTGCACGACAATATTAGGATCAATTCCCGGCATTTCCTCGTAGGACCATGCAAAGACATCTCTGAACTCTTTGAAAAGTTCCGTATAGACCTGGATCTCTTCAGGAGAACAGGTCACACCCACATGAATGTTCTCAACAATCCCTGGTTTGACCGAGATGTTGATAGGAACCGTTTGAGTAATGTTACTCAGATTGCCTTCCGAAAAGACCTCATGCGTCAAGATCGGTGTTTGAAGAGGAGGGGAAGGAACCTGAGTAGCATAGCGCTCGAGACAATCCGTCATTGCCCCCAAATTAGGCATAAACGAGGAACGATGATGCCCATCGCCCCAAGGTAGCTCCTCCAGAGACATAGTTTCAATTATAGCCTCATCTGAGGGAAAAGTCTCTCTACGAGGATCAGGCGAATCAGCCTGACCAAGCCAGGGGGATTGTGAGTAGACGTCAAGAGCCATGCTCATCGGAGCATGCTGAGGAGGTGGAGGATCCGATGCGGCAACAATCTCGCAGTAGCTGATCTCTACTGGCGTTAAAGGCATGGACTCTCCAAACTCATATACCTGCTCAGGTGTAGGAATCAGCCAGGGGTCATCAGTCCTGGACAACATATTGACTTGAGCGGTATTCGGTGGCGGCGCAGGGAAAATACCCATGAGGACTGGGTCTTTGAAAAGACCAGGTCCTATGCTGTCTGGTGGATTCGGAATTTGATCCACATACGGCACGTTGTTCTCGGAGCTCGAGGTAAAAAATGACAACTGGTCTACTGTAACAATCTTGCCCTCGTGAGGGAACTTGATGAATCGAAAGACAGTAGACGGCACGCAAAGCATGGCATGGGTCCAGCTGCGGCCAAGAAGTATGTTGTAGTTGAGTTTAGCGTCAACTACTTCTACTTCCACGTTGACAGTTTTTCCCTGTAATGTAATCGCCAGACTCTCGAGAACTCCCAGGGGTTTAGATTCCCGGCCATCAAATGCCTCCAGGGCATTGGGAGATGACGATAAAGTTGGAGAGCCGATGGCTCTCCAACAAGCGGAGGACATAACACAAGTAGATGCACCCTCATCTACGACGGCTCTGTGAACGTCCAGGCCGTTAATCCTGACTTGAATAATCAAAGTGATTTGATGTGGAAGCCGGGGAGTAAAATTCTCCAGATCAAAGGTGAGAAGGCTCGAATCGGCGGGGTCAATACCACCGATGGCAGACAGCAAAGCCTTCCGTTGTGAAGGACAACTTTGAAGAACCTCAAGTGCGGACATGGCACATGGCGCCTGGGCCAGATCCTCAACAATACTGTAATGTTGGGCGGCACGGGCGTTTGGATTATAAGAGGATCTCCGAAGAACACCCTTGGGAGGTGGCGTCACAACGGGTTCGAGAGTCGGCTTCTCAATTTCCAATGAACCAGAAGCAGATGCGGGAGGCGGTCCATCCGCCACTGCCTTCCCGGGTGCCTGCTGCTGATTATTGTAATCCTTGGACCTCGTAGCGATAGTGATAGGTGCATTAGTATTCATCATGAAAACTTGAGACCCAAACGGTGCGGATGATGAACCTTGTTCGACCATCTGGGTCTGCTGAGATGGAAATGGCTCCTTTAAAACAGCCGGAGTTCCCTTTGAGCCTTTAAGAAGTTGACTGACTTCGGATCGTCTTGGACAATCTTTAGTGTAATGGTCTCCTTCACAGATGAGGCAAGGAAATTTCGGCTTACGTTGTGAGCCATCCTCAGATCGAGACTTAGATTCCGGTTTTGGGGCATCAGATCTTGATTTGCCTTTGCCCTTCTTCTTCCCCCTGGAGGATTTGTCCGCGGGATTGGCCTGGACGGCATTTACCTCCGCGGTTTTACCAGAATCGGATGAGGCGGGATTGGCAGAGGGATTATTGGAAGAATTAGCCTTCTGCCTCCCATTCAAAGACTTCTTCGAATTTTGAGAAACGGAACCAATGACACCATCCACGGAAGGGGTGGGTTGGGTCTTTTTGGCTCCGGGCCGTGGTGCATCAGGCAGGATGTCATAAAGCGTGCCCGATTGTGAATAAACAAGATCCAAGTACTGGGCACGCGCGATAGCTTGTTCCTCCGTCACACACGCTCCCATTGCGATATCCTGAGCGATTTTGTTCACAAAGGAGGTGGTGAACCAGTGAGTCAAAATCTGATCAGGTATGTGAAACTTGATCAGTCGACGACAGCGCCGCCACTCATGGATGTGATCCGAGATGTGAGTGGCCGAGTCCTGCTTCAGGGAAGACAGGAGGTGCGTCCCAGTCTCATACCGGACTGGTAACTGGAAATGCGTGAGGAAAGCCATAGCTAACGAGTTGAAATCCTGAAAAATACCACGGGACAACTCTATGTACCACTTAGCAGCAGCTCCTGTTAACGTACGCTGGAAAAGACGCAAACGAACTGAATCGTCAGTCCAAGAGTTAGACGAACACCAGAGGTGATACGTCATCACATGCGCTTGGGGGTCTTCTCCAGATTTGCCCTCAAACTTGGGACAGTCTCCTGGTATCTTGGTCGGAACCGGGGGCCAATATGGATTATGAGCAATCGGATCATTGGTCAACTTCGAAACATCCGGTAGATCCAAGGTAGCCAGGAACGGCAATGGGGGGTTAATTCCCATGCCAGTCCCAGAATAAGGTCCGGTACCCATGCTCCACGATGGTTGTGAATATTCCTGCCCCCATGGGTTCTGTCCCGTAGGATTCTGACTGTGAGGGGCATAATTCGTATAGCCAGACTGATTTGGTTGCTGGTAACCATTGTGTGGGGCCTGATAACCAGGGTTCGGGCCCTGATTAGGCGTCTGCCCCGTATAAGCAGCGTTTGGATTTGGCTGCCGAGCATAGTTAGAACCGGGTGGAGGAGGATGATACTGAGAGCCTCCAGAGTGGTTATAGTTTGGTTGAAATTGACCATGAGGATAATAACCACTCTGAGGATGAGTAGACTGCTGATAAGTGGAACCCTGCGGAGCCTGGTACGTAGGGCGCAGCTGTTGATTTGGCTGCGGCATTGAGTGAGCAGGCTGGTGAGTAGAGTGAACGGAATGAGGGGGCTGGCCTGAATGAACAGGTTGACCCGAATGAGGGGGCGCTCCTGAATGAACAGGTTGGCCCGAATGAGGGGGCGGCGCTGGCTGCGCAGGCTGCCCTGGTTGTAAGTGAGCCCCAGGTTGCACCGAATAAGTCGGTTGGCCTGGAGGCGGGACACCAGGTTGTACCGGATGACCCGGTTGGCCTGGGGGTGGAACAGGACCAGGTGCTTGCTGGAAACCAGTTTGACCCGAAGCAGAACCATAAAGTGGTCCTTGCGGATATGCAACGTTAGAGACAACAGGATACTGCGGTTGCATCGGTAAGGAAGGCTGGATTTGCCCCCCAGGTCCATAGGTCGGTCCCTGTTGATACCCCGGCTGAGGCTGAGCAGGTTGACCAGCGGGGTTATAATATGGTCCTTGCGGATTATAGAATGGCCCTTGCTGGCCCGCAGAGTAGCCTTGATTGGGCTATCCCTGTGGGTCGTACTGATAGCCAGGTTGGCCTGCAGGTTGACCTTGGAAAGGTTGTGCCTGCAAGTTCTGAGCCTGGTTGTACGGTAAACCTTGAACATAAAGATAGGCCTCAGGAGCAGGGAGACGCAAAATGTCCCCATGCTCGTCAAGCTGAACCGGAAAACCATACACGGGAGTGCCGTCTTGTGCATAGTGCGAAAAGAAAGACCGATAAGGATCTTGGGGGAGCTGTCCAGCTCCGGCGTTCGGCTGCTGCAAAAACAACCGATACTCCTCCGGAGAGATATTCTCCGGTATAGCAGTAGCTAGATAAATGTCCTCTGGAGTTGGCCCAGATCTAGAAGCAGATGCTGAGGCAACAGCAGAAGAGGCGGCCACACAAACAGTGGGTCGCACGGGAACCGAAGTGACGGGCGTCGAAGGAGACACCCCGGGTGTAGTAGCAGCTGGCCTCGAAGCAGGAGATGATATTCCCATAGAGGCAGCAGCCGAAATAATCGGACCCAGAGATCTGTATCCCTGTGGCAAAGAAGGACCAGCTGACGATGTGGTAGCCAGCTCAGACTCATCTCCCTCAAACAATCTACGAGGGATGCGCTGGTAGTCATCAGACCCGGGAATTTCCTCACCAGAATTACTCATGGTTGATCCTGCCGTTAAATCACGCAGAAGACGGCGAGGACTAGGAGAAAAAACAGCAGCAATAAACGGTGAACCCGATGTAAGAGAAAGGAAATCAGCTCCTAATCTCAATTCAGACAGAGGGTCCGAAAAGGGCCAGTGGAAGTCAACTGGCTCTCCAAAGGGTTGCTCGGCGAGGACCGGTCCCCCGTCGGGGAACTCGGAAACAACAGGCTGCTGTGGTTCAACAGAAGGCTCAGAAGCCTCTGAAGAATCGTCCGTGTAAGGACTGCCAGTAGACGAAACTGAGGGTTCCGCCACCGTGACAAAAGACTAGAAGAAGAGAACACACACACACACGGGCTGAAAATGAATTAAGACACACGATCAAACAGTCACAAGCAATATCTAAACGGGTGTGTTATCGTGGGAGATTGATTTTACCACATTGGAAAATGAAAAAATTCTACCGTTTCATGTTTTAAGAGTCGAGAAACGATAAAAAGATGACTCTATCTCTTTCAGAGTTGACACAAGCGTGAAAGGACAAGCGCTTGACGGTCTTTTCAAGTTTAGGGAGTCAGAAAAGACCAAATGACTGCTCAGGAAAAAGTAGGCACAAAGGGTGTACCAAATATCCGTGAACTGCAATATACACCTTGGTTTCAAAAATGAAACAGAAATCGACCAAGGACTTTCCGTACGTGCAGGTAGTCTCCCCGAATGCTGTGTTCGGTGTATCACGGGTAAAAGGCGGCAGACTCGGCTTCATGTGGATAAAGGATTGAAAACCTATGGGGGTCTCCCTTTATATACGCGACGGTACGGGGAGCGCAAGTCCGTACTAGTGCTCTCTAAAGCCAATAGGCGAACGACAGCTGCTAGGTTTAACGACGCCGGAACACGTCTCTAGCCTAGACCTTCTAAATATGTTGCGTTAAGTTCCAATGTTGCCTTAGGTTAATTGAATGAATTTTACAGTTGATCTTCAATTAAGTTTCAATTTCCAGGCCTTATCGTATGTAGTGTCTTTTAAATGCAAGCTATATGCCATGATGCAACATTTCGTTCGATGAAAACTAGTTAAATGAGAGTTGAGAGCTTTTATACAAACGAAATGAACGAAATACAAACAAGAATGTCTCTAATGCAACTAATGCAATTGCACACTTTTCATTCAAACACTAATCACTAGTAATACGGAAAAGATGACAATTTGCACTAATTAAAAAACAAAAGAGACTATATATTTTGATTTTCAATGTTTAATGGCTAATGTGCACTGAAAACAAAAGGAACAATTGGAGAAATGATAACTAAGAGAGCGAAGCAAACAACATTCACTCAACAAAGCAAGCAACCAAATCTCTAAATCGACCCAAAGTCTCTCAAATCGAAGAAAGACTTGAAAACACCCAATGGACCGTGTGATCTGGGTCCAAAGCAAGGGCAAACGAATTCTGAATGAAAGAATGAACAATCACTCAAAAGACGCAACAAAACAATCAAAGACTGGTAAGAGGGCGTGGAGAATCAATCAACAAGTTGACAGGACAATCAAGACACCAAAACTCCCAAGGAGGGCTCGATTCACTATGCCACTAGATGCCCTAGGGCTCAAATCGTGAAACCGATAGACAGAGGCAAACAACCAAAGGATAGCGGTGAATTCCGGTCAAACAAGACTCCAATACACTCAAACAATCAGGAAATCAAGAAGAAAAGTACTGGTCAAGCTCAGAAAGCCAAAAATTGAAGAAACTCAAAAAATTCACAGGGGTGGCGCGACTGTGGCCTTGAAACTAGCGCCAGAGGCCGAGTGGCGCGAGACAGACAAATGCAACACGCGCCAAGTGGCGCGACTGTCAGGTAAAAACCCGCGCCAGTCGAGTTCTTCAATGAAAATTAAAAAACAAGCTAATCTGAAAAGAGACCAACACAAGCTAAGCAAACCAAGAGGCTAAAATAATGAAAGAATCCAACCCGGAAGGTTCATCAAGCAAGGAGAAACAATCAAAGCGAACCAATCATAAACGGGACAAGGAAAACCGGACGATCCCCAGCGGAGTCGCCAATTTGTTGAGGAGGTAAATCCCCTCTGCGGATAGAGGCGATCCCTACTAGCCCAGCAGGGGTCTAGCAACAAACAAACAATGCTATGACGCAAGCTCCTAGTTACTAAATGAAAGACTTGGGATAAGAGCCTACCTGGATTCCAACGCTAGATCTGAAGAAGAAGATGCCCCCGTCCTTCGGCCCTGGCAGATCACAATTCTTCCACGATCTCCGTGGACGAACACCTGCACACAGAAGAGACGAACAGATACATGCATAGGAACCAGCATACGTAGCTAAATATCGGTCAGAAAAGATATTACTCGCATTAACATGATTGCAAAAGGAGTGGAACCATAATCATAGTCATCTATTAAAGTGATAAACGAATAGAAGTTACAACCGAGTTCTGACGTCGCAGCTTCCTTCGAACGGGTCTCCGGTTGTCCACTTCTCGCAAAGCTCGCCAAGGAAAGGGAAACCTCTCCAGAGTCTCGTAACAATGGTCTCCTTGCTTAATGGGCCTTAAGGGAAAGAAGGGATTCTTTACAGCACAAAGGCACTTGGGAATAGGGAGATGCAAAGCTTCAGCACTTCAAGATTAGCTTGCCATGGATCTGAGCAAGCTTATATAGATGGGGAAGGAGGGAGTTGGGATCCCTATTATTATGGGATTGGCCCTATCAACAAGGAAGGTTCCATAGAAGGTGGAAAAACTACTTCCCTTCCATAGAACTCCCGTAGCCAAACCTCCCAACTCAAGATAGGCAGTGGTTGTGTGTTTGTTTGAACTCAACTTCCGCCATCCATATATAAAAAACAGTCCCTAAAATGGGTGGCGCGATTGCTGCTCTATGACAGAGCGCCAAGTGGCCCGACCTCTTTACAGGATTTCCCTGAGTGGCGCGAGTACTGAACTGTCTACCCGCGCCAATGCAAAAAGAGCTGTTTTTCATGGATTTTGCAAGGAGATGTCTCAAGGGGAAATGAAGCTCATACTCAGAGAGATGCAATGATGATGTTTTCAGTGCATGACAGTGTTCACAGGTCACATTATGGGTCCTCCATTGTGCGGGACGGGGAATGGTAGGGACGGTGACAAATTACTGTGTAACAGATCTATACCACTAAGTGACTTGGTTCTTGCTAAAATTTTTGAAAAGGGTAAGTCGACTTGGGTATCTGATAGATCTATAAGGACTTTGGGCACGAAGTTAGCCCTATGAATGGGTCTGAAAATAGTTGGATCCCTAGATACAAGAGACTTCCTAAGAATGATTTATAGATTATCAACTATTTCAGGAGGATTTGGGTTAGGATAAGCTCTCATGTGAATTCTTTTTGAAGCCAGTATGTTAAGATTAGACCCAAAGAAAAAAAATTTAGCCAAATATGAAAATCTTTAGAGGAAAACTAGTCTTTAACAAAGAAAAATTAATCCTCAAAGTTTCCTAATCATGGGTGTGCACGATGTTTTAATGGTAGTGTGGCCTATTCCAGTGGAGTATTTGTGAAACCAGGGGTAATTAGCAGGCCTACTGATCACCAGTGGAGTCTTTTGGTCTTTTAGGAGTTGTGGAGTCGCCAGGTGGATGATTTCGAATGTTTTGAAGCAGGCTGTTCTCCACCATCAATAATTAACTACAAATATAAGGATGTTGTGGGTCTTCTGAGGTCTTCAAGGATGTATAAGATGTAATTCACTCAGAATTACCCAGTGGAGTCACCATTATGTTGGTGATCACAGTGGGATTCTGAGTGATAAACAAACTTAGACTTCCCTAAAACCTTTCAAAATTCCCCAGCAGAGTCGCCATTATGTTGGGGTCCTATGATTTGGTAGATTGGCATACCAAATGATAAGAAAACATTAGAACCACTTTGGAATCCCAGGATCTGGCCCTCCTGGATTCATAGAGGGATCTCTCTATATGTGTTTTAGAATGATATGTTTTTAGAGCTTATGATATGATATTATGCTAGTTATCAAGTACAAGGGATTTGTTTTCTTTTGGTTGGGAATCATTAAATGAGAAGGTCATGTGAAGTGAAGGAGGAAATAAGTGGAAGGATGTTTCAACATGGGATGATAGGTCAAAAAATAGTGCTAAACCATTGGGCTATGGAGTCATAAAAGGGTTTACTTGCACAACAACTATTCAAGGTTTTCCATAGGGAAAGACATCTATATCAGAAGATATTTTAAGATGAGTTTGTGATATGGAACCCTGAGAAGTGTGGTGAAAGAAGAAAACATATAAGAAAACAAAGCGCAGCCTAAGATCAGGTAAGGACTTTTAACCTATCCTGCTTTCGGCATACTCTCAAGGGTAGCAAGCATTTAAGATAAACATAAAAAGTAGCCTAAGATCAAGTAAGGACCTTTAACCTATCCTGATTTCGGCATAATCTTAAGGGAAATCTTCAAAATAGTTGTTTAACACTAAAAAAGGGACAGGGCTAACCATAAACCTCCTTGATTTGGACTCTACATAGCATGTAGTGAAAAGATCGTTCAAGAACAATATTTCAAGTTCTACTCAGCAAAACATGGGCTTACCAACATTCCTTGACTGATTATACTCTATTGAAATCATTCCCAAACACACATTTTGAAGAAAACATAAAGATAAAGCTTATCAGTAAGAATTAGGGTACCTTTAGAAGTAAATCGTAATGTATATTTGTTGTTCTTTATCAGATAATATGAACACAGTGAAAACATAAGGAGAATAAAAATAACCATAAGAATAACATCACCAATGATTTAGATCAGGATCCAATGAATCTTCTTGTCTATTTGATGTCCAAGACTAGTTACATACTCGAGTCCAATGGCTTTCTACAGTCTGATACTTCTCTTCCCAGCCTACTATATTACAACCACTCAACAAGTTTTACTCAATAACAGTTCAAAAATTAATAATTTTCTAACCCTTTACAATGAGTTTTCTATGAATACATATAGGTGAGATAGGAAGAGTGTTGAAGGAAAGATCATAAATATTAGTCAAGACAAAGGGGGAGAGGTATTCGAATGCCCATTATGCTTAATGACCATTACATTAACTGATTGTACCATTTTAGTAGTTTTTCCTATCTTTGAGGCATATATGGTAGGCTGGTAATAACTACGAAGTGTGTTACTTGAAGATAATTGTGGCTTAGGTACTCTGTTTGACCTCTCAGGTAAGTAACTGTCATATTTCAATTCTGAGGCCTCCCATGACTATGAAATAACCGTTCTGACAACATTAAAGAGGTTCTATAATTAGGATGGCTATCACGATGTCTTTGAAAATTAAAGTAGACTACAGGTGTCCTTTTTGGTCTTCAGAGGAGTAAATATCCTTGATGGTATGGAAATTAAGGCGATCTTTTGCTGATTTGTCATGATTTGTGGCTTTAAACACTGATTTTGGCTTTAGTTGTGCTTTAAAGCCTCTCTAATCATCTCTCTACTTTATTCACTGTGCTAATTGGCTTAGCTTTAATCAATTTGTCTCCAACTGCATCCTTAAATTTTAATCTTCAGACTAAGCCTTGAAATCTTCAGGCTTTAGGCTTTAATCCCTTAAACACCATGAAACTTGCACAAAACAACCAATATGTCATATGAAATCCTAATTTTTTGGTTTTAACTGTGTTATATAGGCTTGAGAGTAGCAGAATAGCAATGCAAAGGAGGTGGAATGCAGGCGAAGGTTTAAAATTTTCATTGGCGTGAAGAACTGGAAAGTGGTATTGGAAAACCAACAACGGTTTTCATGTGACGTGAAGGAGGTAAGCGGTTTGGGACTGATCAAACGTGATACGGTCTGGTGGCTAACGTGTGTCTCTTTAAAACCGCCCATTTCATGTTGAATATGGGGTTTAATCATTTATGGAAAAACGGGTGTGAAGATGAACAGGGACCGTTGGATCGGGGAAATGGACGGTCAGGATTAAATTGTGGAAATGACTTGGCAGGGGATAGATAGGAGGGAGGATGGCGATGTGAAAGAGTGCAAGCTGTTCAATCTAGGGAGAGTTAGATCAATGGTGGAGGAAGAGAGGTGGGACCCAGCAGATGATGTCAACAATTTTAGCGCATAGCAGAAAACTATTGGGTGGAGTTATAAGGAGAGGATTAATGGGAACCATTGGATCCTGAGGATGAATGGTCAAGATTTGTTTATGAGGGAGAACTAAAAGTGTGGGTTTGATATGCAGGAGTAATGTGGGCTATTAGATGAGGGGAAATGGAGGGCTGTGATCAAATCGGGGGATCGACAATCGGCGGAGAATAGGGTCCGGGAAGGAGGAAATTGGAATTGTGATCTGCCAATGGCCGATGCGAGGAGAAAATGCGATGGATAGAGGAACATAGGATCGGGATCTAGATCAACCGTGGAGATGCGATTAGGGCTTTGGATATTGACGGAGAAAAGGTTCAGGGGAGATGGAAGCGGGAAATGCTGAAGTGTGACGGAGTGAGGACAGTTAGATATGGGAAAGATCAATGGAAAAGATTCCATCAATAGAGAAAGGAAGGCGACAAGGAAAAGGTGAAGCGCGATGTGATGGAGTGATGCAATTGAGCACGAAGTGTGATGGCTGTCAGATCTTGGGGAATGGACGGTCCAGATCTCATCAGAGGATCAAAAATCAGCAAAAAAAGAAAATGGAAGCGAGAACTTGTAATCATTGAAATGCGACTGCCAATGGGCTTTAGCACTCAGTCGCGAAGCCAGTTGTATGGCGGGAAATGGGTTGGGGCTTTAAGTGAAAGGGGCTTAAGCCCTAAGGTTAAAATGAGCGGAAAATAGGCCAAAAATGAGGTTTTTTTACCTTTTTGAGGGGTTCCGATAGGTATAAGAAAGGGGTTTTAAACCTTATAAGAGAGATTTTACAAGGTTTAAATGGATCTTTGAGGAAATGAAGTATAATGAAAAATGGAAAAAAGGGATTAGCAAGGGGGAAAGTGGCCTTTTTAGGTAGAATGATAAAATGGGTGGAATGACGAAAAAGGGGGTTTGAAACTGTTCTTTGTATACCAGCAAGGATTTTTTGAGGATTTTGAGTGAAGACATCAATGAGATGGGTTTCTTGAGACAAAGTTCACAACAAGGCTTAAAAAACTCACAGTTTTTCTTAAAGCTTGTTTCTTGAAGACTAAAAAAAATATATTTAGCCATCATCATATATGTCAAAATTTATTGATGGCTAACAATGACATTGATAAAAAACCTGTCGAGGATGAGATGGTTGATTAATTACCTTTTGAGAATGAGAAACTAAATAATCCAAATATTATTCGATAATATGCTTGATGTCATGGAAAGCATAAGACATGGCCCACTAGAATGTATCCCCGACATTTTTAAGACCAAAAGGCATCTTTTTGTATGAGAATTTACCACAGCGGAAAATAAAAGCAATATTTTGTAGATATTTAGGATGGAGAGTAGTTTTATTGTATCCCAAGAAACCATCCATGAAGGAGAAAATATCATTCCCTGTACACTCATCAATAATCTGATCAATAATGGTGTGGGGTAATTATCCTTCAGACATGCCTTATTCAAATCCCTGAAATCAATGCAAACACAGATCATTCCTTGTTTCTTGTCCATAGGCACTGGATTCGAAACCCACTCAATTAAATGAAGGGGGTATATGAAACCCGCCTTGAGAAGATTTTCAACCTTGACCTTGATAGTTGTGACTTTCCTAGTGTTGACCGGATGAAGCTTCTGCCTTATAGGCTTAGCATTTTCGTAAGTATGGATCTCATTCTGGACAATAGATGGATCAATTCCAGGAATTTCCTCATAATACCAAGCGAACACGTCTTGAAACTCTTTAAAGAGATCAGTATAAGTTTGAACCTCTTTAGGGGAACATTCAGCTCCGATGAAGACATTCTAAATAACGTTGGGATCTCTAGAAATGTTCACTGCGTTAGTCCAAAAAATAACAACCATGTTCCCTTCAACAAAAACCTGTGTTGGAGCTAAAGGGTTCAAGGCTGGGTGAGTAGGACCAAAAGAAACAAGGCTAGACAATATCAATTCAACTTCTCGCAAATTTGGTATAAAATAGGACTGATAATTCAAATCATTCCATAGTCTTTCCACACTATTCATTGTTTCAATGATAGTCTCTTTAGATGAAAGAACCATATCAAGGAAATCCTGAGTAGAATATGAACTAAGTGTCCAAGCCGGGGCCAAATCTCTGTCCAAATCCTTCGATCAAAACTAAACAAGAACAAAATCTGCAGACTCAATAATAGATTGGTAAGAAATCTCCACTACAGACATAAGGAATTCCATTCCACCCACTTGACCTTCCTCTAATGTGGAGTAGGAGAAGGTAAGGCCCAAGGATCTGAAAAATAATGAGTTCGAAATAACTTTCTTCGAATAGGAGCCCTAGAGGATGAGATATCTTTAATATGAATAGAAGGAGGCATGAGATCAAAGGTATCCATCAATGACATATGCATTCCAACTGCCATATTTTGCACAGACTGCTTTCCACCATTCACTAAGGAAAAAATCGAGTCAGAAGATGCATTTGGATCTATAGGAGAATAGTCCATATGAGTGATAGTGACAATCCTCCCTTCATGGAGAAAACACAAAATATGAAATAAATATGAAGAAATAACATCCATTTCATAAATCCAATTTTGCCCCAACAGAAGATTGTAGTCCAAATTGGCATCAAGTATCTCAACTTGAATATTGAAAAATTTACCCCAAAAATAGATGGGAAAAGCCTAAACAATTCCATGTGGCCTCTCATAATGACCATCAAATGCAGTGAGAAGAGTAGGTGAAGGCACAACTGAAGGGGATCCAATGGATTTCCAACATGAGATAGATATAACACATGTGCAAGTACCCTCATTGATTACTATTCGAAAAATATTGATATTCTAATTGTTACACCATTTTTTGGTCATCTAACCTACTATCATTAGATGAACCCAGGTACACCATGTAAGACCAATTTTACCCTAAGTACAATTTCTTTCACTATGTGAAATAACTTAGTAAAACACCTTTATTAAGTTGTTTATGGTCTAAACGGGAAACCCAAATATGAAATAATAAACTAATCTATATTTGTTTATATTTCCTGCTTATATTTAACCCAAAACAAGGAAATCAATTAAATAAATCCTTATTTATTTGATTATTTCCTAGGAATAAGTTATTTAAATCCTTATTTAAATAATATTCCTAGTTAAATTGACTAAATCATTTATAAATCATTAAATAAATCATTATTTATTTAATTATATTTCCACCATTTCCTTAAAATAATAAATAAATAATTTATTTATTTATTATTTATAAATAAAGGAATTGACCCAAGTCAAAAATCTTTTTCCCTCCAAAAAATATAATAAAATATTCCTAAAGGGTGGTTCTAGAATTTGATTAATAATATTTTATTCATGCACCAAGTTCTATATCTCCCTAATATTTTGTTATAAATAGAAGGGTTTTCCCCATTCATTAGTCACATTTCATTGCATTAAATCACTCTAGATCTATACTATTGGTCACATTCTCCATTTTTTCCTTGTGACCTCCCATTGAGTTCTATGTTTGTCTAGGTTTTGTACACCAACAAGAGAGAGGAATTTTAGATCTGAAATGCTGAGGAATTTCAAGAACCCATCCCATTGAGGAGAATCGAAAACACCTTTCTTGTTTTCCTCTCAGGTGCCCCCTTTTTAATATAAAAAAATCTTTCAAATAAATTGTTCTTGTCTTGTCTATTGGATGCATGGAGCCATATTTTATTTGTACTGCTTAATGTCTTTTGTGCTTAGATCTGAATTTTTGTAGAATTATTTGGATCAATTAACTGTAGCCTTAAAGATATTGGCAACCATAATTGATGTTAGGGTTATTTTTTATGCGTAGCTAAAGTGGTATTTTCCGACGAAAGATTCATACTAACAATTGGCGACTCCACATGGGTTTTATTTTGCGACCGCTATCGTTTTATATATTCCTGCATATCCAACTATTTCAGACCCTAGGGTTTCTCTTCAGTTTGCTATTTTTTCTATTTTTATGGTGCTTTTCACCTCTAAAACCCTCAAACATTAAAAATTCTAACTTTCGTGTGTTTATGGCCCTATTGTGGAGGTGAAAAACATCAGCCGCAGCTGAGACGACAATTTTTTCTGAAATCTTCCGCCGCGAGACCCGGATCTGTAGGTCTCATTTATCGGCAAAAAAAACTATGGCCTAGACATGAGGGCACACTTTTCTGCCCCAAAAATGCAGCCAGGACTGAAAACCGTCAGAACCTACGACCTGCACCTTATTTCTCCAATTTTCCAGCAATTTTTCTAGGTTTGTCTGAAGCTTCTATCAGGGTTTTCCAGCCTTCGCCTTTGCCCATTTGGACCTTTTTCTGATCTGTTTCACTCAACTAAGTGGGAATATTTCCCCTTAAGGCTTTAGTACCGTCCACTTTTTGTGGGCGAGTTTTAGCTCTTTCAGACGTCTGAATTTTCAGAGTTTCAGCCTTCTTCTTTTCAGATTTGATACCTCCTTTTTAGATCCCTTTAGATAAGCTCTTATCCCTTTCAAATCACCTCATATAGTTTTTTTTGGGTTTACCTCTAGGGCCCCCTCTTTGCCCGTCCTACCTTTAGCTGATTTCACCTTTTGTTATAGAAACCTTGCCTTTGCCTCTTTGTTGATTTCTTCACCTCTTATCAGCAGACTTCCCCTTTAGATCCCCGTCCCTCCCGACCTTAGATCTATTGGCCTCTTTTTCGTGTGTTTTTCTTAGATTTTTTCCCTCTTTTTAGACTAGTTTTAAGATACCTTCCTTCTTGGGTTAGATAGATGCATTGTTAGCTGTTAATTTTCTGTTATTTCAGCATTATATACTGTTACTTGCAGATTTATTTTCAGTTACGCAGCACACTTTTTTTTTTTCTCTCAAAATGTCTGGGTTTAAAAAATTAAAATAAACACACACCACACACTAACCCTAAGTGAAGAAGAGCCTGGTTAACACTGCCTGGCAAAGACTTTAAAATCAATTGACATTGCACCTCTCTGCCCTTGTTTAGACATTGACCTCACTTGATTTTTCCCCTCCCTACCCTTGTCGGTTTTTCTTCTTCCCGTCATCATTGCGCCCCCATGGTGCTTATCCCAGAGACTTCTTGGCCTTCACCCTTAGTTTCCAGTTGGTTGACTTCCTCCTTCCTGTCGTCATCGAGTAATTGCTCCCCCGAGTCCGCACTTCGAATCTTCCTCTAATTTTTTAGGTTCTCACCCTACTCTTGGTTCTCCCCCTGTTACCTTCACCATGTCTAGTTCAGGGCCTAGCGCTACCGGCAACCCCAGTTCTACTGCTTGGTCCATTTCCAGTTGAATCACTATGTGAACTACCTCAACTTTCCCTTTGATCCCTTATATGGCCAGTCTCAGTCTCCCCAATTTCAATCAGTTGATCAATGATTCTATCTGCCACAATGTTAGTTGGCCTGCTATGCCAACCAAGCTCCCCTCCAACATTCCCAAGTTCGAATGCCTTGTTAGTGAAGATCCCTCCAGCCATATCCAATCTTTCCATATGTGGTGTTCATCCAATTCTATTATGGATGATTCCATTTGTCTTATATTGTTCCAACGCACACTTACCAGTGAAGCTTCTAAATGGTATGTTGATTAGGCCACCTCCTCCCATACCACTTTTGCGACCATTGCCCAAGCCTTTTTATCTTATTTCCAGCTACCTCTCCAATACGACACTGGTACCGAGCTTTTAACTTCTTTGCGTCAATCCTCTTCGACCCACCTTTTCGCTCATGTCCAGGAACGACAGCGAAGAAGAAGCTTATGCCGCGCTTCTACCTTTGAAGATCGGGTTGATATGGAGCGTTTCCTTTTCTCTCTCTTACCTCCCATTGGCAAAGATTTCGCCTTCCATTTCCCTCGAACTGAAGAAGCCTCCCTCCAAATAGCCCTGAAATATGACCTTATCTATGCTCAATCTGGTTATGTTTATACCGTCCTTCCTGACCTCCCTAAACGCAGTGGCACTAACGCCTCGGGGCATCTCACTCTACCGACGGTATCGTTGGAGCTCTTTCACATACCCATGCTCAAACTCCTATGGGCTATGGTTTTCCTCCGGGAGGGGCCAGCACCTCCAGCACTTTCCCCCCTCCAGGTAGCATATATCTAGGATATGGCATGCCTCCTCCCTTTTCCCACTCTCCTACTTACCTCAACGTTGCCCATCCTAACCCTTATCCTTAACCACAACCTAGTGTCCCAACTCCTCCAGCATTTGGACCTCTCACTCCCTTGCCTTCTCAACCCTCGTAGTCACACTTACTACCCCGTCCCAGGTAAGTATTTGCGCAGCAGGACGCGACCAATTCTCTTCCTTCTCAAAGAAAGAGGAAAGGCAATCAATCTGTCATTGGTAATCATGGATCCAATCCTTTAAGTATTGATCCTCACACTGCCAACCAACCACAAGGCTCTCAGCCCAAGCTGGACAGGCCACTTTGCACCAATAAGACCTTTTCATGTTGCAGTTTTTATGGTCATTACACTCACGATTGTCCCCTATTACCACAGATGTGGCAGATGTGGGAGTCTTAGGCCACCGTGCGGGGACAAAATTCCTCCCCTCCTATCCCTCCCAATACGGCTACTTCTCAACCCACTGTGTTTACCGATCCTTTCCCTCAACAAGGATTTGTGGCTACTCAATCACCTCATGCCCCTGTAACCACTCAACCTTCCCCTTATGGTTCCTCTGATTACCATATTCTCATGATGGCCTCTAACCAACCTCTCACCGTCGATCTTAAACTTCAAACTCCGTCTCATCAGCACTCCATGCCTCCCGCTCCGTCTGTCCCCGTGTCCACATCTTCAGGTCCTATAGATCCTCTTTTGACACCAAATGGTCTTTTGCAAATCCCTCAACCCAAAGTTGAGGTCCCTATAAAGGTTCTTAAGGGCCCATTAAGACGAAATGCTGCTTCTAGTCAAGCTTCCCATTCGTATAGCATAGTAGATGATTTGGCGCAGTCCGCTGCCACCATTTCAACACTGGAACTCCTCCAGTTGTGTCCTTCTCAAAGGAAGGCTCTACTATCCGCCGTGGGCGTTGTAGATACTGCTAATGACCAACTGATTATTTTCGACGCCCGTCAGTTAGACCATCCTCCCCTTCCTGCTTCCGTCACTTTCCAAATCCCAGAAAAATCTGGAATGCTAACGTAGCTCGATGTATTATTGACAAGGGGGAATCTACCTATGTCATGTCTGCTTTGGTTTGGAAACAACTCGTATCTCCTGAGCTAGCCCCTTCCACCATTACGCTCCGTGCATGGGATGGCCGTGCCTCCTAGCCCATTGGCCTCTTCCATAATTGTCCTATCACTCTTGCAGGCAAGACAATTTGCATTGATGTTGAAGTCATCGACGCCCCTCTTGATTATAACATTGTTTTGGGGCATAGCTACACTTATTCCATGTCTATTGTCCCATCTATGGTTCATCGCGAGATTTTTTTCCCTCATAATGGAAAGATAGTCACAATTGACCAGTTGACATATCTTGAGCCACAATCTCAGACCTCCCCTGAGTCGATCATCTCTTCTATAGCCAATAAGCCAACCATCAATTCTTTGACCAGTGTCTCCCTCGGCGTCTACAAAGACTCCTCCTTGCTTGGAACCTTCCCTGGTATTTCTCCTCCTCTTATCTCTGATCCCAGATTAGAAAATGTTTGAATGATGCACTCATCTCACACTAACCTTCCACAGTCTGCTTCAGCTAGTCAGCAACCTCAATCTCGCCTGCCGCAACCTACTCCTAGCCCTTCGCCTCAGCTGACCGAACCTCTTTCGTCTGGAGCTTCCCATCCACCTAGCACTCAGGAACCTCCCTGCCCTCCCGAGTTGGTTCCCCCAGGTTTCCACCATATGGGAGTCGTCCCTCCTGGGCATTACCCTGCTGGTGAAATACCTTTCCTTGCTCCCCCTCCTGGAGTCTATTCAATTCCCATCATGGTCACCCTTTCCCTCCCTAATTTGACCTTGGGAATACCTGTATGGTATCTTACTCCTCCAACTGAGACCCCACCAAGCCACCACAAACCATACCTTGCTGTGACAAAAATCCAATTGATTCCCTTCGCTCCTTCCATTGCTACAGTGCCCCTAGCCCCTTTGCAAGACCATCCTCATGTTGTGATAGCTACAGGAAAGAAAATAAAAGCTCGCAAGGGGGAATCTAAAGACAAGGCCACTGAACCCGACCCTACCTCTCCTCCACCCACCAAGCCTTGCACCTTATGTGATGGTGTCGATCATGCCACCCATACTTGTCCTGAGTTGCCCCGTATCCAACCCATGGTTAAAGTCGCGTTCCGTGAATCTATGGTCCTTGAAGCCTATGTTTCTTCCTCATCTGCAACCAAGAACCCAAAGACTTTTCGCACCAACAAACCCTATGCTTTGTGTGGTGTCCATGGCCATTATTCTCACCATTGTCCTCACCTCATGCATTACCGAGCCTCTTTAGAGGTCATTCGCGAGTAGGAGGTTGAAAAAAATCAATCCACCTCTCCCATCCTGGCTCAATATGCATCAGGATTGCTCGAGGATCCCCCCACTACCATTGACATTCCTCCCCCTGAGGTTGAGATGTTAGAACCTGCTGCCCCCCTCCTATACCTATCATCATCCGCATGACCCTCGGAGTACATTCCCTCTAAATCCACTCCATATGCCTTGCTTGATTCCCCTTCAACAACATTCTTTGGCTCTACACACTTTGACCATATTTTTACCTGTTCTTTTGTCATCCCCCATGACGATATGTATGTGTGCCTTTCTTCCCATACTAATGATTTAGGTAACTTTGCAGCATCATATGATTTCCTCGACCTTTCCCTTTCCTCCCATAACCAGGATGATACCATCCATATACTCGATGGTACAGTGATGCAAAAACAACTATTGGTGATTCCCGAGTGTGTGTGAGATGTTTGAACCCTCATGACGGGGTGGCCCTGCAGGTAGCCCCCCACATGCTTGGATGACTTCTCCATTTCAGCCTTTGATGTAGCTCCTTACATTTGATGATGACGGCCTCAATCACTTGCAGCGCCTTTTCGATTTGCATATATCATTAAGATTTTGCGAGCCCTTCCCTGTGTATAGGGGGCATTTGGGTTGTATTTGTATCTCATGTACTAAAATATTATTGTATAAGTCCTGGCTATTATTCCAGGCACATCATGTATATGGGATTCATCATTCTATTTTTCTAGCTAATATTTATGCCAGTATGTACATTATAGTTCAGTCCCTTGTTTACTGGACATACTATTCTTTTGTACTTTGTCTCAGTGCACATAGGTATGCCTCCCCCGCCGCCTTTAGCACAAGTACCACTTCATAAACTAGAGACTTGTTGCACCTGTAATTCTTGTCTCCTCAGGGTCTAGTCCTTTAGCACATTAGACTACCTTACATTTCTCTCTCTGACTTCCCTCTTGATGTCTAATGATTGAGTTCTTACAACGTACTTCAGTCATACGATTTTCTCCTAACACTCGTACATTGGGGGTCAATCTGTTACACCATTTTTTGGTCATCTAACCTACTATCATTAGATGAACCCAAGTACACCATGTAAGACCAATTTTACCCTAGGTACAATTACTTTCACTATGTGAAATAAATTAGTAAAACACCTTTATTAAGTTGTTTATGGTCTAAACAGGAAACCCCAAAATGAAATAATAAACAAATATATATTTTTTTATATTTCCTGCTCATATTTAACCCAAAACAAGGAAATCAATTAAATAAATCCTTATTTATTTGATTATTTCCTAGGAATAAGTTATTTAAATCCTTATTTAAATAATATTCCTAGTTAAATTTGACTAAATCATTTATAAATAATTAAATAAATCATTATTTATTTAATTATATTTCCACTATTTTCTTAAAATAATAAATAAATCATTTATTTATTTATTACTTATAAATAAAGGAATTGACCCAAGTCAAAAATCCTTTTCCCTCCAACAAATATAATAAAATATTCCTAAAAGGTGGTTCTAGAATTTGATTAATAATATTTTATTCATGCACCAAGTTCTAGATCGCCCTAATATTTTGTTATAAATAGAAGGGTTTTCCCCATTCATTAGTCACCTTTCATTGCATTAGATCACTCTAGATCTATACTATTGGTCACATTCTCCATTTTTTCCTTGTGAGATCCCATTGAGTTCTATGTTTGTCTGGGTTTTCTACACCAACAAGAGAGAGAAATTTTAGATCTGGAATGTTGAGGACTTTCAAGAACCCATCCCATTGAGGAGAATCGGAAACACCTTTCTTTTTTTCCTCTCAGGTGCCCCCTTTTTAATATAAAAAATTCTTTCAAATACATTGTTCTTGTCTTTTCTATTGGAGGCATGGAGCCATATTTTATTTGTACTACTTAATGTCTTTTGTGCTTAGATCTGAATTTTTGCAGCATTATTTGAATTAACTAACTGCAGACTTAAAAATATTGGCAGCCATAATTGATGTTAGGGCTATTTTTTATGCGTAGCTAAAGTGATATTTTGCGATGAAAGATTCATACTAACACTAATATGTAGACTTACTCTAAAAAGCCAGGTGATTAAGAAGTATATTCTTCATATTTGACATATCAAATGTGATCATAAGAGATTTCTTTGGATGAAATGTCCCAATTGCAGTGAGAAATGCACTCCTTTGTGCTGGGCATGACTGGAGTACCTCTAATGTAGTAATAGTATAAGGACTCTGATCCAGATCTTCCACAATGGAGTAGTTCGAGGAAGCCTTGGCATTAGGGTTTATTAGCGTACACTTAGTAGAAACTTTTGACATCAGAGGTATAGGGTCAACTTCAGGCCTCTCTATATGCAGTGGTTCTGAGTTACTAGGAGAACCCTTAGGTTTTGAATACTCAGCTTCACCATAATCACGAGATCCCATAGTGATATCAGCATGAGCACTCATCATATATACATTTGAGAAATTTTCCCCTTCTTGGTTTCCCCCAATAGGAGCTCCATTATTAGCATTCGTGCCAGCAAGAAACTACTTCCCTTAGGGAAAAGGGTTTGTTAGGAGAGCCTGGGAGCTAGAGGAACCCTGCTGAGCTAATAAGAGCTCAACATAATGAATTTTTGAGTAATGTGGTCTCTAATGCATAACTTGCATGGAAACTTATGGTCTCTGGTGCATAACTTGCATGGAAATTTAAATTTCTTCTTTGCCTCTCTCTTACCCTCTCAAACATTGCCATTGGATCTACTCACATTACCCTTCCCATCCTTGTCTTTCTTCTTATTGTTATGTCCCTTCTTCTTTCCATCAGATTTTTGATATCCTTTTGGGTTAGAATATTGAACAACATTAATAGTTAAGAGTAGGGAACGAGTAGACATCGACGACGTAACCTGAATAGAAGGAGCATATTGTAAATACAACTCTTGCAATTATTTCAAAATGTTAGCCATGCCACTATCATTCGAACCAACAAAACCATCAGCATGAGGACCTGGATTTGATTTGGCTAAATCCACCTTGGAATGAGGAGCATCTGGAAAAATCTTATTAAGGACCCCAGACTGAGAATATATCAGTTATAATTTTTGGGCCCTAAAGATAGCCTATTCCTTAGAGAATACCGTGGAAAGGGATACATCCTTCGATATTTATGAATGTAAGGATTTAAGAAACCAATTGAGAAGGAATTCATTAGGAATTTGGGCTTTGAACAGCCTCTTCCTTCTCTTACCTTCGTGAATATGATCAGAAATGTGTGTTCCCTTATCCTACTGGAAATTTTCTAGGAGATTAGTACCGACATCATAATGAATAGGTAATTGGAAATGGTTCAAAAACATTGTAACCAACTCTCCAGATGTGGCAAAACTTCCCCCGGTAAGCTAAATGTACCATTTTTCAACATTTCCATTTAGGGTGCACTGAAATAGTCTCAACCTAATTGAATCATCAATGAGAGAGTTCGAGGATCACCATAAATGGAATTTGGTAACATGGTCGGCTGGATCCTCACTAGTTTTCCCTTCAAATTTTTGGATATCTGATGAGATTTTAGTAGGGACCGAAGACCAACTCCGGCTATATAAAATTATATCATTCGTCAATTTTGATAAATCTGGAAAATTAAAATTTTCATAGAACGGTAAGTGTATATGAGCTTGAGAATTCCATCCAGCAATGGAAGGATTCCCAACATTATAAAAAGAACACCCTGGATTTTTTGGGGCACGATGTTTCCATGGAATGTTCATAGAAAAATTTGAGCCATAAGAGAAGCCTTGTGGACTAGAACCATTCGTAGTAGGAAACCCTCCAATCATAGGATTACCATAAATAGGGATATTTCCCCCAACCGAAGTGTTGAATAAAGATGAAACCCCTTGGTAAGGGTTCCAAGCATTGGTGAGTGGAGAGAAACCCTGAGAAGAACCTACAGAGGTGAAAGGTACATTCCCTTATTGACCATAGAAAAATTGATTCCCAGTTCCCAACACTGTAAAATCATGGTTCCAACCTTGAAAAGCATTATACCTTTGGCCTCCAAGAAAAGGATTGAAACCTTGACCTTGAGTGAATATAGGAAAATATCCTAAGGAAGGGTTCAAATGAGGGATATGACCACTTCAGAAGGGGAAACCCTGAAATGAAGTTGACCCAGTAGCCATAGAAGAAATGGGAGTGGAGAAAACAGAAAAAACAATGAAGTAAACCTAAGTAATTTCACTAAATGGCAATCCAAAAGAAAAGGGACCAGAATGGGATGAAAATTCTTAGGTTATCCCACTCGTAGATGGAATGGAGGTAGAGCCAAAAATTTTTGCATTGGAAGTGATAGTAGAAATAGAAATGGTACCTCCTCCTTCAACTGAAAGAGGAGTATGCACACTCGAAGGGCTCATAGTGGAAGTTGTGATCCTAGCCATGGCCATCGAAAGAAAAGGGAAGGTATGGGGGCTAGCGAGTCTTTGAGAAGGAGGCCCAACGTACAATAGAATGTATGAAAAACTAGCAGGAAGAGGAGAGGAAGGAGTAACTGGAGGTTCAGGAATCTCTTCTACCTCAACTTCTTTTGTCAAAAAAGGTACTCAAGAGATGAGTGGACTACTCCTCTCTATATCACTACTATTACTAGGACAACCCACAGAAAAAATAGCCCCAAGCGGAGGATCACTCTTTGATGTGTTTGCAACTACTGGATGAAAATAACTGTCATAATTGCTCCTATGCCTTCTTGAAGAAGGCTCAACACTCACATGAGACAGCCCACAAAGCCTCCTTGATCGTTGAATAGATCGGTCAGCCAGTTTTAATAATTATGATATTTTAAGCTAGACTCAATAAATTATGAAGCTATGGAAATCTAGGAGAAAATAGCACTCTCCACAAAATTTCCCTAAGATACAACAATGAAGTAGCCTTCAGGTATTTCAACTTTGGTTATTAGGATCAGACACCAAAATACAAGAAAGTGAACAAGATTATCTTTCGAGAATATTCTGGGGTAATTACACCCCATGCCTACTAGTGAAGGTAACATAAATAGTTACGTTGACCTCCTAACAAAAACATTTGTCAGTGAAAGTGCCCGAGCTTTGCAAGGGCACCCCAGATAAGTACTAATGAGAGTGATGCAATGTATGCCTCAGGTACCATGTGTATTCACCCCTGCAGTCACCTATGTGATACCTAGGAATAACAACTATGAACACTAGTTCATATCAGTAACCAAGCGGAACGGTCTTAGATCAGAATCCAACAAATAGGAGAGGGGGTATCTCTCTTCTATGTCGTCACTAGCCCTCAAACTTAACTCTATGGAGGTAGAGCTTTCCTGGTCCACTTAAAGAGGCTAAATTTCACTCATTAATGAACTTCTATGTTTGAATTTTTGAGTGGCCTTGGAGAGTTAACTCTCCACTCACCTATTCCAAGGGCCTATGACCTAGACTAGTTGGTGTATAATAATTACAACTGAAAAAATTCTAGTTCATTTTTAGATTAACCGCTTGATTTTAATGGATGTTCTTTCTTAATTCAAGGGTAGATGTAGAATGCAACTTATGATATTTTGACGCAAAATAGAAATCAATAGAAACCTGCTACATGATATGCATCTTTTTATATATGAAATATATTTCTACTTGGGTTCTACAATACAACTAAAAAGAAATAAATTTTTCTTTTCTTTTCAATATCATGCCCACACACTCAGAAGCTATCAAAAATACTACAATGCTTAAGGATGCAACTAATGCAAAAACTACCAATGAAAATTCAAATTCTAGGAATACTCATAAAGGTAAGAAAATGATTTTTTCAATAAGATGGTCTGATCAATTTGACACAAAACAAATACAAGCACAAACAAGAACTTATTTGCACAAAAAATTCCAAAAAAACTTGCTACGAAAGAGACAAGGCCACTACAAAGCTTCTCTCAAAAACCAAGAAACAAGTCTAGAAAGGGAAACTAGGAAAATTATCCAAAAGAGATGAAAACAATGAAATGAAAGGAAAAATAAAAATAAATGGAAAACAAAAATGTTTTTTCAGCCCTTAACTTTTTAAGGAGGAAAAAAAAAATTGGGAAAATCACACAAGTAGCGGAGGGCTCAAATCAAGAAAATGGTCCAACAAGCAACTTCAAATACGATATACCAACTATGCCACTTTCATGATAGGAATCAATAAGAAGAATGAAGTAGTTAACTCAAGAAAGTGTCTTAAAACAATAGCATAAAACCTCCAACAGACAAAAGCTTCAAGAAATCAAGAAATACAACTTCAAGATTCACTGGAAAAGTTGATCTCAAGAAACAAAAAAACCAAGAAAGCCAAGCAGCCAAAAACAAAAATGTGAACCAATTAACAAGGCCAGCATGAGCAATCCAACATAGTCCCACTATTCTAAAAAGTTATAACAACCAAGAACTTCCAAGATAAGTCCTGGTGCAACCACCACAACTGAAACATCACAAGAAATGAAAAACCTAGGTTGGATAGGTTTTCAAGGAAGAAAAAGAGAAATTAATACTCAACAATGAGAAGCACTATCCAGACATACATGAGGTTCTAGAGGAGTGACCAAAAGTAGAGAAGAAATAATTACACGAACTCAAAAATTAATTTTTCAAATTTAACTGGCCATACACAGATCCACAGTGTGTAACATGCATGTATATGTGTCTCAGTCTAAAGAAAATTGCATATAGACAGGTTCTTTTCGACAAAAATAGATGTATACGCGACTGCAAAGACAAAAAGTACCATATATAAATGACAATAAAGAAAAGAAAAAATCAAAACCTGATCTAGAAGATTAGGACTTCTGCCTGGACGGAAAAAGAACCAACAAGACTAGGAAAGTTATTAGATCACTCAGGGAACCCAAAATCCAGAGAAAACAACCCTAACTAGGAATTATTGGATGTAATCCCCAGTGGAGTTTACAATTCTGTTGCATGCAAATCTACCCTAAGGTCTAGGTTGAGGGAGCTAACAGATTGGAAGGCATACAATCACAAGAAACATATATATTACAAGTCCTAATGCTTAAACTATAAAACTTGGGATATGTGATCTTACCTGTATGTCCTACGTTTGAGGTCAATCCCGCAGGGTGCAAACCCTCTTCTACTCTTTGTGCTTCAAAACCTGCAACACACTTAAGAAAAAGAATAGAGAATAGTTGTACATCATATATATCCTAAATGTGAGTATGCTATATCATATAAACTCATAGAATATTCATTAAATAATGATTATAATATCATTAACATGTATATGAAAAATATAAGAAAATGACTTCAGAAACGGGAAAAAGTTTATTTTATTGATGTATGTCAAAATAAAGTGGAGATATCACCTGAAATCAGCCATGAATCCAAGAAAAATAGTCCTCTAGATCTGCCTTGCCCAAGCCTCAACAAGCTTCTTCCATAAGAGGTGCACAAATGATGTCACAGAAAGGGGAGTGATCATCACAAGGAAACAAGGGTATCCTAAACCTGGGAAGTGCCAGAGCCATGGGGATAATTAGAATTGATCTAGGCTATAATAGGCTATAATATCAATAGCATTATCTCTCCTCCCTTAGCCCTTCCCAATGATGTTTATTTATACTTCATCAAATCATTTTTTCAGTTGGGAAAAAGTTTGGCCATGGGCTAGTGTAGGTGGTTCTCAGGTAAAACCCATTAACTCTACCCAATTAATAGTGAATTTGTATGTTTTTAATATTTTAAATTGTATTTGCATGTCAGATATGAGCGAAGTCACGTCTGCACACGTAAAAGTCTTCGCAGAGTCACATATGGAATTCAAAATAATGGTTTTTTAGAAGTTGACTAAATCTGAAAGGAAAAGGCTACCCAAGGCCAATACATAAATCATCAAATATATACAGATGATAAATGATGCTATAAAAACTGTAAATAACACAAATCATTTTCTGTGACTGCATTTTTCCTGCATTGTTGTCACCATTCTAACTAATGTTTCTTTCTTCTTAACCTGTAATATTCTTTGTTCTCCATTTTCATCCAAACACTGGATAGCCTTATGATAGCATTCTACCTTAGTCCTATGAATATATATCCATTCCATATCGAAAATCATACTATATGATCCCGACTACAATACATTCAAATTTTTTGATGTAGGCATACCATTAAACATGAAATCAAAAGCTCTTACCAAATGATGAACTCTTTTATTTGTACCTACAACCAACTTCCTTAACCAATATTCTACATGCACTTATTTATTCAAACCACATTTATACACCAAGTCAAGGTTAAAATAATTATAATTAAATCCAGGTTCAATCAAAATAAAAACAAATTGATTACAAATTTTAATGTTTGTACCTATGATATATGCTTGGTGATATTCCTTCTTTTTATCCAATTCTGTATGGACCCGAGGAATTCTCTCCCCAACATCCCTAAAAATATGCGCTTTTCTATGCAGTATAAATCTGAGTCCTATCACCCCGATTATGTAGAAAATATTTCTCAAGATTCTCCTTACCACATGTCCAACACTCTAACTAGCCTATACCATCACCTCTATTATGCTACTATGACCCATCTCCCTATCTAAGTACATTAAAATTATTTTTAGTTGAAACATTTTCTTTCTCTTCTTCATTTGGAGGTCTTGTTCTTTTGGGATACCATTTACCTTTAGATTTGTCTTTCCCTTTCCAACCTTGATTATATTATGTCTTATGTTGTGACTGATCATAACAGTGCTTCAATTTCCCAATAAATTCCTCAAGTGACCGAGGCTCACCATACTTAATATAATCTCTAAATGCTAATGGTAACCCACTAAAAAAGCCCTAAAATTTATCCTTTTTATCCTTAATATATGAGATGTACCTCAATATCTCCAGGAACTTGGCCATATACTGCTCATTTTTCATCGATCCCAATTTTAACTCATATAATTCCTTACCTTTTCTATCATATTACCTCTCTGAGGAGTATTTCTTCCTCAAGAGTCTCTTAAGCTAATTCTAACTAAAGAAATATGTCCTAATGTCTCTAACCTGCTCAACATCTTGCAATGATATTTTTTTCTTTCCCTTTGAGGCTGAAGATAGCTATTCTAGCATTCATGTTTTCTATGTACTCATGCATCTCAAAGTATTTATTCATCCCAAGTAACCATGCCTCAAAATATTTCGTTTTTTTCAAGTCCTCATCAAATATATGTCACTTTTACTTCCTGAAATATTCTATAAAATATCCTCTATCACTCCTCCTATAAGGATGATAACAATGAAAATCATAGTGCTTTCAATAACAATAACTAGAGTACAACCTGTGTCCATTAAATATCATATTCATAGTATCCAAGAACCTTCCATCTATAATCATTTCATCTCTATATGACCTATTCCCACTATGAAATCTACCACCATATTCCCCATTAGTCTTTTCCTCCTTTCCATGGCTTATCCAAAGTGGTTCATGTTTCTGCAATTCTGAAAAAATCTAAAGGATTCCTCTATTAAATTCTTCTTGTTTCTCTTTTTCATGCATTATTTTGTCATTATCTGCATTGCATATTATTATTTTTTCCTTCAATATTCTCATTGTGTATTCGAATTCAGATAAATTCCCACACCTGTGTTGCTTATCTAATACATAGGGAGAATCTCATGAACTCTATTCTATCATCTTGCTAGTCATATTTGATATTCTTCCAACAAGTATATCATGTCAACTAAACCAAACATAACATATTCAACATACCTCAATATAGTTCAAGGGAGGATATATCATGTGCAAGATCAACTATATTAGCACGATACATGTATAATCATAATCATAACAATAATAAACATCATTTCAACCATTATCCAATTACCAATGCATGACCATACTGACCACATAGCATGACATCACGCATGAAAATTATAACCATGTCAACATATGCATAACAACATACGCACATTAACATGCATAACCAATTCCTAATTGAAATACACTCATGATAAACATATCAAAACGTCAACACCACCAACTTCCACATGCCAACACAACTACAACCATGACCATCACCATGCATACAAAACAAGCACATAAACCACAATCATACAAAACACGTATGAAAACGACATGTATGTATTACCAACACACCAACCATCTAGTATAAGGGGTGAACCATGATCTGATACAACTCTTTGCTATCATATATCACCCAAATATAATGGAAATCAAACATCACCCAAGGAGAGCAAAACCACGCTCTGATACCACTTTGTGGTATCAGATATCTCACAAAGAGAACCAAAACTATAAATCACCTGAGGAGAATGGAACCATGCTCTCATACCACACATTGGTATCAAATATCACCCAAAGAGAACATAAAATATACATCACCGAAGGAGAAAAGAACCATGCTCTGATACCACTCTGTAACACCCTCCTCCCATATTTACCCAAGCTAACTAGTCCACTGGGGTAAACATGTGACGACATGATACTATGATGTGATTCAACCTCCTAGGTCACCTTAAGGAAGTGGAACAACATAAAAGACCAATCTAACCTTCCACACATACTATAGAATGTTTAGGATCCAATGAACCCTTCCGAGTGGGCAACCCCTGAGAAAACTCATCATTTGACTCGTTTCGCCCCTAAATGTTTCCCATGAAAACCCATACAAGATACTAAGGTCTTCCAGTCACTCCCACAACAAGGCATGCTAATGAATATGTAATTTTTGAGCTATTTATTTGCGAGCGACACTCAATTCTTTGCCACATTTTCAAAGCCGGGACTCAGGCCACTACCAAGAAATTCATGAAAATTCCATAAATGATAAATGAAATGGGAACATAGATACTACTGAAAAATATGATACAAATAGTTGAACTAAGCCCTGCTAGCCATGATAGGTATTTTGTCAAAAATATGTATCTATAGGTCACCAAAATAGATTTTAAAATAGGGATATCTTACTTACCTGAGATTCCTAAAGAATCATTTTTCCTTATCACAATAGTTGAATTATCATCTATTAGGGAATATATACATTGTATATTAACTTTCTAATTACAACATACTAAGAACCATACATCAAATATTTCATAAAACATAGTCATAACAAACATATAACCAACAGAAAAAGTAAGGATAGAACAACCATAAAATCCACATATAAACCATTACATTTACACATAAAATGAGAAGAAGAAGAATATATTATTAATGAATGAAAATCCAACTAGGTATGGGACTTCCAAGAACTGCCTGACCATAGATTGGATTAATCAAATATTTTTTTCATCTAATCACCCCCATGCCATATTACAAGTATGAATATGGGTTTCAAAGCCAAACCAAACTAGGTTTCCTCAGGCTTTACTATAATCCCCACCGGATCGCTAGGCTCAAAAAAAGCATGGATGCCACAGGATATATCCACCTACACCATGAGTAATTTTCCTCCCTCCTAGTCTCTAGGATTTACTGTATATTAGGCCATTCACTGGTCAAGGATTCCTAGGCCTAATGAAGACTCCACCCTCTAGGATTTACCGTATATACCGCCGTACACTGATCAAGGATTCCTAGGCCCAGTCAAGGGAACATGCCTCTAGGATTTACCATATATCCTACCATTCACTAGTAAAGGATTCTTAGGACTACTGAGGCTCAAAAAATCTAGCTTTATTGTAATCCTATTCTTCTTCAAGAATTCCAAGGCCATGTGTTCTTTCTTCCAGTGACCACCTCACTCAGTTTCGAAACCATCCGACAATGTACCTTAACTAAATAGAATAAAATTTATCACACCATGGATATCCGGAAAGGGAAAGGTTATGCTAAAGAACACTCTAACCCCTAGAAAATCCCATGCCAATGACAATAAGAGAACAAAATACACACATGCATGTACCATGCATGCCGAATCTAGTAAGGAATTCATACATGCAAATTGATAAATGAAAGTAAACCCACTGTAGTCGCTTGATACTACTCTTACTTGATTGATATTGTATTTCCTTTTCCTTTTTTGTGCTCCCTTTTCTTTCCTTGATCCAATGCTAAAGTGCTATAAGAAAAATCGAAGTGTCCATCACTGTGAGAGAGAGAATAAAGACAGAGATCTAAAACTAAACTGGCCAAAGGTACCAACTAATCCTCATAAGAATTTTTATTAATGAGGCCTCTATTTTATTCAATTTTCCATTATTTTCCTTCATTATCTTCGTCACATGCAAACTATGACCTTTTACCTTCCTTTTCTCCCATCTTTAATTATTCTCATAAATAAATTCCATTAAATGCCACTTTTCGTTTACAAATACTTTACCATTTCATTTTCCAGTTTCCTTAGGCATAATAAAAAAAATTAACACCCACTAGGATGTTTTTCCCAACATTTAGTTTGAAATACGTTTCCCATGATCATGGTCATCAGTTTTCCTTTTTAAACTTTATCTACATGAATTTTTTACCAGGTTTGTTACACCTAGTATGAAATGTTATATTGTAGATGTACTCTTCTTTGATGTGCACCTGATCATATCCTAATCTCAAGTCAAAATTGGAGAAAAATGCTACTCCCTTAAACTAATCAAGCAATTCATCAATCAGTGACAAGGGCTAGTCATTCTTGATCGTCACCTTCTTCAACTTCTCATAATCAATACACAACATAAAGGTACCATCCTTCTTCTTCACAAACAACACTAGCGCACCCTAAGATGATACATTTGGCCTAATGTATCCCTTATAAGGAATTTCATTAAGCTACAAATTCAAGTCCACCAGATATTTAGTGCTCATATTTTAAGGTGTCTTTGATGTTGGTGTTGCTCCTAGTACCAACTCAATATACAAATTCAGTTCCGGATGAGGAGGAAACTCTAAAATATCTATTGGAAATTCATCCTGAAATTATTGCAAAACTAGATACCTCTTCAAGACTCCAACATCCTAGACATCCTTCCCTATGTCACTGGAAATATGAACTGCAATATACATCCTTTCCTACAAATACACTTTACCTGCATAGTTGTTACCATTCTCACTAATGTGGGCTTCTTCTTTCCCTGCAAAATTATTCTCTCTCCATCATCATCCAAGCACTCAATAGCCTTATCATAGAAATATACATTAGTCTTGTGAATGTACAACCAATCCACTACTAAAAAAATATTGTATGAAACCAAAGGAAGTATGTTTCAATTTTATTATGTATACATACCATTCTACTCAAATTCACAAGATCTCATCCAATTACAAACTCTTTTCTTGGTCCTTGTAACTAGATGCACCAACCAAGAGCCTGAATGCACATCATTATTCAAGAAAAACACATCCACCAGTCGAGGATTGATATAATTATAGTTAGATCTAGGGTCAATCAAAATAGAAAAAAATTGATCATTAATCTTACAATCTATCTCAATAATGGTTGTCTAATGATCATCCTTCCTGTTATCTAATTTTGCATAAATCTGGGGAATACATTGGCCAACATCATCATTTGTCTATGCCTCCTTAACATTGTAAATATTATGTCTTCCATGATGATACTATGGAAAAATTTCCTGCTATGGTCTCTACTACAAGTCCAACAACGCAAAGGCTTCCTACCATCACCCTTTTTCTCCTCCTCAGAGAAAAAATTGTGTCCTCTATTAACTGCATTGAAATTCTTATACAAAATTTAACTCTCCTCATTACCTACATTTTGAGGTCTTTCTCACTTATTATCCAACTTTCATTTAGTAATATCATTACCTTTCCAATCATACTTAAGCTCCAAATTATGCTTAGAATTATCATAAGAATTATTTAAATTCCGAATGAATTTCTCCAATCTCAGAGCATCATCACATTCAATATAATCATTGAATTCTAAATAAAATCACTGACGAACATTTAAACATTTTCCTTATCTTCCTTAAGATATGGTACATACCTCAATAGCTCCATAAACTTAGTCATGTACTATTCATTTATCATATATCCCATATTCAATTCATATAACTCCTTAGGCTTACAATCAGACTATCTCTCTAATAAGTGCTTCTTTCTGAAAAGTCTCTTAAACTCATGCCAGCTCAAGTACTTTGTCCCAATCCTCTAATATGCTTCACGTCATCCCACTAGATATATGCTTTCCTTTTGAGATTGAAAATAAATATCCTCACTTTCATACTCTATGTATAATCATGAAGTTAGAAGAAATTCTTCCTACTAAGAAACCGTGGTTTGGCATATTCCTGTTTCTTCAGCTCTTTCCTAAACTCATCTAGAATGTACTGATTCTCATTCCTCCTGTAAGTATAGTATCAATGATCAACATGATGTATCTTTTAACCAAAAGTATAATACAATCCATAACCACTACCTCTCCTCTTATGTGTATCCATCAATCCACCACCTATGACTGTGTCATCCCTATTCGACCTGTGTCCTCCATGAGACCTACTATCATAAGCCCCATTAGTAATTTCCTCCTTTCCATAATTGAAATTAAATTGTACCTATCTCTAAAAATCTAATAAAATCTGAAGGGTCAATGCATTTTCCTCTGCCTTATTTTCTCAAGCTCTAGAAAGTCATTCCTACGACTGAATGATCCTGTCATTATCTAACTTGCAACTTTTTATTTATGCCTTCAAACTTCTCATTGTATCCGCTATGTTAGGAGAGTACTTGTCCCTTTTCTACTTAGCTAATCTATAATGAAATTCATGTGAATTGTAATCCATCATCTTGCTTGTCATATTTTATCCTCTACTTCCTCCAAACATACCATGTTAGATAAACCAAATAGAAACATTATCAAACATATGTTAGTGAGGTTCAATGGAGGATATCTTGTCTTCACAACTCAATCCATATCAACATGATATACATGTATATGCACATAATAACATCAATGTATCAATCATCTCAAAATCAACATCATGACGAAACAATACTTCAAGAATTGCCATCACCATGCATGCATGATAAACACAGAAAAATATCATGCATTCATAACAATCACATCCCACCCATCTAGTCCAAGTGTTTGAGCCTGGAAGCTATTGTACTAATATGTAACCACACCTCCCACATTTAGCCTATTTTATAAGGTTTTTAGGGTAAACATGAGATGAGAGTCAATATAACATGACCTAATCTCCATGTTACAGGTATCGAAGTTGGGTTGACACATCAACATTTACAAACATCCTACAGGGACTACAAATCATCGAGGAGTTGAAGAAACACCCCAGGTGTTCAATCCCTAATCTAGGACATTCTTTCACTTGCCTAGACCCACACCCATGCCATTGACACTGCTCCCATGCTTTTATGACGCTCCAACCACACTCAGAAGCCTACGTACCAGTGGTTATGACCTAGATTATTTTGTTTTGAGCATGTGGTACTTTTATCCATGCCACATTTTCAAGATAACCTCCAAACCATGACACAAAATTTCCTAAAACTTTCAGGAATCATAATTGACATGATGACAAAGCTAAACATTCAATCTCGAATAAAAAACTTGGCCTATATTTCCTAATCCATAACAAACATTTCTTCATACAAATGGAAAACATATAAAATATAGGTCATGAATTCATATCTAATCATCAGAGTTTGAGATTCATCTAATAATAACCCATAAGGGTCTATGCCCTCTCCACATAGCTACATTAACACTTATTAGTCCTTGTATTCATCAACCATTTGATAAATTAAAAAATCATAACAAGATCAGTATATTATATATATCATGTAACCAACAAATAAACAACGTATAAACCATGGAAACTAAACTATAATATCACCAATATAATCACTACAAGTATTGAATAATCATAGTAAAAAAATAACTCTTATTAATAAATTAAAATACAAACTATGTAAGGGAATTGCACATACCACCTGCACATAGATTGGGTAGAACCAAATATTTCTTTTAGCCAATCAGCCCCATGCCATATTCCAATAATCAATGTTGTATCTCATGGAATAAATCAAAGCAAAACCAACCAAGGCCTCAAGGGGCCAAAAACTTCAACCCTCATCCACAATGACTCCACCTTTATGGTCTGGAAATCACTGACCTTAAGTATATCGGTCTATAGCCAAGCTGTCTAGGGCTCCATGAACTAGTAACTCAACCCACAACCTTCCAGGGCTCCATAGAATTTTTCAAAACTGTTTCCAGGGACTAGTAACTCAACTCACCAAGGGATTCAAAGTTCTTGTCCCAACCTAGACCTTTGGACTAGTATCTCAACCCAAGTTATTCTAGGGATTCCGTAGTTCTTTTTCAAACCCACATCCATTGGTAACCTGAGCACCAATCATAAAAAAAAACAAGTGGAAAACCAACAACACCATGGCTATAGAGGAAATGGAAAGGCAAGGCTAAAACCAAGGTCAATCTAGGAAAACCTCCATGCCATCGACAACACATAACCAGAAAATAACATGCATATACCATGCATCCAGAAATGACCAAGGAAATGACACATGAAACGTGTTACCCTCAAATAAATCCAGTTGTAACTGTTCATCCAACAATTCCCTTGTGCTTTCCTTATTTCCTTTTCCTTCTTTCTCCAAATCTAAACAATATGCCAAAGTGCTTCAAGAATGCTCCAAGTTTTATCTAAGTGTGCAAGAGTGTGAGAGAGAAAATTTAAACTAATAAAAAGGAAGTTGACCAATTCTCATATGTATTTTATGATTGATTTCTCTATTTTCCTTATTTCCCTTCATTTTTACTCTAATTTCCATGGTGTGAAAATATGTGTCTCTTCACCTTCCTTTTCTCCTATTTTCCTTTGTTTCGCACAAATAAATTACAATTATTCCTCTTTTAATTTTCCAATGCATTTGCAAATTTACATAGCCATTGATTAATCACATGCAATTCCCATCATTACATTTTTCCCAACATTCAACTTGGAATATGTGTCCCATGGACTTGGTCTTATTATGTTTATATGGAAAATCAACCAAGGGTTATTACATCCTTAATGAATTTCTTAGCAGTTTGAATGTCGAATTCCTTTTGTTAAGAAAAGCTTAAAATATGACACTTTCCCATTTTTCCCTTTAAAAAGTGCATGCCTTGGATAATTTCCCATAGTTGAAGAATTTTAGAGATAAGTGTGTCATGTTTCCTATGGATGCCTCCATATATATATATTTTTTATCTCTGGATGATATTATCTTTTTTTCCTACTCAAATTTATGTTTATGATGGAAATATGTCATCATTGATAGAAAATGAAAAGAAAATATTGGGGAGACTATTAGAAATGTTTTTTCATTGGCACAAATGTGATGAATATGGAGGAAAAAGTAGAAGAATCTGCAAGAAGTATGAATATCAACTCAAGGTATGTAAATGAAAAAGATGGTCAAGGTGTAATGTATTTGGAGCCAATTTTACTATAGTAGGTCACCTCAATTGCAGTTGAAAACCACTCAAATGGATATAGCTATGAAAGATATTTCCAGTGGTACATGGAAATTTGAAAGATTCCTTCTTGACCACAAATTATTACCTATCAAATCCAAGTACCCCCGAGGTCAAACTTGAATAGGAGAAGGAATCTTTGGAGCAAGCTATTTTGGAAAAATTTCCAAACGTAGTGGAGAAATTTGGAGGAGTAACTATGCAAGGCGTAAGGAAGATGTGGTTGACAACAATGCAGTGGAAATTATTTTGATTGGATAGAAGTGGAGACCCCATAACACTTAATCCTAGTGGAGGTAGCCCAAAAGGAGTTAAAAGTTAGTGTAGAGGGGAATCCTAGGATGACATGACTCTTGGTGGAGTCACAAGTGAAGGAACATTTCATTGGAAAATTTCAAATGCAGGAGGTCCCCATGGGAAAGATAAGCCCAAAATAGCTACCTTGAAATAAAATAAGGAAAGTACAGAGATTCGCTAGCCCGGGATGACACAAGCCCAGGAGGCCTACCACAAAGGAAATTTGAGTTACACATAAAGGTGATTCCCCATGATGATGAAATGTCGAGATAAAATGGTAGAGAAAAATAACAAAAAATATCCAATTATTTGGGAACCAAGATAAGATGCCATTCGATAGTGTAAAATATTGGTTTTGGTTATTTTGTGCTAAAAAATTATCAAAGAAAATTTTCGTAAAACACAAAGGCCCCATACCCATTTCTCTTTCTTCACTGACATACACATGGTGACTCTTGACTCGATTCAAAAGATATATTGACAGAAACAGGTGGATGATGATGTCAGTAAAATGTGGCACAATGAGAGCACAATAGGTGGCATGTGTTTTCAATGTTTTTTTCTGGCCTATAGGGTCAAATTTGAGAGACACATATGAACACTCAAATGGCACTAGGTAGCATGGATGACATCAGAATGATGAAATCCCAAATGAATGACCCTGGAATTTTTGTAAGGTGCATAGGAAAAACATTCTAGGATGACTAGGCATCAGGCATATGTAGTAGTTGTGAGAAATAGCACTCCCCAGCTCATATGTGATTGGTCCAAAATGTAGTGGTGGTTCCCGTTGGGATACCTCATCCAGTTCATGGACCCCAAAAGTTTTCGAAAGAGCATAGGGAGGATGCTTAAGGCTAACAGTGGTCCAATAATATGTGGAAGTATACATGTCGAAGATTAAGAACAATTAGAATGGCATCTGCAAGAACCACTACGACACATAATCCTAGAATAGAGCATAAAGGAGATAAAAAAATGGGGCCAAGTCATAAGCGCGAAGATGTGGTTCATTCTTTGATTGTGATCGAGGGTGCAGAGTATGTGAAATGTTAAATAAATCCCTAGGGTATATAGGGAAATGGGATCAATGATGTTATTTTAGGCATTTTATTAAGTGCTTTGGTGCTTAAAACAAAGGCTTGAAGCCTAATGCGTGGATGGGTCGGAAACAAAATATTTAGCATTGAATTTTGTAATATATTGCAAATAAGTCACATTGCTAAAGTTTGACATAAAATCGACATGAAGGGGTTGGTAGCTCCAATGGCGGCATGAATATATTTCAAAAGAAAATTTTCCAAAACATGAATTTTGGAGATTTTCCAAAAATAGAAGGAGCATTTCTGAATCCTATAAAAAAATTAGAATAGAAAAATTGAAAATTTAAGCTTATTTTTTCATGTTGAAACTGGTAAGGAGATTTTTAAGACTCGTAGATCAGATTCATATGACCTGAAACAAGAAAGACAAAAAAAAATATTCATGCAATAAAAGAGCAGAAGTTAACTAAAGATCAAACTCCAAAAATATCAATCCAAATTTTCTTTAATGGTGGTTTTGGTGAGTGGTGGAAGTGATAATAATTTATTTATTTTAGGGAACTGCTTCATTATTTGTGAATGAAAATTGTATGAAATATGAATCATTAACGTTATGCAAGTAGTAGCCTACAAATTAGCGATTGTAGCTAATTTTAGTTGTAGCTGATAAATACTTATGGGTTGAAGATCCTCTCAATGGAATCTAATAAAATTATGGGTTGTAGCTCCTTTCAGTTCTATATAATAAATTAGAGATTGTTTTCTTACTTCTTGTTGTAGAAAGATAATTTTGTAATAGAAATTTGAATTTTTCCCTTGTGAAGATATTGAAATTTTTTTCTGAAGTATATATGTGTAAGGTTTGTGCTGGTTATGTTGATTCTGTCCATGCTCAGATAATTAATTTCTCGAAATTTTATTGGTTTCCTAGTTTCATTGTAAGTAAAATAAATCTTTAAAATTCCTATAATACTTATTCATCCCCCCCCTCCCCCCCCACCCCCACTCAAGATTGTCCCAGTTTCAAATAGTTTATTATACTAGTTTTCTTTCTAAAGTTGATCCCTGTTATTTTATTCCTATATACCAAGTGGCATCATATATTCCTTGATTTGATGGATTTGGTATTGCACCCTTGCCACATCACCCACCTTTATACTATTTCTATTCTTTTCCATCTATGGGCCTCCATATTAACCTTATAATTTTATAGCCTACCTTAAGGTACTAGGTGTGTTGATAGTAGCCTAGATGTGGTTGATGACCCAACAACCTTCAAAGGATTTTATTCTATCACCATTTTCTCTTCCTCAGGTAGATATTCCTTCTTGGTTAATTTATTCATTCTGTAAGGGCTTCCTGAGTGCCAAATTGTTCATCAAGGCTTGAAGTTTCTTCTAAATGAATGATAGTAGGAGAACTATAATTCTTTATGGAATATGATTTAATTATAGATGTATTTCTTCTAAGAATCTAAGTTTCATAGTTGAGCACTAGTGACATTTGTTTTGGCTTAGGTGGTGTTCCCATTGTCACTAGTGTTGTTTTACTTTTCTTCTTAGTCACCTACAACTTTATCTTCCTTTTATTTGCCTTATGTTCAAAGGTTTCAAGACTAGTTAACTTTAATTTTCCTTTTTCCATGGTTGTAGGGCTTTGGTATTTTAAGTCGTTTTGTGTCTATTAGAAAGCATACTTATCTATGTCAACAAAATTAGAGCAATATAAATATTATTCTAGGTTTTCCAATGTATTGTAATTAAGTAACATGATAATCCAAAGATGAGCCAAGGATTTATGTTGTAGAAAATTAGGGAGGATTAAGGTCTTTATTGGTCAAATGTGTGCGAAATTCATGAGCTATTATGAAATTCTCAATTATTATGCAAAAATAATTCTATGTTTTCCTTGATAGGAGATATACTTGATGATGATAAACTACTTTGTCTCGTGGTGCTGTTAGGGTCTCCATTTTCACTCCATTGATGTCTACCATGTACTACTTATAGTTTGAGAATATTTTATTCTTGCTGTTGGGTGCCATTTTTGCACTTATTTCCTACATTTTATTTCCCTGTTTTACCTCATGAATATAATGGTTGGGATTAAATTTCGCCCTTTTTCCTACCATTTTATCTCAACTTATGTTGTTTCACCGTATTTTCATTACTCTTCCATTTCATCAATTATTATGATGTATCATGTCTTTTTTATGACTAATTGAGGATGATTGTTCGGAGAATTTCTTGACTAACTGAGGATGACAGTTTGGAGAAGTTCTATGGTCTTTTGTTGTCTTTCCAGATGCTATTTGTAGCACAAAATATCTCGAGCACGAGGCATACGAAGTAGTTAAAGGTGTGATGTTACAATGAGTTGTTACACCACGACGTTGTTACACCATGCTGTTACAGACCCGCTGACAAACTTCTATTATAGTTGTACCACCGAATGGATCTTGTCAACTCCTGATGCTGACATGTCCTCTAGTTGTTACGCTATAGTTCTGATTTAGCATGATAGCTGTAGAAGTTATTAAGTATTGTATTTTTGGATAACAACCTCTAGGTGGTTTTGATTGTAATCTATAAACTTTCTAGTCAAGATTTTATTAATAAGTGGTTTTAATCATATGTATTCTATTTCGATCAACATGAGAATTATAATATTCTTATGAATGATCCACCCCTTCTTTTCTGAGATGTAACCACTATATAGTTCTCGACCCTTAAAGTTGAAAGGTTAGCGGAGAACAACATTACCTTGGATTTGTAATTTTTTCTCATATTATACAATTTATCCTATTTTTGTTGTTACATGCATCATCTGATTTAGTTTCTGTTAAAGTTCTTTCTCTACCTATGCCCTTCTAGGGAGGAAGAGCCCTCCTCTTTAGAAGGGATTGCAGTAGGTAAGGTAGCTGTGTATATGTATTTCTATTTTGTCTATGTATCAGTGGAAGTGTTGTTTATGATTTTTTAGCTATGAATAGATCTAATTCAATTCCAATATTTGATATGATGTTACACATATGAAATCAGAGATACCAACTGGGTAATTGTTTTGTGGCACGATAGGACAAATTAATTAAGGTTTGTTTACAGTCTTGTAGATCATTTTATTTCTACATGAGTGATTTCCTTCCAGCATTTACTTCAAAAATGATTTTCTTTATTTGGATTTGCTTCTGGTTGGATGTATTGACACAGACAGTGAAGTTGTCACTTAAATAAAAGACGTCCCTCGATTGATAATTTATGTGTATCGTTTAAGTTATTTAACTGTGATTAATACAACAAAACATTTTGGCACCATTTTTGGGGATGGAAGTGACGATCCAATCAATCCAAGTTCTTTTTTGGAAGATAGAGTATACCCAGTCTATAATTTTCGGGCAGTAAGATGAGAGGTAAGATCCTGCGCATTTCTCTAATATTCATTAGTGGGATCACCAATGCTATAGTGGGGCACTTAGAGGTGCAATTTCTGTGTGTTTTTTAGAGTGTCTCTAGCAACACAATTTCCAAGCAGTAAGGTGAGAGGTAAGAACATGCACATTTCTCTAACATACATGAGGAGGCTCACCAATGTCTTGTTGGGAGACTTAGACGTGTGAATTTTTGGGTGTTTCCTTTAGGGTGTTTTCATCTATACAGTTGTTGGGCGGTAAGACGAGAGGCAAGAACCTGCGCATAGCTCTAACGGACCTGACCAGGCTCACCACTATAGAAAATCAAGAACTTGTAGGATGTAGTGATACACATAGGGTCCATTTGTTCTAGTAAGATGATAGAAACATTCAAAAACACACCCCACTCTATTAACTACAGGAAAGATGGGTCGCAAGAAGGAAAAGAAGAGTGCAGACTTGGGAGGAAAGAAATTATTTGGAGATATGATCTCAAGGGCCAAAAAGGATTAGTCTACTTTAGATGAATATAATAGGAAGAAAGAACCACATAAAGTGGCTACTATATCAAAGCGTGAGAGATCGGTGCCTTACATTTCTAGACCTCGCCACCCTTCAAAGATAATATCCACTCCTGATATTAAGACTCCATATTTAAAATAATAGTGGAAGATCATTGATCAGGATTTGAGAATTGAAGGAAACAAGGAGACTATTGGGGAGCATCATGGACGCGAGGTACAACATTTAATTGATCATCATTTGGACGCTGCTCAAACAAGTGGTCCTAGAACAACCTGATCCTTTTATTTATCAATCTCTAGCAGACTCTGAGGTCAATTCATCCCATCAGGAAGAATCAACCATGGGGTACGAGAATGTCAAGACAGATAGCACTGTTACTTTTCAATTCCCTATAGTAATGACACGGGATGAGGATCCTACGGAAAATATTCCTTTGTCATCCCTACCATCCTTTCAAGGGATGGTTGTTGAAGATCTCAATACCTTTTTTTTTCGAATTCAATGTCCTATGTAGAGAATACGATTACACTTAGGATGCCCAAAAGCTAAAATTATTTCTTGCTATGATGAAAGGAGAAAAAGTAAGGTGGTTCATGAGACTGGGTGGTTGCACAATTCGAACCTGGAATGAAATGAGGGGGGAATTTCTCTTTATGTATCAGGATTATAGTTGAACCAGGGATATGAAGGAAGATATCGTAAGAATTTCACATAAGGAGGAAGAGAGCTTAGAAGACTATATGGAGTGATTCCATTACAATTTACAATGCTCTAAGTTTAGTAACCTAGCCTCAGAAATCCTAAATAAAATGTTCTTAAGAGGCATAAGAGATGACTCTCAGGAGAATTTGAATCTGTTGGGAAAAGGAGACATATCACAAGAACCACTTGAAGAAATAATGAAGCTTTGCATGGGTAGTTCAAGAGGATCGATCAAGGGGAGAAGTTTAGTTCAGACCCTCTAGTATGGATAAAAATGTCCACAAGTTATAGAGTAACTAGATAAGAGATTGGGAATTTATCTGAGGATTTTAAAATCAACCTCCTTAGAACTCTCTCTGTCGAGATCACTATGGTACAAGCTAATAAAGCATAAGCAGAAGCTGAAGCAGCCTTAGAAATATTCTATCTCTGATGCAAATAGAAACATTTCAAAAGAGAATGTGGACTGAATAGCATCAGCGTATGCAATAACTGTGAATTGACACATTCTACTAATCAATGTCCTAAATTGCCCAAAAAGAAGGTTGTACTTCAAGAATCAAGCAAGGATGTCCAGTCTTCTTATTTCATCAGATCAAAGATACCATGGTAGCCATGACCAACCTGTGTGCCTCCAGATTTTTCCTCTTTTTATCCTTGGAATAATGTTTATAAGCGTCAAAAATATCCATGGCAGTATCATACTCCTTCCTCAACACAATTTCCTTCATAATGGAACCAATGGCCTTCCCCTCCACCAGTTCAATATCCTCGATTGTAACCCAATCCTTGGAGTCATAATTGGAGGGGTAACGGCCAAGGCCCAATACCCCCTGAACTACCAATGCAACAGTAGTTACAACTGCCTTCTCTTCAAAATCCTACACCTTACGTCCAACTCTAATTACCTATGCAACCTAACCCCAATCTGAATAATAAGGCATCCCAGAGTATAAACGCTCTGGTTACCTTCCAGAATTATCTTATTACTCCTATTGGACTCAACAAGGTTAAGCTTCAATCGAGAAAAGTAATCAGGCCTGAAAATTCTCCCATTCTTATAGAATAATAATGTGAGTCACCTAGAAAGAATAAGGGCAATTCCAAGGCAGCTGTTACACATGTAACAACTGGTACATCACCTCCTGTGACACATGTAGCAGCCAACTCGGGAAGGTCAATTGTTTCTACAACAACCAACATGAGCAAGGTTGGTGCATCTGTGATAGCTGATTCAACTGTTAACATCCAAAATCCTCCATACCCTCAATGATTAAATAAAAATTTTCTAGCCTCACAAACTGAATTTGAATTCCTTAAGGAACTGAAAAATGTGTATGTCCATATTCCGCTATTGTAGACTCTTAAGGAAGTACCTATCTATGATAAAACACTGAGGGATCTGTGTGTCAAAAATCCTAGAATAAAACCAAAAGACCCTGCTACTATCCAGGTCATGGAGAAAATGTCTGATCTCATGATTGATCAGCCATTTTTGACTAAATATAATGACCCATGGAATCCTACAATGATTTTCCATATTGATGACCAACCCATAACCAACACTTCGATTGATTTAGGGGCATCCATTAATGTCATTAATTAAGACCTCTTTATCTCCCTAGGACTTCATGGAATTAGATGTACACCCACAATTCTTGAATTAGTAGATAGGTCCTATGTCAATTCCGAGGGAATGATAGAAGATGTAGTTATCACTGTGGCTTCTTACAATTATCCAGCTGATTTTCTCATTTTACAAACCAAATCCAACCTAGGGTTCATCCTTTAATCTTGGGAAGATCATGGCTAGCCACTACAGACACATATATCGGATGTAGGTTTGGATCTATGATGATCAAATATGGGTAGGCCACCTAGAACCTGAATATTTACCCCCTAGAAAAGCCTCACATGGATTTTATTAGTCCCTGGTGGGATGAATTTAAACTTGAATCTGATCTTTCACTACCTCTCCTCACACTTGGAAAAGATAAATACTTTAAGGATGAAACAGAGGATGACATCATTAATTATTTTATTAGAAATTCACTCTCTGTTGCTACATTAGATATTTTGGGGAAGAATATGAGGTATATGATGTAATTATTGAAATTTGAAAACCACTCCAAATACTATCAGCAGTCCTGTTGAAATTTAACCTCGGAAATGTTTAAACATCAATCCAATCCTGACTACTGAACAAAATAGATTGTTGATACAATTGTTATACAAATATAAAAATTAATTTTCATCGGACTATACTGAAATGAAATGAATCCATCCTGGTCTATGCACTCACTACATTGATCTTAAAGAGGATTTCAAAACAATTAGACAACTGTCATCGAATGAACCCCGCACTGAAGGATATAGTGGAAGAAGAATTGTAGAAAATCCTTAATGATAATTTCATCTACCCCATTTCTGATAGACAGTGGGTGTATCCACTTGTTATAGTTCTAAAAAAGAACAACAAGTGGAGAGTCTTTGTAGACTATAGATATCTTAACAAGGCCACTCAAAAGGACCATTTTCCTTCACCATTCATTGATCAAGTCCTGGAAACTCTCTTTGGGATTTTTTTTTTCATTCCTAGATGGGTTCAATGTCTATAATAAAATACAGATTGCCCTGGAAGACCAATACAAGACAACCTTCACTTGCCCTTGGCGTAATTTTGCATACAGAGTCCTTCTTCTTGGCCTCTATAATGCACTAGCAAATTTTCAACGGGCAATATTGGGTATTTTTTTTATACCTTTAATGATTGTCTTGAAATATTTATGGATGTTTTTACACCCTAGGGGATGCCTTTGATACAACATTAGTTAATTTGGAAATGGTGCTAGAACGTTGTGAAAAAACTAATGTTGCTCTAAGAACAAAGAAATGCCACATGATGATGACAGAGGGAATTGTGCTAGGACATTTAATTTTGGCAAATGGAATGAAGGTAGATCCTGCAAAAATTGAGGTAATCTCGAAAATACCAACCCCTAAGACTCTAAAAGAGGTACATATTTTTTTTGGACATGCAGGATACTATAGAGGATTTATAGAAAAAATTTCAAAGATTGCATCTCCTCTATTTTCCTTTCTCATGAGAGATGTGGAATTTCTGTGGACAAGAAAGTGTGAGCAGGCCTTCCTAAAGTTAAAGAACTATGTAACAGTAACACCTCTTTTACGAGGACCAAATTGGAGATTTCCATTCCATATCACTATGGATGCATCTGACATAGCTATGGGTGTTATTTTGGGGTAGCTAGAGGAGAAGAAACCTTATGCCATTTATTACATTAGCAAGAATCTAACCCCAGCAGAACTCAAGTGTACAGTTACTGAAAAAGAAATTCCTAGCAGTAATCGATGCTATCAACAAATTTGAGCACTACATCACTGGGTATCAAGTATTTGTACACACTAACCATGATGCCATTCAATTTATAATGAACATACGTGTTAATAATTGTAGAGTTACACAATGTTTATTATTTTTACAGGAATCTGATATCACTATTTTATATAAAATTAGAAAGGATAATGTAGTTGTTGATTTTATTTCTAGAATAACTATAAGTGATGACTACATTGCCACTAAGGATTCTTTTCTAGATGAATATATTTTTTCCATCTCTACTCACTCACCATGATATGCAGATATAGCCAATTATCTTGTTGTAGGAAAATTTCCACACCATTTATCTTCCAAATAAAAGAGGAAGATTATACAATAGAGTTCTACCTACTCTTGGATAGAGGGAAATCTCTATCACACTAGGCTAGACTTTTGGATTAGGCGATGTGTTACAGAAGATGAGGTGTTTGAGATCTTGAAAGCTTGTCATGAGGAACCCTGTGGAGGGCACTTCACTGATAAAAGGTTGAGATACAAAGTACTCTCAACAGGGTACTACTGGCAAACTATATTCCAGGATGGCAAAGAAGTTTGTGAAGGGATGCGATAACTGCCAAAGTATGGGCCAACCTTTGAAATAAGATGAGATGTCCTTATAGCCTCAGATAGTGATAGAACCATTTGAGAAACGCACCCTAGAATTTGTGGGGCCAATTAATCCTTCATCACATGAAAAATTATACATATTGGGCTGCAGCGCCTATGTCACAAAGTGGGTCGAAGCAAAGGCACCAATTAGAGCTACAAAGAAGGTTGTTTCAAACTTCCTCTTTGAAGATATCTTTGTTCGCTTTGGGATACCTAGGGAGATAGTGACATATGGATGGCCTCAGTTCACATCTCATTTGATCAAGAAGCTAGTTGAGAAGTATGTAATTCATCACAGAATCACTTCAGCTTATCATCCACAAGAAAATGGTCAAGTAGAAAGCACCAATAAAGTCATTGAAGGAATATTAACAAATAAAATAGCCAACCACTAAGGAAATTGGGCTGAAAAACTTAAATATGTACTGTGGGCTTATAGAAAAACATGGAAGAACACTACAGGCTTCTCACCATATGAATTGGTGTATGGTAATAATCCTTTATTCCCCATAGAGTTAGAGATAAATACATTAGAAACAACATTGCATGTCAATCTAGACTTAAGCACAACACACACACAAAGATTGAATCAACTCAATGAGTTGGAAGAGAAATGGTTGGCTACTATTCAATATATAGAGATCATTCAACAACAGAGAGCTAGATGGAATGATGGTTTTATTAAGAAAAATAATTTTTGGAAGGGATATTGGGCTCTCTTGTATGATTAAAGGTTCAAGGATTTGAAAGGCAAGCCCTGCATTAGATGGCTAGTTCCTTACAAAGTGGACACGGTATTTGATAATTGGACTATACAATTGGTCACCATCAATAGTGCTAAGACATCGTTACTGGTTAATGGGCACCATCTAAGGTTATATCATCAACCCACTTCAAAGGAATCATTTGTTAACATTGTTGCGAACTCTGATCTTCATGTTATAGCAGCAGGGGAACAATCCCCTGTGCAGCCTGAAATTTGAAATTCTAATAAGTGTCGCAGCTGAAAACCACCCTTGTGGTAGTTGTTACACTTTTAAAAAATAATAATAAATAAATAAAATAAAATGAATAATAAATAAATAAATAATATAATAACAAAAGAAAATAATAAAACAAAAATAGAAAATCTGACTGTGAAAACCTCTTTCCGGGGAGTAGTTAGACAATTTTGTAACAGTTGAAAACCACTCATGTGGCAGCTATTACAACCTTTTTTTTTTACTTTATAAAACATCATCGCTCCTTCCTGATACATTATACAATATGATTTTATTAATTTGATTTTAATTCTGTACCGATTTATCCTAATTTTTTTTTGAAAAATAATCTGAAGGTTGTCTTGGTTGTTACAAGTGTAAGAGCCAACAACCACGAGCACTGTTTCTCATGGTTTTTCGCATAAAAACAATAATTGTGCCAGACAAGTGTGACCACCATGATCACTGCAAGAAGTATGCCACCATTTCAAAATCCCCCTCCACGCCGCTTCAGGTACGTCATTCAAAAGGTAACATCATCATTTATGATTTGGTGATTAATGGAAAAAGTAATGATATTCCCATGACTACCACGGGAAACATTCACCATTAAAGTGGGGGGGGGGATATATCTTGAAAAACCCATATTCATAAACCGTTATCAACTCCGCATGCACCCAATTAATAGCACAATCGCCAATGATGACTAAATATGACCAGAAATAGTGTGCATACTCAGAAGCTATTACTTTCCATATTGGGAAATTTATGAAGAGTTGTGTGAGGTACTATTCAGTAATCCGTAAATCCAATCACATCCCATCACCCTCCTCAACTGAAGCCTTGTATCCTCATTTTAGACTCGTCATCTGGGATAAGTAGAGTAAGATGTCGAGAGGAATTAAGTAATGCAATGACATTACAAAGGGTTCAGCAGTAAGGAGCGAATTCAGAAACAATAGCAAGATGGGTGGAGTAGCAGTTCAACATGAGTCGGATTCCATAGACAACTTGTAGAACTATCCAGAAGCCTACCAGCTATTCGGAGATGCCCGATGGATTGAGTATTTACGGAAGTTGGAAGGCTCAGATGAGGTAGTTGAAATTGAATTCATTTAGAATTTGAATAACAACCAGACCCGAGTCAAGGGTTTAAAAATTGAGGTGACTGAGGAAGTAATCACCTGAGTAACTACATTTCTAGTATAAGGGTAGAGGTGGTTTAACAAAAAAATCAATGACACCTCCTTGAACGAAGGCTTCCTTGAAGAAGAAGAAAATTTGGATAAGAAAGGGAGAGGAATTGACAGGTTATCACTCCCTCATCCATGGGATGATGTTGCCTTGGGTTTAATTAAATACATTACCTGTGAGGGAAGATCCACCATTTTTTTTAATTATGACTTTCCTCTACTCAATCACCTTCAGCACCGGAAAAATATTAAACTTCCATTCTACTTATTAGGGAATATTAAGCATATGGCGGCAGTTTTAAAAACAAAGACACATCTGGAAGCATGTGTGACCAATAACGGACTCATCAAATTGATCATGTTGTATGCCCTAAGCCAGCAAGGAAGGGCTTCAGAAGAATTCAACAGAAAGAGGCCGAGTAAAAGCTTAGGAAAACAAGTTGCCGCTTTGTGTAATGTTCCAAATGGGGAAATATAGGCTCAGTAGGGAATATATTAAGATATGGCACTATGGAATCACAAAAATTTGGGATTATACCTATATATCTAAACTAGAGATAGACTGGTAGGGCATTTACTGGATGCATCACCTTCACAAGGAAGGGTGAAATCCAGAGGCTTCCTGGCCTGTTCCAGACTCTTTCTATAGAATATTGGTGAAACACAGCAAGTGTGGGAATGACACACTCCTCTTAGAATTTAATAATATTAGGAACCTTAAATCTACATTTCTAAAGAATGGATCCAAAGAGAAGCAAAAACCAAACAAGGAAGAAGCGGGAAATTCCACTCTCGGGAAAATCTACAGTAGGCTCAAGGAGGACGTTGTATAAGAAATATAGTATAAAAAAAACATACACCAGGGATAGGTTCCATTATTTTAGGATGTGTGGACCTCCATGTATAGTTTCAGAAAAATAAAATGATTTTAGATGGCTTAAACAGATCTCCCACAGTCAACACTAGCTGAAAATCAGCTAAAGGAGAGGGCTGAATTAATAGAGAAACCCTCCTTCAGAAATTGCATAGTTTCTATTGGAAGTCACTGGAAATAAGCCATAAACTCATATTATATTATGGCAGCAAGAAATCAGATCCATGATGAAGTTCCCTTGTAGAAGCATTAGAATTTACATGAAGCAAGAGCAAGGATCCTTGAGAAATTATAATTGAAACACATGCAAAAGCTATAGAAAGACTTGACAACGTCCTATATGAGGAGCTTCAGCTACTGTAGGTTAAAAATAAGATATAAAACTGATAAATGGCTAAAAAATAAGATCCATACCAGATCTGGAAACTACTCAGCCTTCTTAACAAGATCCCCTTGGGGTTTTATCAAAATATAGCATAACAAAGTGTAGATCTATATTTTAATACACTGAACTACAGAAAAATTCAAAGATTTTTGAAGATGGCTTTCATTACATTAAATATCAGATCTAAACATGAATATATAAGCAAGATACTTTACAAATCTCAAAGGGAGAGGCAAGCCTCGATCACCAGAGAGAAAGTACAATAAGAGATACAACAGTAGTGAAACATTTACATGAAAAGAACACAGTTTGTGGAAGAGAATACGTAGTAGCTAGAATGAACTGATGCAATAGATAAGAATTATAGATCTGAAAGTGAAATGAGAGTAATATCCTCTTCCAAGTGGTCACAAGACACCCTCCCTGAGAGAAATCTCCTCTAAAAAACTAGATCTTGCATATCTAGTTCCCACACTTGCTGCAACTCACAAGCAGCTGCAAAACCGTCAACAGGACAACCGTCATTGTAGAGATCAAGCTTGGCCATAATGCTAGATAGTAGATATATGCACCAAAATCTCCTCCAAAGAGCTACTCCATAGAAGGAGAGAGGATTCCTAAACAGGAGATCCTCTTCCCTTAGGCTAAACAACCAAGAGACTAGAGTTGCTGCAACAACTTCTAAATTATTCAACAACCTTTGCTTGCTGCCTCTCCTTCTATTTATAACATGAGGGCTTGCCAAAACCCTAAACCATATTCTTCAACTTATCCTCTTTCACACTAGAGATCCTCTTCTAGAAGTATGTTGTGCTACAAGGATAAGCTTCCCTCCAAACTGCATTGTAGGTGGGGCCAAGATTTACCCATTCAAATGAATTTCCCCTTTTGACACTTAGGGGTGTTTAATATAATATCCCAAATTTATCCCCTTTCATATTGGGCATTTATTTATTCTAAAATTAGGAGTTTAATAAACCGCCTCCACATACTTTTATTCATGAATAAAGAAAACTGGAAATAAAATGCAATATTCCCACGAGCTGCAAAAATTAGGAATATTACAGTCTCCCCTAGAAAAATGTTGCTTGCCCTCAGGTGACTCTTATTGTAGATGCAAGCCATCTATTCCCTCCAAATGACATCCACATATGGAAGGCTTCCTCCATTTGCTACAACAATTTATGTATGTTTGGCTCCAAATTTGTCTTCTACCAATACATGAGGTGACTTCCAACTGTGAGGTTAGATGTCCTCTTCTTACCATGAAGTATAAGATGAAAAATACATGATGTCCAACATCATCACAGACACATGTGTGGCATAAAGTAAGGTAGCTCCAACCATAAAGGAAGAGCTCCATCATGCAGAACATTCCTCCATCCCATGTTTGTGAACTTGAATAAACATTGTGATGCCTCCATTCTTAGCCCTGTTGGCCTTGTTGGTTCCAAACTTCATCATTTCAGTGTTATGCAAAGAAGAAGGAAAGGAGTAATATGGGTAAAAAGAGATGTCAAACCATATTCTCCCAAAATCAACCACTAGAGCAAGGCCCTTTGCTACCATCCTCCATCTCCTCCATGTAAGATGGACAAGCCATGCTTCCCAAAAGATGATGTGCATGCCTTTCTTTGTTGCAAGTTATCTTTGATGCATAAGGCATGAACCAGAAAATTATGAGTCATGGGGTGGTTACCATACTCATTCATAAGCATCAAAGAAACAAGGGATATTGCTGCCCTCTTTTGTCCTCATGTGCATAATGAAACCAAACCATGATAATGGACATATGATGTGTCACATTAGCCCCATACAAAGCACCATCATCAATGCACATCTTGAGATGATCATGCCAAATTTCTCATGATGCAAAACACATAGACATAGAAGATGTCATGTGGTGGCCATACCTTCTCAAGTGAAACAAAATTGTACATTCCTTATCTTGTTGCAACGTAACATTGAAATCCAAGGCATGATTCAAAAAATAATGGGCTATTGGGTAGCAACCAAACTCACCCAAAAGCAGCCATAGCAACAAGGAATTTGCAGCCTTCTTGCCTCATCAACATGTGGATCTTGGAGCAACAACACAATGATGAACATGTAGAATGTCTCATCAACATAGTACAAGCAAGCTCCCTCATACCACATCATGTGGGAGTCATTCCTCCTCCCAAGACAAAGTTCATGCATGAAATATACCTCCAACAGAAATGCATGTGAACATATGAGACATACTTCAAGCATAGATGAATACATGGACATAAGATTTAACATATGATGTTCAATTCTCCTTCTAACAACCACACCATCCATGCTTCCTCTTCATATAATCTACTAATTATGTACCAAGAATGAGATAAGAGAATGAGAATATTTGGGGTAGTGATCATGCTTAACCACAAAGAAACTAGCGTTACCATGCCTCCTTATTCATTCCATGACCATTTCTCAAGGCATAGATAAGAAAAATAGGTGCCTTTGGAGAGTGATAGGAGTCTCCCAAGGGAAACCAGCATAGCCAAGATTACTGGTCCATATATATCTGCAAGTGATCATGTGATCCCTTGTTCACCATTCTCATCCACTCACTCAAATATGGAAGATGAGTGATGTGCTACATAATCATGGCATTCTCCATGTGCAAAATACCATCTCCTTTAACCCACTGAAGAAATTTTCATCTCATGGAATACTAAAATACATCTCTGTTGAGATCTCTTAATGATATATTTCTCTCATGTATGGTATTGCAAAACCAGTGAAGCTTTGGATCTATAGCAATACCTCCAACATGCTCCAAGAATGATGAAGCCTCTTTGTCACAGCCACTGAGTGATAGTGCTGTGATATACCTTTTCTTTAAATAAGCACTCTGATCTAACCCTTGGCTATGCATGGATCTTGAAATAATATGTGCTGAAATTTTATGCATACCTTGGATCAACTAACATGTAGGAACCTCTTGACAAAACACAAGAGTTCCTCCATCCGGATCAATGATGCCTCCAACTAATAGTGAGAATGACAGCCTCCTTTATTCAAGTATAACAGTGCTGGAATATTTCTTCTCCTCCTCATGCATCTCCTGGTTCATACATGGAACCCCCATATGATAAGAACTCTAGAATACCTTGCAAAGATGCAAGTGCCTCTTCTTTAGATGCAAGCTCCTTAGCAGCAGGTAGTGAAAATGGAGATATCTTTCCCAAAGTGACAAGATTGACATTATCCTTTGTTTCCTTGGGGGATTTCTATTTCTAGCTCATATTTTCCCTTTCCTCTTCAAACTCCTTGAGATTTCCTTCAATACTCTCCAATGTTTGAAAGATAAGCAATGAGATCTCTTCTCTAGTCATTCTCCTTGCCTTGTAATGATAGGAAGTGTATAGTTCTTCCTCTTCATCTTGAAACCCTTTAGGATTTTATTTGCATATCTCATCTTCATTGCTATACCTCTCACCTTCTTTAGAGAAAGTGGGCATAGTGGATATATGAGGAGATATTTGGATCCTCTGGTCTCCTACTTTGCTGATAGGAAGTGCTAGGGCTTCCTTCTTCTTCTTGAAATCTCGTGCATCTCTTACTGCAACTTACCTCTTTGGAGAGGCCCTTCTTAGATCTAAAAAATGATGAGAATAATCTCATATTCTCCATCAATTTGATCTCTTCTTCTGATCATTAATTCATTGGTAGCTTGATCTCACAGGTTGTGCCAGAGATCATGCTCTCATACCACTGTAATGTTCGAAATGGGGAAAGATAGGCTCAGTAGGAAATATATTAAGATATTCCACTATCGAATCATAGAAATATGGGATTATACCAATAGATATAAACTAGATATATACTGGTAAGGAATTTACCAGATGTATCACCTTCACAAGGAAGGGTGAAATCCAGAGGCTTCCTGGCCCGTTCCAGACTCTTTCTATAGGATATTTGTGAAACATAGCAAGTGTGGGAATGACACACTCCTATTAGAGTTTACTGATCTTAGGAACCTTATATCTATATATATAAAAAATGGATCCAAAGAGAAGAAACAACCAAACAAGGAAGCGGGAAATTCCACTCTGAGGAAAATCTACAATACGCTCAAAGAGGACGCTGTATAAGAAAGAAAATGTAAAAATAATGTAGAACAAGGCTGGGTTCTCTTATTTTAGGCTGTGAGGGACCTCCATGCAAATTTTCAGCAAAAAAAAATGAGTTTATAGGGCTTAAACAGATCTCCCACAATCAACACTAGCTGAAAATCAGCTAAAGGAGAGGGTTGAATTGATAGAGAAACCCTCCTTCAAGAATTCACTGGAAATCACTGGAAATCAGCCATAAGACTCATATTATAGTATGGCAGTAAGAAATCATATCCATAAGTAATTTCCCTTGTAGAAGCATTAGAATTTACATGAAGAAAGAGCAAGGATCCTTCAGAAATTATAGATCAAACACATGGAAAAGCTGCAGAAAGACTTGACAGTGTCCTATATGAGGAGCTTCAGCTACTTTAGGTTAAAAATAATATCTAAAATTGATAAATGGCTGAAACATTAGATCCATATCAGATCTGGAAACTACTCAACCTTCTTAACAAGATCCCCTTGGGGTTTTATCAAAATATTGCATAACAAAGTGCAGATCTATCTTTTAATACACTGAACTACAGAAAAATTTAGAGATTTCTGAAGATGGATTTCATTACATTACATATCATATATGAACATGAATAGATCAGCAAGCTACTTAACAAATCTCAAAGGGAGAGGAAAGCCTCAATCACCAGAGAGCAAGTACAATAAGAGATACACCAGTAGTGAAACATGCACATGAAAATAACGAAGTTTGTGGAAGAGACATCATAGTAGTTGGAATGAACTGATAAAAAATATAAGAATTACATACATGAAATTGAAATGAGAGTAAGATCCTCTTTCGAGTGGTCACAAGACACCCTCCCTGAGAGAAATCTCCTCTAAACAACTAGATCTTACAGATCTAGTTCCCCCACTTGCTGCAACTCACAAGCAACTGCGAAACCCTCAACAGGACCAGCGTTGCTGTAGAGATGAAGCTTGGAAATAATTCCAGATAGTAGAGATATGCACCACAATCTCCTCCAAAGATCTATTCCATGGAAGGAGAGAGGATTCCTAAACAGGAGATCCTCTTCCCTTAGGCTAAACAACCAAGAGACTAGAGTTGCCGCATCAACTTCTAAAATTCTTCAACAACCTTTGCTTGTTGCCTCTCCTTCTATTTATAACGTGAGGGCTTGCCAAAACCCTAAACCATCTTCTTCAACTTATCCTCTTTCACACTAGAGATCTTCTTCTAGAAGTACGTTGTGCTTGAAGGATAAGCATCCCTCCAAACTGCGTTGTAGGTTGGGCCAAGATTGACCCATTGAAATGAATTTCCCCTTTTCACACTTAGGGGTGTTTAATATAATAGCCCAGATTTATCCACTTTCATATTTGGCATGTATTTATTCTCAACTTAGGAGTTTAATAAAACACCTTCACATACTTTTATTCATGAATAAAGCAAACTAGAAATAAAATGCAATATTGCCATGAGATGCAAAAATTAGGAATATTACAGTTTGGGAGGAAGTTAGGCAGAAGTTGAAACCCAGACTCGGCTTTCCAAGGTCAGAATTCGGAATGAACCCACTGATGAACCAATTGGGAATAGATGGCCAAAATAGAGGGTAAAAGTTAACTTGCCCACAGAACCTTCACATAGAGCTAGAAAGTAGACAGAAGAAGAAGTACCAGAAGAAGAAAGAGAACCTTCGTCATCACGTAAGGATGAAACTCATTTCTTTCTTTTAGAACTTGAAAATATATGAAAGGAAAATGAAGGATTTATACAAATATTATTTGAGGGGAAGGAAATATTGGTATCTATATGCATGACATGTTTTCAAGAACTAACAACAGTAGGGTATAAGGTCTGTGGGGAGAACACCAGACCAATTGAAATAGAAATAGAACTACAAGAGGCTATTACACAAGAACAAGCAGTTAAAACAGATCCTCCTATAGTAATTTACCTAGAGGCTGACACATAAGAACCTGTGGAGGCGACTATTGTTACAGAAAAAACAACAATGGACATAGAGGCTACTCTAGGTAGAAATGAGGGGGCTGATACACAAGAACCCACTAATGAAGCTTTTGTTGCATAAGATATAGTAGCTGAGGTGGAACAGACCCATTCAATAGAGGTTCTTACACCCATTATTGATTTTGATATTGAATATAGAAGAACGTTGGGTCCCATCTCAGGATGGAGTTCTGAGAAAATCTTGTTAATTTATGAATTATAGAAGTGGAAGCAGGAAGAAATCCCCTTCGAGAGGGGATGATCTCGCTGAAAGAACATCGGAGGGAGATAACCACCCTTCATGAAAATTGGATAAAAGAAGAGTCGAAAAAAGGATGGGAAAATTATAAGAGGAAGGAAGCTATGAAGAAGTAGGAGGAACAGTTGTTGTTGTTACAGTAGTAGGTTCAAGATCTTACCATGGATAAGAAAAAGCTTCATGACCTCCACCTCAATCTGCTAGGGTGGAGGCGGCCTTCCCCATCCTACCCTATTTCTTTATAGGAATGCTACTTCTTGTTCGAGATGAAATCTATTATGGAGGACATACCCTATCTATGTTCTTCCACTCTCACATTCTTAAATGTCTTTTGCACCTCCAATTTTGATGAGAAAATCTTGTTGTGTGAGTTATTCCTACAAAATATCATTTGTGAAACATGTGAGTATGCAAATGGTGGTGACGATATTTTCCTATATGGGGGATCTACAATTGTGAGCTTTTGTGTCCTTCATGAAGAATTAGATTGAGTGGCATTTTTCCACTAGATATATGGATGCTAATGAAGAGAAGATGACATTATAGATCCAGGCAGAACCAGAAAGGGCCGCTAAGTTAAGGCAAGAATTTAGAAAAAATTTAAGTGCTCCTTGGATAAGGGAACCTGCTGCCACCTATAGAAGAAGGATTGTGAACTTCTATCTCAATAATTTCTGAGTGATGAAGAGTTGAGCCTTAATTGGGTGCTTGAAATGCACGAAAACTAGCAGTGTTGAGCTGCTAAAGGGGGACCCATTTTTATTTCAAAATTTTGTGGTGGTTGTTATACATGTACCAGCATATGCAAAGATAGTACAAACACTTGGTGCTTCTTGGCTTAGGTTAAGGATCCCGTTCCCTTTGATATTTCTTCCAATTGAGGGTTATCAGAGTAATTATGAATTTAAAAAGTATGAATTGGAGTCCTAGGTATGAGAGCTAATGGCTAATCAAGGGTACAGATTTGTTGATGAGGATACAACCGACGCTTATGATCTCACTGACGTACACCAGAGATATTCCCATGAGAGATGAAATTTTTCATGAGGACATGCAAGTGCTTCAGTTGGGGGGGAGATGTTGGGTGTTTTGGACTTATTTCCTACATTTATTTCCCCTATTCTACCTCATGACGATAACCATTAGGACTATCTTTTTTTTCTTTTCATACCATTTATCTCAACTTATGTTGTTTCACCTTATTTTCATTACTCTTCCATTTAATCAATTATTATGATGTATCATGTATTTTTTATGACTAACTGAGGATGAATGTTTGGAGAAGGTCTATGGTATTTTTTTTTCTTTCTAGATGCTATTTGTAGCACAAAATACCTCGAGAACAAGGCATACATGAGAAGTTAAAGGTGTGTTGTTACACCATGTGGTTACAAACTCGCTGACAAACTATTGTTACAATTGTGCCCCTGATTGGATCTCATCAACTCCTGATGCTAACCTGTCGTCTAGCTGTTACACTATAGTTGTGATTTATCATGATAGTTGTAGGATTTACTAAGTATTATATTTTTGGATAACAAACTCTAGGTGGTTTTGACTGTAATCTATAAAATTTCTAGTCAATATTTTATTAAGAAGTGGTTGTAACCATATGTATTCTGTTTTGATCACTTCTCATGACTGATCCACCCCCTATTTTTCTGAGATGTAACCACTATATAGTTCTCGACCCTTGAGGTTGAAAGGTTAGAGGAGAACAACATTACCTTGGCTCTATAACTTTTTATCATATTAATACAAGTTATCCTATTTTTGATGTTACATGCATCATCTGATTTAGTTTCTGTTCAAGTTCTTTCTCTACCTACACTTTGATAGGGAGGAAGGGCCCTCCTATTTAGCAAGGATTGTAGCAGTTAAGGTAGTTGTGTATATGTATATCTATTTTTTTTATGTATCAGTGGAAGTGTTGTTGCTGTTGTTTTAGTTGTGAATAGATCTACTTCAATTCCATTGTTTTATATGTTGTCACACATATGAAATCAGAGATACCAGCTAGGTAATTGTTGTGCAGCGTGCTAGGACAGATTAATTCAGGTGTTATTATAGTCTTGTAGATAATTTTATTTCTGCATGAGTGATTTCCTTTCAAAATTTACTTTAGAAACAATTTCCTTTATTTGGATTTTCTTCTGGTTGGATGTATTGGCACAGACAGTGCAGCTGTCATTGAAATAAAATATGTTCATGGATTGAGAATTTATGTGTATTATTTTCATCATTTAATTGTGATTAATATAGCCCAACACTTGCCAAAAGTGGGTTCTCTCAATTATTGCTTGTCCCATGGAAAATACCTAGGGATTCTAATGCTTCGACTAATTATATCATCATTATCAAAAATTTCCAACACCTTAATTATAGTGACATGATTTTATCTTCCATAATTCTAGAGATTGAAGGAAAATTTTATAGAAATGTCATCATTGTATCCAATTTTCTTCTCAAAATACCCTCGCCAATGGGTTCTTTGAAAAATATACACTAATTCAAGGTTTTCCTATAAATTGGTAGTTTCTTTGATCTGTAAAATTTTTAGGTCCCTATAATACTAGTGTAGTCCCTTTATTGTTATTGTTAGTGTAGCCCCCTATTGTTATTGCTATGTAGGCTCTCATTATATTGTGATACTTTAGACTTTTATATATAGAAAGGAGGGTTTGTCATTTGAATCATCCAAGATTTTTTCATTTATGTAATGTAAAGGACATTTCCCCCATGAAGAGGGTAATTTTTAAGTCATTGATCTATCTTTTGTTCTAATTTATGAGGTGGTTTCATAAAATTTGGTATGAGAGCTTTGGATTTTAGGGTTTTGATGTTGCAAATAGGTCATCCTAAACATTTTTCTAAAACTTTCTTTGTATGAAGGTTCAAAAGAAAAAATTTATACCACAAGGAGCTAAAATCCTAATGAAAATCTTGTAAAAATTTCATATATTTTTTTCTATTGTTTTTGATATATAGTCTGAATAAGTTAGGGTTTTTCAATGCTCCATAATTTATTTGCAAATAGGTGACCTTGGTAAAATAGTTATAACTTTATTTTAGGGAATAGGATTTGAATTCTGTCAAAAGTGGTTGAAAATGCATATAATTTAGTTGTTCAAATATAAACTTCATGGCCAAAGGTAGAAACCATGATACGTGGAACTCCATACAAATTCCCTCTACTGAACTAGTCTGTAATCAAGTCATCGTGGGAGATTGGGCATAGCTCTTTTTTGAAGACTCCAATATCGGTATGACTTACGTGGATGGAAAGAAGAGTAAAGGAGATACAATATGACCTAATGTCAGACCTTATAGATCCAAAATTAAAGAAATAAAAAATATTAAATATCAAGCTCCTACAATGCAAGGAAAAGGTGTGTATTTGTTTTAAATTTTACATAAGTCTTGTTTCAAAAATCAGTTTCAAGTGATTCAATGGGCATAGTGAAGCATATATATAATTGTTTGGTTCATAAATTAATCTAAAACAAGATAATTATACACCCATTAGTCCCTCAAAAATCTCTACTGTGATGCACGAAAAGGAAAAATTGTAACATCATATATCAAAGCTATGAGACCAAATGAAAAAAAATTCTCTGTCACAAAGAGGAACAAAAGATGGCATGGATAAATTAAAACTAGAAATAAAAGGTGACATGAGGGGCTTAAAAGAGGACATGAATTGATTAAAATAAAAAATAAAAGGTGTTATGAATGATTTAAAAGAAAACATGGAAGGTTTGAAGGAAGGTTTGACAAAGTTACCACAAGAAAGGCTTCCTGATGGCGAAAATATATTCAATGAAAATAACAAGGAGAACAAAAATAATATGAATTATGGTTTTAGAGACTCCAATTTTGGTTTTAAGACCTACCAAATTCCAAAGATCGATATGAGCAAGCCTGATGGTAAGGATTCAATAACATGGACACTATAGATGGAGCAATATTTTGATCTCTATAATGTACAACACACATAAAAGGTATGCATTACAACTTTATATTTAGATCCCATTAATTTTGTATGGAATCAATGGATTTTTTTCTCGTAAACCACTTGTCAGTTGGTCAATTTTTACGGAGGAAATGATAGCACAGTATGAGTATACAAATAGAAACACCTTGCTTAGCCAAATTATAAATCTAAAAAAAAAGCGTTCAATGGCAGAGCATGTTGAGGACTTATAAAATTGAATATAAGGGTAAATGATATTCCATAGGAGAATAGGAATGATGTATTCATCTATAATTTAAAGGATAACATCCAACATGAGGTTCGCCTTTGGGAACCTGATTCATTGGAGAAGATTTTCACGTAGGGAAAATAAGGAATCCTAACACTCACAACTATAAATATGGAAGTTTTGTTGGTCCTAGCATTCCACATCCTATAAGTTTGATACCACAAAAATTGGAAGAAAACATAATAAAATGGATTCTCTATAGTTGTGGTAGAAAATATACTAAAGGTCATAAGTGTGCTGAGAATAAATTATTTTACATAGATTGTGTAGATGGGGAAAAAAAGGAGCAAGAAAATTCAGAAGAAGATGATATACACCATGAACCAACGCTAGAGAAAGAGTAAATCAATCTGACCATATCTTCTAATGAATTGGAAGCGATTACCACTCCCCAAACTCTCAAGATTGAACGACACATCAAGAAGAAAAAAGTAATAGTGTTGATTTATTTGGGTAGTACCCATAGTTTCATTCATTTTAAGATAGCCAAGGAATTAAATTGCTTCCTAGACCCAACACAAGAGTGTCTAGTGATGGTTGCAAATGGAGGAAATATAAATTTCTCTAGAAAGTTCCATAATATCAAGCTAAGCATACAGAGATATGTATTGAATATTCCAATTCTCTCCATTACAATGGGTTGTGTTGATGGTGTACTATGAGTCCAATGGCTACAATATGTGGGTACAATAGTTTTTAATTTTCAAGAACCCTTATTGAATTTTTTTCAAAAGGAAATGGAGTTTAATTAATGGATATCATAGATAAACCAAGAAATATAATTAGCTCTAATGGTATTAAACATATTCTAAAGAAAGAACAAAGGGGTTAAATTAAACAATTATGCTCACTACAGGTTCAAACATTGAAATCATCTATTTCTCAATATCTCCAAAAAGTCTTTGCCAATCATTCCAAGGTATATGAGACTGCCAAAGGCCTCTCACCAATTCGTGATCATGATCATGATACTAATTTGATTCAATGAAAATTTCCTCCAAATATGAGGCCTTACATATATTTCTATGCTTAAAAGAGTAAAAATGAATGTATGGTCGTTGAATTTCTAGAGGCTGGTATAATTCAACATAGTAAAAGTTATTTTTCAACTCCACTAGTATTGGTGCACCAGAAGTATGGATCATGGAGCATAAATCTGGATTGTAGGCAGATCAAAAGGCTTACTATTAATGATAAATTTCCCATGCCTATCATTGACGGATTATTGGATGAATTACATGGAAAAATTTACTTCACCAAGTTGGATCTTCATTCAAGATATCATCGAATTAGAATGAATACTAAAGACATTCTGTAGAGAACATTTAGAACTCATGATGGTCATTATGGATTGTTGGTCATGCCTTTTTGCATTATTAACATATTTTATACATTTCAAGGTTTGATGAATTCCATTTCCAATACCTCCCTTAGAAAATTTATGTTGAAGGATCATATTCAACATGTTGATAGGGTACTAAAACTATTGGAGGAGAAACAATTATTTTCAAAACCTCCATTATTTTCTTTAGACTACAAGAAGTGGAATATATGGGTCATACTTTATCTCACAAGGGTGTTATGGTAGACCCTAAAAAAATAAAATCCATTAAGAATGGAAAATCCCCACAAAAATAAAGAATTTGCAAGGATTTCTCATGTTGACAGGGTATTATCACAATTGTTTTAATAATTAATAGCATCACCTATAACAACATTACTGAAGAAATATGCATTCTATTTGACTCTAGAACCAGCTAAGGCATTTGAACATATTAAATAGGAAATGTGCCAAGCACTGGTATTATCTATGCTAGACTTCACAAAAAACCTTTATTGTGGAATGCGATGCCTTAGGAAATGGAATTTGTGATATTTTAATACAACAAGGAAGACCTATTTCCCTTGAAAGTCATCCAATAAAATGAAAGTATTTACAGAAACCTATTTATGAGAAGGAAATGTTGTTAATACTACATGCACTAAATCAATGGAGACCTTACCTAACGGGAAGAAACTTCGAGGTAAAAGAAAATCATGATAATCTTAAATAATTTTACGAAAAAATATTATCTTAAGAAGAGAAACGAAAATGGGTCTCAAAAATGTCGGGTTATGACTTTCAAATCATCTAGAAAAAAGGGAAGCAAAATGTTGTTGCATATGAACTCTCGAGAAATGATGGTGATGTGGAAGAATTTCTTTGTGCCATTTATATTATCTAGCCAGATTGGATAACAAAATCAAGGGATGAATGGAAGAATGATGAATAAGTGTGGACACTCATTCAAAAGTACCAATAGTATCTTAGGACATCTAATCCATTTAGCTGGGAAAGTTATTCATTATGGTACGAAGATCACTTATATATTTCTAAGAACTCCCAAATCAAACAAAATATTATTTTGGAATTACAAACCTCTTCGTTAGGAGGGAACTCAGGATTTTTAAAAACTTATGAGAGGGTCAAGAAGGAACTTTTTTTGGATGGTCTTAAATATCACATTAAAATTTTTTGGCAAAATGTTTGGCTTTCAAAACAAATATAGTTGAGACAATTAAGACTTTGGGTTCGTTACAAGCTTTATCCATTCTGTGTCAATGTTGGGAGGAGGTTTCAATGGATTTTATCACAAGTTTACCCAATTCCAGAGGAAAGAGTGTCATCATGGTGGTAGTTGATAAACTTACCAAGTATGAATAATTTTTTGCACTATCTCATCCATTTAAATCCATTATTATTACTACTGCATTTAAGGGAACAATTCCAAAGCTACATGGAAACCCAAAGATTATTGTGAGCAACAAAGATCCCATTTTCACTAGAAATTTTTGGAAATAAATACTTTATTGTCTAGGTAATCAATTAATTCATGTTAGGTCCCTATAATACTAGTGTGTCCCTCATTATTATTGTTAGTGTAGCCCCCTATTGTAATTTTTGTTCCCTTACAATTTTGTTTTTTATATAGGATATGATTGTATTGTGACCCCTTACACTCCTATATAGAGAAAGGAGATTTTCTCATTTGAATCATCCAATAATTGTTCATTTATGTAATTTAAAGGAGGTTTCCCCCTCGAAGATGATAATTTTCAAGTCGTTGATGTATATTTTTTCTATTTTGTGAGCCAGTTACATAACAAAATTGATGTTAATATTCCACTGGACTGTTCGTCACAACAAATTTGATAAAATTATATTGAAAATTTTAAATTCTATATTATTACAAGTCTATTTCTTTTTATGTTTCTAGATATGTAGAATATTGTTAATAGTGCATTCATGAAAATTATAAACTATGAAAAAAATAGAGAACAAGTTAATAAAATCTTACACACAAATTTAACACAAGATTTGACTTGGAAACCCTTTCAAAAAAAAAAACTGAGTTGTAACATGAGGCTAATTTACTCTATTTATATGAATACACCATGTCTGTGATTGCAAATAATTATGGTATCTGACATCTGGGATAACAGAATGCAAAATTCTTCTCTGTGTGCTCTATCACCTATCTATCTCAATTATTTTTTCTCAGTTATGGAACAAATGCACTTGAAAGAATGGAACCCGTTTTCCTCCTACTGGCTCAATTATAACATAGCCTGATAGCCTACCAGTGGATATGTTTGACAACCTTAACCCTTAACTAGAATTACAATATTTTCTCTTTTATATTATTATACATCACAATCACATGGATAGTCATTTTTTCATGAATAAGGGAGGTTGACATGGCATCCTCTCAGATTATGGTGGTGAAAATAGGAAGGTTAACTTTTGAGTGGTGTAAATTTCACATAAAAACTCTGATTAATGTGATTCTTGTTCCATTTGAAACATATTTCTATGTAGGATAGGACAAAAAGTTGTTCTTTTAAGTAATAAAATATGTGTCGCCCAAAAAAATTGTTTGATGACTTAAAATGCTCCTAGCGAGTTTAAGACCCTAATTTTCCAAACTTTCCACCGTTAGTAAAAATGGTCCTATTATCTAATTCCTCCACTTTTTCCACTCATGTATTTCCATGTTATATTCCATGTACTACCATGTTATATTCCATGTATTACCATGTTATATTAATAGTAGTTATATTCCACGTTGTCATGTATTACCATCATGATTATGTAATTCCAATATTTCTTGATCATTTAGATTGTCCTTGTGAGTATTTTATATCTCCTTATTCATCAATGCAACTTGTCCTTTATCTTGTGAGTGCTAAGAATTGGAATTTATATGATTCATGTGGGGTTTCTTTATGAGTCTATAAATGAAGTTGGAAAAGGATTGAGTAACCTCACTTGTATTTATCTCTAATCGAAATCAAAATTCAAACAATATTCTTTCGAAAAATAATAGAACTTTTCTTCTATGGAAATTTTTAATACCTTTACTGTATCCCACGCAGTTCATTGATTAGTGCCCATGATGATATATTTCATTTTCCTTGAAGAAGAATTAATAAGTCCTATAAACTCCATTCCAAATTTGAAAAGGATATAATTATATCTATGGATGTAGTGGCATATCATTTTGGTAAGATTTTCCATCCTTTTATATTCATCACAGTGAGATGTGTGCTTATGAGAACCCCTATGGATGGTAGGCCTGAAGTAAATAGCCCCCAAGATTATGTATGTTACTCCTTATTTTACATAGTTTCCTCCACATGTTACATCATGTTATTACTATATTATTTCATGTAGCTCGTCATCCTCCACCCATCGTCTCATAATCCATGCTAGTCCTAATCTCAACAAGAATCATGCAACCCATGTGTGGGACACACTTTCCTAATACTTTTGTATCTTTCACTATAGGGAATATTGGGAGGAAACTTGTCTATTTTCAAATATTTTTTCTAAATAAAAATCAATGGATATGTATTGATATGGAAAATATATGTTCCATCTAGAAAGTGGTCATATATCATGCCTTGGTTTTCAAAAAATGTTAGTTTTGAAAAGAAATCTACAACAACATTTTTCTGCCCTACTTTATTAAATACAGTTTATATCAAATTGTTGTAACAATAGAAACCATCTAATAATTATACTTATGAATTTAGCTTTACTCATTATATATTTAATAGTAGCATGACTAGAGTGAACGAAATTTTGGAAACCAATAACATAGTTCTCAAAAATTTAAAGTGTATGGGGAAATACAATAAGTTATCTTTAAATTATGTAATTTATATATACATTATTAAAAAACAAAATCATAATATAAATTGCATAAGGTATTCTATCCTCTTTGTGACAAAAAACCGCTCCTATTTCTATTTCCGAGGCTTTAATATGGATATGAATCGGTAGGTCCGAGTTAGTGCCATGTAAGACAATTGATGATGTAATTTTATACTATATTCAATCAAATTATTCTTGGCATTGAGGTGTTCAAAAGTAATATATGTCTTTGGCAAACTAGAAAAACAAGGGAGAATAAATTTTATTGAAGTATTTGGTAGACCTCATATAGTATCATGTATGGCCATGGAGACTTACATCCTTTTTCATTTATGGAAAGCAAAAATGTATTATGATACTGTATTTTCTTGGGTTATCTTCAATTCCTCTATAAGATAAATGACGTCCTAGAAAAATCACTTTATTCAGAAGGAAATGGAATTTTTCATCGCTTGGGGAGAGATATGGGAGAGATTCATTTCTTCACACATACGAATAATTTTGTAATTATTTGTGATGGATTCCTTAAAATAGTTACTATAAGGTGTGAATTAATCCATGTATACATTTATAGTGTCACGGATAATACCTTAGAATATGTTGAATATAGCTCTTTAGAATGTGGTAGGAGCATTGCATAAATCAAAAGGAAGAAATTAATAGGAGATGGTTCCCAAATGGTATGTCAAGGTAGTTTTATATTAATATTCAAGTCTAATTTGTATCTAATTATGTCCACTATACGTATCCAAATATGATTATTATTTGTTCCCGACTTGGACATCTAGAACTTAGTCAAGAAAGAGAAATGTAAAATTATCCTGTCTACTGGCATTATTAATATACTTATATTACAAACATATTATTCATGTATAATTCTTCCTATGGAAAGTAAATAATATGGTCATTCTTTGTCAAAGCCATTTATTTGCGTGATATCAAGGTATTAATTTTGTAAAAAAATGGAAATTAGTGTATCTTCATCATCCTAGTTTCTACTTGGACCTTTATTGAATGTGCACATGGAACAAATTGTTGTGTGAATAGCATATTCCTATTCCTCTTCCCTCCATGTGAGAATTTATTCATTAGCCAACGGCTGAGAATGGGCATATAGAATGAGCTACTATTTTGGATTTCTCATTGGCTATTGTCATATTGATAGTCGTATAACTCATGTAGGGACCTACTATAGCCAACTAAGGTCTCCATAGAATCAGGGGATAACCATTCAATTTGGTTTGATATTGAAGCACTAGGAAATTAGTGAGATACTGCTATGAATTAATAGCTATCATTAAATCCTCTATAATTCACTTAGGTTCCATTGTTCCACTGGCAAGAAGCTGAAGTATTATATAGTCTTTCATTAAAGGATATTTCATCTTGAGTTTTAGAATTCCCCCTTATAAAAAATCAGTGGTGGCTCCTATGTAAATCAAAGAATTATTTAATTGAAACTCAGTTGATATGTAAATTTAACACAAAAAATGGAAATACATACAAAAAATTGATATGTTGTGAAACCAGCTCCAACAAGAGAAGAACAGAGATATCAACGCCTTAGAAATAAACCACTTCGAGGGGGAAACCTCCAATACATTACATGAATGAAAAATTCTTCGATGATACAAATGACCAAAACCGCATTCTATATATAGGAGTCCATGGGACCACAATATAATCCTAGTGGGGCATAATGTAATCCTAGTCGACCTAACAATAATAATGTAAGGGCGCAATAATAACAATATGGGGGTTACAGGGGTACAACAATAACAATAAGGGGTGCTACACTAACATAATAAGGGACTAGACTATTAATTTAGGGACTTAACATGCCCCTCTCCTTCAAACAAGTGTTTTCCTCAACACTTGATTATTTATTGATGCTTCTGTATAAAATTCTCATCCTTCCATGTGGAATTTTCTACATGAAAGTTCTTCCTCTTCATGCATCATAGTATAGATTTCTGAAGGCTTAATGGGTGTTGAATTTTTTTTACGGGCCATTTTCGAATCCAATACTGATATCTATTCTATAATATGCCCTTGTAATCAATTCAACTTTATTCTTCAAATAAGAGTTATGCAATTTGGAAAAAAAAATACACACCTTTTAATTTCTTTTGAGGAGCTCGATATTGAAATTGAATTATCTCTATAATTTTTGATCTTCGATATCTAAAATTCATCCTTGTAGTAGCCCTCTAAAGCTTCTTTCAAATGCAACAAGTCTTATTCGATTTTGATTCTTCAAGGCGGAGTTATGTCTAATCTCCCACAATGACCCAATTTTGGACTAGTTCAGTAGAGTGAACTTGTACAACTTGCCACATGTCATTGTTTCCTCCTTTGGCTCTCAAATTGACAGACCAAAAACTATAGTCCGTGCACTTGCGGCCAATTTTTACAACATTCCAATCCGACGCTCAGAGAGAGAGATATGAATATTTTCCCACGATCGCCTCTTTGAGATGAAATTCAGAAGCCTCAAAAAGCCCTAAATTCCACAGATCATATCTCCAAAAATATTGTAAAACAATATCTAAAATCCTTTTACAATGTTCCTCGGGATTGTGGCTTCGAACTCTAAAAATTTCAACTTCTGAACCTTCGTAGAAAAAAAATTATAGCGAACATTCCACGATGACCTGTTTGGAGTAGCAAAACCCTAGAATCTCAAAGCTCTGATACCTAATGTTGTGAAACCAACTCCAAAAAGAGAAGAAAAGAAATATAAAAGCCTTAAAAATAAGCCACTTCGAGGGGACAACCTCCAATACATTACATTAATGAATAATTCTTCGATGATACAAATTACCAAAACCTCCTTCTATATATTGGAGTCCATGGGGCCACAATATAATCCTAGTGGGGCATAATGTAATCCTAGCCAACCTAACAATAATAATGTAAGGGCACAATAATAAAAATATGGGGGTTACAAGGGTACAAAAATAACAATAAGGGGGGCTACAATAACATAACAAGGGACTACACTATTAATTTAGGGACTTAACATGATCATTGAAGCATAAGGTAGAATAGTTTTGGTATGCCATTTATGGTACAACAATCATTCTTCTTTATAATTGGCCTCCTAATACATTACTAATTAATGTAATTGTTATATATGAGAATATTCCTATTGAATTGTAAAAGAAATTATTTGAAGAATAAGTACTTAAGTTCTCCTAGAGGCTCAATTTATTTAGATGTTCCATTTTTCATAATGGCTAGTCTTTCAGGATGGTTTGGAACCTATGGATTTTGTTGGTAAATAAGTTAGTTCCTTTATTCTTCTAAATTTTCTAGAGGATAGGAGGAGGATCCTATAACATCTTCTTTAATATATAGTTAATCTTTGGGATTTTATGGACTAGGTTTTGTATGTAGTCTCAATATTGTAAATAGATTGAGCCTATTTTTTCTTTGTATTAGGAGTATCTTGACTTAGAAATCGAGCTTATTATAGAGGACTTGAGCTTTGAGGGATATTAGGTTGTTTAGGAGGAGACATAAAAAGTTTTGTGTAATCCATTGGGGACCTCCATCCTTGTGAAAAATTGTTCCATTGAGGGTTTGTGTTTTGGAATAGTTGATAATAAGGATAAATGTTCTAATTGGATATCATGATTGATTACACATATTCCAAGGAGGTGGAATATGTTTAAACTAAGGATGGCATTCAAATTTTTTATTATAACCATTAAAATACTATAAAGGGATATAAATCATACCTTACTAGAATGGACATTGTGCTACAAGTGTCTTTTCATTGAAGAAGCATACTAAATCTATGCTTCCAATGAATAATATTTTTCATTTGGATGAGAATCTTCAGAAAAGGCACATATTTTTACAATAATGAGTGGCCACTCACTAATCATATTACTTCTAGTTCTGTTCTATTTTGTTTTTGAGTCGAGATTCTGAACCAATGAGTGTAACTCATCATTAAAACACTGATGATTCATGTAATAAAAATTCATTATATAAATATGCGAGAAATTCTGAGTAATAAACACACAAAAAAATGTTATAAGATATAGTAAAAAATCCAATTACTATTAAATTACTCTATATATATACGCTAAAGAAAAACATTAATAAATTAAAATATAAGAAACATTATAAAGATTAATATAAATTATTTATAATCATATAAATAAATTAGAACTAAGTTAATAACAATGTATAGTCAAACAACTTTACCAATATATTAATAATAGTATATGAATTAGAATTATAACACTACAAATTAGAATTACCAAATCAAAATATAATATTATAACACTCTGAATAAGGAAGATAATTAATTAAGTGAGTACATAACTAGTGTTCGTGTCACTAGTTATAAATTATATGAACTTAAAGGTTAAGTGTTTATATATAATAATAATAATGATAAGAAGTAGATTTTTTATATTTATTTATTTAAAATTTAAATTTTTTTATTAAAATTGTTAATGTATTAATTTAAAAGTTAAAAATTTATTTGGTTTATACGTAAAGAATTTAAATTTAAATTTAAATGGAAAACTAAAATTACATATTAATAACTAAAATTGTATATAATCTATATCAGTAAAATATTATATTGAATCTATCTCTAGATTATAAAATAATAAAAAAATATCTTATAATCATCGGATTTGTTCGAAGTGCCTCAAAAACATTGAAAAAATGGAATCTCTAAGCTTGTATTGTGATTTCAGCTCATTCAAGTGGTGCCAAGAATTGTCATCGTTCTAGACGTAAAAGTGGTAATTAATGATGTTTGAGGGCTTGACATGCACAATTATTGAGATTCAATAACCAATACAATAATATTTTAATACTACAATTGTGGTTGATTAATTAAAACACCTGAATCATAAATATTTCTTCAAATAAACTAATACAAAATAACATAGAAATATCTATTGGACTAGTCGGTAAATTTGTATATTGTATTTCTTGTAATTAAACTGAACGTTATTGCATTTAAGTTTTTTTATTTCCTAGCAAGACAAAACTAGATAAATACAATAAGTAGTGTGGACTTTAACGTAGACTTGATTTTGAAGGTGGAGTGTTGATGCATTGTAAAATTTAATGGTTAGAATTTTTTCGTTACATTGTTAATTTGTATATTTTTTAGTCACTTGAAACCATATCTCTTGTGTACCATGCTTCGATGAGATAGGGGTTAGGTATATCTCTATAAATTCAAAAGCTTTCTAAACAATGAAATTATGACTCTTTAATTCAATTAAATAATCTCAATATGTAACAAAATATTCAATGGTGATGCTAGAGAGAGGAGATGGTATTCCCTATGCTTTGGTATTTCCATTGTGGGAAGAAATTTCTTTTAAAATTTAACAAATTTTTAAGTTAATGAAAATTTGAGAGGATTGTAATGTTAAAATATCTAATTACTTTTGCATGAAGGAGTTGCTTAAAATTAGAGAGTCATTTATATGAGAGTTGACTGTAGTCGAGTTAAGTGAGTCAAATTTAGTGTGTGGTTTCATGCCAAGTTATATTAGGTGAGTCACTAGTTGAAAAAGTATAAATACTCCTGACTAGGTTCATTTTAATCAATTAAGTTTGCGTGATCAATATAATAGCCACAACTAGTGTGTTTTGTGTGCTGAATTTGTGTTTGATCTCCTAAGGAATCAATCACGTGATGAGTCAAGTAATTGTAAGATAAAGATGATAAGTTTGAAAGATATTTGTGATGATTTGGATGTTAGTTCAAATTTTTCGTGGTTGTCATTCCAACCTTCTTCGTTTGAAGAAGAAATCAAAGATGAAAATTGGGTGCAAGCCATGGGTGATGAAATTGAAGCTATTGGAAAGAATGATACATGGGATTTATTTAATTTACCAATGGATAAAATTCCCATTGTTGTAAAATGGGTGTACAAGACAAAGTTTAACAAAAAAAATGAAATTGAAAGACTTAAAGAAAAACTTGTAGCAAAAGGATTGTCACAACAACCATGAATAGATTTCAGAGAAATGTTTGCTAGAGTAGCTAGATTGGATACAGTAAGAGCAGTTCCAGCCACAACAACTTAGAAAAAGTGGAAAGTATATGAGGTGGATGTGAAATCAAACTTCTTCAATGGAATTCTAGAAGAAGAAACTTATATGCAGCAACCACCAGGTTATGAAATTGAAGGTGAAGAAGATAAATTTTACAGGTTGAAGAAAATACTCTATGGACTTAAGGAAGCTCCTATATCATGGTATAATAGAATGGACAACTAAATGATTAAGACTGGATTTTGTAAAAGCAGCATTGAGCCTACCTTATACACAAAGGTAAATGAGGATGGACACATTTTGATTGTTTTCTTATGTGTTGATGACATTATTTTTAGAGATGATCTTCAGTTAGATGAATTTACAGCAGTCATGATGAAATAATTTGGGATGAAAGACGTTGGTCCCATGAAATAGTTTCTTAGCATAGAAGTTGAGAAATATGAAAACATATTTTTTATTTGCCAAAATAAATGTTCTAGGAATTTGCTAAAAATATTCAAGATGGATAATTGCAAATGTGTCCCTACACCAATTGGAACATGTACAAATTTAAGCAAGGATGTTGAAGGATCAGATGTCAATACAACTCTATTAAAAATATTGGTTGGCAACCTTATGTATCTAGACCGAATATTATGCACGAAGTGAGTTGTATTTCCATATTTATGTAGACTCCAAAAGACACATAATGAAGTGCACGAAAAAGAAATTTGAGATACATAGAATGAACTAGAGATTGTGGCATAATGTATGCAAGAAGAGAGAAGGATTTGATTAGGTACACAAACAGTGATTTTTTTAGGAATTTTGGATGATAGAAAGAGAACTTCCAGTTGTGTGTTCCATCTTGGTTCAGGTATGATTTCATGGTCATCTACGAAGCAACCTATCCTGACACTTTCGTGAGCAAAAGAAAAATATGTAGTAGTGACATCAACAAGATGTCAAGCAATGTGGTTCAGAAGAGTATTGGATGGACTCAAGCAGAAACAACAAGGATAAAAAACAATATATTGTGACAACATGTTAGTGATTGCACTATCCAAGAGTAGTGTGCTTTATGAGGAGAGCAAGCAGAGTAATACTAGATATCACTTTATTAGAGAACTTGTGAGAAATTAAGAAGTTCAATTGAAGCCTTGTAAATTGAGTAATCGATTAGATGATGTATTTACTCAACCATTAGAAAAATATGTGTTTGAATTTCACAAAAGAAACTTGGGTGTTGTAATCGTAGTTGAGACATACACTAGTAGGCATGTCTGAGTTGTTATGAGTCATGTCCTAGTTTTGTGGTCGCAATTAAGCTGGTGTGTTAAAATAGCTAATTACTCCAGTATGAAGAAGTTGGATAAAATTAGAGAGTCAGAAAAATTGAGTGTTGAGTCAAGTTGAGTTAAGTGGTAGTTCAATTTAGTTTGTGGCCGCATGTCAAGTTAAATTAGGCGAGTCTCTATCTGGAAAAGTATAAATACCCTTCATCATCTTCGTTGTAATCAATTAAGTTTATGTGATCAATACAAGAAGCCCACCTCATGAGTTTTGAGTGTTAAATTGGTGTTTGATCTCCTCTGCCTACATGCATTGATGTCAAAAACACCAAAGCCATTTCAGCTAATTAAAATGAAAATTAAAATTAAGATGAAAATTAAAATTAAAATAATTTCAAAAAATAAATCAATTCTTTTAATAATCTAAACATTACCGGATGCATTTTAATTTTTTTGTCATACAGAGCCCATGGGTTGTCAGCATTACACAGTAGTGGATGGGTCATGCTGGAATCCCTCTTATGGTCCCTAAATCCTTCTTCACGATTCCTTCCGACTTCTTACCAATCACACCCTAATTCAAAGTTGCGAAGTCAGCATTACACCGTAGACTAATTCAAGACTCCCACATATGATCCCTAGACCTTCCTTCGTTATTCCTTCTTACTTCTTACCAGTCGCAGCCTAATTCAAAGTTGGGGAGTCCGCATTACACTATAGCCGATGGGTCATGACGGACTATGTCGTGGACCTCGTGTACGCCGGGTGAGGGTTAGAGAAGAATTGCATTGGGAGGATTTATTTTTGGACGAACGAACCCAATTCTGGACCCACAACATTAAATCATGGCAAATGAAACACGGTTTCTTGAATTTACTATAGGCGTTCTCATTGAGATTTATATTTCGCCCTTTCCAAAAGCATTTAATTGAACTGTCAGTAAAGAATTTGGAAAATCTCTATTCCTTCCATTATACGTAAACACCATGACACCTCATATGTAAAATAAAAAAAACGCCTTGTGATTATCAAGTTTGCTTACAGTGCCATACAGACATTAAAATTACAGGAAAACGACAATTAGATCAACGGAAACTCGATCAAATGGTTGGTGCTTTGGCAATCATAATAGCAATAATTCGATCAAACAACACAAAGAAATCCTTAAAAATTCTTTGTATGCCCGTCAGACATTTCGACATTTGGATATCGTTCAGAGACAACAAAATTCTTCATCTCTGTCATACGAGGGTTCTAACTTCTGATATTAAGAGAAATTTATGGAGAACAAATTTTTAGAGTTTATATCGATTCGTTCCACTACGGAAGCACAAAAAAAACTGAAGCGTAGCAGAAATTTTATAAATCTCATTCACTTTGTTATAAATTCATTTAAATTTCAAGTTAGCTTAAATGAGCCATACCGCATTGCAAATAATAATTCTCATATCCATGAGTCAGGCCCGACCATTTTGCTATAAATTCAATTAAATTTTACAGCTAGCTTAAATAAGCCATACAACATTGCAAATAATAATTCTCATATCCATGAGTAGGGCCCGACCATTTGTGGAGAGCAACGCCGTATCAGGGTTAGTGGGTAAGTCTGAACATTCGACCTTGTGTACTTGGGATGTCAATTATTCGGCAGTCGGACCAATCAACTGAAAGTATGCGGAAAATGGGAAGGAGTAAACTGACCCTGACCTATTTTGGAAACTGTGTATGCTTTCGAATTATGGAAGCGTTGTCCAAGTATATTTTTTTGGTTATTTCTCAGATAAATATAACTACGCGTGAAGAGAATTTCAAGTGAAAATGATATATATTAAACTAGTATTCTGTCTGCAAGTAGGGGCTTACAACAATGTCAGATACACCATTAAATAAGGCCCGAGAGTCAAATACATCATTGTGAAATAAGACTCCACACTCATTAACCAAATAGAATCGAGAAAAACATAAAATAATTTAAAAAATAAATTGATTTTATTTATTTATTTAATGTTAACATTATAAATTCTCCATTGACTTTTGATCAGCTAAAAAGTATTTGGAACACAACGCATTATCGAATGCCTTATAGTATGGAAACAACAAAATAATTAAATATAATAATAATATGTAAATTACTACAAATGTATTATTATGTATAATTATAAAGATATTAATATACAAATATTGAGTTATACCTATATAGGGAAACCATTTTATATAACATATGGTGCTCATGTATATAAATATCCTTATATTAATATAAGCACAACCAAATTCTTAACTTTTTTAGATTAATATCTTGATTAATATATATTAATATTCGTAACATATGGGGTCATGTATAGACATGATCTTATATTATTATAAGCATAATCAAATCTCCAATTTTTATATTAATATATTTATTAATATATATATTAACATTAGTAGTAATTTATTATCATTATTTACCTGTTATTTATTATTATTTATTTAATCATTTTCATTTATTCATATTTATATTATGTTTTATTTTCTTCTTTGTTATTTTTCTACAGTGATTCTATTATATTTTGGTTGGGTAATTCTAAATTCTAACCTTATCTTAATTCTTATATTTTTAGGAATTTAGGAACTAGAGAGATTAATATAATCTTTCTAGTTTTTCCTTTGATCAACATGTCTTCACCTTGTTAGAGAAGGGTCTTAATTTTTCCCTTGCTCCTAAAAAAATCCCTAGTCTAGACATAATTTGTGAGGGATTTATCTGATACTATTAAAGACACTATCAGGCAAGATTGTCCCATGATCCTCAGAAAAGCTAAGCCCCCTAAGAGCAACATCAACAAACTAGAGTTGGAGGCTCTTAAACCCTTAAACAACAACCATAACATTGTTGTTCTTAAAGCTGAAAATGGAGGTGCTAGAGTTATTTTAAACAAAGAGGATTATCGTAATAAGATGTTAGTCCACCTTCTTAATAGTGGGAGCTAACAATGTTACCAATGAAATTGGTAACCGCACTGTTACCTACTTTTCTTTAGTAGCATAAAAAGCACCCGATTTTGAAAAGTGGTGATGTAGAATCACCTTTTTTTTTTTTAGCACATTTTTTACACTCTAATATTTTTATTTATGAAATATGAATATTTGTTTTAAAATGTTTTGAAACATATTGATGCAGCATCAAACTCTTTTTTTTTAGACTGGTGATTTTCAGGTTGGTAATAAAACAAAAAAATAAGATAAAAAAAAATAAAAATAAAAAAACCAATAAAAATGTTAAAAAAAACAAAATTAACTCGTAAAAATAAAAAATTTAAACAAAAATAAATAAATAAATAAATAAAAAACAAAAATATTCGAAAATTATATCAAAAGAAATGACAAAATTTGAAAAAAAAAACACATAATTTAAAGAAAAAAAACAAAAATTAACCAAAAAATTAAAAAAAAAACATCAAAAACATTTTGTTCTAAGTTATTAAAAAAAACCATATAATTAAAAAAAAAATTAAATAGAAAATTTAAAAATAATTTAAATTACAAAATTAAAATTTAGATAAAAAAAAATAAAATACAAAAAAGAAAAAATTAAATTAAAAAAACAATAATAAGAAGAAAAAAATACAAATTTTAAAACTAACAAAAAATAAAAATAAAATAAAATTGAAATTAAAATTGAAAAAGAAAATTAAAATAAAAAAAATTATCATTAGAAAAAAAAAAAAAATGAACAAATCCACGTGCAAATAATTAAAAAACAAATATCCATAAATTTACTGTTTTGTTTTTTTAAATGAAACAATTTATAAATTTTAAAAATGTAAAACTAAATAAACTAAAAAATTAAAAAGAAAAAATAAAATTTAAAATTAAATTTAAAAAAAAATTGAAAAAAAAAATTAAATTAAATTTTTTGAATTTGAAAAAAAAAATCAAATTAAAAAAAATATTAAAAATTAATAGAATTAGAAAAAAAAAAAAATTTGATCATCGTGGCGCCGCCAATCGGTCTCCCGCCCAGGTGGCGGCGGAGGCCGACCGCTGGGCAGGGGGGGAAGCTGCATGAAGCCCCTCGCCTGCCTAGCGGCCATCCTCCGCCACCGCTTGGGTGGGAGAATCGCCCTCCCACGGCAGGAGGGCGATTTCCAGAATCGGCCTCAAGGCGATTTTGGGAATTTCCCTCCCTCGGCCCGAGGCCGATTCCCGGAATCAGCCTCCCGCTGTGGGAGGGCGATTCTCGGAATCAGACTCCCGCCACGGGAGGGTGATTCCCAGAATCGGCCTCCCGCCGTGGGAGGGTGATTTGGCCTTAGGGTGATTCCTAGAATCGGCCTCCTGCCGTGGGAGGACGATTCTCGGAATTGGCCTCCCACCGGGGGAGGGCGATTCTTGGAATCGACCTCTCGCCCAACGGCCTGTCTCCGCCACTACCTGGGCGAGAGGACGATTAACAGTGCTACCACAATCAATTTTTTTTTTTAATTTGATTTTTTTTAATTTTTTTTTTAAATTCAAAAAATTTAATTTTTTTTTTTAATTTAATTTTTTATATTTGAAATTTAATTTTTTTTTATTTTTTTTTGTTTTTTTTTTAATTTATTTTTTTAATTTTATTCATTTTTAATTTATTTTTTCTCAATTTTGTTAATAATTTTTATTAAATTTTGTATTTTTTTTATTTAATTGACTTTTTTTTTAATTTTTAAATTTTTTTTTTATTATTAAATTTTATGATTAGCTTTTTCATTTAATTTTTTAAAATTTAGTAAATTTTGTATTTTCTTTTTAATTTATTTGAATTTAACACTCTTATTTTTTTTTTTATTTCAATTAAATTTTTGTATTTAAAATTAGAGTATTTTTTTTTAAATTAAATTTAATATTTTCAAATTATTTTTTTTTTTTACTTTTTATTTAATATATTTTTTTCATTTAATTTTTTTTTTCGTTTTATCAATTTTAATTGATTTTTAAAGTTTTTTAACTTTTTATTTCAACAATGTTTTTTTTTTCTTTATATTTAAATTTTTTTTTTTATTTTAAAATTTATTTGTTTATTCATTTATTTATTAAAATTTAATATTTTTTTTTAATTTAATTTGTTATTTTGATATTAACATTTTTTTTAATTTAATAAAATCTAATATATATATTTTTAATTTGAATATATATATATATATATATATATATATATATAATTTAAATTTTATTTTATTTTTTAAAATCTATTTATTTTTTAAATATATATATTTTTAAATTTAATATTTTTATTGTATTTTATTTTTCATTTTTTATTTTTAATTAATTTTTCATTTTTTACTTTTAATTTCAATAATGTTTTTTTTTTTTCAAATTTTTATTTTAAAGATTTAAATTTATTAAAATTTAATATATTTCTTTAATTTTTTTTTAATTTTTTTTTTTTTAATTTAATAAACATTTTCTTTTTCTTTTCTAAATTTAATTTCTATATTTGATATTTTATAATTTCTTTCTTTTTTAATTTTTTTTTTAATTTAATGTTTTTATTTTGTTTTTATTTTTATTTTTTTATTTCTAGGTATTTTGAAATTTTAATCTTTAAAAAAATTTTATTTTTTATTTTTTATTTTTTTTCTTAAATATTTTTTATTTTTTTTTAATGTTTGAATTAAAATTTTTATTTTGCTTTTATTTTTATTTTTTTATTCCTATATATTTTTAAATTTGAAGCTTTAAAATGTTTTTATTTTTTTAAATTTATTTTTTTTCTTAAATTTTAGGTTTTTTTTAATTTTTGAATTTTAAAAATTAAAAAAAGTTATTTCTATTTTTAAAAATGTCAAAAATATGACACAATTTTATTTTTTTTGTTATTCCAGCATCAACTGGTTTTGTTTTGAGGGTTTTTTTTCAATCCTTTTTTCAAGAAACAATTTTGTTTTTAGCATAATTTTATAAAATGTTGAAATTTGACCTTCAAAAAAACCAAGTGCGTTCTGGAATACACTTTTTTTGTTTTTGGGGCGTTTTTTCATGTTTTTTGAGTCCTTTTGGGCTAAAGTTCCCGTTTTGAGGTCAGGTTACCTATTTCATCGGTAACAGTGTTAGCTACAAGAAGCTTGACAAAAATCTCGTAAAAAAAATTTCAAAAGCAGTTGCTTTGGCTATAAAATCGAGTAGCACTATTGGATCTTTGAGTAAAAAGCTTATTGAGTGTAACCCCCTCACTCCGAGGATTTATAGTCTTCCTAAGATTCATAAGGATGGAGTTCCCCTTTGCTTTATCGTTAACACCATAGCAGGTTCGACTTATCTGCTCACCAAATTTCTAGCCACTAAGCTTAAACCGCTTATGGGTCAAACCTCTTCCTTTGTTAAAGACTCATGTTCTTTTATTAATGAATTGAAAGACTTGAAGTTAGATATTGGTGATAGGTTTGTTAGTTTTGATGTTGTTTCCTTATACACTTGCATCCCCATTAGGGATGTTATTGATGTCATTTCTTGAGTCATGGATCCTGATACTCCTCATCCTGTTGAAATTTGTCTTACCTCGACTTTCTTTAGTTTCGAGGGTGAATTCTTTGAACAGACTTGTGGTGTGGCCATGTGTTCCCCCCTTTCTCCTATGGTAGCTAATATGTTCATGGAAGACTTCGAATCTAGAGCCCTTTCCTCCTCCCTTTTTCAACCTAAACTTTGGAAAAGGTTTGTTGATGACACCTATGTTGTTTCACCTCATGGTAAGGAGAAATTTCACCTTTTCTTCCAGCATCTTAATGATCAATATGACTTCATTAAGTTTACCATGGAATTTTAGGATAATGGTAGCTTGCCTTTTCTTGAGGTCCTCATTTCTAGGAATGAAGATGGTTATTTCTCTTATCAAGTTTTTAGAAAGAAGATGCACACTGAGTAGTATTTACATGTTAGTTCTTAGCATTTCCGTGCTCAGAAGCTTGGGGTTCTCAGCACCCTAGCCACCAGAGCCTTTAGAATCTCTGATGAACACCACTTTGAAGGAAAAAAGGCTCATCTCCTTAAAGTTTTTAATAAAAATGGTTATAGCATGAGTTATTGTCTTAAAGCTTTTCAAAAAGCTGAAAAAGTTCCCAGAGGTAAGAAATATCCTTGCAATCGGCTATCTGGAGTGCACCTTCCTTTTATCCAAGGTACTACGAATAAAATCGCCAGGATCCTAAAGAAACATAATGTATCCTCAACGTTCAAACCCTCCCGCACCATTCGGAGTTCGCTTAGATCGGTTAAGGACCTAATTTTCCCTAAGGATGGTAAGGGCGTTTACTTGATTCCATGCTCATGTGGGACCCCTTACATTGGTGAAACTGGTTGATCAATTAATCAAAGAATTCATGAACATGTCACTAACCTTAAGCATAATATATCATACTCCTCGGCCTTAGCAGAGCATGCTGAGAAGACTAATCATCATATTTTCATTGAAGATTCTAAGGTTGCTGTGAGGATTGATCACTTCCACTACCGCAAGTTGAGAGAAGCTTTGGAAATCGAAAAGAGGTTGATTAGCCTCAACATGGATGATGGGTGGATGGTTAGCAAATGTTGAATTCCTGTTGTTCATTTCTAGTTTTTTTTGTTTTTTTTAATATATAACATATTGTTAAAATACAATAAATTTATTAAATTCAAACTATAAATATTTACTTATTTATTTATTTATTTTTTATTTTTTATATTATATATATATATATATATATATAAAAGTTTTAAACTTATGATTATTAATATATAACTTGTTATTAAAATAAAATAGATTTATTAAACTCAAATTATAAATATTTATTTATTTATTTATTTTTATTTGTATTTTTATTTTTTTTTATTTTTATTTTTTTTTTATTTTTTATTATTTTTTTCTTTCTCATTTTAACATTTAATCTATTATTAAAATAAATAAAAATAAAAATAAAACAAAATAAATATATTAATTATTATTCTAAATATAAAAATAAATATTTAATAGTAAACATTTATTTATTCTTCAAGAACATGTTGGATAAATTTTATTTTATTAAAAATAAAAATAAGATTCAAATTATAAACATTAAGCATTTAATTTATTCTTATTAAATAAAAAAAGAAATCATTATTATATTTTTTTATTTTATTGCCTAAGTTTGGTCAAACTAGTCGCTAGTTGGAGATTTTCTTATCTATTTAATTGGGTTACTAGATCAGTTTTTCATCTTGTCCTGATGATGAATCACAGTAGCTGGTTTCAAAATGCGTCGACCAAATTTATTTTGATGTGATTTTTACCGAAACATCTTATATTTATTAATATATTAATAGTAATATATTTTGTTAATAGTATCAAGTAACATTACATTAAAAGGCGGCTAATTTGATGTGAAAGGTTTAGGGTTTTGAGGATCAATCTCTGATCTAGAGCCAGAACGCTGGCAAGAAGCCAAGATCGCCTCCAAGATCTGCGACAACATATGTCTAAAACTAGTGCAGAAGGTGGGACGACCGGGGGCCCCTGGAGCCCCCACTTTCAAGCAAGTAATTATAGACAAAGGCAAGAAGATGGCAGAGGGTTCGAAGATCCCGGGCTCCTCAGCAACTCGTAATCAAGCCGGCCATAATGAGATGCTCTCAGATGGCCTCACGGAAGAAATGGTGGAAGGATCTACCAGAAAAGGAGGAATCCGTCTCGATCAACCCTCACAAGAGGCAGATCCACTAAGAAAAGCTGCAGATCTGAGTGATAATGCCTACCAAAGTGCTCATCTTGGTCGATCTGAAGATTCTGGAGGAAATGGAGCACAACCAAAATTTCAAGGGTGATGCAAACCAAAGGCTCTTGATAGCCTTAGGGTCAACATCACTGATCCAGATCTACAAGAATATCGGGATCACATGTCGATCTACGCGGTAATATGCAAATTCATGGGGTTCTAGCCCAGTGAAAAAGCTCTCTGTCAATGGATCAAGCAAGTCTGGAAACTGCAAGGGGAGGTACAACTTCACCTAGGAGCCAAGGGCTTTTTCACGGTGGTGTTTACCAATCTGGATGATAAGGACCGGATCTTTGAAGGAGGCCCCTACTTTTATGCTTCTGCAAGCCTCTATATGCAGCCATGGAAACCTAACTTTGCACCCGAGCAGGAGACCATCAGTCAAGTGCCAGTCTGGATCAGACTCTTCTCCCTGCCAATTGACTACTGGAGACCAGCAATGCTGGAGCAAATCGGCAACACTCTGGGCACTTTTGTCCGTGCTTCTGAAGCCACTCTTCAAAAAAGGTACACGACTTATGCTCGCATCTGTGTTGAAATGGATGTTTCTGGACCTTTGCACGAAGGGCTTTGGTTAGATTACAGAGATGAAACCTACTTTCAAACTATAGACTATGAGACAATACCATTCAGATGCCAGAAATCCCATGAGCATGGGCATTTAATTAGAGAATGCCCTCAAAACAAAATGGAGGAACACCCCAAAGGGAAATCCTCTTCGTCCTCGGATGGATTCATTCGACCCACAGGAAGACACAGGGCCAATCGCAGAAATCCTCCTAAAACAACAGATCTAAACACTAGCACTACAAACCCTTTTGAAATACTGGGCGAGGATTCTCAAAATGAGAAGGTAGAACCGAATCCAACAGCTAAGCTAATAACGAAGACAAATGATCAGACTAAAGAAACCCTCGAATCGGGGGATCTCAACACAGCAAACTCAGAAGACAAGAACCAGGAAGGAGATGAGGACATGGTCCTCAGTGAACAGGGCACAGAAGACCTAGAATTGGATGAGATTCTGTTAAAAGAAGGGCTAGATCTTAATTCAATAGTGGAACAATGGAAACAAAAAGGGATAGACAAAATACCAGAAGAAGAAAATAACAGGATCAACCATCTATTCTTAGCCAGACAGGATGCAGTATCAAAAGGTATGAAACGGGGTCGTGGCGCAACCAAGAGCTTGGGCATCAAATCACAAACCCTACACCATACGCAAGCTAGCAGCCAGTACAAAAAGAAATGAGGAAGAAGATCAGACAAAGATGCTCTCCTCAAATTAGGTCAATTGCTGATAAACTCGGGAAAGATGAAAGCCCTTGAGGCTTTCTCCTTCTCCTCCTAATCCCAGTTAACTATGAAAGTCCTCTCATGGAATGCAAGAGGACTGGGAAGCCTCAGGAAACAGAGGCTCCTGAAAAAGAAAATAACACAAGAAAAACCGGATATGGTCTTCCTCTAGGAAACCAAATGCACTATTCAGAAACAAGATGAGCTAACTAAGCGTCTGAGCAGACATCTCGAGCATCTGGCTGTGGAAGGAACAGGAATGAGAGGAGGCTTAGCCATCCTCTGGAATCCAAATGTCTACCATCTCATCTCATTAATGTTGAAGCCTCAAAGCACTTCCTAGCCCTGCAAATGCAAATTATCGGAGAAAAAGGCTCCTTCCTATTTGTCAATATCTACAGCCCCCAACATCTGGAGGATAAATTTCTGCTGCTCCGTCAATTAACCGGCCTGTATCACAGGCACAACACCTCTCAGGCCATTTATGGTGGGGACTTCAATATGATAACCTCTCTCGAGGAAAAGAAATGGGGCACCAGGGTTCTTAGCAATGCTGCCCGGGCTTTTAATGCCTTTATTCAAGACCTAAGCTTGGTAGACATAAAACCTAGCAATGGTATGTTCACTTGGACCAATAAACAAGGAGGAGACAGGCTTATAGGTTCCCGATTGGATCGCTTTCTAGTCTCTAAAAGCCTTCTCCTTGAAGGCAACATTATAAGTTCTGAAATCCTCCCTTCCGGGGGATCAGACCACTCGCCCATCTCTCTACAAGTGTCGATTTCAGGCACCCCCAAAAGCAGGCCTTTCCGCTTCGAAAGATTTTGGCTCACCCATAAAGATTTTCTCAGCCGCATCAAAACTTGGTGGAAGATTCCTCTGCCTGTAGAGGGTACAAAAATGTTCAACTTACAAGCAAGGCTCAAGTTTATTACAGCACAACTGAAGACCTGGAATCGAGAGGTCTTTGGAGATATATTTGTAGACAAACGCCATTTGAAGAAGCAACTGGAAGAGATCCACAATGAATGGATTTAGGGTAATACATCACAGGAATCCATCGAGAAGGAAAAGCAGCTCATGAAGAAATGGAATGAAAGGTGCGAGCAGGAAGAAATATTATGGAAGCAAAAGTCGCGCAATCAATGGCTGAAGGAGGGAGAAAGGAACACTAAGTTCTTCCACAGGTCTGCTATTGACTATAGATGCAGCAATAGAATCACCAGATTACAAGGAGAGCATGGAGAGGTTCTTAGCTCACACCAGGACATAGCCAATCAACTTCGTAGACATTTTCAGTTCATTACCACTGAACCGGATTGTGATCGAAGGGAGGCCATCGCCAGGGTAACCTCAACCATACCCAAACTCATCTCCGATGAGCAAAACAGTGCCCTGGAACGACCAGTTTCTCTCCAGGAGGTGGAGGTGGCGGTCAGAGAAATGGCCAACGGGAAGGCTCCAGGGCCTGATGGATTCATAGTGGATTTCTTCAAGGCCTGCTGGGAAATTGTGAAAGAAGAAATTTGGGAAGTGGTAGAATATTCAAGATTATCTTCTTCCATCTTAAAGTCACTGAACTCCATTTTTATTGCTTTAATCCCCAAGGAAAAAGATGTCTGCACTCCGTCCAAATTTAGGCCCATTGCCCTCTGCAATGTGGTTTATAAGATCATTTCGAAAGTCATATCTAATAGACTAAAACCTATCTTACCTAAAATAATTCCAGAAGAACAATCAGGGTACGTGGAAGGACGACAGATCATGGATAACGTTCTGTTAGCCCACAAAATGATTCATACTCTAAATACACTAAGAAAGGTAGGTATGATAATTCAATTGGACCTCTCAGAAGCGTATGATAAAGTGAGTTGGGCCTATCTCAAGGCTATCCTCAAAGCTTTTGGCTTCAGCACAAGATGGATAACTTGGATCTCAGCTCTAATCAAAACGCCTAATCATTCGATTCTAATCAATGGAGCCCCCTCTCAACCTTTCTACCGAACTAGGGGTATAAGGCAGGGAGACCCAATCTCCCCTTTCCTTTTTGTTATTCTAATGGAAGGGTTCAGCCGTCTCATTAAATCTGCTCAGGAGAACAATCTGATAAAGGGTTTGCAGCCATTAACCAATTTTCTGGCCACCACGCACCAGCAGTTCGTGGATGACACTATGCTACATGGCACGCCCACTGTAAAAGAAGCAAAAGGCTTTAAGAAAATTCTCACCTTGTTCAGTCAGGCTTCTGGAATGGATTTCAACTTTGACAAATCCATGGTCTTCTTTTTTAACACCCATCTGGCAGTTCAAAGAAATTTAACTAAGATCCTCGGTTTCAAGCAAAGCTCTCTCCCCTCCAAGTATTTATGGATTCCCCTTACCGACAAGCCATGGCATAAGTCTCATTGGGAAAATCTGACAACCAAGGTTGCTGACAAATGCAACCACTGGACCAACAGAGTCCTCAATCTGGCAGGTCGTATGGTAATGACCAAAGCAGTTCTTCAAGCTATCCCTCACTACATGCTTTCGATTCTCCCAGCTCCGCAAGGGATCCTTCAGAAAATTAGAACCATCCAATGAAACTTCCTGTGGTCGGGCAACTCTGGCAAGAAAAAATGGGCATTGGCGGCTTGGGACAAGCTATGCAGGCCCAAAACCTTCGGAGGGATAGGGTTGCAGGATCCTGGAACTACCAATAAGGCCAATGGAGCCAAGCTATGGTGGAGATGGTTAACAGAGCCGCATACTCCATGGGAAAAATTGTGGAAGGCTAAGTATGCAGCTCATTGGTAGCATGAAGAGCTTATCAGAATCACCGAGGTCCCGATGGGCTCCCCCATATGGAACTTAGCTCGAGCCAATCGACATATAATTCAGGACCATTGCTTTTGGGAAATAAGAAAAGGGCAGTCGGCTCTCTTCTGGGAAGACACTTGGCAACAGCTCCCGATACTAGAAAGCCCTAATTTTCATCCTTTGCAGCGATGGTATCAAGAAAAAGGGAAAATAAGAGTCCATCACTACTAGGCTCAAAGTAGTGAACCGCAACAATGGAGGAGCTGGCAACCGACTCCCCCTCCCCCTGAGGAACTACGGCAAAATATAAACAACACACTCAATGACACCCTCAGGAAAAGAGTTATCAGGGAAATGCATGGTCCAGACAGACTCCACTGGGGCATGCTGTCTGGCGGCTCTTTCAACCTGAAAGAAGCCAGGCATTACTTGGATAACAGGGAGGAGCGGGACAAGGTGGATTGGTATGAAAATGTCTGGGCCAGAATTCTATGGCCCAAAATTAAAATGTTCCTGTGGCTCATACAAAACAGGAAAGTCATAACATGGTAAAATCTCACCAAAAGAGGGTTTACAGGGCCTTCTCGTTGCCCATTATGCGAGCAGCAGGAGGAAACCACCAACCATCTCTTCAAAAGCTGTGACTGGACTAACACGCTTTGGGAATGGCTTCAAGATATCTTCCGACAGTCAGACAGACAACACAATTCAATCCAAGATACCATAACCAATTGGCGAACACAATACTCCAACAGTGCTATGGTAAATACACTGTGGAAGAACAGTCCATGATTCCTCATATGGAATGTATGGAAGGAAAGAAACAACCGCATTTTCCAAAAGCGCAGCATTCGGCAACTCGATGATTTAAAAATAGTCATCATGCAAGGGCTCACGGAAACAACCTGTACCTGGTGCACAGAGGAAAAGGCTAAAACGATCTCTCCCAATGACAGGAGAATTCTCGGCATCTTCAGGCTCATCGATTCAGCGAAACATCTCTTGACGAAAACGGCTCTCCGACCAATTCCTCCTCCTGTTATCTGGTAGCGTCCGCCCCATGGCTTCTGCAAGTTGAACTTCGACGGCGCAGCAAAGGGCAACCCTGGCCCAGCTGGGGCAGGTGGGGTTCTACGTGATGAAACTGGAAGCATCATTCACATCCTAAGAAAAAATTTGGGAGAAACCACTAACAACTACGCTGAATTCACAACTTTAGAACAAGGTCTCCGACTCTTAGTTCAGCTTGGAAAAAGGAAAACTATCGTGGAAGGCGAATCTCAGGTTGCCATAAACACAGTAAAGAAAATCCAACATGGGACGCAGCCCACCAAAGCAATCAAGCATTGGAGGTTAGCTGCGGTCACGGAGAGGATTGCACAGCATTTGCCATCTCTCAGCGGAATAATCCTGCAGTCTGTGCGAAGGCAAGCAAACTCGCTTGCGGACCACATTGCTAACTACGCAGTTGACAACCCGACGATTGCCTGGGACACGTGTTGGCATGATCTCACGGATGATAAGCTTTGGGATCAATGCAACACAATCTCAAGGAAAGACTTGAATGCAGATGATTCCGTAGGACGGATGGCAGGTCAGCCGTCGTCAGAAAATCAGGCTTAACGGTATGGTGATTGCACAAGTCAGGCGGCACACGCGGGAGAGGTTAATGAGAAGCCATCAGGATCATCCTTCCTTAATGAGAAGGAATTATGGTAGAGGAAAGAGCTCCACCAAGCGCTTTAAGCACAGGATGACAGTGTGTGAAGGATTACATGGCAAGACGGAAATCCTCGATCACTCACCCAGCTTTGGTGGCAGTACAATGAGGCAACTTACCCTCAATTATGGCCTTAAATGGCTTCCCCGCAGCACGCTTCAACCCTTCTCCAATCTCTTTATTAGCTCCTCCCCTCGACCTTTCTGTATCATTCCTACTTTGGATTATCAATCTGCAGGCTCCTCATCTAATCTAGATTTCAGCTTACGAAAAGTGATCGTTGCAAGCACTGTCTCAAGGACCATGGCAGAACTGAATCTGCGAAGCATCAAAGCCTCACAAGCCCTCAAAAGGGCAAAGGAATGTTATGAGGCTTCTATGTCTAAACGTGGTAAGCAGACAATCGAGGTGTTGGAGGAAGAAGTGGAAGTAGCTCAAACACAGACGGATGATACTAACATTAGCGAGGAGGTTGATTGGCTCGTGGACCCCGGAAATCCATCTACACGTCAAACCCAATTTCTTCAAACCCAATTCGTCGCTTGGCAAATGAAAACGATGTTGGCCAAAGCCATAGCCATGCAGGGGGTAGCAGTGAAGGAGACGTTTGCGGCGACTTCCATGGCGTCAGCTCAAAACACCGCCCGCCTCGACAAACTGGAGGTTGCATTCAACTCGCTGACCGAGGAACTAAAACAACATGGAAAAGCCCTGGAAAAGTTCGTTTGCCGCTTTGAAATCTATCTCCTCCACATTCTCCATGTGTCCATCGAGCTTCCTTCAGACGATTCGCAGGCCACCGTGATTAGACGGTTCAAGCCACGGGCTCCTGCCACAGGCGGTGAGGGCGTCACTCCGGTCGAAGGGGAGCACTCTAGTGCTTCCACTCCAACTATCTAATGGCTCAGCTTTCCCTGTGTTTTTCTGTCAACTGGTCAAATTCTGTTTCATTTCCTATGTCTCTTTAATGTCTCTTTACAGTCAATTTTCGTCTTGTAAAAGGCCACTGTGGCCTACAACAATATTTTGGTCTAGTTTTACAATGAAACGGTGAACCTGCGTGGCAGCCCTGCAGTTTTGTTTTAAGGACTAAGATGGTCAAAATTCTAGCTACTGTTCAGCTATGTAAAAACTCAGTCCTATGTAAGATCGAATCGAAGCAGGCCTCTCCACTGTCAAAGCCATAAGTCTTCGAGCATCAAAGCTGTAACCTCTGTTCATATCATAATATATTGATCCATACTTACTTAACAAAAAAAAAAAAAAAAGATTTTGTTAATAGTTTTATATATATATATATATATATATATATATATATATATAACTTTATTTTTTAACTTATTTCATATTTATTTAAATTAGTGAGTTATATTTTAACTTATTCATATTTATTTAAATAAGTGAGTTAAATTTTTTAATGGTTAATTTAATATATAATTTTTAATTGTGAATTTTTTAAATGTTAATTTCACATGATTTTTTATTTTTATTTTAATGGTTAATCTCATATAGATTTTTTAGTTCTGAAATTTTTTAAATGTTCATTTGATTTAATGGTAAATGGATTTTTTGCTATAATTTTTTTTTTCATCTAATGTCTCTCACTTATTTATTTAATGAACCATGATTAGATGTCTCATTAAATATTTGATTCATCTATGGCTAGCTAAATATGTTATTTCGTTTCAACCTTATGAACCATTTTAGGGATGAACATTTCAATGTGGATGGAAGAGGTTCAATTATGTTTATCAATTCTATAGTCATGAGTCTTAGACAAAACAAAAAAAACTCAAATAAGAAAGTTAGTTTGAGGATGTTTGGTAGGAAACCAATAGAAATGAGGTAATAAAAATGACGTAGTAGTGAAGGATTGATTTTCTTCAATTTTACTTCTTTGCTGTGTTGAGAGGAAATTCAAATACTATTATATTTTTATTCTACTTCGACCATGGTGTGTTAATATGAAAATCATTTTTCTTTAACAGGATTCTAAAATTGCATAGATTTCATCTCCAGAGTTTGTAATCTCTTCTTTTCTCTTTTTTTTTATCTTGTGGAGAGAAAGGCTCAAAATGAACTTGTCCGAGTTGATTTCTAGTCCTTAGTTCAAATTCAAAGGTTTTTGTTAACAATTTTCCTCACTTACCTCTATGTGAAGGCTTGCATGTTTCTTAAAAATTAAGTAAAATAATGTCAAAAAAATATTTTATTAATTTTGTTTTCCTTATATAGGAAAAATTGAAAGAGAAAATGAAACATTTTAGCACCTCTTCAGAAATGGCACCAAAAGTGATGAGCGGAAAAATGCAAGAAAAATGCTACCTTCTTTTGTATCCTATACATTAATTATCAATCCAGAGTCATATAATTTTTTAGATGTTCTGCACTATATTTACAATATTTTTTTTCTATTTACTCTAGACGAATCTAATCATGCTTATGTGATGTCATTTCATGCCTTCACTTCCATGCTTACTGAAAAGAAAATAGTATAAAGGGAGTAAATATTAAAAGAACTAAAAATTAATTTTACAAAACCTTTTTTTAGGAAATAAAGATTTCTCTTCAAATGTAAGTATGATATTATCTTATCTTTATAACTACAGTAAATGAAACAAAATATTTAGTACATGTTATTCTATTGCAAGAATTGAATTATGGTAACAATAAAAAGTGGAAATTTAAATAACCAAACTATAACCATGCCCTGAATAATTTTTTAGCATCAATTTCATAACACAAACATCTATTATGAAGAGATATGTTCTACCACTAACATCCTTGAAAATAATGAGATTATGTGTTTTTCCACTAGAAGGTCTTTATCGTTGAAGGAATCTCCAATCAAAAATTTCAAATTGTAAACAAAATGGAAAATTGTATTCTCTAACTACCAATACTCATTAAAGAAGACAAAATATTCTTGTAAAAAGCTAAAATCTTGTTCAAGAGGGTATATGCATTGATCAATCTAACTTTTACTAGAACTTTCAAATATACTACTTGCTAATCTATTTTAACAAAGAGGAGATGTTGAATTTTTTTTTTTAACTAGAGCTCCTATGGGTGGGCCCTCCCCAAGTTGGTTGAATACCTTCATAAATCAATACTCGATAGGTAGGAAACACCATTAGTTCATTAGAACACTAAAATGAAATACACAATAGCCAAATAATCGATCACAAGGATCTACATCTATAGAGTAAAGAGATAAAAATCCAACAAATAGCTAGATATGACATCAAGCATTGAGTTCCTCTTATAAAAAGTATAGGGAACAACCTCCTTGAGAGTAAGGATTATTTCTCTAAAAAGTAATTAATATTAGTGTTTTAGTTATAATATGTCGCCTAGTTATACAAAAAAGTGCTCCTAGTAGGTTGAAATACATTAAATGTAGCATACGAGAACTTTATAATGTTTATCAACATAATGTAAAAACATGCAAAATTTATGAAAATTTCTATTAGAATGGTTGTGCAAAGTGTCCATTATGTGTTCCCATCAACTATTACCTAGATAATTGATTTACTTAATGAATATACAATCCATAATAATTTTAAGGAGAAAAATGAATTGCAAGATCCATAAAAATACAATTAATGAAAATACAATTGAAACCTAATCCAAAGCTTATGAAGAAAAGACTATATTGGTCGAACCCAAAATAGCTAGAAATTAAAGTAGCATATGGACATATTATTGAGTAGATTTATTATTTTTCGAGGAAGATCAATTTCATGGTAATTCAAAACATGAAGATGGGAGAGATTAAGATTTCCATTCACGTTAGATACTCAACTATTGTAAATTAGCTTTCCTTACGCCATTTATAGAAAAATTCATGGACAAAGTAAAAGAAAGAGATGCTTAATAATTCACTAATGGGTTCTCATAATAACATTAAGTCATAATTAAGCAGGGCACGAATAAGAAATTTGTCACTAAGTTGGTGTTGGTCGGTTATAGTCTGAGACCCTTTAGATTGAAGAATGCATCCATTGTATTTTCTAGAATTATGGGTTTATCTTTTAAGGTGTTCATACATAAAGTAATGTTAAATCACCAAATACAAATACCAACCCTAATGATGGATATGCATTGACAATTGCATATCTCGTTAAAATAATAACATTAAGTCATAATTAAGCAGGGCAGGAATAAGACATTTGTCACTAAGTTGGTGTTGGTGGGTTATAGTGTCAGACGATCCATTTAAATTGAAGAATGCATCCACTGTATCTTCTAGAATTATGGGTTTATCTTTTAAAAAGTTCATACATAATTTTTTAATAATGTTAAATCACCAAATACAAATACCAACCCTAATGATGGATATGCATTGACAATTGCATATCTCATTAAATAAGAAAAACTCTATTTTATTTACCCAATGCATGTGTTTATTTTCAGACACGTTGTTTCCATGGAGGGACTACCTATAGGCCGTGTGAAGATATATGTGATTCTTAACACGTTCTGCACCTTATGTTTATAAAGTTGTTATGTATTATACTAATACATATTGGGTACTGTTACAATATTATTAGTAATTACATGTGAATTACAATGAAATGCAGAGCTTCTCGAAAAAATATGAAAAAATGATTTATAACATAAAGTGCGAAGAAAAATTCAATCCGTTAGAAGAAGTTAGTCATTGTGCCCATTTCAGTAATTTTTAATCTGATGTTATTGTTTCGTACGCATGTAAATGTTTCGACAGTTACATTTGTTGTATTTTTCACACGACTTATGGAAACTAATGTTAATCATCCCATTTCATTTTCCAATATACAACTATTGGATGAATAAAGAAACTATATTGTTATGGAAGAAACTATATATTTATGGAAATAAAGGCCAAGCAATGGTGTATGCATTATAAAAACATAGACATTACATCCTAGGTTGTGTATTTAACTTCTTCATCATTCTATAGTCAACTAATTAGTCATCAGGCTAATGTAGCTAATGTCCATGTAGAGAATATTTATATAATTTGTTTTGTTTCAACAATTTGATTTGAAGTGATAGTTCGACGTAGGAAACCCAATGTTCGAACTAATCATTTGCTTAGGTTGAATCAAGAGAAAGTGGAGATACCCTTGGGTTAATACTAGACCAATTTAAGTATATTGTAGGGTTTTATATGCCCACGAAAGAAGTTGAGTATTATATATGTGTAGTAATTAAAATTAGTGATTCGTAGGGAAGATTACCAAATCACTGTAGGATAATAGTATAAGCTTAAGAATAGTTATTAAATTACCAGAAATGGAAATTAAAAATGAAAGGTCCAAAATTAATTGAGATATTAAAAATTTACTTATGTACTCGTAAATATGATAAATATCTTTAAAAGTAAATTTTATTTCAAAAATTGATGATATTAAAGTATCACGGCTTACAATCTTTATTGTTTTAAAAATTAAAGTAAACATACATGCATGTATTTATAATAATAGCAAGTAAAGAAATTTGAAATTATTGTTTAATTGTGGACGAAATTATCTTTCACTTCGATACTAATAACCTAAATAATGTTTTTCCTTGAATAAACTATTTTACAATTTAATTTTATTAATATTAATAAAAAAACTTTTAAAAGAAAAAGTTAGAAGTAAATTTATGATTTTTATTTTATAATTTAATTTTATCGATGTTAATAAAAAGAACATTAAAATAAAAAATTAGAAATAAATTTATGAAAATTATTTAGAAGAATTTGATTTTTAAAATTTAATAAAATAATTGAATTGTTGATTTAATCATTTAACTATATTTTTAAATATATTCAATTATTATATTTTATCTTATTCGACCACATTAAAGAAGATCTAAAATTTATATAACATTAATGTTTATATTTTTTTCCCATCATAATCCAAAATATATAATTACATAAAAGTATAATCAAACGTTATATGGTACCTGAAAATTTGAATGAGTGATACATTTAAAATTTAATTTAAAAATAAATAAATCAATAATAAAATTTGTTATTAGCATATTTATAATATATTTTATAAATCAAACAACACAAATATTAATGTGATATGAAGAAACATAATATAGATAAGCATAGATGTATTTTAACTCAAGCAGAGAGATACAATTTCTGGAGATGTGAAATTTTTTTCGAGTGCAAAATTTGAGAGATATTTGATTTCTCTTATAGATTTATACCTTGTTATAGATTTAGTTGAAATGAATCTATGATGGTTCTTATTAATATTATTTATATTATATACATTTCACACCAACACAGATATTTGTATCTGGAGAAATCATCAACTAGGATAGTATCATACCCCTATGACATATGATCGATTACAACCCCTACCAATATAAGCTCTATGTGCCTATGTTGGGGATCATTAATCTCAGGGACACATCTCTCTATATAAAGCTATTGTTATTTTAAAAAAATTTAAAACCTTGATTCATGATCATGTTCTTGAAGTGCAGTACTATCCAACCAATGATCAAGTAGACGATATCTTTATGAAGGCTCTCACAGAGGTAAAGTTTACCAAACTTTTATACATGCTTGGAGTTCAAGAAAGTTTTCATTAAGGGGGGATAGGCTCTAATTCCTCCTTCCATCTCCTATTGCGTCACTTTTGTAAATTCTTCAATCCTATCCCAATTTGTTCTTAAGGGAGGATGTTAGGATATTTCGACACATAGGAAATAGGCTCCTTTTGTGTCACCTTTGTAAATCCTTCAATCCTATCCCAAGTTGTTCTTAAGGGGGATGTTAGGATATTCCGACACATAGGAAATGGTTAAGAATAGCTTAGTCTAGTGTAGAGTTATGTAAAGTGTGTTTCTTTACCATGTACATTTGTAAATTATAATCAGAAGGTCACGATTTGTAGTGATCTGACAGTTATCTCTCACCTCGGTATTAACGACACTTGATCTGTGGCTTAACACCCGATTGGTCCATGATCTCTATTTAAAGAGCATGGAGGGTCATTTTTTTGGTAACCGTTTATGAGAGAAACATATGTAGATTTTCTTTTTATATTAGTAAATTTCCTGAAGTGGCCGCATTGCCTCAGGTTGTGGACTGTTTCCCTCTTTGAGGATTTTAACCACGTGATTATATTGCTGTACTGATTTGTGATCTATTTGTGAGCGGTGACCTTTGGTTCTTGATCTACAGAACTTACCCTGTAAATTCCTACAATATTTGTGCAATATCCACAGTTTATTTTTAGTAGTAGTGAGGATAAAGGTTTTACATATATATGAAAAGTAATTGAACATTTTTGGTTTTTATATTTAATTAAAGAAATGTTATAAAAATAAATAATTTGAATGGATTATGGATTTCGGTAATATCCTTGATACGCCATTGTATTGTAACAAATTCTATTTACAAGTTTGTAATATTCATGTTTAAGTTTATTGTCAATATATATGGTTAATAAACTTGTTAAATTGTAATTTTATTATATGCATTATGTTTTTATGTGCTTATCAATTAAACTTAAGTCTGGTTAAAAAATAATTTTTTTAGCTTATATGATAAAATGGATATTTATTTAAAGCTACCATTTGTATGTTGTATATTTTAATGTGATATGTGTAGTACTATTTTCTTTTCTATAAATTTTTTTCATAGTTTTATTAACAAAAACAAAATTATGATAAAGCAAATTGAGTTTTATCATTTTTTATTAATTTCAACTTCTTAATATTAATTGCTCTAAAATTTAAATATTTACACTAATTTATGGAAACTACAAGATATCCCCCATATTTCACTCTATATTACTTTAATCTTTCATTATTTTTTAGTTGAGCCTACATGTAAATGTCTACAAACAAACATTTACACCACTAGAAAATCGATGAGATATTGGATTGTAGAGAAGCTATAAGTGCAACAAAGAATATTCATGTCAAATATCAAATACTTCATCCAGATAAATAGACAGGTGAAATAAAAATATCATCATAATAAAATAAAATTCCATATATACATTTTGAGTCAAGCACATCCAAACTAATATATGCCATGCATAGTAACACTTCTACTTAAGTCTGTCAACAAGGTTATATGGATCAATAGATGGTGCAAAAAATCACATGCATGGAGGAGAAGAAAAGGGAGAAAATGAAATGATGGATGGTGACATTACTGACACATGTGGAGGATAAGGTATAAGAGGAGAAAGTGGACATGTGGATGGTGCTACAGATGACTCTCTTAGATGAGGTGATGATGAGTGGATGTTATAGATGATGATACATGTGGAGAATAATGAGTGGTGGAGAGTCACAAAGTGAAGGGCAAGTTGGTGGAGAAAAATGATGTGAAATATTATGTGGTGGGGAATCATGATGTGGAGGATCAAGAGTTTGAGAATCATGGTTTGGAGAAGGAGTTGGAGAAGAATCATTATGTGGAGGAGTCAAAGCATCATTCTCAAAATATAATGCATACTTAGTGTGATCCTTAATCTTTTAAAAGAGGCTCAGGGCTTTGACAACATTACACATTAATAATTTCATGTCATAAGAAAGTGCGTTCCATATTTATATCAATATCAAGACTTGTAATATATATCTAGGAGGTATAGGTAACCCTCCTTTCCTAACAAATATATCGCATATGAAATCCATCCAATGAAATTGGAACGTACAATTAGGATTGCATGACATGGTAGGTTTATTTGTTTGAGGCTACTTCATAACATCATCCATCTTTCCATTGTATTAGGGAGGGTTTTTCACAACTAATGTTATTACCTATAAAAAATATTAAATAATAATATTCAAATAATCGAAAAAAAATGTACTCCCCATGGAGGGTGCCCTGGAGCAGACCCTCCCCCCCACTCTTTTCCCTGATATAATAATCATCACATCCTTATGCACCATGACATACGTGCTAATTTGTGCACTACATACTTGCAAGTCACATTGGAGGTTCAAGTTGGATCCTTGTGCAAAGATAAATTCCAACCAATTGCATTAGATGGTACTATGCCACAGAAGAAATTTTTATGGACTGGGGTAACAAGTCTCCACAATCCTCACATCATGATCAGACTCAGATTTTTCTTTTTCATATATGCTCATTCCTCCCAGTTTGTGGTAATCATGGGGAATCCTCTCATGTAGTTAAGTTGAATATTGTGTTATTTATGGAGTTATCCTTGCTCGTGCTACTGCATATCTCATATTTGGTTGAACCTCTTCCATTATAGTGAAGAATATGCCCTCAAATTTGCTAAAATTTCACATATGAAGGTATGAACATGGCTTAACCCTAATGATGCCACACTTTTCTAGCACTTTATTTATTTTTCCCAATGGTCTTTCTTCTGCTTGTCTTAGTGCCTATAACATTGGCATAGTTTTGGGAATCTCGACAACTACTATAAGAAAATTTAGAGTCAATCTTTGATTCTTCCATGTCTTTATGTGTGCAAACTAGTTAAATTGTGGTTTCTATGTGTTCTACATCGACCTCCTATGCCCCATGTTATCTCTATGGCCATTTTTTGAGCTAAATATTATCTTTTCTACAAATATGTTTTTCCTCCCCTCTCATCTATGTTTCTCAATCCATGGTTTATATCAACTAATTTGGGACTAACTAATTCTATCACACATAGGTTAATCTTGTTTATTATAATTACATTAAATGTTTCATCCCCCACCCTCTCTCTCACAATTATGCTTTGTCAGATCACGCGTTCCCTTTCCCCTTGGTCAATTATGCCACATGGGTGGACTACTATGATTTTTTGGGGGGCAAGGCAAGGGATGTTACTCTTATTCTGATCTAACTACCGAGCATATCTCCTCTACCTCATAGCTTCATGCTCAAGCATAGACATGGGAAGCAATGGCTTGTTATGAGGAACTTATCTACGAACTAGTTCAACAAGAAATTCAATGAATAAAAGCTGAGGTATGCCATGAAAGGTGTTGCAATCCAGACTATAATAACAATTCCACTAGCAAACATTGGATTCCGCAAGGGTTTTACCTTAATCCACTTAGGATTCTTTGGAAATTTTCAGACTATCATTGTATATTGGCACACTAAAGTTCTTATGGGTCGCATGTTCATTGACAAGAACAAAACTTAGTAGGAAAATAGCAAAATTGGTCGAGAACCTTTTTGTAACTTATCGTAATCATAATCTTCTCATTAGCAGATCAACCAACAATTCTCTCTGCTATGATGGGAATGGTTCATGTAAATCTTTGAAACCATATGACTCAACTTAGTAATCGTCATGGATATCTAGTTTTTTTATTGTTGTTTTCATAAGATTTCTTGTTTAGTTTGGGCATGGCATGTAAAAACTTGGATATATATATATATATATGGTCTAGTTAGAAGAGGTCTTAGTAACCTGAAGACATTAAAGCTAATCTTTTTGTCTATTTTCTCACAAGGAAGACCAAAAGCATATATCTTTTGGACTATGTAACCTTTTTTAGTGATAATAACAAGTACCTTATAGATAAAAAGAAAAAAAATTGGAAAAAAATATACAATAAATTACATGCATATTATATTATAAGACTGCAACTTATGAGATTAATTTTATCAAACATAAGTATAATATTACCTCTAGGAACATTTTATATCTCTTGGAGCTTGCCCATATTGCCGTGGGAAATTGACGCTTGTTAGGAACCCATGCCCCTTTTGTTCTGGCTCATAACCCACACTCACATTCCTTCTAAAATAATTCCATTTTAGACATTTTGGCTGTCTCCCTTACTTGGTATACAACTCCCTTAACATGTATCTTATGGTTTTCACATACACAATACCATTTTTAATGGTGTGCACCCACTCTTAATTTAAATTCAAGTGCACTCACTCATTCTTTCATATTCTTAATTCTAGTGGCTCATCTAAAGTTAATAGGTTATTATGAAATCCTCTACATTCCATTCTCGCATACTAGTACCATACAATCTCAAGCACATGATCATCCTTCCTAGTCCACTCTCACATGTCAATACTATATATGATTGAGCATAATATCACCATGTCCATCTAAGAAAGTGTGGGTCTCTTTGCTAATATCAATATATGGTCACACCATTTGTCCCATCTTAGGAAATAAATTTCCCCACATGACCATGCATGCATAAGTCATAGGTTGACAATGCATAAGTCATAAGTCATACTAGTACCATATAATCTCAAGCACATGATGATATTTCCTAGTCCATCCTTACAGAGCAATACTATGTGGGATTAGGAATAATATCACCATGCTCATGTAATAAATCGAAAGTATATTTGCTATTATGAATACATGGCCACTCTAAATGGCCTGTTTTAAGAAAAAAATGGCCTGACATGACCATGCATGCATAATTATTAAGACAACAATGGAGTATTATTTTTTTTATTAGAATATTCCCCCAAAAATTCTTAGATTCTGATTTAGATAAGTGCTTTATATAATTATATAGCACATTTTCTTTCTTTAAATAAGGGCTTTCGATGTATTTATCTTCTTCATCTTTAAAAATTTATTAGAGACATCCCTGGTTATTTTTTTTTAGTAAATTTACAACCATTATTCTATAAAGAGTATGATATATTCAAGAGATATAACTCACCAAGAATAAGGGATGGACGAGAGGTGTTTTCACTTCATCATACTAAATAATATGGTACATTGAGGGAAAATGAACCTACCACATGATTCCAACCAATTTTAGGGCACTAGAGAGATAGTTCATGCACACTATCAATTGGTTTCCATGGAAAATATAGATGGGAGTATCCATACTCAAAAAATATTTTACAATTACAACAATATGAGAAAAAGGATAAAGAATCGATTAATAAACTATAACAATAGAAACAAATAACTAAAACATTTGGTAAATCCTATTTCACCATATTGTACAGAGTATGCACTCTCTTATACTCTCATATAAAATTTTATTTAATGATGTTGAAATATTATTCCAGGAAATTAGATATTGTACAAATGATTTTCCAACATAGAGAAGATATAACAGAACTTATTTCACCTCCCTTGTAACAAAGTGGCAGGACACTTAACAAACTATTTTGTCTCCAAACACTAGTAGAAATATCTTGTATGGTCTATGACTTCAATGGAGAGCATTGAAAACAAATTCTTTGTCCCCTATGACTCATCATGCTTTCATGCCAAGTGAAATATCATAATAGATATTTATACATAAAAATTTATATTTGTTCGATCCCATTAATAAACTTATCATTTTGTGTATCATAGACACAAAATAAATTGGAAAACCTTTGTTGAGCACTTTGAACTTCATGCTAATATTTCACAAGGAGAAATTCAAGAATGGTGGTTTAGAGTGAATCACTAGGTGTTACATCTCATTAATTATACTTATGTACCAAAATTTTTTCCGATTAAATAAAATAGATATACTTCTATGCTAGAGAAGATTTCTAAATTGTAATAATCATTCCAAGCACTCTATTATTTGGATCTAAAATTGAAGGAAAATCTCAAGTCAATGCTCAACCTGGAAGAAATTGAATTAGGTCCACAAATTAGTGTTGTACATGATTTGTTGAAGAATTTCAATGTCAAGGAAAATATTATTTCCATCCTAGTTGACTCTAATTTTCTACCCTCAAATTATTTAATAAATGTTCTTAAGATTCCAAACAAATAATTGATATAACACAGTGGGAAACAAAAGTTGTAGAAAAATAACATGTCATTCGAGAGATACTAACAAGAATCATTGAGGAGAGAATGCTTGAGATAATTTTCATGACTAAATAAATTTCCACTATGCAGTTTGAGTAGTACCAATCCAGTAGCTCAAGTTTTAGGAAAATAAAATGACACTCGACAACTACTAATAAGCATGATTGAGGAGAGAATGTTTGAGGTAATTTCCTTGACTAAATAAATTTCAACTATGCACTTTAAGAAGTAGAAATCCACTAGCTCAATGATGTAATTTTAATATCACTAAGAACATAAATATATAAGTTTAATAGATGTACAATATAATATTGTTGCAAATATTTAGATAGGTTAGAAAATAGGCTAGAAAAAAATAAATACTCTAGATCTAGTTATCGAATTTAACAAGGCACTTGAAATAATTATGACTTCTTATCGCAATATAACCTAGAGCTTCACTAAGTTAATTGAATGGGTTAAAAGGGAGTCCATTTTAGTGGATTTTATTTTTTAGGAATAAGATACATTGTATTAGTGCGAGAAAATCATAATGTTTGGGTGCTCTTGTCATTTATTTTGTAGTTTAGAAGACACTACACAAAATTAGTATTTTTTCACCTAAATTTTCTTGACATCCTAATTTTTCGCGTATACATAGTTTTATTCTATGCTCTGTATCTTAGAAATATGCACAAATTTCATGAGTGTAGTTATAATTAGGGCTTCGTTTGATTTATGTCTGAGAAAGTTGTGTTACGTGAGTTTGTAACTATATTGTATCTAAAAACGATTGTCTTAATGTGTATATTGAATAATGAAAAATTTAACATGGTAACCCTAGGTTTTTGATACAAAAAATTATGAAATTTCATAAGCTTCATGAAATAATAATAAAGGTTAAATGTTTGTTCATTGATCCTTATATTCCCCGATGGGGGTGTCATGTCATATCGACATCTAGGAGCTTACACTATGGGCCGGACAGGCCTGATGTGACGCACCAGTGGGAGTCACTAACCACCATGATATAAATTTATGAGCCCTCGATATGTGAGGTCCCACGACGGACAGCGTGCACTTATGAGGTGTTTGGGCGAGTGGGTGAGCAGTATGAAGGTTTGGGTGATGGTGGATGCTTCCGAGGGGGCTTCTCTCTATGCTCCAGTGTTGGCTCCCAAGCTTCGACTTGAGATTTGACAGTAGGAGGCATGGTAGAATATGTGGGAAATAGGGAACTGGGGATGGTGGTTTCGGGACCTCTAGGGTCTTGGAAGCAAGGAGTTACAGGAGCAATAGGATAAGGGGAAGAAAAATTTCTTTGGCTTACAAGTGGGAATTTTCTTTCAAGTGTGTGGCTTATGTGGTCCTTATAATCTGTAGTGGAGGATGAGGTTGCAGAGATAGATTAGGTGAATTTTCTGTAGTGTTGGTTCGAGCTCAAAGGCCCTCTAGTATTTTTAGTGGTTTCATCTTTGAGAGGGTGGTGGTTCATCTCTGCCTCGAAGAGAAGCAAGGAATTCACTGGCGGTTTAATGGCAGTCTCATGTGTTGGTTTGGGAGCGAGTGGCTGAATGGGTAGTGGTGGCCTTAGGGACATTAGTGCTGGACTATGGGATACTAAACCTATTGGTAATTTTAGTTTTGACATGCAGGCAAGACAGAGTGGGGTCAGCAAGTTCATGCCACATGATCGAGGTCATGGTTGAAGAGGAAGATTTGGTTGAGGGATGGAAGCACGTTGGACGAACGAGACCCAACCTTGACCTCAAAATCCAATGACTGACAAAATTTAGTGGCTTCCATGGCAATTTCTATAGCACAGTCACCTGGGGAAGTGGAAGCTTTGACCACCCTTAACGACATCTCAGTTCAACTTCAGAAAATCCAGCTCAACTTGGACACCATGAGGAAATAGAGGTATGAGGATCGTAACAGAATCAATGCCTACATCAATGACATTTAGCATCTGCAAAACAAGACTATAGTTGCTCTAAAGAGTCAGTGCCATCAATTGAGGCACTCTCATAACCACCTCTGAGCACTAGACACCCAGGTTAGGTATAATTACTACCATGTGTAGAATCATGTTAGTTCCTATGCTGGGCCACTAGCAGGTCCTATTGTTCCACCTCCATGAAACTATGTACCCACTGGATTTTTGTTAGTTTTGTTCTGATAATAACCAATGGAACCATATGCTTTTGCATGCACCTGAGACACTTCTGACCTATTCTTCCTGCTGAGCTACCTAGATGTATCACAAAAAGGTTGTTGTTTGACGTAAATTTCGATGTAATAATATAAAATAGGCTTCGACTGAAAAAAATTAAAAAAAATTGAAAAAATAAAACTAAAAATAAAAATAAAATTGATCCTTATATTGAAATATTTGTATTGGACATTCTACGAAAGAATTTAAAAATTTGCGTTTAAATGTATTCACTATTGTATAGGGTCATAAGGAGATTTAGACAAACTTAAATTATGGGATAAAAACAAATGATGATGTGATGTTTCCCCTTGTAAAACATAATGTTATATGTGTTGATTTTCATGTCTAATGATTGTATAACGACCATACCAAAATTCACATATTTTATTGGTTACCCTTTGAATATGTCCTTGTAATGTTCATTACTTTCCTAGGTGAGACCCTTACTTATTAATATATATTGAATATGTGAATATTAATGGAATTTTTTGTTACCTCAAGTTTAAAATTTAGGGTTTGAATTTGTCATTAGTAATGATCATAAGTGGAATTTCAAGGACACTTTCAATCGTACAGAAAAATATCTAAGAAAACATGAGGGATGCCACAAGCAATGATGATGTTACATACGTACATTTCAAAGGAAGACATGGGGACACCTATTTTGAGCAAACAAAAAAATATAAATACTTGAATAAATAAGGATGTTTTCTTGATGGATAGGTTACAAATAAAGACATATCTAATGCAGATAATAATTTTCATAGGGATGTCAAAAAAAGAATTAAATGGTGATCTAATTTGACCTTGTTAATTTTTGAAATTATTTAGGTAGATAGTTTCTAAAATGAAAAAGAAAAATTTCATATGACACTCATCCCACCAATGAGATTTTGTTAAACATACTACACTTGTTATTGGAGGATTATGAGTAGTTGTAGATGTAAAGGTTGATGGGTATGATCTATCTTCATTGCACAACTACCCCCATGTACTTCAGAATGCATTCGACATAGTGAGGCTGTCACACGCGAGAAAGTACCATTTTAAAAGAAACATGGGAAGTTTTTTGTGTCTATTTCTAACAGTTTTTGGTACAGGTTTTTCACTTTTAATGGTTTTATAGTGAATTTTAGTTGAACCCATGGTTTTGTAATTTTGGTCAAATAAATATGTTAACATTCTAATCCAAGGTAAATAGATTAAAAATTTGTAGATTCAATGGGATATAGGTATTGTATTGTAATACTATAAAGATAAAATATATCGAAGAATATCCTAGTTTTCTTGATTTCAAATTCCTTGCTAAAGTATTTATGTTAGTGTGTGTCCCTTTGTGTCATTTATTTTTTTTATTAAGATTTTTTTTACAACAATAAAATATATAGGGTTAAAACTTAATTTTGGTACAAATATATGTTTAGCCTCAAGGGAAACTTTTGTACCTAAGGGGTTTTTATCAAGACTTTGGTAGACCCTATTATAGTTGGAGATATGTGTAATCAATTCTTGTGCTGAAAGGAAACAAAACCTAGTTGAAATATAGGGATCAAGAAATTTAATGGAATTTTTTTTACTGATCGAAGATAAAATGGAGTATTTGTTGGTTGAAAAGGATATGTGGATTGTTTTTTATCTTAGCACTGCATTGATGGATATTTCAACCAAACGATAAACTAGGTTAACCTAAGGGGTAAAGAGAAAAATATGGTTTTATCTCTCAAATTCAGAATTATTGAATATTTGAAAATTAGCTACAATAACTAAACTATGGAACAAATTAGGGCCTTTTTATCTTTTTTAAGCCCCAACAAAGAAATTTTTCCTCTAGGGAAATATATTCAACATGATGACTAACAATAGGAACTCAGCGATGGAGCATCTGAATGGCATCCATATTGTGATAAGTCAAATGTTATCTATAAATATTAATATTTTGAATCATGATAAATGTATCATTATTTTTACGAGACTCATGGGATAATGTGGTTGTTTCATTAAATAATAATGAAAATATATTATGTTTCAATGAAACAATACCATCCTTGTTATCATATAACGTGGAAAGCAAGAATTAGTTGTATTATCTCTAAGAGTATGCTCCCATCATAGAAATGAAAATAATCCCTCAAGTACATTACCTAAATATCTAGGAAAATTCATAAAGGTATGTTACAAATATGATAAAGAAGGGCACTATGGGAAATTTTGTAGATACAAATTCACTAATAAAGGGAAGGGATATAATAATCATGAGGGAAATTACAGAAGAATAATCCTCCTCAAATGAAGGAGTAGATGTGTACTTGGATTCTTGAAGTACACATGTAAATCATGAGACTTGGTTGGTCAACCCAATTGTGAACATTGATATGATTCCTCATAGGGAAATATTCTTTAAATGTGAAATATATGATGGTGGTGATTTTTTCCCAGGATATGATTTGACAATTACAATCATAGGATAACGAAAATTCAAGTTGAATCTCATGGGTTGAAGTATTTGAATGCTTATGTTTGTTCTACACATCCTAAGGTTGGCTAGAAATTTGATTTTTATAGGAAATATGAGCAATGTCGATATAAAAATATTTTTTTAAAAGGATATCTATAGGATGGTTCGAGGAGGGATGGTGTTAGTGAGGGGATTTTGAATTGGAACTATACATAATTTGTTGGTAAGAACTCATAGTGATGGGTGTAATAATTTTTTTTCTCCTTAAGAGTATGGATGAAGAGATAAAGTCTTATAATCTTTGTGGATGAAACAATATTTTGGAATAAAAAATTGGGACATATCATAGATAAATTCCTTCTATTAATACATGGTAATGATATTTTCAAAGCCACATCATATTTTTGTCTAGTTTTTTACTTTTATGAATATTATTTAATATGGAAAAAAATAATTTAAGATTCTCCTCACATGGGGAATATGTTATTACTGAAAATTTATGTGTTTGGACATGTGCCAATTAAATACCTAGGTAAATTTGTGTATTATGTATCATTTATCGATGACTTTCCAAAGAATACATGGACTTATTTCCTTAAGAATAAACATGATTTTTTTGAAAAATTCAAATATTTTAAGGATCTTGTTGAAAAATAGATAGATAAGAAAATTAGTGTAAAGAGGGGGGAAAATGGTGGAGAAATATATGAGAATGGATTCAAATAATTCTATATGAAGTGAAGTATAGCAAGGGGACATGCTACTAAATATGCACCTCTATATAATGGATTTCTGGAAGGGATGAACATGGCACTAACGGAAAAAGAAAGGACCATGATTAGTGGTGATGATTTAGGATAGGAATTTTCGATAGAGGTAATGAACATTGTGTGTTACATAGAAAATAAAATATCGTCATCAACATTGTATTACAAGACCCAATGTGAGGTATGTACTAGTATGAAAATATCTTTTAAACATCTCAAGGAGTTTTGTACATGTTCCAAAGGAAAATAAGTGTAAGCTATATAAGAAAAATTAAAAGTGTCTCTTTCTTATATATAGAGATGGATTAAAAATTATAAGCTTTGGAACCCATAAACTAATATGGATGTGTAAAGCTTAGATGTGGTATTTAGAGAAATAAAATAGTTATAAAATAAGAATTCCTACCAAGGTAGAAGGAACTAACAAATATAGAGTTTAAAATGAATGGAATCTATATAAGAACAAGAACTAGAAAAAGAACAACCACATACTCTAATGTTAAGAAGATTGGTTCAAATGAAAACGAAAATAAAACCATATACGCCATCGTATTTCCATTCAAAATTTTATCTTTTATTACTAATGGTGATCCTATAATTTTTTAGGAGCTAATGGATTCAAAGAATTGGAAAATATGGAAAAAGGCCATGGTGGCATGAATGGTAGTCTTGGATAAGAATAAGGTTGAGGATCTAATGAAGCTTTTGGTTAAAACATATATCATTGGTAAAAAATGGTTTTTTAAGAAGAAATAGAATAATAAAGCTCATATATTATAAAATTTATTCCTAGGTATATAAAATCAAGTGTTGTAAGATTTTTTCTCATATTTTCAAGTTAACCTCTATTATATTATTTTTATCTATTATTCTTTCTTTAGATTTTGAGGTAGAATAGGTGGATCCAAATACAACATTGTTACGTGGGGATTTGGAAGAACTAACCTACATGAAACATCTATAGTGATTTATTTTTGGAGGAAAGAAAGAGCTAATATGTAGGATGGAAATTTCCCTTTATGGGTTAAACTTTTAGCAAAGATGTCATATCAAAATTTGATACTTATATATTGGGATTTATATTTAGAAGTAACATATTGTAGCATTGCTTATATTTCGAATTAGTTGGTTAAAATCATATTTGTTTGTTTTTGTATGTAGATGATATAATTCTAATTGGTAATGATAGGAAAATGATCAAATAAGTGAAAATTTTACTTTTCCTATAAATTTGACATGAAGGATCTTGGTTCCACAAATTTCATTTTGGGAAATGAAATTAAAGGGATTCGGTAAAAAAGAAACTTTGATTAAATGAAAGAGAGTTTGTTGAGAAAATATTACATACGTTTAATATGCAGGGATGCAAATGGTGAAGGTGACTATTTTTATAGGTGTAAAGTTATCGATAGACAAGTGTCCCAATACACATGAAATAGAAGAAAAAATGTCCCATGCTCCCCAAGTTGATGTGATTGGAAGTTTAATATATGTAATTCTTTGTACTAGACTAGACATTTAAGATCTAATATGAGTATTATGTCACTATATGCGAAAACTAGAAAAGGAGCTTTGACAAAGTAAACTAGGTTTTCAGGTATTTCCATGCCACTATTGGTCACAAATCATGGTTTCAAGGATTGTTATGATTAGAGTGGGTGTTGTACATACATGTATATATTGGTTTATATTATGTGAGAGATTTTGAGTGAAGATATTCTACAACTTAGTATCACTTTACGAGAGATATGTATAAATAAAAAAAAAATGTGAAAATTTGTACACTCTCAAGAATGCTCTGGATTCATTAACCAAATATATGAGCATTAAAAATATTTCTTGTTGTACAAAACCAATGCACATTATTCACTCACTTTTTTATCATGTACCTCTACAATTAATTATATGCAAGAAAAACAACAAGCATCAGAATTTTAGTTATATGTTATGATTAAAAAATAACTCAATAGCTTTTTGCATAGTTTTTTGGTAATTTTGCATGGTTTTCTCTTTTAGTGGTTCTGTGGCACATGGTGATTCAACCCATGCACATGTAATTATGGTTAATGAACTACAATTGTGTTCTAGGGTGAAATATCTACATTAATGTGTGTGCATGCCATTGCATTTAAATCTTTAATTAGAATCTATTTGCCGGAATTAATTGAGAATGGTTAAAACTTACAATTTTTTTATGTCTACTACCATGATCCTAAAGGTTCCATATATTATGGTTGCATGTATGTTAAAAAATGCAACTCCAATATTATTGAAAAGTAGCAATAGGATATGCTCAAACAGCATAAACGATCAATACTACTTTGATATTTATTATATGTTAAGAATATTTTGGGATTTGATTTTTTAACTGCTATTTTTATGTTTATTTTTTTATCACTTTTGTAAATATAAAATTTATGAATTCTCTTTCCCTATGACTAAGAATAATAGATAAATATCTATACTTGCATTTTTTAATTAATTAAAATTTGATGAAAAAGAAAAATTTATTTCTCTTAACCACTAAATATAAATCAATTAACATATATATACTCAAAACTATATATATAATGAGAACCACACTCTTAGTAATAGAATACATTGCAAATATAAAAAGTAACATAATCGAAATCTGTATTCATAATTCTCAACAAAGGAATATTTTGTGATAAAATCATTCGTCCATTTAAATTTGGATGCCACAGTTGAACTTTAACCATGTATTTGACAAATTTAAGAAAGTCAAACGTTATTGTGAATAAATATTTTAACGTAATTTCACTTTCGAATCTCGGTTTCAACATTAACCCTGTACTTGGTGAAAACAATTTATGATATGTTCAATAAATAGGTAGCTGACCATCAACAAAGTCGTAGACATTCCACCAATCTCACTTTTAAATAAAAATGAAAAATATTAATGATATGTTTAATAAATAGGTAGCTGACCATCAATAAAGTCGTAGACATTCCACCCATCTCACTTTTAAATAAAAATGAACTAATTTTTTAAAATCCGAATTGAAGTGATGGTTGCTGAACAACTTTTAAAAAGTAAAATTTAGGCCATGATTGCTAAATCTTTCGATGATTATTCCTATATCTTAAGTGATTAGTAGTCAATACTAAAACGTTTAGACTTCCTATATAGAAAACCAAGTGAATTAATATTTTTATTAATATAATGTGCAACTTGTATTCTTTTTAATTTTAAAAATTGTTTTTTTTTTCAACGCAATTTTTTTTTTTTTCAACCGAAAAAAGTATGATGTTTTGAGTTGTTTTTAAATATACATAGCCTTATTTAGAATTGAAACATAGACTAAATTTTCTCACCAATTCTTAAGCATACATAGCCTTGTTCAGAATTGAACCACATAATATGTGGAGACTAAACTTTCCCAACAAAATGTTTCACGACATCCACAAGTATTAGTCTTGCTTACCCTTGAATACCAATATCTCTCGGAACTTTGGTAAATAGCCTTGGTCTTTCGGGTAGCCTTTCTAATGATTTTAATATTGATGCATTGCTTAAATATTGAACATCTCATCAAGTTGTTGTTATTTGTGTTAGAGAATCTAATTCCAACCACTTATTAGGTGTTGGAACTGTCCATCCAAATGTCCTACTGCAATTTTACTTATTTCATTTTTAGTTTAATTTCACTGCAATGTTGATATCTCTAATATAATCTTGTTTAACTGATTTGTCAGTACATTTAATTGATTTGTAGCACTGACGAGAGATATTCTTCTCCACTTTTTTTTCGTTTTCAATTTTTGTGATAATATCTGAGCTAATTTGCATAAAACTATTTTAGAGAGCAACAAAAATTTTAAGAAATTTAAAAACACCTCTGGTATAAAAGCGAGAGAGAAAAATCCAATTCTAAAACAAAGCTGAGATATATATATTTTTTAATTAAACTGCAACGAAGATAACGCACTCCACGAAATCAAAATATAGCTTTATTAACGCACCCGAAGTATGGATCCACGTTAGTCCAAAACATTACTGACGCTAGAGTCCATTGCAATGAGTCACGTTGCAGGTAAAGGGTACGTTGGAGGTTAAGGGTACGTTAAAGTGATAAAGTTATAAAAAGGTATGCGGGGAGGACTCTCCATTTTTTTTAAATTCATGCCCCGTGAAGCTAAGTTAGAAAGTTCTAGCAATTTGGGATATACGTAAGGAATTTCTTTTTAAATAAAACAATAAGGGACTATTTTTTGTTTGAGAAAAACGGATTATATAATATTTGAATGTGATGGTATAATTAAAGGATTCATGTAATCTTTTGAAAAGGGATTTTTTTAAGATTATTTTAAAAAGGCATGGAATTTTTTTTTGAGGTTTATTAAAAAAAAGGATTTTTATACAAAGCTCATGTTAGACGAGAAGCGTCACATTTTTTGAAAGGGAGATATTTTCGGAAAGAAGATTTAAGAAAGGGCATTGTTCAAATTAGCTTTAGGAATTGTGAATTTTTTTTTAAAGCTTTGTAAAAGTGTCGCTTTAGTAAACAAATTTTTGAAGCAAGGTTTTGTTGAGCATTTGTAGATTCATGTAATCTTTTGAAAACGATTCATGTAATCTTTTGAAAAGGGATTTTTTTAAGATTATTTTAAAAAGGTATGGAAATTTTTTTTGAGGTTTATTAAAAAAAGGGATTTTTATACAAAGCTCATGTTAGACAAGAAGCGTCACACTTTTTGAAAGGGAGATTTTTTCGGAAAGAAGATTTAAGAAAGGGCATTGTTCAAATCAGCTTTAGGAATTGTGATATTTTTTTTAAAGCTTTGTAAAAGTGTCGCTTTAGTAAACAAATTTTGGAAGCAAGGTTTTGTTGAGCATTGTTCAATCAGCGTTAGGAATTGTGATATTTTTTTTAAAGCTTTGTAAAAGTGTCGCTTTAGTAAACAAATTTTGGAAGCAAGGTTTTGTTGAGCATTTGTAGACTTCTTTATTTGTGGAAGTTAAGGAACGGCATCATTTTTATTGCAGTTAGTTGCAATGTCTACAATTTGTGTTGCTTGTTGAGTCACTGAGCCAACACATAATAGATGGAGAAAATCCAAAAGGATGAGAAAGTCAAAGTGACAACACGAAATGTTTGAAATATTTTTCGATTTGGAAGTGAAGAGGAAAAATTATGTCTTCACATTAAAACACATACAATAATATATGGATGACACCATTCTTCCCTTGATTTCAGATTCCAAGACAACCAATGAGGCATGGGATACCCTTGAGAAGCATTTTCATTTAAGCGGGAGTATTAAAGTTGATGATGAAATTGGAGCTATACCGGCACATCTACATCGAGATGAAAATTTTGTTGAATCCCAATATGCTCAGCCACAAGTGAATGATGTCTATGAAGAAATTGCAGAAGCAATAGATAAGGAACACAAAGTTGCTCGTGAACCATATTGTGCAAAACCACAAGTGGATGAAAATTTTGTGATTCGAGCAAGAGCATTTGTTCATGACAATTTGATGAATCCAACAACATAGCTTGCTAATGAAAGTTTCAAGAATCCCGCAACAGAGCTTGCTAATGACAATCAAGTTGTCATTGAATCAGTCAATGCTATGGTGAATCCAAAAATTACTATTCTTGATGTCAATTTTGATAAAGAATTATTGCCTAAAGGTGAATTGTTGCAGATGATGAAACATAAACATCATATTAAGATGTTGTTATTTGGTGAGATAATCCCACTTGAGTCTAAAAACCAGGTAAAACATACCTTGTTTGCAACCTAAAACATGTTAGTACAAAAGTGGAAGAGACAGAGATAGAGGTAAAGAGAAAAGCCCACAAAGAGAAAACAAAGACATAGGCAAAGGCAAAGGCGAAGAAAGAAATCCACAAAGAGAAAACATAGATAGAGATAGATGCTAAGGTAGTGAAGGAAGCAGAAAAAGAGAAAGCCCTCATTACAGAGTCGAAGGAGCAAAACCAATGTGGTTTTGGAGATTTTTTTACTCTTACCATTGATTTCCAATGTGCGGGTAAACAAAACAATTATGAAGAAGAGTTAAAGTTCCTTGAAACATGGTTTGCAAAACCATGTCTAGATGAGGTCTACACAAAAGTTGTAGATATGAATGTTCAAAACATCATGCATGATGAACACATCAATGAAATTTTCAGGTTTTGGAGTTTTGAAGAGATAAAATTGTATTCTCATCTTATGTTGTAGAAGAGTGATGATGAGAAGCGCACTACAAAAGACAATATGTTGTAGCAACCCACATAGAAGTCATTTCTTGAAGAATTCCATAACATGCTTAGACAACCTTGAACAATAGCATACCTACACCAGCAAATGAAGAAAATGAAGTTTGAAAGATACAACAAAGAAGGAATGGTGAAACAATTTAGACAATACAAGATCTGGGAAAAGAGAAAAAGAAAACTAAATCTAGTAAAAGTTAATTTTTTAAATTGTAAGCCTCACATGTATCTTAATTATTATTTTTTTATATAATTGTAATTAAAAGAAAGTGTTGGAGAATCTAATTCTACTAGGTGTCAAAACCTTCGACCCAAATATCTAAGTTCAATTTCACTTAATCCAATTTTAGTTCATTCTCAATTTAGTCATTGAATATTAATGTCTTTAATGTAATTTTATTTAACTGATTCTTAATATTGAAAAACCAATCATCTGCTCCCAATTCTTTTTGGAATTGGTTTTCAATTCTGATCATTTGAAACATATAACGAACTAAAATTCAAGCTTTTCTATTCCGTTTGACTGCGATGGTATTTTTTTGCGTCATTAATAAATACATTCTTTCAAATAGTAGTGGAATTTCTGTGCACGTCATTATCTCATGTTTTCTTTCACAGAGTTGCATGCGTAGCTCATGGGCCGCGCCCGCGGTTTAGGGCACGGATGTTTTGTTTAGGTTTTCTCCATATTTTAAGTCTTCCAGGCCACGGATGCAGACGTGGACGACATTTGGCATCTGAGAATTAGCGGAGGCCCGTAGCTCTCAGCATATGTCTACTGTATTAACGGTTGTTTTGATGTAAGAGGAAGGATACAAAAAAAAAAAAAAAATTGCAATATAAGCAAAAGCGTTCTTCATGTACCATCAATCCATCTGGATCAAATTTATTCTGAAATCATCTACGCATTGTTTAGCTGAAATTGGATGGGAGAAAATCCTGTGTAACGCATCGGTTCCATTACCTCGTCACATATCCATTTAAATTCTTAACTGCCAGCGACGTGGCAAGTAAAAGTGACCGTGCGTGAGTGCATATGGAGTGGACAAATAGTGCAAAGGAATAGAGAGACTGACTAATTGTCTCACTCTGTTTTTTGGCAAGTAAAAGTGACCGTGCGTCAGGTCGTATGGAGTCGACAGATAGTGCAAAGGAATAGACAGACTGACTAATTGACTGACTCTGTTTTTTGGGGTTTGGTAGTTTCACAACTTATTACTTAGTAGGGAATAGTCATTATATTAAAAATAAATAGAAAGTTTACTCATCTAATATTTGATATAGTTTAAATAATAAATTTGAAGTTTAAATAAATTAAAATACATTATTTGGTAATATTTTCCTAATTATATAAATAACCTGATGAGGCCCATAAAGCTACTGATTACAAAATGTATAAAAGATCATTTTATATACCATCATTCTGTGCAGGAAGTTTTTTACTAATTATATCAATAACCTGGTAAGGCCCATAAAGCTACTGATTACAAACTTTATAAAATATCATTTTATATACCATTATGATGTGCACATACTGCGCAAGTGCAGTAAGCTTTCAAATAGTTAAGTAACGGATTATGTCCAAGTGCACTGAGCTTTCAAATAACTAAATAGCAGATTGGTTTTGGTATTTTGGGTAAATATTGACTAGAGTATAAATTTAATGATGTGATGGCAACCTTTATTTGTCAACTAAATTTGATGACCAAATTTTTTTTCTTTTAAATTTCTTCTCATGCAACTGTTTTCTTTGTTGTTTAAATACCATGTATAGTTTAGTTTTATTAGTTTTCGTTGCAAATATACAACTATTTGATTTTATTTTAACTTTTTAATATAAATTATGAGTTGTTTTATTAATAAATTTTCTTAATTTTATTTTATCGTAAAATATGTTTCAACCAAAGAATATTATATGTATATATTATTTTGAAAACGTTAAACATATTTAAGAGTCATTTAAATTCTTAAACTATAGAATGATCTGCTGTAGTTATAATCACTCTTTATACAATTTCAAAAATTTTACAAATTAGAACTTTATAAACTATTAAATAAGTAAAAATGATCAAATAAGTATGAACCTAGTTTTAAATACTAATTTAAAATTTTTTGAACCCACAAAGAAATAATAATATACCAATGATGTGTTTCGAAGAAATTTATAATCTTAAAATAAGTAAGAAAAAAGATCTATTCCCAAGCCCAAACCTTGTTTTGTTTGAATTCAAGTATGAATATACAGTGTTTGTAAAGATACAAGGAGATTTTCATATAAAAAAAAAAATTATTTTCCAATGAAAATAATAAATAGACGTATTTTTTCAGAACCAAGATTTATCATCAATATATAAACACTAAATAAACTACATAAAAACTCTCTAAATGAAATGGATAATCGATACTTCACTTAAATAACTGAAAATGCTTAGTTTCTTTATTTTTATTAGACAACCAAAAATAAATTCAATTTTCTCACTCTTACAACCTCTAAGAACAAATCAAGGTCAACGTTGTTTGCATCTATGGTAATTGCAACCCATGATATTGGTCCTATGGTATTGTAACGAAATATTTTTTTAATAGGGGTCTCAGTAAATAAGAAGTAAGAAGTATAGATGAGAAATAAATAAGAAGCAAGTGAAATATACTAAATGTTTTCCCTCACTATTATGACCAAAGTCAAAGTTAAAATTTTCAAATAAAACTAGTTTGAACTATGTTAAAATTTTAATTTTTAATTTTCTTTTATTAGTAGTTCATATAAGAGTTGCAAGTTCTGTAAGTTAGAAAATATATAGAGTAATACATTAACAAATATTGAAAATCACAAATGAAGGATATTTCAATTTTGAGGATAAATATTTTACAATTGAAGGAGTGGAAAAGAAACCATCAATAATGGAAAATGAAGCTTGGATGTCTTTGGAAAGGAAGAAGATCTCTACAATTGAAGAGTGGCTAGCAAAGAGTGTCAAATTTAATGGAGTGGGTGAGATGAAAATAAAATGGCTATGGAAGATGTTGAATGATTTGTATAAAAAGAGTATAGTTTAAAATAGTGTCTTCTTGTTGAGGAAGTTGTATTATCTAAAAATGAAGGAGGATGATTCAATTGTAGAGCATTTGAATCTATGTAATCGCATTTCTAATCAAGTTTCTTCTGTCAAAATTATTATAGAAAATGAGATAAAAGTTATCTTAATTATGTGTTCCATGCCAAACGGTTGGGAGAATTTGATAGTTGTTATGAGCACTTTTGTACCTGCGAGGATCTTGAAGATTGATTATGTTAGTACAAGCTTAATGAATGAATATTTTTGACACAAATCAAATGTGAAAACCTAGGTAGTAGAGGGTCCAGCCTTAGCATATTGAGGAAGGAAAATTGAACATGATAGACATGCGAGTTCAAAATCATGAGGCAGATTGAAATCAAGAACATGAAGACTCATTTTCATTATGGAAGAGTAGGAAAAAAGAAAAGGGATTGTTAGTTTTCGAGGAAGGAGCAAAACGAACCAAAAAGAATCAAAGCAAATAAACAATTAGGAAACACAAATGAATGCGAGATCACTATTGTACCTTCTGAAAGTGATGTTTTATTTAATGTTTAAATATAAGAATTCTATTTATATACTTCTAATAGTATAATTTATTACGCACTTCACTCTAGGGCATGTTTCCATATGACTCCATGCAAAAATAATTTTACTATAGATGAAAAAGTTGATTATGGTAGAGTACTTTTAGGAAATAATCATTTTTGCAATATTGTTGGAATGGGAGATATACAAATCATGCCAAAAGATGGACACAATATCTTGTTAAAATAGGTTAGGCATGTCCCAAACATGCATATGAACTTGATATCCATGGGATGATATGCCACAAGAAAATCACTAAAATATCATTGGTGTTGGCTAAAGGATTTAATACAAGAACCTTGTATGAAATGAGGGAAAAAACAACTATATTAGATGTATATTCTATTCTAAAATAAGAAAAATCGGCATATTTATGGCATAAGCACTTTGGAAACATTTCTTAAAATTACCTAAAAGATATTTTTGGTAAAAGTATACTTCCAAGTTTAAAATCCTATGAATTTGATCTTTGTGAACACTTTATTTATGGTAAGAAATTAAAAGTTTATTTGATGAAAGGTGGTGAAGAAAGAAATATAAATTTATTAGAATTAATAATATGATGTGTTTCGATCATTAAATGTTAATTATGTATGGGGGACCTCATATTTTGTTATATTCATAGATGGTGCATACAAGAAGGTTTACTCCTACCATATGGAAAATAAAGATGAGGCATTTGAGGCATTTTAAAAATTTCATGTTGTTGTTGAAAGAGAGGCTAATAAACTTTTGAAGTGTTGGAGGCCAAATAATGATAGAGAGAATTTTTTTAATGTTATGCAGCAAGATCCATAAAAATTTTTATTGACCAAGAGGTCACAAATTTTTACTAAAGGATTTGGTTCCTTAATGAGTGGAATGTTATATAGGATATGTTTTAAATTTGTTATCCAATTATTAAATTAGGAAAATTGTTATAATTTTGTTCAATTTTCCCTAAAATTGTCTCTTAGATCCTATAATTATGGATATGGACCAAATTTGCAAATGTAACCTTTATATTCTTTCTTTTAATAAGATATACATAGTTGTTGTGTGAATAACGAGAGTTTCCCAATAACCAGTCCTTCTACAATCTCTTATTCCTTGATTATATTTAATAAATTATGCATGGTTCTACACTAAGTAATTATGGTTTAAATGTCGAAAGGGCTGATAGAATATATAAGGCTAAGTTAATAGAGTACCTGGAATGACTAATGGAAGATAGAGAAAAAATAAGTGAGAGGAGACAAATATAGTTTGGCCATATTCGTTAGAGGGGACAAAAGGGTTGGGATCCTCCAAGCATATTGTTAGAAAGTTATAAGAGTAAAGGCACAACCAACAAAAACAATTCACACACAAAACACACATGAGTTGTGTCTCTTCTATTAATCACACGAACTTCAGTCACTTTAAATACGATGGACTCGATGAAGGGTATTTATCTTGACTCACTTGACATGCACACAGTTACAAAAATCATCTATCACATAACTTTGAATTACTCAACACCAACTTAAATGACTCTCTAACTCACTTACTCAACACTTAAATGATTATCTAACCCTTCATGTGGGATTTAATTAACTATTTTAACTCACCCCCTTAATTACGACTGCTAAACTAGAACATAACTAATGAAAACTCAAACATTCCTATTGGTCTGTGTCTCATATAGGCTTACAACATTCAAGTTTCTTTTTCAAAACTCAAACACATCTTTTTCTAATTGATTTGTAAATATATCAGCCAGTTGATCAGTAGATTTACAAGTCTTCAAGTGAACCTCTCCATTACTCACAAGCTCTCTAATAAAATGATATCTAGTATCAATATGCTTGCTCTTTTGATGAAACACATTATTCTTGGATAGTGCAATTGACGAGGTGTTGTCACAATATATTGTTGTTGATCCTTGTTGTTTCTTCTTGAGTCCATCCAATACTCTTCTTAACCATAGTTCTTGACATGGTGCTGATATTGTTGCTACATATTATCCTTTTGTTGATGATAGTGTCACAATGGGTCGCTTCTTAGATGCCCATGATATAAAACCTTAACTAAGATGAAACACATAACTGGAAGTGCTCTTCCTATCATCCAAACTACCTGCAAAATTACTATCTATGTATCCAATCAAATATTTCTTTTATGTACTTGCATACATTATGCCACAATCTCTAGTTCCTGATATGTATTTCATGATATTTTTTCTAGAACTCTAATGTGTGTCTTTTGGAGTCTCCATAAATCTGGAAATCAAGCTAACTCCTTCCATAATAACTGATCTTGTAGTTGTAAGATACATGAGGCTACCAACTAATATTTTGAATAGAGTTGGATTGACATCTGATCCTTCATCATCCTTACTTAAATTCGTACCTATTGCAACTGGTGTAGGTAAAGGTTTGCAATTATCCATCCTGAATATTTTCAAAAAATCTTTGGCATATTCATTTTGGCAAATAAAATTCCTATTTTAGATTTCTCAACTTCTATGGCAAAAAAAAATTTCATGAGACCAAGATCTGTCATCTAAAATTATTTCATCATGGCTTCTTTAAGTTCGTCTAACTCGATATCACCTGTAAAAATAATGTCATCAACATATAAGAAAACAATCAAAATCAGTCCATGCTCATTTCCCTTTGTATACAAGGTAGGCTCAATGTTTCTTTTGAAAAATCCATTCTTAATCATGTAACTGTCACTTCTGTTATACCATGCTCTAGGTGATTGCGTGAGTCCGTAGAGCGCTTTATTCAACCTATAACCTTTATCTTCTTGACCTTCAACTTCATAATCTAGAGGCTGCTGCACATAGATTTCTTCTTCTATAATTCCATTCAATAATGATGATTTGACATCCATTTGATATAATTTCCACTTTTTCTGAGCTATTGTGGCTAGAGTTTCTCTTACTGTATTCAATATAGCTATCGGAGAAAGCGTTTCTCCAATGTCTATTCCCAGTTGCTCAGAGAATCCTTTTGCTCCAAGTCTTGCTTTAAATCTATCAATTTTACCTTTCTCATTCAACTTTTTATTTTACACCCACTTAACGCCAATGAGGTTTTTATCCTTTGCAAAATTAACCAAACTCTATGTATCATTCTTTTCAATAGAATCAATCTCTTCATCCATGTCTTGCACCCAATTTTCATCTCCCATTTCTTCTTCAAACGAATAAGGTTGGAATGAAAACTTTGAAAAAATTGAACCAACATCCAAATCATCATAAACATATTTCAGAATTCTCATATTTCTCTTACCATTGCTTGATTCATCACCTGATTGGCTGCTTTGAGAATTCCAGTTTATTGATCTTCTTGAAGATCCATGATGCTCTGAAAATCTTAGAGTCCTTCCCGGTGTGACTTGGTTTGATGTCTTCTCTTTTGATTCTCACTTCTCCTTTTCTGCTACATCATCGTCTTCCATCAATGGTTCTTGTGCATTGAATTTTTTGTTAAGAGTCAGATTCCATGATTCTTGTTTTTGAATAGAACATCTCTCCTAATTATTGTCTTCTTGGTGACATGCTTATACAATTTCTAAGCTTTTTACTGCTCACTATAACCAACAAATATGCATTTTCACTTAGATTATTAGGCACATGTGCATAGGCTACACATCCAAAAACTCTGAGATGAGATACGTTGCATGACATACCTGACCATGCTTCTTTTGGAACTCTGTTCATCACACTCTTTGTACGTGATTTTTTTATCACATAAACAACACATGAAAAGGATTTTACCCAATACTCATTAGACAAGTTTCTTGCTTTCAACATGCTCCTTGTCATGTTCATAATTGCTATGTTCTTTCTCTCTACTACACCATTCTTTTATGTTTTGTATCTAGTTGTAAACTATCTTCTGATTCCATGTTGTTTGCAGTACTCATGGAATGCTTTCGAATTATATTCACCACCACGATCTAACCTCAATATCTTGACTTGTCGATCACTTTGGTTCTCTTATAAGGCTTTGAATTCTTTGAAATTTGCAAAAGTTTCTGATTTCTTATTCAAAAAGTAAACCCAAGGGTTTCTTCTATAGCCATCAATAAAAGTGAGGAAGTAACAACTTCCACCAATCGACTGTGTCCTCATAGGTCCACAGAAGTCTGCATGCACCAACTCAAGATGTTTATTTTCTCTGTATGAAACTCCCTTTGGAAAAATTTCATGGTGTTGCTCTTCCAATATCAAACACTCACAACTATTAGAAGGTTCGTTGATGGGAGGTAATCCTCTCACCATCTATTTCTACTGCAACAATATTAACGCAGAAAAGTGAAAGTGTCCAAACCAAAAGTGCCATAACCAATAATCATTAGAATGTGCAACTGTAAAAGAATTAACCTAATCATTGTAGTTCATAATTAGAGGAAAGAATTTTTTCGTCGTCATCTGGACCTTTTCTATCAGCGTCTCGCTTAGGGGTTTGTCATAAATAACACACTCTTACCCCTGAAAGATAACTCTGTATCCTTTCTGCTTCAAATGACCAACACTCACTAAATTGTGTTTAAGACCAGAAACATAATATACCTCTGATATTGTATTTAGCTCACCCTACTTGTTTAAAATGTTGACCACTCCTCTTCCATCTAAATCCATTGTCTTTTCAGTCCCAAAATTTACCTCTATCTTTAGAGATTGATCCAAATCTTCAACCAAATTCTTGTTGCTTGTCATGTGGTTACTGCAACCAATGTCTACTAGACACACCTTATCAGACGGTTCATGCATGTTGTTGCATCCTAGGAACATGGAGTTAGTATTCTCTGTACTAAAATTAGCTCTCTCGTTTCCTTGATTAGATATCCTCTTGCTATAATCACGAGCATAGTGAAAGAAATTATTGCAATAATAACATCTCACCTTTGATTTGTCAAATCTGTAACTATTGTTGAAGCTTTTGTTGCTGCTAATTCCACTTTCATGTTCATGATCTTCTCAACCATCTCTCTTACTACCATATCTTCCGCCTCTTCCTCTACCTCTCGATATAACTCTTCCTTTACCTCTTGAAATATAAACTTTACTTTGAAAGAATTTTATGAAGTGGAATTCTTATTTCTATTTATCCTTGCCTCATGTGATAGACGTGATCCCACCACCTCATCAACGATTATTTTTTCCAAATCCTTTGATTGTTTTATGGCTGCTACCACAACATGAAACTTGGTAGAAAACGATCTAAGGACCTTCTCAATCACTGTTCGATTTCTAATTTCTTCACCATAAATTTTTAACTGATTAACTACAAACATGACCCAGTTCATGAAAGAATCAATGTCATTTTTCTCCTTCACCTACAGAGGTAAAAATCTATCATAGTTTTATGTAATTTAACAATATTTACTTTGTCCAAAACTTGATAGATTGTCACCAAATTTTTCCATGCTTTGTTTTTTGAAGACATGATTATAATCTTTTGTAACACTGCTTGGTCCACTCCCTACTCGATAAGAAGAAACGCTTCTTAATTTTTCCTTTTGTCCTTCTTCCATTGTTTCTTATCTCCATTATTGAGGCCTCATTATTCTGCATCATTCTGAGGTTCTGCAAACCCAGACTTGAGATGTTCCAAACAATAATTCGCTTTTAACATGGTCTCCATTTTAATGGCCCACACATCATAATATTTCGTCATGGAAGAAGGGAGTTGTGGCCGGAAAATTCTTATTGTCGTCTTTCTTAAAGAATTTCACCTCTCTTATGAAACCCCAAGTTTCCCTTATATATATATATATATATATATATATATATATATATATATATAGATATAGATATTCAAAGCACAAAAAAATAACCTTGTAATAATACCCTAGGTTTTATTTCTATATAAAAAAATTCTTTTATAAAAAATACTTCTGTAAAAAATACTTTTATAATACGCACTTTTCCAAAAAAATTAAAATATTTCTTTTAAAATTCCTTCCAAAAATGATTTTCAAAAGCCTCTTTTTAATACAACTCATATTATGCAAACACTATTTTAAAGAGCTTTTAAAAAAAATTCAAACCTTTTTAAATAACCAACGTATTATTCAACCTTGAGTTCTTTGAAAAATCATTTTAAATCATCGTATTGGCATTTTCTCAACTAACGTACTTATTGCTATGCTAGACCTTCATTCGGCTTGCATGCTAATGCTCCCCATGATACGTTGAATTGAATTAAATTCTCATGTTTTTTTGTTGAAGTGCGTTAATACCAATGTCGCGAATTTTCAACAAATCCACATACTCTGAAACTGCAATTTTTTTTTAAACATGTAACATGTTTCTTTGCTGAGCTCATATGTGTTATAGCTTAAATAACTGAGTAAACAAAAATTCTCTTCTCACACATGGATGATTTTTGATTCGTCTTTCCATGGTTCTTTGTAATCTCGCTCTGATACCAATTTGTTGGAAAGGTATAATAGTAAAGGCACAATTAACACAAATAATTCGCACACAAAACACATAAGAGTTGGGGCTCTTATATTAATCACACAAAATTCAATCACTATAAATACAATGAACCTGGAGAAGGGTATTTATCCTGACTCGCTTGACATGCACACACTTACCAAACTCATCTATCACATAACTTCAACTCACTGAATGTTCACTTAATTGACACTCTAACTCACTTAATCAACGCTTACTTAACCAATTGTCTAACTCTTCATGTGGGAGTTAATTAACTATTTTAACATGTAAAAACCATAATAGGGAAAGTTGACAACAATTAATGTTTTTTATATAATAGGAATATGTCTGATGATGGGTCGTTATTAGATATAATAAATTTTGTGGGACCTGATCATAGTCTTCATACCCCAAGGTTTTTTTAAGTATAAAACTCCATTGAGTTATGCTTAAGTGAGAGACCCAAAAATTTCAGTGAGGTGCCTCTTTCTAGTCCCTTTTATCCCAGTAATGGGCTTATGAGTGACCTGTAGAATTGAGTTGAGTGCCTCGGCTGAAGGATTCTACCCCAATGGATTTTATAAACATAGTTTCCATCGATTCAGCCATAGATGAGCAGGTTTATGTGACAAGAGTTAAAGGTGGTTCAACCCGAAGGTTTGTTAAACACAGGGTTTTTTTCTATCTAACCATTATATTAAGTCACGCTATTGTAGTTACACTCACATGGCATGAATCGTAGGTGGTCCGTTTGAGAGGTTATTAAACCCATAGGTTTTATTCACTTATATTTTTATTACCTTTAGCTCATGGAAGCAGGATTGCGTAGATATTTACATATTTGCTAACAAGGAATATTGTATAATCGAGTCAGAACTAATAAGATGGGAAAGCTTCTTAGAAAAGGTAACTGGAATGCTTCTAATGAGAAATTATTGAAATTAAGACATTTTATTCTTTCGAATACATGTTTGTACTTATCTCCTGATGTTAACAAGTAGTTGCACTATAGTAGAAAGTCTATTATGGTTCTGCCATCCAATAATTTAAGAAAATGAAGATCTACATCAAGTGGTATCAAGGAAGAAGTTGCATCTGCTCTAGGAACAAGAAGTGATTATGGCACACAAAGTGTGATGAGGTGTTGGAATAGGTAGAAGGGGACAAAAGAATGTAGCCAAAGCTGAAGTTTTGACGGTGATGTAGCAATTGGAGGAAAGAATGGAAGAAATGTAGACATGTTTGTAGAGAGAACAAAAAGTAGGAGATACAATTGCAGATGAGGAAGAAAATTGAGAAGAAGAAGTGACAAAATAACTAGTAAAAGCAAATATATTAATCATAGTTATAGGATCAATCATCATATCCACCCCATATTTATCATCTTATATAGGCATTATGAATCTTGAATAGATTATTAACTCGATTACAAAAATGGATAAATTTTTATAATATGAAGAGGTGGATTAAGAGAAAAAGGTGATTTTTTCTATGTCCAAACTAAACAAAAATGTAGCTCTATTTTAGGAAAATGTACATTTAGAAAGAAGAAGGAAGAAAAACAAGAATATTAAAATACGGGGTAGGATGGTGGAAAAACTCAGATTCAAGTTTCTACCAAAATATTCCTATCTTAACTTGTTCACAAATACGTAGAATATTAGACAGAGGTTGATGGTAGTTAGAGAGTAGATAAAATAATTATACAAGGTGAATATCCAGGAACGATATGTAGTGGAGGCTATAAATAAGAGAACAAGATACATCAATGGTCTTAAACTACCGATACAAGATGAGATTAGTGGATTTTCACCTAATATGGTGGAGGAGGAATATCAATTGGATTTAAAAACTAAATAAAAGATTACAAGTAAGTAGGCTAGTAGAGGGAAGGTTAATTTCAGAGGAATATGGAAGTATTTTAATAGAGGGAGATCTATAGCACCAAGATATGGAGTTAGCAGTCCGAATGCACGAAGATAATAAGAGGGAGAATCAAGAGGGTGAAGCTCCTTTTCTAGAGGAAGAGGAAGATACATAGGAAGAGAATTTCATTATTATAGGTGTGGTCAAGTGGTGTAAGGGAAAGGCATATATTTCTTCTTTATACAACATAATTTTTTTATAAAATCTTCTATAATTTTCACATGGTTTTAATCTCTCTTGTATAGAGAAAAAAAATATTTTTGAGCTTTACCTCCAACATAGAAAACAAGATCTAAAAATAATCAATCCAGTGAACAGGAAGTATAGAGAATGGATAGGAACTACAATATTTTCATAGGGGCACCACATGGTGAACAAGAATTCCTATAGGTGACAATTTGGGGTTTTGTGCTTTAAATTAATTTTCTGTATATGAGTCTCGCCTCTTGCACCATGGTTTAGATTGCAAATATACAAGGTACACTTAAACATCGATTCCAACCTAGGATAATGCCAAATAATACATATTACCTTAAATATATTCTATGTTTATACAACAAAATTGTGTTTAAAGGGTCAAAATACTCTGATTTAGGTGTCCACGACTTCAATAGGTTGTGGGAACCATAAATATGATATGTATATTCATTTAATTGAGATTGAAAGGTGTTATGTTATCACCTTTCAACGTGTTGAATGAGTTACACGTTCAATGACATTGCAAACTTAAATAAATAAAAATTAAAAAAAAAATTATTATGAACAAGTGTGTAAGCTATTCATACAACAAATGAAATATTTTATTTCTAAAAAAAACTAACGAAAAGAAAAAGTGGCACACATTTCATTCATAAAATGGATTTATCGGACTAAATCTTGGAAAATAAAATACAAAGGTTCTTTCCTCATTCGATTTTCCTTCACTAAATTGTAGAACCACTTGATGATTTTTCATTTCGCTCTTCCCCTTAAAAACCAAAATCTGATTTTTTTTAGTTATTTTTATATATCCCCCAAAGATCTAAGATTAAATACCTGTAATATAGCTTACTCATTTTATTTTGATTATTAAATCAACTAATCCTTAACAGAAGCTCTAATTTATAAATGCTACATTTTGTAGTTTATTGTAGCAAAACAATGAAACTCAACTATTGCTCAAATCTGAAATTAAGACTCCTAGAATCAGAGTGAGGATTTTTAAATGCCCTTATATCAGACTCCCAAGGAAGAAAAGGACTCCTGGTCTTTTTTATAGGAGTTCCTAGAGTGTTTAGTTTCTTTTCTATATAAATAAAGGTACTCATAGTATTATTTGTCTCATGTTTCCCTCACTATTCTTTTGTCCAAAGTATTTTCAATTTACATCGGCTTAGCTGTAGGTAACTACTTCATCCATTTGGCTTTTTTATCCTCATTACTATTTAGTTCAAGTATTGGTATTTTCTAGTTTCCTTCATCATAAGGGTACAAATGAAATATATTAAAGGTAGGATATATGCCATGTCGACTATAATTTTGATCTCATTAGCATTTGATGAGAACTTCCTCATAACTTTTCATGGCCTGCTCTTTTTTTAGTTTGAATATATTATATTCTTTCCTAGGAAATATTTCCTTCCATATATATGCTAACACTATATTTCCTTCTTCAAAATTAGCCTCGCTTGTTTTCAAATATTCATTTTTTTATAATCTTGTGCGTTTTCATGTTGCATCACATTAAATTGTTCATGCAAAGATTTTGTCATTGTAGAAAAATATTCCCCATCAATGCTTCTTAGTCCAACCTTCCCAAAAAATTTTGGTTCAAAAAATTATCATGGATATACTTCATACAATTATTTAAATGGGCCCGACCTGGTAATTTGATTTGGATATTCATTGTAAGTGAATTCCACTTATTGAAGGACTTGATCCCATTCATTTGGCTGCTCACTAATTAATCTCCTCAAAATGTTTCCCAAACTCTTGTTGACAACTTTGAATTTTCCATCCTTTTGAGAATGATACATTGAGCTTAAATTAAGCTTATATCTTAGATTCCTCCATAAAGTACGCCAAAATTTTCCAACAAACTTTGTGTCTCTTTAAGAAACTATACTTCTAGGAAGACCATGTAGTCATACTACTTCTTTTAAAAACACATTTTCTATATTATTTGAATCATTTGTTTTTTACAGGGTATAAAATGTTCCATCTTTGAAAATATATCTACTACAAAAAATATGCAGTAATTTCCTCTTGGAGTTCTAGGAAATCTGAAGAAAAAATTCATGCTTATTGCATCGCATGGTCTGTCTAGAATAGGTAGTGTTTGATACAACTTGGTGTTTTGATTCTTTCATTTGGCATGCTACCATTTTTTACATCTCCTAATGAACTTCTCAACACCATCCTTCATTATTGGTGAAAAATAATGAGCACTGAGCTAAACATAGATTTGGTCACTTCCAAAATTCCCAGCTAACCTTCCACTATGTTTTTCCTATAATAAATTATCCCTTACTAAACCTTTTGTTATGTATAATTGGTAGTCCTTAAACAACAACACCTCTTGTAGCATATAGTCCATCCGAGGACTCCTATCTCTACTTATCGGATTCTTGGATGCCTGATAAGCTTCTTTAAAGTCATCATAATGTTTGTATAGCTCCTTGATATAATCCAATTCCAAGACATTCTCTTGAAACCCCTCCAAATGTGTTCATATTATGCTCAAAGAATCAATGACTTTATCATTAATTCCACCAATATGTTTCTAAAAAAATGTAAACAATTTCATATATTCTAGTCACTTAGCATGCTTTTTATTTGATTCATCTTGTTTGGTACTAAACTACAAGGCATGATTATCAAATTATAATAAAAACACATTAGTAATAATATAATGCCCCAATTTATTTAGAGGTTTAGATGACTTCATAGAACTCCTTATCATATGTGGAGTACTTCTTATTTTCTTCATGCGAATTCTCAGTAAAGTATGCCACTGGTTTCTCATCTTGGCTAATAAAAACCCTTATTGCACTTTCACTAGCATCACACTTGAATTTAAACACTTTATTGAAATATAGAAGATTTAATATAGGCTTCTCAATGATCATGCTTTTCAATAAATCAAAACCCTTTTCAAATTTTGTTGTCCATCTAAGAGGATGATTTTCCTTGTTGACAATGTGAACTGTTGGAGCACATATTCCACTAAACTTGTTGAGAAACTTCATATAGAAACTTCATAACCCATGGAAACTACTGACTTCGGAAATATTTCTTGGACAAGGCCACTCTTGGATGGATTTCAATTTGTCTGGATCCATTTTCAGAATTTCTTGAGAAACTACAAAGCCCAAATAAGTTAATTCGATTTTCATAAAATAGTACTTCCTTAAATTTATATAGAGCTTTTCTTCATGTAGCTTCTTCAAAACCAACTTTTAGTTCATCAAATATTCTTGTTTTTTTTTAACTAAACACGAAAATATCATCAAGGTATACAATCACAAACATCTCTATGAGATATTTAAGGACTTCATTCATATGTCTTGTGATTGTACTAGGCACATTTGTCAAGCCAAAAGCCATGACCAACCACTCATACAATCCTTCATTATTTTTAAAGGTAAATTTTCGTTCATCCCCTTCCCTTATACTAATATTGTGATATCTACTTTTTAAATAAATATTTGAAGAATATTTTTCACTACTTACACAATCCATCAAATCATCAATACGTTGCAAAGGAAATCAATACCTAACAATAATATTGTTTATGGCTCTGGAGTCGGTCTACATTCTCCACTATCCACCTTTCTTCCGGTTTAAAACTTTAGGTATAACATATGGGATCAAACTTTATCTAATCGATACTTTTTCCATCAATTGTTTCACCTTTTTTTTTTATCTCTTCATTCTTTGCTGGTGTAAGTTTATAGGATACCTTGGTAATTCATCTACTACAATATCAACATATTCCTAATAATTTTTTAATTTCAATTGTTAAATATTCTAAAATTATTTTTTTCAAATTAACTCTAGGTTTTTGCAATCAAAGATAAACTTACCTCTTCTTCTTGGATTTGATTCAAGAATTCCTTTCCACTCACCAAAAACACCTTGGGAGTGTTCTATACTTCTGCTTTTTCTTCCTTAAAAGGCATAAGGGTGTTCTTATTTCCACCTTTCACAAATGTGTACGTGTTTTTGTTGCCACCATAATACATTTTGATCACATTTCCATGGTCTTCCTAGTACCACATGGAAAAACTCTATGGGAATAATGTCACACAACACTTGGTCTTCATATCATCCAAAAGTGGAAAATCGACTTTACATTTTTTATTTACCAATTATTTTTGATATTTTTGTAACAAATAACTCTGTATGAGTTAGGATGTGATATCCATTGCAACCCCAACTTATCTACCAATTCTTAAAAGAATAAATTATCAATGTTTCCATTATCAATAATTAATTTAAAACACTTACCTTTCTCCTTACATATCATCTAGAATAAGTTCCTTGTTTAAGGTGGCTTACACAAATATTTATTTGGCTTCAACAAGACTCTTTTCATCAATAAAAATTCTCTAGTTTCGAGGAGTTTAGCCTATGCTTCATCTTCTTTAGTTTCATTTTTTTTATTGCACCACTTATACATTCCTCTATTTTGTGAAATTTTCCGAATAGTTCCTTGACTTATGGCATAACTTGCCACATCTGTAATATTGAACTGTATTATATTTTCCTCTCCCTCTTCCTTTAGAAGAATATCCTCTCCACCTGAAAACATTATTTCCGGTTGCTTTTTCTTGCTACCCATAATTTCAAGTTTCAGTATGCTTCTCTAATTTTTGTTGTTGTATTCCCCTTGCCATACTTATACCTTTTCCTTGCATCTTTCTTGCCAACTTTTCCTCATCCCTTAAGGAATCCTGATACACATCCTTTGTAGACGTTAATGATAGTCAAATTATTTTATCTTGTATCTCAAATGTCATCCCATTGATATATATTGGAAATGTCTGAGGGGTTTATTCTATGTAACCAGCCCAGATGTTTACCATGTAGAAATCCTCCTTGTATTATTTTGTTGTCATTATTTTTTGTCTCAAATTTTTTATTTTTCTAAACAACATCAACTGCTAATATTTTGGTAGAAATATACCTTTTTACTTCCTCACCATCCTGCTCCATCTCTTAATCTTGGCTTTATTCTTAAGAACCCTTTCCCACCATAGGGATAAGCGTCATCTCAGCCTCATAACAAAAAATTTCACTTTCTTGTCTTTACTCACTTCCTCGTAATCAAAACTTTTATCCAAAGCATATATCCAGTCAATCATCTCCTTTCGTTCCATAATCCCACCATACGATGGTATCTGAATTTTTCGCCTTCGACTAGAACTTTGAATCGACCTAAGAACTCTTAATTCAACAGTTTCCACTACTTCTCTTCCTTCCTCGTTACAAGGTTCTCCTTACAGTGCATTACCATCCTAAATTTCAGGATCTTTGTCCCTAGAAAGTTCGATGGTCTCCATCCTTGATCATATAAGTCTTAAAAAATAAAATAAAATAGAAAAATAAATTTAAAAATAAAAAAATAAAATCAATTAATTTAATATTTTTTATTATATAAAAAAAAAAATAGTTACAGGGCTTGTTTGTCAGCCGGAGGGGGTGGGCGGTGGGGTGGTGGCTACAACTACCCTGTGACTATTTTTTTTTCAATTTAATATATATATATATATATATATATATTAATTAATTAATTAATTTTTATTTTTACATTTATTTGTATTTTTAATTTTTCTTAATTTTGTTAATTAAAAAATAATAATTTTTTTCACTTTTTATTTCAAATGTATATTTCATATATATATATATACACACACCTTTTTTTTTTTAATTTATTATTATTATTATTATTTTTTTTCTTTTTATAATTTTAATATCTTTTTTTTTTAAATTACATTTCTAAATTTTATTTATTTAGTATTTTGGTATTTTAATTATTTTATTTTTTTAAACTAATTTTAAATTTTTTATTTCAATTATTTTATTTTATCATTTTTCTTAACTATGCGGTTATTATTATTATTATTATTATTTTTATAACCTAAAAAATCAATTTTTTGGGTAAATGTTTATTTCTTTCTTTAAATTGTGTGCTTTTTTTAATATTTTCCTTTTTTATCTTTATTTTTGGATTTTTATTTTTGTTTTTTTTTAGTTAATTAATTAATTAATTTTATTTTTTCAAGTGGTATTTTATCATTAATACCAAGCCTAAAAATATTTGGATTTTTATTTTCATAAAGCTCATATTTAATCTTTGATGTCATTAATAAAAATTGTTGACAATTTACCCTGAGAAGTAAAAGATGTTACTCAACATTACAGTTTTTGTTTTCAAGGTGTTTTTTGCACACAAAAAATTGATGGCATTTTTACAACATCAACACTTTTCATTTTAAGGTTATTTTTTGAATTTTTTTAATACACAAAAATGGTGACATTATTGCACCATCAACACTTTTCGTTTTCAAGTTTTTTTTCACGAAAAAAATTGGTGTTGTTATTCCAACATCAACACTTTTCATTTTCTGACTGTTTTTTGCACAAAAACAATTTTCTTTTACTTCCTTTTCTTCTTTAAATGTTGAAAATTTACCCTGAAAAAAAAAGGGTTATTCCAGAATACAACTTTTCATTTTCAGGTTGTTTTTTCAGGAGTTTTTGAATTTGAATTTTTTTTTATATCTCATTTTGAGGTAATATTTATTGTTTGACAAGTAACTCTATTCATCGCTTGCACAAAAATCACTTGGTAATCTCCTTTCTATCATCTACAACTCCAACTATAACTCACTCTATTACCAAAAATGGTGCAGGGGAAAGGCTTATATTTCCTATTCAGATAGCCTCAATGTGATGTAATCTCTTGTAAAAGGTTCAGAGGTGTTTAATATCTATTTTATATAGAAAACAAATTATTTTGGAAATTTTCCTCCAAAACATAAAATTAGATCTGAAAAATGTTATGTGTAGCGAACAAGAAGTCTACCGAGTGATGAAAAACTACATTGTTGTTAGATGAAGACCATAGGGAAAATAGGAATACTTGTAGGTGAAAATTTGGGGGGTTTTGTGCTTTAATTTTACTTTTTCTATATCAATCCTGAAGCTTCCTCCATGGTTTACATTGAGAATATACCACGTGCACTTCAAGGTCGATTCCAACCCAGGATAATGCCAAGGAATACATATGACTTGAAATATGCTCTATGTTTATATGACATAATGTTATCTGAAGGGTTTTCATGCTCTGATTCAAGTGTCCACCACTTCAATAGGTTGTGGGGACCATAAATACGATTTATATCTTCTTTTACTTGTGTCTAAGATGTGTTAATTTCTCACCCTCCAATGTCTTCACCCAGGTATACATTCAATGGCATTACAAATTTAAATAAATTAAAATTAAAATAAACATAATCCAAACAAATATTTAAGATATTCATACGATTAATATTATACTTGATTTCTAAAAAAACACTAACGAACAGAACTAGAGGCACTCATTTAATTTAGAAAGTGGATTTCTGAGACTAAATCTTGGAAAATAAATGACATAGGTTGCTTCCAGCAATGATTTGCCTTCATTGGCTTGCAGAACCAGTTTAGACCTTTTCCTTTCTCTTCCACCTAAAAACCAAATTTGATTTTTTTTTGAGTTATTTTCACATATCCCAAAAATATATAGTATCTACTACCCATAATCGAACATACCTATTTTATTTAAATTATTAACTGACTCATACTTAACTAATCCTTAAAAAAAGATATAATATATATTTTTTTAATATATAATTTTTATTTTTTTTCTAGTTTATTGTAACAAAATAATGACACTTGGTTATTTATAAAATATGAAATAAGACTCCTAGAATATGAGTGGGAATTTTTAAATTCCCCTACATCATAAAGTTGGGCTCATAGAATATGAGTGTCTTGAAATTAGAGAAACAAGAAAAATGAAGTTTGTTGTTGCTCCAATAGTGGGAGAGAGAGAATAGGTGTGGAAAGTTGAAAATGTGCTAGGTTTAGGAGAATATTTTATGTTAAATAAGGTGTATATAAAAAAATAAATAGAAGTTGTTGATCCAACTCAAAAAAATCCTTTGCTTCAAATTGTTTATAAGGTTGAAGGAAAATCTTGCAAAGTGGTAATTGATAGTGGTAGTACTGATAGTATGGTGTCTACAAAGGTAGTGGAAAAGTGGAAGTTGAAGAACACAAAGCACTTCACACCTTATAAAGTGGCATCACTCCATAAGCGTCAACAATTACTGGTAAATGAAGAATGTGAGATAAAATAATAGACATGTTGTTATATAGACAAAATTTTATGTGATGTAATGGTTATGGATGTATCCCATATTTTGTTAGGGAAGCCTTGGTATTTTGACAAGAGTGTTGTGCATGATGGGAAAAGGAATACTTATATGTTCCAAAAATATGGCATAAATCATATTTTTCTTCCATTACATGAAAAAGGTATAGTCGGGAGAGGTGAATTTAAAACATTGTTATTAAGTGGCAAGGATTTTATTTAAAAAACGGAAGAAGAAGAGGTAATTAATGTTATAATTTTTAAACCTATAGTAATTGTTACTGCCAACAGTGTTACTCATTTACCTCTTGAAATCCAACATACGTTAAATGAACATAGTGAAATTATAGTGTATCATCTTCCAAATGAACTGCCACCAGTCAAAAGTATCATTCATAACATTGACTTGATACAAGGAGGAACTTTTCCAAAAAAATTACGATATATAATGACTCTTAGAGAAAATGAAGATATTAGAAAGCTAGTGTAGGAATTATTATACGAGTTTCTACTTAGAGAAAATATTTTCCCATGTGCAGTACCTACAATATGGAGTCTGAAAAAGGATGTAGGATGGTGTATGTGCAGCGTTTCTATATATCTGAATTAAATTACTATTAGATATAGATTTCCTTTTCCCTGTATTAATGATTTTCTTGAATGATTAAGTGGTGCTAGCCAATTTTCCAAAAATTATTTGAAAATAAGGTAGCATCAAATTATAATAAGGGAAGGTTATGAATGGAACACTGCATTTAAAAAAAATGATGGATTGTAGGAATGGTGGTTATGTCATGTGGACTCTCAATTGTAGCTAACACTTTCATGCAATTGACGAATTAAGTGTTTCATGATTTCATTGTGAAATTTGTAATAGTATATTTGGATGATATCTTGGCCGATAGTGGATAAAAGGAGCAACATCTACGACACTTGATGTATGTGTTGGGAAAATTGCAACACAAGAAATCGTTGATTAATTTGAAGAAATGTTACTTTTTGAAATGAGAGCTTGTATATTTGGGCTTTCTTATTTTAAGAGAAGCATTAAAGGTGGAACTAAAGAAGGTAAGACAAGTATTGAATGGCCTTCACCTACAATTTTTTTGGGTGTTCATAGATTTTATGGACTAACTATTTTTTATAGGAATTTTAGTAGAAATTTCAGCAAAGTGAGTGCTTCAATTGTAGAAACAATCAAGAAAAATAAGCAAACGTTCCAATGGACTACTAAGAAAGAAAAGGTGGTTTCAAATGTTAAAGAAAGGGATTACTGAATAACAAGTAATTTTGTTTCCATATTTTAACAAACCATTTCAGGTAAAATGTGATGCCAACGATGAAGCCATCGGAGAAGTTCTTAGTCAAGAATACCGATCCATAGAATATTTCAGTGAGAAATTAAATGAAGGCAAAATAAAGTACACTTGCTATGATAAGGAATTTTATGCAGTGGTCCAGGCATAAAATAAGTGGACGCAGTATTTACTGTCTAGGGATTTTATGCCTTACACTGATAATCATGCATTGAAATTTATTATATGACAACCTCAGTTGAACCAAAAGAACATTAAATGGGTTGAATATTTACAAAGTTTCAAATTTGTTTTAAAGCATATGGGAAGGAAGACTAATAAAATTTGTATGCATTAAGAAGGAGGCAGTTATATTTCCAGGAAATTCAAGTTCAAGTTATTGGTTTTAAAATTCCTGAAGGAGCTATATGATACTGGTGCTAATTTCAGAGAATTTTATGCAGCTTTTAAAATCCCAACAATTCAGGACCAGAGTCCATGGCATGACTACACAATTCAATATGGGATATCATTTATATCTTTGTATTCCCAACTGCTTCATGAGGGAAAACCTGAAAAAGGAGAAGCATAGTGGTCATCCTGGAGCACATTTTGGGCATGATAAAACATATGAGCTGTTAAAAGTAATTTAGAATTGGTTGAGATTAAGAGCATATGTGAGGAAATTCTTGAGTTATTGTCGAGTTTGTGAATACGATAAGGGGAAGATTCAAAACACTATATTATAGGCTCCATTACCAATTCCAAAAAGGCTATGGGATTCAGTGAGTATGTATTTTATTTTAGGACTATTAGAAACTCAAAAAGGCCATAACTCTATATTGTAGTTGTAGACAAATTTTCAAAAATGACTCGCATTGTTTCTTGCACTAAAACCAACGCTGATACCCATAGATCTATTTTATTATTTAAATAAGTTCTAAGACTACATGGAGTACCAAAAACCATTTTATCAGATCAAGACAATAGATTTTTGGCACTCTTTTTGAGAACATTGTGGAAAAATCTTGCAACCGAGTTGAATTTGTATTAAAATATAACCCACAAATGGATGGTCAAACTTAAGTAATGAAAAGGAGTTTGGGTAATATTATATGCAGTCTTGTTGGAAAATATCCTAAACAATGGAGCCAATTTTTGGCACAAGTTGAAACTTCCTATAATTTATCTCAATAGGAATAAAAAAGTTACCAATCAAATGAGAACTATTACCTCAAAACTAGAACTCTAAGAAAAATTCCCAAAAGAACATGAAATAACAACTTGAAAATGAAAAGTGTTGATGCTAGAATAACCCTCTTTTTTTTCGGTAAATTTTCAATATTTTTTAGAAATGGAAGTAAAAGCCAATTTTTTTTGTGGAAAGAACACCCTCAGAACGAAGAGTGTTGATGCTAGAATTACGTATTTTCTTTTTTGGGTTAAATTGTCAACACCATTTAATAATGACATTAAAGATAAAATATCATGACTCTGAAAAAACTTAAAATTCCAATGACAAGCATGAAATTAAAGATAAAATATCAAGAGTCTTAAAAGTCCAATGATTTTTGGCATCGTATTAAAGATAAAATATCATGTCTCTAAGAACCCTTAAATTTCCAAGGATGGAATTAAAAATAAAATATCACCCGTGCGAAAATCCTTAAAATTCTAGCAATTTTTAGGCATGGTGTTAATATTATTTTAAAAAACTTATTACCATTTAATTTATTTTTATTTTAAGTTGATCATATTAATAACAAATTATTAAATATAATGTATTAAACACACTGGATAGGAAACACATCACTTATGATCAGTGAACAACTTTATAAAACAAATGAATTTATATGTCATTTTGGATTTTTTGATACTCTTTGTGTTAAAACATTTTTTTTTTTTGGAAATTTATGTAAATATCTTAAATTAAATGATTTTTAGATTTTGAATTTTACAAATTATTTTTTAAAAAGTATATTTCATTATTGAGAAATATATATATTTCATATAATAATAATAATAATAATAATAATTTAATATTAAATTATATTTATTTAGAATTTAATAAATTGAAACTAATAAAATATTAAAGACTATGCAAAAAAAATTTGTCATTTTCAGAATCCTCTCGACTTCTGAGGAAGTACACCATCAACAAAAACTGTTATCCTAGACTTATTCTATATATATATATATATATATATATATACAACAAAACATATTGATGATATGAAAACATAAGAAAAATAAAAGCTAAAGTAAAAAAAAAAAAAACATAAAATATATTAATAAGAAGTAAATAAAAATACATATTAACATAAAAAAAAAATTAAAAGCATGAATAAAAAGAATAATATATATATATTTAAAAGACAAAAAAAATATCCTAAAGAAAAAATGTTAAAAAAAAATTCAAAATCGACCTCGCCGGCCAAGTAGTTGTGAGGCATGGCCTTTGGGCAGGCGAGTCGTTGCACGCAACTCTGTGCTTACTCGACAGCTAGGCTCCGTGGCCACCTGGGCAAGGAGGTTTCTTACCTTCGTGCTTGACCAAGGTCCAAGCCCCGCGACTGCTTTCGCACGGAGGTCAATTACCTCCCTGCTCACCCAAAGCGTAGGCCTCGCGACCGCCTTGGCCGGGAGGTCGATTCTCGGAATCAACCTCCCCGCCCAAGTGGTCGGGGTGCCCACTTTCAATATTTTTTCTCTATAAATTTATTTATTTATTTTATTTTTATTTTTTTTAACTTGTTTAAAATGTTTTTTTAATTATTATTTTTTTATTTCATTTTATTTTTTTAATTATTATTATTATTATTTTATTTTTATTTTAATAGTATTTTTTTTAATATGATTTTTCTTAATATTTGTTTTTAATTATTTTTTTATGTTTTTTATTTCTTTAATTTTTTTAATTATTATTACTTTTTATAATATTTTATAATATGTTTTTTCATACGTTTAGTTTTTTCCTTTTCCAATTTATTTATTTTTAATATTTTTTTTAGTTAATGTTGTTTTTAATTGTTTTGATTTTTTTCTTTTAATTTTTTTTAATTTTTTTTTTTTTTTTTACTAACTATTTTTAAAAATCGTGTGATTTTTTTGCCACTTTAAAAAAATGGGGAATAAAAAATTTTCTCGTTTGATCGATAACTATGTTGAGTATAGGTGAAAGAAATTTGTAGATTTTATATGAGATGCATCCAAGGAGAATACATGAAGTCATAAATTTGGGATGAACATAACAGATAAATGCATGGGGTGAATATTTTTCCAAAGCCATATAGGAAATTTTCATAAACAGATCAAGAAACAAATTCTTGATAGTAGTCTTAAATATAAATATAAAGCAGTCCTGAAAAGGAGATAGCAACATTTTTAAGTAGGAGATTAGGTGCTAGCACATTTGAGGAAGGAGATATTTCCTGAGGGAATATAATAAAATGAAGGTAAAAAAGAATGGTCCCTAAAGGATTCTTAAAAAAAATTCAACAAATTCTTATGAGTTGGAATTACCCCCGGGGATTGGTAGTTCTCTTATTTTCAACGCCATAGAATTATACAAATATCAATCAGGAGAAGCATTGCAAACACTAGAGGATGATCAACAACAAAAAATTCAAACAAAGTAATTGATCAAACAAGAATTTTAACATCAAAATGAGAACTCTATCCTAAAAACTGCCAAAAAACATGAAAAAACGACACAAAACTGAAAAGTTTGTATGTTGGAACGACATTAATTTTCAACAGTTTTTAAAAAGATAGTCAAAATAAGGTTTTTTTTCTCAAAACGCACCCTGAAATTAAAAAGGGTTGATGTTGGCATCAATTCTTTTTTCCGCTAAAATTCCAACATTTTTTAGCAATGACAATAAAGATAAAATATCGTGACTCAAAAAGTGATTAAAATTCCAATAGTTTTCAAAAATATGTTGAATATAAAATATTATGACTCCAAAACCCTCAAATTTCCAACATTTGTCAACCATGGCATTATGACTCTGAAAAACGTTAAAAGTTTTCATTTTTCAACCATGGTCTTAAAATACATTGAAGATAAGATATGAGAAATTCAAAAACCGTTAAAATTTCAACATGTTTTAGTCTTGGAATTAAAATAAACTATTATGACTATAACAAACATTGCATTTTCAAAATATTTCAAGATCAAATATCAATAACTAAATTAAATCTTAAAAATAAACTCCTAAATCAAAAATTCATTGTACCAAATGCAAAAAAAAAAAAAGTTTTTTTTAAACCTAGCTTAAAACAACTTTTCATATTACAACAAAAAATTAAAAATCAACCATCAAATTGAAACATACTAGCGCCGCGCTGGACCCATTACTATTGGAACTTAAAAATCAACCATCAATTTAACATATAGTGGAGGCGAACTTCATTCATTGTAACAAAAACTGAAAAATCAACTACCAAGTTGACACATATTGGGGTCGGGTTTCAAATCAAACATCGACGCAACCCCTACAATGAAAAGTAAATAAATAAATAAAATTGAAAAAATAAAACAATAATTAAAAATATAAAATTAAACCATAATCCAAAAAAAATAGTAAGTAAAAAATTAAATTAAAACATTGAAAAAAGAAAATTTGAAAACAAAAATAAGATATAAAAACAAATTAAAAAAAAACAAAAATATAAAAAAATTGTATAAAAAAACAAGGAAAAAACTAAAAAAAAAATTCAACATAAAAGAAAAAATTAAAAACCATTAAGTGATGAAAATTCAAACATAAAAGAAGTAGATAAAAAAAAAAAAAATTATAAGAAAGTTATAAAAAAATAAAAATTAAACAAAAACTTAAATATATGTATATGTATATGTATATGTATATGTATTGGCCTCCCACCCTCACCGAGCAGCAAAGGTGTCGTGGGCCAAGGCGGGGACCCTGGCTAGTGACCGCTTAACTGCTGAGCGAGGGTGGCCACCTTTGTGCATCTGCCAAGGGGTTGTGAGTGAGAGTGGTCACCTTGGCTTGGGACCTCCTGGTCACTGGGTAGGGGTGCCTGCCATAGATTTTTTCCCCTTGGCAGCTGGGCGCGAGTAGACAACCCTACCTAGTGACCCGACAATCATGGAAGAGTGTGGGCTTCACCCATTATAATTGAAACATTAAAATCAAGCATAAAATCAACACATAACGCAGAAAAACTTGATTTGTTGTAACAAAAACCGAAAAATAAACTACCAAATTGACACATATTGGTGTCAGGTTGCTAATCAAACATCAACACAATCCCTATAAAAAAAAGTAAATAAATAAAATTAGAAAAAATAAATAAAAAAATTAAATTAAATCATAACCCATGTTAAAGGTCAATTTAACCATCATCCCCCATGTCCTGGTCAAACTAGACATCATCCCCAGGACCAATGAAATAGGGTCTATCATCTCGTAACATTTCAGTTGCTATATGCCTTAAGAGAAGAACAATTCATTCATGGCTTCTTTTTTGATAAATCCAAAGTTTGAAGTATGTGTTATATCACTTATTGACTCACCAACACAACCTCTAATGGAAATAACTGTGTTTCATATGTAGCATCCTCCATTCAAGTGTGCACTGTAATGCACTTCCTGACATTCAAGTGTGTGTTGGTCAATTGGGAGAGAAATTCTCATTGTTCTGGAATCTCCACATGGCTAGTGCCTTCTAGAAGATTCCATATGTGTCAAACTTTGAATCTAAGTGTCCATATAACACCTATGAACTTGGAAACATATCTTTCCTATTATTAGGAAGTCATTCATTGAGAAACTACCATCAGTTTCCCTATAAATTGAGCACAGATCCTAGTGCTAGAATAGAAAGAATTTTGTTAAAAAAAATTTGTTGGATTCTCATCTGAGAGAGTGAAATTACTGATATGTTGTTTGTGTGATATTGGATGTGATGAGGTTGGGATGAAGCTAGAGCTAATGGCATCAAATCGATCATTGGTTGTAACCTCCCCCTTCTAAAATTTAACAAATATTGTTGTCATTTTCCCATATCTATATCTCTTTATGTTTCTATTTCTCGTGCAATGGATTCTTGAATGATATATATGTTTCACATCTAATTGATTTTAGTGATTAAGATATATATATATATATATATATATATATATATATATATATATATATATATATATATATATATATATATATATATATATATATGCATTTTTGTTTGTTGAAGGGTCTGTGTGTTTGCGAGGTCAGTCCAATTGATCTGAGTTGGATTGAGAGCGACAACAACAATGATAAAAGGAGAAGGATAAGCGCTTGGATCACAAGGAAATTCTTCTATCATTCTATTTATCTGCTTATTTTAGAGAAATTGTTAGCAAAGTCCTCCCTCTGTTGTTCTGAGTGCCTAGTACCACACTTAGCGAATTTGATTTATCCATAGATCATAACTATACATGACAAATTGGCAACCATACTGGGGAGTATCCTAATATTCCTGGTGTTTTATCCTTTGCTAATCCTCATTAGTAGCATATAATTTCCGGTATTAGAATTTTGAATGAAATAACTGCATTAGAAGTGTGTTCTATAGCTTTCATTTTCAATCACTGCCGCACCCAACGCACTTTTGGTCAAGACACAGTGCACTACAAGGCATTGTCTTCCACTCAGGGGTGCACTGCAACGTACTGTCTCCCTTTACAGATGTTGTTGCCCCTTATCCAACCAAATTCCATTCAAATTTGTATTACTATCATTCTTAGCCATTTGTTTTCTATATTCTCAATTGTCTGATACCTCTTAAAGACCAGTAAACATTCGAGATTATTCCTCCTTTGAAAAGTGACTTTTTTCAATGTCTCTTTAGTGTTTTTATTTATCATTGGAAAATCAAATTCAAAGAACTTTATTTCTACACTAGATCCATTTGTTTTCCTAAAAGAAATTTTCGTTTCATTCTTTATTTCCTGTAGGAAAAATTGTAGTTCCATTCTTCATTTTTCCTAAAAGAGAAATTGTTCTTAAACTCCTCGTTTCTCAAAGAACAAAACATTTGTTTTTGTTAATTTGATGCATATAGATTCATTTCTTGCATTCACATTAAGGGACCTAAAAATAAAAACATGCATGTTCATATAGTGAGTTGTGTGTCTTGCATAGGAACAAGTTAGGAAAGCTACATTTTAGTTTGTGCTCTTTGTTGTTTGCTCTAAAACTGGTTTCTCTTTCCCTTAGCAGATAGGATTTTCATTGAAAAAACTAAAATTGAAAAGTTTGCTTATCATTTTAGTTTTCATTTTTAGGAACTTCCATCACATCACACAGTGAACCTCAAAGACAAAATTTCTAAACAAGATGAAAATAAAATTTACATCAATTTACTGAAGAAGGCATTAGAACCATAACAATAACATTTAGAAGGTCTAGGCTAGAGATGTGTTCCGACGTCGTTAAACATAGCAGTTGTTGCTAATTTGATTGAAATACTTTCCGAGTGTGATATCTCACTCCACGTACATAATTATATCGGAGCTCGTCTCCGTACCTTTGGTTATATAGGATGGAGTTCTAGTACGAAAAGTATAAGGTGGTGCTCTCACTGTGTGGTTTTGCATTAGATATCACTAATACGGGCTTGGGCCTCCACGTACCTTCAGGTATATTTTGGAGGACAAATTTAGGTTTCTATCCATCCATAGTGAACCGATTCATCAACCTTGTAACTTGTGATACACCAAACACAACATTAAGGGAGATTTCCTACCCGTACTTCTTGGTTCGCCAAGAGGAATTATGCAGTTCACAATTACTTGGTAAACCTTTTTTGTAGAATTACCATTTTATTTTTTTTGTTTGTTTTTTGTCATAAAATAAATCAATCATCATGGAAAAAGAACATCCCTTTCCCTGTTGTTCATGTAGAATAGCACTGAAACCACCTTTACCACCAGAAGAAATTTCTGGTTGGTGAAGGCAACATCGCTATACCGAAACTACTACTATCAGTACCTCTAGTGTGACATCATCCTCACATATGCCAAAGTCATCTCTGAGTTGTTTCTAAAAATCATAGTTCATCTACTATCACCAAGACAGAGTCGTCCCATCTACCCGTGGTCACGATCCATCCAATCAGTGAGACCATACCTCCAGAACCCTACGTTGTTCGACTAGAAGGTAATCAGGATCCTATCAATTTTTTGCAAAAACATCTGAATCCTGAAGTCGAATGACCAAAATTTGTTCCTATATTGGTCACCCCACAATATATTATAGCCATTTAGTTTCACATATCCCGCAGTCAACCACCTGAAATATACTTTGTGCCTGGCGATGAAATCCTTCCACCTAGTTTTATTTCGATTGAAGAAATACCAAAAGATGAAACACCTTTAACCCCAACTCATTTTGGGGTGGATATTTACCTGTACGACTCTTTTCCTCAATCACCTTCCTCTGATTTTGTTAATCATGTGTCCATTTGAGTTCCCATAGATCCAGTACAGTATACATTTGGTTGAATAACCATGCCCGAGTCAACATATTTAGTTGGGCCATCTAATCTAGTTGTGACAACACCTTCTCTTGCTACCTCGTCGATGTTCACAACTTCACCAGAGTCACATTTATATGGTGGCCTTTTCGTCTCTCCTACTTACCAATATTTATTTGGAACTTTCTCTGGTGCACCCTCAAACCCATGGACTTCACCAATGTCATCATCTGGTATTCTAACTGGTAAATATAGTGAGTAATGAATGGATTAATCCTTTATATACGTCGTCTAAGGAATGTCAAGTTGGTCCATCTGGGTATATTCCATCCAGTGCAACTTCAACTGGACTCCCTGCATTTGGAGAACAATATTTTCCATATTATTATACTCCTCATGCTGGGGGGAATCCTATGGTAACCCATTTTCACAATACTCTGTCATTAATTGGTCATCCTAATTTCAGAATGAATGTTTGCTACTGGCAGCCCACTCTACCCATTCAATCACAAATGGTTGTACACTCATATCAACTGGTTCAACCTATTGCACCCACATCAAATCCACTTGTTAATACATCCTTACCCCTGTTACAGGCTCAAACTATGATACCTCAACTATCTTAGGTGGTTCCTTCCACCTAATAACCTCAAGTATTAGGCCCTAAAACTTCAACTCCTTCGGTTGGTTTGCCACAAACACCTATATCCATAATTATTTATTCACAATCTCCATTACCCTATAATGGGATGTCGCAGCCACATCTTGGTTATACCTATCCACAACAGAATCCAAGATATCCTCGTTTGGGTTATAATATTGGTGGATAGACCCCTTGGCAGCAAGAATTGCAAATGCCAAAACCTTCATTTCAACAAGTAGCGTACCCACGTTTTGGTCAACAGAATCCTCAAGCATTTTCTTATCAAAACAACCCCTATTTGAGTTACCAACAACAAATTCTTTATGCTAGTGCTCAAAGGCATGTTTCCCAAGCAATTCCATCATACCATGTTTATGCTCAAACCAACTTAAATCGAAATTTTCCCTTTGTTTCAACTGTAGAGTTACCAGATTTAAACTAACTTACCAATGATCCAATCGATTACGCTCCTTGGTGGCCAGTGATACCTTATAAATTACCCTCAGATATTCCTAAGTTAAATGGAAACCCTGGAGAAGACCCGTTGACACATGTTATGACTTATCATTTGTGTTTTTCATCTAAATATTAAATGATGACTCTGCTCAAATACATCTTTTCCACTTTATCCTCACTGGTCTTGCCGCGAAATGGTACATTGAGTTACCAAGAGCTTATTTTGATAATTTCACTGCCCTAGATATTGTATTTTTCACCCAATTCCGGTCACCCATACAATTTGAAACTGGAACAGAACACATGACTAATTTTAAACAATATTACTCACATTTCTGATCATATTCATGAGTTTCGTTGATGTTGTAGAATGCTTAAGATATTTGTTCCTAATCATATCCTTTCTGAGTGGTTCATTAATTCCCTATTACCATCTATAACTAAGGACGTGTCTAAGGGTGGCGTCGTCACTAAAGAGAAATTCATTTATCGTGCCCAGTACTTATATTTAATTTATACTTAGTCTTATACACTCTACGAGAAAATTCCCAACATGTCGTGTTCTAATTTTACTGTTCCTCCTCCATATAAGGACTCTCATGCCAGAGACGGTATGATCAATACTTAAAGTAGGAATTACTCTACTGAATTTGATCTTGCACGTTCTTTCGTAATCCATGATGTGTCATCTGACAAGGGAAAAGGTGACAAGAAACCAAGAAGTAAGAAAAAAGGGAAATAAAAGAAAAATAAAACTTCCACCTTGTAGGAAATATCATCTGCTCAATCAACTACAAATTAGAAAAATCATTACCCTCGCATAATGTATAATGAGGAGAAATTTTTTTCGAGACTATCCTCACCGCGTTGAAGTCTCCAAATTGGTTAAGACCTCGCATGCATTCGTTGTATTGACAAATCCATTTCCGAATCTTGACACAAATTTGGTTGCTACAGATCCAGCTTCTAGTTCGCAAGTGCTTATGTTGACTATCACGAAGCCATTGATTGATGTTTTGGTGTCAACACATAATAAATATTATGGTATTCAGGTTACTGATCAACCTAATAACTTGATCACGAATTCTTCTATGGAATCGATACCACCAATTTCTATTCCTGAATTGAAAATCAGGCCATTGAAGGGAGTCGTTCATAAATCAACATTTAATCCTCGAGCCCGAGATACTCAAAATTATAATATAGTGGAATATTTGGCTCAATCCCCTTCAACTATGTCAGTGCTTGAGGTTCCTCAAAATTTTCCCTCCTAGAAACATCCTTTGTTGTCGGCAAATTGTGGAATCAATCTGACTGATTAAAATCTTGTAGTATGTAATCATAGGGGCTATGTGCCACAATTACCAGTAGAATTGGCATTCTCAATACAACTAAATGTTCCCATTCATCGTACTATTATTGATGAGGGACCATCTATGTGCATTATGTCTCTAAACTATTGGAAGTCACTTGGTTCACCGTGCCTATCTCAATTTCCAATGACGTTGAAATATTTTGACGGACGTACATATAAGCCTTGTGGTATTATCAATAACTTGCATGTTGAATTAGGGGGAAAAACAATTAATGTGGAAATTGAGGTCATTGACGGACCCCTTGCTTACAACATTCTACTTGGATGTCCATGGGTATATGCTATGACTACAATTGTTTCTAGATATTTTAGAATGATTGCATTTCCACATAAAGGTTTCATCACAGTCATCAATCAACTATCCTTATTTTCCTCTAGTTCCCAAGTAAGAGGAAGTACTCTGTTAGTTCACACACCCCAACTCACACTTTAGAATGTTGGTGTGGGACATTTAAGGGATTCTACCCTGAAGCAAACCTTTGCATTACTGCCGCCTGTAACGTCGGTAGAAGTTGAAAACATAGATAACTGCTATATGATATATTCCACTCCATTTGGCTTAAGGAATATTACTGGTGATTATGAAATTGTTACGCTGGATGAATTTATGCTACCCAACGCAATTGAGCTGACATAGAAATCAATATATATGTCTTTGGCAACGAATATGAAATCATCCTTGCCAATCGTTTAGGTTGATCATTCATTATATTTTGGTACTTCATATGATCCTTTTTGATCCACTTTCTTGATATATGAGAATATTGTGGGATCCATGATGCTAGAACGAGAACCATGGGAAGTCCATCTTCATCAATCCCATCTTCACGATTACAAAGAAGATAATATTATTGAACTATATCACCATCGATCAAAACATTATTTTCGAATTATTTTCCCATTAATTCAATCAAATTCGAGCGAAATTTATCAAATATTGAAGATACCATTGCTATCAATATTTAGAACAAACCCAACATTGTAGAAAACATTCATGTCAGCATGTCTAGTTCTCCATCAAAATTTGAAACTTATCACTCTCTCTTTCATGAATTTTTTGATGTATTTTCTTGGTCTTATGAGGAAATTCCAGGCATAGATACCACTATCGTTGAACACACCATTAACATGTACCCTAATGTCAAACCAATATGTCAACGCCTTCTTCTTTTTCATCCGAAGAAGGCTGCTACCATAAAAGCCGAAGTTGAAAATCTTTTGTGTGCTGGTTTCATTTAACCTATTCCATTAATTTCGTGGGTTTCCAAAAATTTTCATGTTATGGAAAAACAAGGGACCATCAGAGTGTATGTCAATTATTGGGATGTCAATCTTGATTGTCCAAAAGAAAAATATCCTACTCCCTTTCTCGACGAGATTATTGAGGATTGTGCTGGATGTGAAATATTTTTGTTTATGGATGGATTTTCTGGCTACAACCAAATCAATCGCCACCCAGAGGACCAATATAAGACAACATTCATCTATCCCTGATGCACATTTTCTTATCAGAAACTCTTGTTTGATTTAAAGAACGTTGGGGAAAATTTTTAGAGAGCAATGGATTATTCTTTCAATGACATCAATGGAATTCCTCAAACATATCTAGATGATTTACCCGCGCATTCACAAAATCAGACTGATTACCTGATGCATTTGAGAGCTATATTTTTATGTTGTCGACACTAAAAAATATGCATTAATCCACATAAATGTGTGCTTTTTGTTTCTTCTAGTCATTTTCTAGGATTCATTGTCTCAAAAGAAGGAATTTGAATCGACCCACTGAAGGTCCAGGCCATTCTTGATTTTCTTGTGCCATCAATTTTTCTTTAGTTACTAAAAATTTAGGGAAATGCTAACTTCCTAAGGAGGTTCATACCCAACTACGTTGAAATGGATAAATGATTTACTCAGGTCTTGAAAAATGGGATTCCCTTCCATTGGGATAAGGTTGCGCAAGCTTATTTTGATGTTGTCAAGGATACACTTGTCCGACCATCATTAATGTCCCCCCAATTGTCAGAGTGATTATTTATTATATATCATCATGGTTGATACAACCATTTCTATGGTATTTTTCCAAGTATAAAATGGGATAGAACATCTGATCTACTATTTGAGTCATAATCTCAACAACACGGAAGTGAATTATTCCTATGTCCAAAATATTGCCTTGGCGGCTATGCAAGCTATCCTAATATTTCGCCACTGTATCCTGGTCGAGAGGACCATTTTAATTTCATATTGAGACCCCATAATTATCTCTTATCATGTCAATTACTGGGGGGGAAGTATTCAAAATGGATTTTCATTTTGTAGGAGTTTGATTTTGAATTCATGAAATCCAAGTCAAAGAAGTCTTTAGTTTTGGCTAAGCTTCTCTGCGACCTTCCCTCTGATAGTACTGCTACTACATTAGAACCATATATACTTGATGAGTCTCTGTTTCTAATAAGATCATGTGATCCTTGGTATGGGGATTTTATCATTTATCTCCAGACTCAGATTTTTCGACCTAATACCTCTCTCTCTGACCAGCAATGTATTTGATACCAAGCCAAATATTATCTGGTCGTCCATGATACACTTTATCGTCATGGTGTCGATACAATTTTAAGAAGGTGCCTCAATCATGAGGAGGCTAAAAAGGTTTTAAATGATTGTCATGTTGGGAATTGTGGTGGACACTTTTCTAGATATGCTACCGTGCAAAATATACTCTGTGCTGGTTACATTTGGTCTACCATATTTTGTGACTGCACCCTTGCGATCATAAATTTTCATGAATGCCATATATTTGATCATAAATTCTACAAACCGCCAGTGCCAATGCATTTTTTTGTCTCTATGGGACCATTTTCAAAATGGGGCATGACTTCATGAACTGTAACCCTCGTTCGTCTAGGGGCCATGGTTATATTTTTGCAGCAATAGACTACTTTACAATGTGGGCTGAATCGATGGCTACATTTAATAACACGGGACAAATAACTACATTTTTTTTCCTTAATCATGTCATTTCATGGCTTGGTGTTCCACAGTCTATAGTCACAGATCATGGTTCACATTTTCGCAATCATATGATGAATGATATGACTGCCAAATTAGGACTGTCCCATGATAGTTATACTCCTTATTATCCACAATGAAATGGATAGGTTAAGGCTATTAATAAGATTCTTAAATGAATTATTTAATTAATGATAGGAGTTCATAAATGAAATTGGAATTTGATCCTATACTCAGATGTCTGGGTGTACCAAACCTTGGTGAGAAACGCAACTCGATCTACCCCCTTTAAATTGGTGTATGGTCTAGAGGATATCTTTCCTATCCAATGTGAAATATTGTCATTAAAGCTTGCAATCAACTTGTTACCTGACACCTCTTCTAAAGAAGTGCATCTTTTTAACCTCATCCATCTTTATTAAATGTGTTGCAAAGCCACATTGGCCAACAATGTTCAGAAGAAACATATAAAGGAACAATACAACAATCATGTCTAGCCTCGCATCTTCTCAGAGGGTGACCTAGTCCTTCTTTATGATTAGGAAGCTGATGTAATAGGTATAAGGAAATTTGAGTTGTTATGGCATGGCCCCTATATTTTCAAAATACTTCTTGCTAAGGGTGCCTATGAGTTGGTATATTACGATGGAATTTTGTTGGCGTGGCCCCGAAATGGGTTGTATCTGAAATGTTACTATGCTTAAACATGAGCAAAGTAAATTGTTGTATTATATTGTATATATGTTGTTGATTTGCATTTACTGTCTTAGTTTGTTTTCCAAGATTTTTCTTGAAGTTAGTAATCCTTTTTACATGGCACATGTGTGAATCTTTGGAACCATTCATTGGGTATGTTGATGGTGGTAGTCATAGTACACAAAATCTATCCTCTGCAGCATAGGCCATTTTCGCTCTAAACGACGAGTTAGTGAGTTTTCAAGGGATTTGTATCAGTCGATCTACAAACAATGTCATTGAGTATAGTGTGTTGATTGAACTTCTCTCTGATGCAATTTCATTTGGTATTAACCACATCATCATAAGGTTAGACTCACAACTAGTATTATTTCAACTTACTAGTATTTACACTGTCAGAAATCCAACACTGCATCGTATGTTCCTAAGAGTTCGACTTTTTGAAAAACATTTTTATTTTATTAAATATCAACACATTTCCAGAAACTTGAAAAAATTAATTGATTATTTAGTTAATTATGTTATAAACAGACATTTGCAACACATGTAAAGATAAAAGCACATAATTAAATAGGATTGCATAATAAACATAGAAAAAAAATGAAAATAAATAGATAGATAGTTATAGGTTTTTACAAAATTTGTGCCCAAGGCACATTGGTCATCTAACCTCAAAATTTATGCAACATGTCAAAAGTAAAATATTGGTGCTCATGATAACATGCTAGTGATATAGCTGTCCTACACAATAAATGCATCCAACAGCTAGGAATGTCAATAGTATGGCACTGCAGTTGGATGGGTAACTCTTTGATCTTGCAATCTAGAACCCCGAAGGTCAACCTATGTATGTGATTTTGTAGCTGAGAAAGAGTCTTAGCCATATCCAAATCCTAAAGGAATGCTCTCCCGACAGCTCTCTCTTTTGCCTCATCCACTCCCTACTCTGGCTATCCCACTAGTCGAACTCGACCTACATATACATACATCAAAAATTTACTTTTTTCTTTGGAAAACATCAAAATAAAAGAACATGTATAAACCTTATAAAAATAAAAAAAAATGGTCAAATCATTCTTACCCATTACATCCCATTGAGCACCTTCTGGTAAATCTAAATCTGGATCTCCTTAGAAGTCAACGCCTGCATATGCATAATTATCGATGGTAATAATCTATCGCCTCAACTATGCAAAGAATGACCAGCATGTCTAGCCATCAGTGCTACCCATCTCTGCATCCTTCAATATCTATGATTAGATATACCTAGTGTCACATGATCAGGCTGAATCAAAGGAATTTTCTCTAAGGAAAAATAAATGAGGATCAAACCATAGTTTAAATTTTTCTTCGTTCCTCCCTTTGCCTTGCTCAATTATTATTTCATTTGGGAGAGTGTAGCTTCAATCTAGTTGAAAATTTTGGTTCCAAGAACTCTAGTGTGTAATACATGTAAGATCTATTTGCTACATGTAGTGTAGTGGTACCAAAAAGGCTTACAATTGTGAACAAGATTGTTCTCAATGGAATGTCACGAACATCATGGATATTTATTTTTCCATCCTTACTTGGTTGAGACCCTAAAAAGAGAAGAACCTGAAAAATAAATGGGCAGACCTCTCCTCGATAATCCTGTGAGAAAATAAATATCTTCTAATAATATTGGGACCAATTTATCCCCAATGTGAAATTCCTCTATCTTTGGATCCCATGAACGAACAAGCAACTCCAATAGTTCCATATGTTGCCTCATACCTGATAGGCTAAAGTACTTCACCAACCCACAGTCTCTAAGGGCTCTTACAGTGGCCAGATAATTTAACGAGATCATATTTTATTCTTCGTGTTCTCTTTCCCTTCATGTAATCGTCATTTTGGTCTGTTGAATCCCTCAAACACAACCATAAGACTCATAAGGACCCATTTAATGCAACAAAATAGGAAACATTTGGGCACACTTCAAGGAACAACAATGTGAATTGCGCCCAACGCACCCCTCAAAAAGGTACAATTCATTGCAAGTGCACCTGTTCTTCAATTCCCATGCACTGCAATGCACCTTTCGACACTCAAGGGTGTGTTGACCTATGTGAAAAATAAATTTACCCTAAGGGTCCCAAATACCTAAAAAAGTGCAATGAAATGAAATATAAATAATATTGAAAGAAAGAGGAGGCTTATAGCTCCAAGCTGGATCGAATGGTGAGGAAAACCATCTAGAGAATCAGTCATAATCAGCTGTTGAAGTTCGGGGCCAAAAATAGGTACAAAGATCAAAAATCCAAATTGTAACTTTCAAATGGTAAAAATAAATGGCAAAACTCTTTTAATTAGTCATTTGATTAATTGAAAATCATATTTATTATTGTGACTATGGTTTTTATTAATTTTTTTTCCATGAAATGGGTATTTTTAATCCATTTGATGTTGTTCTGAATAGGTTTTCGGCTGAGATAGCAGATTAGTCGTGCACACTTATTTCAAGGATGATTTGACCAGAAAGCATAATTTTATCCTTATTTTTCGATCTTTGATAAAAACGAAAAATGACTTGAAGCACACTTATATCTCTTTTTTGAGCTTCAATAATGGTGAAAAAGGAACCCCTGCAGTCTTGTTTTAGCTCTTTTTGGACTCCCATAATGTGAAAATATTGTCGAGCACTTGTATTTGCGAGCTCGTAAAAGTAAATGAAATGAGATCTGCTCAGTATAATTTTAACCATTTTGAAGTTTGAGATAGATTATTTATGAAAAAGGAAAACCTTAGTCGAACATGTCTAGGAGGTTCTCTCAGGTATCATTTTACACTTTTTTGGATCTAACCAACAAATTTATGAAAAATGACTCATGGAGTTTCCTTTTTTCTTCTTTTTCAAAATCTCTAAATATGAAAAAGGGTCAGGTTGTCACTGTCGTTAGGCTCATTAAAACATAAAATAATTATGGGCTTGTAGATCATGGCAAGAATCGAGTTTCATTTATCGCTAGACTTGTTGAATTATTAAATAGCGATGTATATTCGCCTGAAGGGTTAAATTATAGATCAAGAATTTGTTATCCTCCTCAAGCTTGTTAAACAAATTAAGAGGTACTAGTCAAAAAATGACCAGGGAAAATTTGGGAAAGTGAACAGAACTTTTTACGGTAGCAGGTCACTCTTGCACATGACACTTCACTCCATTATTGTGACATTTGGGTTGGGTAATCTTCTGGACAGTTTATTCATACATATGGTTTATGATACCTTCACTTCGGTTTTGGGTCAATGCTTCCAACTCATCTCAGTGTCACCGATATGTTCAAGAGAAGTCATCTAGTGAATACTCATCCTTCTGCAATACTCATAAACCTCCATTTTCATGACAATCATCCCTGAACATTTCTATATCAATTCACATTTTGTCTCTGAATTCAGTAAGTCCTAATTTGCAATAAAGTGGCTTCCTATCGACATAAAATCGTCATCCAAGAAGTTTACTTAGAAACGTCATCTTCTAGTACCATGAGGCTTGTTATAGCATCGACAAGATCCTCGCTTCCTAACCTTTTAACGAAAGTTTTTTTTTTTTTTTCGCGTTCAACATCAAATCATCTATTCACGCCTTAAAAAATATACTATAGTACCTTTAGAGCCATTAAAATCAATGGTCGTTCTCTCACTCTTGTTAACAACTCACATCATTGGCTAGTAATCAAACAATGTCTTATCGTGTTCAACTACAAATCATATATTTGCATGGCTAGACTTGTACCCGAACAATCGAGTGACTGAGGTAAGAAGACCTCGGATCTAGTTTCATCCATATGGGATGTGATTTGAGGATTGTTATACACATCATATATACAATGAACTTACATAATGATCATCATCCAAACATGGGCCTATATTTGTAGGCATGTCTGTATTGTGAACATTCCAATGTGGATGACTCTCTACATTATGTACATGTTATTAGATGGTTTATGTACTGAGCATGGGAATTCCTCCCTTAGTTATTCCTGATCAAGATCAAAATATCATGATGTAATGTATTGTAAGATTTATGCAGGCCTCCATTCCACTTAACTTCTATCTCATCACATCGTAAAGAATCTCATTCAAATTTATTATTATTATTTTAAATTCATGCTTTAAGGGGCAGCTGTTATAGGTCAATTTGGGCATCATCCCCCACAACCTCATCAAACTAATCATCATCCCCAGGACCAATGAAATAGGGTATATCATCTGCTAACATTTCATTTTCTATATGCCCTAAGAGAAGAAAAATTCATTCATGGATTATGTTGTGATATTTCCAAGGTCTGAAGTATATATTATATCAAAAATTGACTCACCAACACAGCTTCTAAAGGGACTAGTCATGTTTCATATGCAACATTCTCCATTCAAGGGTTCACTACAATGCAATTCTTGACATTCAAGAGTGCGTTGGTCAATTGGGAGAGAAATTCTCATTGTTCCAGAATCACCACATGGCTAGTGCCTTCTAGAAGAATCCATACGTGTCAAAATTCAAATCCAAGTGTCCATGTAACACCTCTGAACTTGGAAACATGTCTTTCCTTTTCTTAGAAAGTCATTCATTGAGAAACTACCATCAGTTTCCCTATAAATTGAGCACAGATCCTAGTGCTAGAAAAAGAAGATTTTTGGTAAATAAATTTTGTTGGATTATCATTTGAGAGAGTGAAAGTACTGATATGTTGCTGGTGTGATGTCGGATGTGATGAGGCTGGGATGAAGCTAGAGACGGGGGCATCAAATCAATCATTGGTTGTAACCTCCCCCTTCTACTCTTTAATAAATATTGTTGTTCATTTTCCCATATATGTATCTCTTTATGTTTCTATTTATCATGCAATGGACTCTTGAATTATATATATCTTTCACATCTAATCAATTTGAGTGATTAAGATAGGTAGATATCTATATATGCATGTTGTTTTCTGCTCTATGTTTTTGCTTCTAGGAATCGATCTAGCGATCTAATTTGGATTCAGAGTGACAACAACAACGATAAAAGGAGAAGGAGAATCACTTGGATCACAAGTAAGTTCTTCTATCATTTTGTGTATCTGCTTACTTTAGAGAAAGTGTTAGCAAAGTATTTCCTCTATTGTTCTGAGTTCCTAGAACCACACATAGAGAATTTGATTTATACGTAGATAAAAATTCTGCATAACGAAAAAAAATATTAATTAAATCAAAAACTTGAAAAATTAAAAATGAAAAAAAAAAATTGTATAGAAAACAAAGAAAAAACCCAAAAAATAAAAAATAAAAAATAACCCATTAAAAATGAAAATTTAAACACAAAAATAAGAAAAAGCTAAAAAAGTTATTTAAAAAAATAAAAAAATGTAATATATATATATATATATATATATATATATATATATATATATATATATATATATATATATATATATAATCGGCTTGCCAGCATTGCCTTGTAACTAAGGGGCCACAGGCTAAGGCACATGCCTTGGCCCAGAGTCCCTTCACCGATCGTCGGGCATGCCCACCCTGGATTGCGACCCTTTGATGATTGGGAAGTAGTGGGAATCCCTGTCCTACATCCAAAGGGTCACGCACTAGGGTGGGCATATTGGCTCGCAACCCCTTCGCCACTATGTGTGGGTGGCACCTTGGTCTACTACCTTTTATACATTGGATAGGGGTGCTGGACTAATTCAAAGAATAAACCTTTATCATGCTCAGGGTGAGAGGGTGATTCTTATAATCCCTGTCTACGTTGATTCCTTCAAGAGAATGACACCAGGAATCACACTCCACCATGTCAAGGAAATTAGGTGGTTCCTAGAATTTCCCTCCATCATGTCGGGCCTAGAGGGTCATTCAAGGAACTACACTCTACTATGTTGGTAGCAAGAGGGCACCATGGGTGATTTATGTAATCACTCTCCACTGTTTTTTTGTCTAAAGCGTGATTTTTAGAATCACTATATACCATGTAGGGGCTAGAGGGTCATTCCCATAATCACCCTCGACCATGTTGGGTGTGAGAGGGTCATTCCAAGAATTACCCTCTTCCCTATTGGGGGCGAGATGATGATTCTTAGAATCACCCTTCCTCGTGTCATGGAAAAAAGGGTGATTTCGAGAATCACCTTCTTTCATGTTGTTAGTGAGAAGGTATTGTGGGTGATTCTCACACTACAAGCAAAAGACCCTCTAGCGGATGCTTTTGAGGAATGCTATAGAAAAATACCCTAGACATTTTTTTCTAGCGGAGGATCCTAGAGGAGGTTGGCGGGCGGAGGTTTTTGTGGATGTATTTCTTTAGGTGATATTATCAACCTAAAACAAACTGGTGCATTCAATATGACAAAGCACTGGTGCATTACAAAAATTGGCAGACGAGACACTGTGCACTCCGTACACACATGCCCGGTTCACATGAAACGCACCGGGGCACAAAAAAAATGTGTTCACCAGTGGATGGTTAAATAAAAACAATTACGACAAAAAATCCACATAAAAGATTGGCACACTAGAAACAGTGAGCTCCATACACACCCTCTTGATGCTTTTAATTAAGCAACCGCATCGGTGCGTGTCATATCATCAGCCTTAGTGCCTCATAAAAAGCACGTGGAACATAAACGTCACGGTGAAAAAATGACTCAAACACATTGGGATCCTCATAAATGCCATGCACTGGAAAAGGGTTTAAAACAAACAAAATTATGGCCAAAAAACTATAGAAATCATTGGTTCATCGGGCACCGTTACCGGTGCATCACATTACTGTAAAGCCCCGATGCATCACATACCCATGCGCTGGTGCATCATAAAAGCAAGTGGAACATAAAATTCTCGGGGTAGAATGATGGAAACGCATCGGGGTCCCCATAAATGCCGTGCATCAGAATAGCGTTGAATAAGAAAAAATTATGGCCAAAAAACTGCAGAAATCATTGGTTCACTGGACACTGTTACCGGTGCATCATGATATTGTAGAACCCCAATTATTTAAAACTACACTTGCCCCATGCCTCCTAAAAGTGCACAAAAACTGAAAGAGCCTGGTGCGGCATACAGAAAACGCACCGGTACTCCAACAAAAATGCCGCGCACCGAAATAGTGTTAAATAAATAAAAATTACGGAAAAAAAAATGAAGAAATCATTGGTTCACTGGACACTATTACCGGTGCATCATATTACTGTAGAGCGCTGGTGCTTTAAAAATATGCCACCCCGGTGCCTCCGAAAAGCACGCGAAAACATAAAGAGCTCGACGCGATATACAAGGAATGCACCGGTACTCCAGTAAAAACCCAGCACACCATAATAGGGTTAAATAAAAATAAATTATGGCCAAAAAACCACAAAAATAATTGGTTCACCAGACACCATTATTGGTGTGTGATGTTACTGTAGAGCACTGGTGCGGTAACGTTACACTGCCCCGATGCCTCCTAAAAGCGCATGAAAACAGAAAGAGCCTGGCGCGCCATACATGAAACACACCGGTGCTGCAATAAAAATCCTACACACCGGAATAGGGTTAAATAAAAAAATTACGCCCAAAAAACTACAAAAATCATTGGTTCAACGGACATCGTTACCGATGCGTCGAGTTACTGTAGTGCACCAGTGTGTTATAGTTTGCCACCCCGCTGCCTTCTAAAAACGTGTGAAAACAGAAAGCGCTCAGTGCAGCATTAACACAATGCACTAGTACTCCAATAAAAACCCCACGCACCGGAACAAGGTTAAATAAAAAAATATTACGGCCAAAAAACTAAATTTTTCACCTTTTTCAGTGCTACAAAGCTCTCAAGCACCGGTGAAAGTTATCCTTGATTGAGCGTCATAGACATCCATTCTCCCCTTGCACTTATTGCACGCACTACTGCTGTACATTCCCACCAATCTCCAAGTTTAATTTTATAAAACAGTGGACAAATTTTCTTTTTTAAATTGTACAACCAATATGCCTCCTCAACGACTGAATGTATAGGTATTTTTCTTGTTTTTCCATAATTAAACATTTTAGTGGATCATAATTTGGAAAAACCTTAAAATTAACCATTAATATATATATATATATATATATATATATATATATATGTCGCACGGTGCGCTCGAGTCGTTCAACTCACAATGATTATGGTGTTGCCTATAAATTTACAGGCCATACCGCACCCGTTGCTGAAGGAGTTTGCACTGGTTCTGGGATAGTACCATGAGGGGCACGGTGTTATTTTAAATTTTTTTAAAAGTGCAGTGCATTCATTTACCAGGCCACACCGTTGAGAATGTTGAATCGTGCCCACCTGGTGCATTGACCAAATTATCCACCCCAGGGCACGAAAGTTTTTCGGTGCACCAGAACCGCAAATCGACATTGTCAACAGTTCAGGTTGGTAAACTGGTGCTGAGTGTATCCGCACCAGTTTCGAGGAGGATTCCAAAGGTGCACCATGTAATTTTAAATTTTACAACAAAGAGCGGTGCTCTTGGATACCTAGCCGCTCCATACGACTATGTATAGTGGCAGGAGGGCGATGTGCTGAGTTAGCTATAAGCCTCGGTGCATATAGTGAAGTCAGAGCACCGACCTTTTGACACCGCACTTAGTGAACAATGCACTAAAAATATTTTCTGGAGCACCGCTCCTGATGCTTTTTATATCATTATGTGCACCGTCGCCAGTGCGTCTCTGTGGATGGACGCACTATTACCAGTGCATGACTGTGTTTGTGGCACAATGACTCTTTTTTTATATATTTAAAAAAAAAATTATATACATATATTTGTAAATACATGTGTCATTTAATTAAAAAATTGTGTTTAATATGTCAATCATTCAGACATGTGAAAGGAGAGAAGAGGAGTAAGAACAACAACAACAACAACAGGCAGAACAATATAACATGGTTCGCTTGTGGGATGCAAGAGAGAGGGAGAGAGATGTGTACCCTTTACCTATTACAGCAGTAATGCAGGGGCTCCTAAGGCAGGTAGGCCTCCTCAAGTTATATCAGGTGGCTACTTCCCTAAAGTCCCATAGTGGTTTTTTGAGACATCTTATCCAAAGGTGGAATGCCTAGCAACAGGCTTTCTGAGTTGGTATCAATGAATAGTACATGCCCACTGAGGAGGATGTATATTTGATTATAGGGATTTTGAGGAGAGGGGTGGATTTTCCCTCATTCCCCTAGGTTCCAGCTGGGTGTGTGGCAGGGAGTCAGTTAGTTTACTCTCAGAGATACATTAGACCAGATATATTGTGTCCTTCATATTTTCAGGTCTCTAGAGGACAGTTACGTATTGGTGTGTTTGGTCATGAGGAGGTCCAGTGTCTCTCACTTATCATTTAGACCATTTCGCACAACACCAGTGATGGGAAATGCATTAGTTACCAACTTTTATATTATGTTGATTCTTTACTACATAAACCATGACTTGTTAGGTGGTCTGCCATTTTTTTACGACAGTTCTGTACAACATTAGATAGATGTCATGCTCGTGCATAAAGGAGGGTCAACCTCCCTTTTGCTTTAGATATTTTTTGTTTATTTTTTGAGAGGTTTCCAGAGATGAGACCTTCTTTTCTTTGGCAACCTCGTAGGCCAATTACTGAGGCACGTATGCATATGTGGGGGAAAATGATGCGCAAGAGGGAGGAGACTCTGTTTCCAGCGGGGATATCAGATGATGCACTCGGGTCGCTAGCCAGTGTTTTTAAGCATCCCTTCATTATGGTCCCCTGTCCTTATGCAGGGTTGGATTGGTGAGGGTGTGCCAACATCCTCTTCAGAGATGATGAGCCGCTAGATGATAGAGGTAATATTACTGTTTTATTTAAATTTATTCTAACATTTTCCGTAGCTTGTTTTTATTAAATTGTGTACTTGTATATATTTTGCATACATTGGCTCTTATGATGGCAAGGATCAAATTCCGCCACCACCACCTGATCCAATTGTGGATCTTGATGATGATGCAAAGAGCATGATGCTAGATATTGCTGAAGATTAGTAGGAGGTCGGTGCAGATCAGAGACCTGCTCCTACTGGTGCGACGACCCGCGGTCGACATGTGAGAGATGCTAGATATATGATGGAGTTGGGCGACCAACTCATTGCATTTTTTATTGAGGCGGGCATCCACCTCACTAATTTCAGAGATATAGAGGCCGATGATAGGCTGTTACAGATGTGGAGAGACATGTCGCGTGACATGTACAGCCTGATGCGGCATGTTGTAGGAGTTACAACAGCTTTTACGCGACTGACGAGGACTATCACACGTTACGAGTGAGCCACAACACATGATGGATAGTCAGCAAGGCGCAACGTACCATCGACATCTCATGATCATTCACGACCTCGTGCCCTGCTAAATTTGCATGAGCCTCTAGTAGCATCTACTAGCAGTCATCATGGAGATCAGGCTCGATCATCGGCTAATCCATGAAATTTATATTAAAATTGTATATTTTTAACATTATTTAGTTATATATATATATATAGATATAGATATAGTCCATGTATTTTATCTTCATTTTGCAGTTGTACTTAGTTTACATGTTGGTGATCATCATTATAATGTGTATATTGTTAGGTCATGTTAGATATGTTCATCTAATGTGCAGCTTGCAGATAGATGTGTATGTGATAGCATGAGATGTATATTTGATGTTTGTGTTGTACTGATGATGTTAAAATATAATGTTAATTGTGTTTTGTTAGATTATCATGATCACGATGATGTAGTTAGCAATCTTGAATGTGTTTTTTAGTAAAATATGATGTTTGTACGATGCTTATCATGAATGTGATGTTTATTAATTAATTTATAAATACCAAATGATCATGATATTTTAAATTTGTAATATTTGTATTTCTAATTGTATTGAAAATTCTAAAATTGTAGTTGTAATTGTAATTTCGTAATTTGTAAAATTTTAATTGTATATATGTAAAATTATAAAAATTTTATTGTACGTGAAATTGTAAAATTGTGATTGTAATTCTAATAATTCTAATTCTAATTCTAATTATAATTGTAATTGTATGTAAAATATTTGTAAAATTTTAATTGTATTAATGTGAAGTGAATTTATTAAAAAATTTTAATTTGTAAATTTGTACATTTTAAATAATTGTAAAACAATAAATATAGAATAATATGATTTATTGTAACATAAGGAAATTTAGAAAATAATGCAAATAAATTCCTGTACTTAATTAGAATTATCATTATTTTATTATGATCTTAGATACAAAAAAGGAATTAATTTATACAGTACGTCATTTTTTTTGAGATAAAGTACATAATACCAAATTATCGAGTGAATTATTGATTTTAACATTAACGCAATGCAAATTACCAATTAATTCAAAATACATATTACATTAATATTTCGAAAAACTCATCTTAAAAAGTATAAATATTGATGAAATAACACATATTGTGCCATATCACTCTCGGTTCTCATGATCGCCCTCATTATCTTCTAGCTCGCATGGCATGATAACACTATTGTTCTCAAAAGCATGTTTTGATCTAGGGTCATGTGTCAATACGAACCACCAATCCCTATCCAACACATCTGGGTAGAAAAATACCTAGTTGCAGTGTTTAGGGAAAACATAGGGCTCCTTAGCTTCATCCCACATCTTTCTAGAGTTGATACATATCAGCCTACTATCGCAATCTTCCTTTACATTATTCTGATCAAAGGTGTCCCACCACTTGCACCTAAAAATAACACATTGGAAAGAAGAAAAATCCACTTCAATGATCTCTTGTATCTTTCTGACGTAACCTAACGTCCTTCTTACTAATGGTCGATCACAGTGGCTAGATTGACTAGATTGATTGAACTCGACTTCCACTCCATAGTCTTGTGTGATGTTTCCAGCATTGACATTTCCTGTGCGAAAATGGTGTCCATATGCCCACATATATGGGAACAAATGCACCTATTATAAAAAAGTTTAAAAAATAATATAAGTGTCATGTTTCTTATAAATAATAATCCAACAGTTAAAATATGAAATGTAGATGTCTTAATATAAGTTTCAAATTTACATATAAATTATTATCGATTTGCTGCACCCAATCCCTATGTTTAGCACATCCTCTTTAGCACGCGGGTAACAACCGGTAACACCGTACTTCTCCCTGACTTGGTCAACAACCCAAATATTGGGGCATATTTTTGGTGTATTTTCTTTTAAATGATCGGAATAAAGCACACTTCTACCATTCAACTGTTTGAATTCTTTCCTGTCACTATCCCATTTCATTCTTTTTTGTTTGTACAATGCGACCCACGGTTGTGTCGCTTCAGAATTGTAAAGAATGAATTTATTGATTGCTTCAATTTCTTCATTCGCTGGTGAAATCAAACCAATATTATATATTACTTAGAGATCAGAATATACATTATATTGAAGTTCAACATGAATATTAATCAACTTTTATAAATTTCAAAAATTATAAGTCGCTTAATCTTTATCAAGCGTTTTTTTCCACTTGTTTGGAGCAACTCTCCTTCTCTTTTGTCTTCATCCAATTCATTGCCCCAAATCACCGCACCTCGTCTATTGTCGATCCGCTTGATGTACTCACTGGCATAGTATAAAGACTAATACATTATGTACCCCTCTACCATAGACCCCTCGGGTTTTTCCCTTTGTCGAACAAAACCTTTCAATTTCTTCATGTACCTCTTTAAGAAGAACATCTAACGACAAGAAATAGCCCAAACTAATTCAACCTCATCTACCAGGTGGATTAGAAGATGAACCTGTAAGTCCATGAAACTCGTCGGCAGTTCCTTCTCAAACATAGAAACAATCTCAACTATCTCTTGACGCCACCGTGAAATTCTACCCACATGAATCTCCTTTGACGTGTTCTAATGTACAAATGCAAATAATTTAGATATGGCACATACTTGGTCTTGAGGGAATTCATGTTTCACACACCTACACAGAAACAAAGGATAATGACATTGGAAAGTAATTATAAAAACGTGCAATAATATACAAAATTAGTTATGTTTTATGATCACTGCATGGGATTAAATTGATTAACATAAAAAATAATAAAATCATTCTTTTGACATTATACGTACTCTTAGAAGATTCAAATGGTCAAGTGATTTCAACCCCGACAAATGGTCATCCACGGTGAAGCAGTGCCGTAGTGAAGACCCATATGAAGTTGGCACCCTCACATCCATTGTAAATTCCTTTGCCAAAGATATATCATCTTTTTTAAAAATCCATGGGACATCACCTTCTTTGAAAAAACATGAATTAGAGGGACCAACGCCTGCCTCTAATATTATACTTTCTAATCATTTTGGCCAATATTTATTTTCAGTTTTTGAAGTAATAAGATCTTTCCTAACCACCAATGTGTCACTTCGTTTCGATGATATGTGCGTCCGTAAAGAAGATGAAACATTTTTAAATATATGCATGGGATCTAATAAGTGAGAAATCTTAAGATTTCCCTAGTATGGGAGGTCATAAAAGATAGATTTCCTTTTCATCCCAATGGGAAATTTCTCAAAATAGGTGTTGAAGAAATCTGGATCATCGAACTTAGGCTCCCCATTTGAATCGAACATTTTTGTGAACCTATTCTCCTTATCTCTCTCATATGCTCTAAGCCATTCAGCTGGTATTATTATTAGAGGCCTTTGGGTTGTTTCTCGTTTACCATTGAAAGAGGATTTTTCTCTTCTGTAAGGGTGTTGTTCTAGTATGAATATCATGGAACAATCATACACCGGCTTTCATAGGTCCTTGGACCATCCCTCTTTCAGAGAAGGTCCACAACATTTACATCCAAAATATGCTTTTGTTACAAGACCTGCGATATTATATTTGTATACATTAATTAATATGCATGCCATGTTAAATAATATCATGAAGATCATAACAAATAATATTACAATGAATTAAATAACTAATATGTGAAAGAATATTGCTACATTATATATAAACAAATCAATAAATTAAACATGTAATTTACCAGAGCAAACCCCTACGCCTGGATAATCATGTGTCGTGTAAGCGCATATGACATAAAATTTAAAACTCCTCTTTGCTGCGATGGGTATTGATACATCGTATAAATTTATCCCATCCCATAATTCCTACAATTCATCTACCAGTGGTTGTAATTAGACATCATATTCTTCACTTGTCTTCTACCAGGGGCTATGACAGCCAACATAAGATGCTCATTCTTCACAGACAACCATGGGGGAATATTGTTGTTTATCACTACTACAAGCCAAACAAAATATTTTGTGTTCTGGAGGGAATATGGGTTGATTCCATCCATGGCTATGCTGAGTCGTATACTTCGTACTTCATTCTTGAATTTTTCAGGCCATGCATGCTCTATATGCTTCATGGATATTGAATCAGTTGGTATTCGCATAAGTCCCGACTCACTTCTGCGTGAGGCATGCCATCCCTGGAACATAGCTAATTCCTTGCAATGAATGAGCCTTTGAATCCTTGGGATTATAGGCATGTGCCTCAATATCTTAAAAGTAATATCAGTACGTGATTTACCCTTATTTTTTGATTTATCATACCTATCACGCCCACATTTCGGACACATATCTTTGTTTGCATATTCTCTTCTATATATAATAAAATCATTTGGACAGGCATGATATGATATGTACTCAACACCCAACATTTTCAACATTTTTTTTCCTCTTCACAGCTACCGGGAAGACATTATCAATCGGAAGAACCTTATATTTTAATAACCTGTAGTTGGTGATAATGGAAAACTATATTAATAAATGTAAATTAATTTCGATATAATTATTAACGTTCATAAAATTTAACATCTGTAATGTTCATTGCAGTGTACTGACTATATTTCAAATTTATATATAAGGGAAGTACTTTATGGTAAATTACCTCAAAATTTCCAAGAAACATGCATTTGACAAACCAAAATTTGCTTTCAATTTGTACAGTAACATTGTTGTCCCCAACTAGGTAGAATTTGACTGACCATCGTGTCCAAAGAGAGGGGTGGTGAAAGCAAATTTAAGGCTTTCCAAAAAGGTGTCAGCGATATGAGCATCACCCCCTAGCTGATCATAATTTTGGAATGCATCTAAAAGCATTGTCTCCATGGAAGTCGTATCACTTAAGTGATCATCCATACCAACCTCTATTTGATTGTCTCCATTTCCAGCTTGTCAAGAACTACTATTGCTATACTCATTCATAATTGGTGAATCTAGACGTAGTAGGAATTGAATCAGTGGTTGATTCAACCATTCTTGATATCGTTCCTCTCCGATTTTTTCTCTTAATTCAATCTTCTATCGATTTGACATTGTCATGGGGTGAAACAGAAGATGGTAGGTAGGTTGTTCATCATCACTAGAATCCTAATAATTAAAAAAAAAAAATTGAACATGATTAGTACAAAATATTATGATATCAATTTGTAACCACATTGACAATATTGCATGATTATAAATTGGTTTTACGTTGAAATAATTACATATTAATCAATATATATACCAAAAAATTATAATTATAATTACCATCATCGTCCTAGGATTGTGGCTAGAATATTCAAGATTGTTACAATTGGCACGGTGAAGAGGCTGTCCATTTTCATCTACCAAATGCGTCTTGTGATATGTAGCTCCTGATAAGAACTTTCGATGTTTTGGAGCAGTAATTTGAATGTAATTTTGTGCATCTAAACTCAATGATGAGTCTGCATGAACCTACAAATTTGTATACATTATAAGTTTAATTAAGTTGTGCATGATTGAATACATGGATAAAAAACATACATAAATTCAATTAGATAGTGAAAAAATAAAACAAATCTAAAGTAAATATTACATCTCCACATGGATAGGGAGAAATCCACGATGGACTTTGAGAAATAATATGGAATGGGTTGGATTTTGAATAATTTTCCATTTCATATAATATATGATATTTTCTCCCTGCATTTGAGAAAAGCAACAATAAAGTTTGGTGCAAAAACCTAAATGTAATTCCGGTGCGTAATTTTCAGATAACCACATTTGTCAGTTCTTTATTTTGCGCACCGATGCACTTTTGTAACAAGTAGCACCAATGCGGTTCACTTAAACGATGGACCGATAAACAAATAACCGCAATTAAAAAAAAGAACAACCCTATTTTATTTAAGTGAAAAAAAAGCGATAAATTGAAAATTGGGCGGCAAAATATTTTTGAAAATCTAATTTCATAAAAAATTTCTTTAAATACCAATCACTTTTCATTATTTCACTACTTTTGCAAAACAATTTAGCAACAGATTTGCAGGTTACATACCTATAGAAAATAGAGCACGAGATCACTGTGGAGTAGGGAAATACATTTGAACAGAAGTATTCAGACAATCCGAATTCCAAACCTATGGCAACTCAAACCCTGTACCATAGAATTTTAAACAACGTCAGTGAAGTTTTTTTTTTGTACTTTTTTCTGCAGTTTGTTTATGCAGTGAAATAAGAAATCAAAGTCTATTATTTTATTTAATATTTTCTCTAGTTTTTTATGAAGTAAAATACAAAATAAAATCTTATTGTTTTTTTAAATTTTTGTTTCTGCAGTTTTTTACCTTTTCCGTAGTTTTGAGAAACAAAAATAAAAAAAGAAATCAATTTTTAGAAACAAAACCCTAGATTATTTTTGCTTCTACCATTTTTTATCCCTATTTCTTTTCAGTTTAGATTTATAGGGTTTCTGTACTCATAAGAAATCCAACCCATGGGATGACTTGCATAGTTGGATCCCAATTCATGTTGGCCCTTGCGTCAATCTTAAAAAAAATACAGATTTTTTTTCTCTGGTGCACCCTGCGTAACGTTGCGCACCAGTGTGCTTGGTTATACCAGCGAACCAGTGTGCTTGGTTATACCAGTGCACCGCATAAGCACAGTGGTAAAAAATAAAAATAAAAAAAACTTATGTTTTTATCATTGTGCCATATGTAACATATGGCACCGGTGCACTATTACATTATGGCACACCGGATAACATGCTATTTTGGAAAAGACCATTTTACAAACATACCCGACATTATTTTTTTTTCTGCCCTGTCTACTCCCACTTTCTATGATTTCAAAATTAGGGATTTTCAATTTATATTGATAGGGTTTATACTGCTAAATATAAGCCTAAGACATCCAACAAATGAGTTGACCTACATAGTCAGATGCCAATCCATGTCGGCCCCTGCGTAAATAAAAAATAATAATTTCGGTGTGCCATGTCTCAAAGAGTGCACCGAGGTGCTCTGTTATCATAGCACACCATGAAATTACTGTCATAAAACTTTAGAAAAATATGCAGCCGGTGTGCTATTTCATTATGACGTACCGTAAACGTTCAGTTTCGAAAAAAAAAACTTTCAAAAAATACAAACCTTACTTTCTTTTTATTTCTCCCCTTTCTTCTTCTTCTTTATGTGATTTAGAATTAGGACTTTTCAATTTAGATTTATAGGGTTTGTATTGCTAAATATATACCTAAGACATGAAACTAATGGGACGATTAGCATATCCGTATCCTAATCCATGTCAGCCTTAGAATGATTTTAAAAAAATAGATTTTTTACTGGTTTACCCTATGTAAGGTAGCGCACCGGTGCTCTGTTGTTTACAAGAGCACCGAATAAGTAAATTGAAAAAATAAGGATTTTTTAATGGTGCGCCATATGTAAAATATAGCACTGATTTATGCTAAAAAAACTAACAATGGATGATTTTTGTTATTTTTATGATGGTTAATCGGTGTGGTCATTGACAGGTAACATGTTATGGCCTAAATCTACCTTAGGCTGAGAAAGGAAGAATCTAGGGTAACATCAGACCACGCTTAACCTGGTAGCTAGCCCTACCAGATTGGGAGAGGGCTCTCTCCTTGTCAATCTCAGCAAAAAATGATCAATGAGGCTTGATATGACTTGAATGAAAACTGATTTTAGGTTAGGTATGTATGAAAAAGAGTCTTGATTGAATTTAATGACACTTCATTGGCTCAAGAGGAAAGGCAAATTTAAGTCTGGGGAATGAGGCTCCGTTTTGTAGAGATTTGAATGGGGCAACGTAGGAAATTGATTTGAAACTTCAATTTGAAAGAAATGGAGAGTTCAGACAGGTGAGGAGTTGAAGAGGGAAATAAAACTTCAGGTATCCTCTTCAAACAGCTAAAAACATAGAAAATTAAACAAAGCCTAGGTAGAGCACTGCAAATTTTAGTGAATTCTACCTTTATCCTTGTTTGTTTAAGTTAAGAAGAAATAAGAGAGAAAATGGTATACATAAAACACCAGTAGACTTACATTTACAAAGAGAAACACACTATCAAAGAAAAATGCCACATGAATCCCATAGAGTGCTGCAAACCTTGGTCTATTCCTTTGCCAAACTGCAGAGATGAATGTACAATGATGCTCAAAGCGTTCCCAAAAGTCCAACCTGTGCTAATGACTGAAAAATCACAATATATAGACAAACAATAACTCATCCCAGCCTCTAGGGGTCTAGCTCATAATTTTAGGAGCTATTCCAACAAAATCTAAACTGAGAACTAGAAAGTAGGCAGTGGAATAGCTTGCCTCTAAAAACTGGGAAACTGATTCATTCAGTTGCAAATTACCTTTTGATGGATGAATCTACCTCTATGAGTGAACATTTAGAAAAATTACATCAAAATCCATCATGTTATATTTATTACATCATGATTTTGACAACTATAAGGAAAAATTCAAACTGTAAAAAAAGGTAGGCGAAAAACAGAGTTTTTGACAAAAAATGACGAAAATATTCCAATGCACCGCGCCTGATTTCCCTATGCGTTGCGCCTGTTTGCAGCTGATTTTGGAGGCCTTCCCAGTGTCCAAATTTTCTCCAAGTGGTATTTTTGGAAAGGTCCACCTGTCTAATTTCCAGCACAAGTAGAATTTTTTAATTTGGCTTCCATTTGGCCCTCCAAAACTGAGTTCTCCCAAGACTGCTTCCTGTGTGTCAAAAAAGGGGCAGAAACGTCATTTTTGGGGTGTTTTTGACCTTTTTGGAAGCCAAAAACTTGTCAAAATTTATTGGCCATTGGTAGGCATGCATATTTTTTCCTAAAAAATAAAAAAATTCTGATTTTCCATCAAAAGGAAGTCTCCATCAAAAGCGAGCGCCAAGTGGCGCGGCGCATAGAGCAAAAAAATCTATTTTTTAGTCCAAAAATTCAAAATTTGCAAAAAGCATCCCAAATTTTTTGAAATTTGGGCTGAATGTTGTTCATCAAGTTTTGTGTTGGGCCAAGGAAGCCTCAGCCAATATCTAAAGTTTATCATGCTCTTTTCGCCTCCTCGATGCTTTCTTCAACTTGGCCTTCAAGATCCTGATTCTTTCCTTGCAACTTTTTTTCGCCAAGTAATGGTATGCCATGTGCCTCAACATATTTTTCTCATTATATGCCTTCTCTAGCATCCTTTCCCAAGTGCAAGTTTGTCCTTTCGAGCCAAGATTCCCGGGCATGTTCAATCTCTTACTCATACCCATGATCACTGTCTCTTTCCATTGTTTTCCTTTGGTTTTGAAAAATGTGGTTGTACATGGATGGTTTTGTGGATAACAGTGTGAAAATATGGTGGAGGAATGAAATGGGTAGATTCTATGGAAGAGAGTGTAAAAATGTATGTGTGAACAAATTTTAGTGACGGGAGTAAGAGTTTTAGGGATGTGAGTAGGGTTTGGGAATTTTGTAGTTAGGATTTGGGAAAATGGGAATTGGGGGTAGAGGTGAATGAATTTAGGGATATGTGGAATAGAAAAATGGTTTAATGAAACTAGAAAAGAATTTAGGGAATAAAAAGGTGAGGGAGTGATGGCCACAAAGAACCAATTTACAAACCCTAAGGAATCATGTCTTGAGCAAAAATTGCATGGTAGGGTTTAAAATTCTTTAATAAATCATCATAAACATCTTAAGACACACGTTTATTGGCATTGGAAGAGTTTTTTGACTTAATTTGGACTGGAGGAAATCGAGAAAATTTGAGATTTGAATGAAATCGTGGTGAAAATGGCTTGCAGCTCTATGTGTCGTCCCACAAACCCAATGCGTCGCACCACAAACCCAATGTGCCGCACCTTTTTCAGGAGACTTTTGGAGACCTTCCTGATGTCAAAATTGGGTGTAGGATAGCTCTTTGGAAATATTATTGAGTATAATTTCCAATCCAACTATAATTTTTCAATTTTGAGTTCATTTTCTCTCTCAAAAATCGAATCTCCCAAGACTGATCAAAATGTGCAAAATGAGGCTGCCTCAAGGCAGAGTGCTGTTGTAGTCAACTTTTGAAGGTCTTACTCAACTCCCAATTGAGCTCATGATAGGTCATTGGAAAGATATTTATGTCTAGTTATCATTTGACTCATCAATAAAGTCATTTGGCCAACCAAGATAGGATAAAGCTTGATTTTCCCAAGGTCACTTCAGAGGTGCATCAATTCTCCTGAGGAAACTATATGTTTGACATTTCTATAAAACCATGACACCTGTGTAAAAATTGAAGGAGGTTTTTCTTCCTTGGCCCATTTTGGACAAAAACCTCTCTCAGTTATTCGAAATTTATCTTTTCTTGCTAAGAAACATCATTGGAGTAAAACCTATCCCGATGTGTGGAACAAGGGATTTGTCGAAATGAAGTGAAATGAAGGGGATAAGGGGCTTCTAAATTATTGAGAAAATTTTTAGAATTAGGGAGGGATGTTAGGAAGAAGTGGAAAGTGTAATTTAAAATATTGAGTCAGGGGAAGGGCTCCAAAAGGATAAACACAGGCCTAGCCTAGAAAATTGCCAAGTTTTAGCAAGAAACTACGGTTTATGCGAAAATGGGGAATTTGGGGGATCTCAGTGATGGGAAGTGTTTAATAAGGTACATTAAGGATAGGGAAAGGTGTATGAACATCAGGACACAGTTTTTGCTGATGATTTTACCATCCAAGAGAAATTACCTTCAAAACCCTAGGAGAGGGAAATGAACCTTACCTAGGCACAACTGAAGCATGAAAAAAATGTGAAATGACCCTGTGGAAATTGACATGATGATGAAAAACCTATGAATGATGGTACACTCAGCTGAATGGTGACATGGACCAACATTTGGACAACTTTTAAAGGAGTGTTAGCAAACCCTAGACCTAATACCTAGTGACCAAATTTTGCTTGAAGACTAACTAAAATGACAAAATTTGACCTTAACACCTTCAAATCACTTTGTAAGAGCATGTTTGATCACTGGAGGAAGGTTGCAAAGACTGACACTAACATAACGCACCGAGGCTTCTTGTTGACATAGAGCACCGTATGGTGTATTTTACTATTTTTACGGTGTGTGATAAAGACATACACGCAACGATGTCGGTGCATTCACCATGAATTGCGCACCAGTTTTTTTAGATTTTTTTTTTAATTGAGAAGTTGACAGTTTATTTAAAAATATATTATTAACTGATATGATACAGGTTTGATATTGTTAAAGAAATTACTGACAAGAGATCAAGTAACAAAAATACTGATAACACATCAAGATCAAACGCAAAAAAGGTAAGTTCTTTGTAAATTTTTTACAAAACAATTATTTTTGAACTATATGTAAGTTTAAATGATAAGTATTGTTTAATGTGTATCATATAGAGCCACAAAATGACGAAGCTCGATTAGATTATTTCTGATCTAGGACCAGAAGAACGCATAAGCTTGATGGAAAAATTGAAAAAGGATGAATCAGGTGAATGAAAAAATATTATCAATCCAATATGAGTTTCTTTTTTTAGTTTTCATTGATAATATAATTAAAATTATTAGATAACATGTGTGAAAATTTCTATTAATTCACCTTTGTTTAATGTTATACAGGGACCAATAGCTCAAAAAAGGAACGTTATTGTAAGAAAACAAATACAATAGAACATGCAATTGAAAATGAATTTATCCTTAGCTTATCTAGAGTGGTTTTGGAGGTTAGCAAAAGGGGGGAAAACTTTTACAAATGTTTGAGGGATCTAGTGGAACAAATGTATAGACGTTCTTTCCACCTACAATACAAAAACCAATCCAATGATTCCAAGAACCAGATTTTATGTAAACTACAGGAAGATTTTCAAGAGAATTGGTCAATGAGACATGTCAGACTTTTAATAGAAAAAACATAAAAAAAAAAAATAAGGAATGAAAAAGTATTATTCCTTTAGATGTTTGTCTATAATTATTTATAAATATCACTTTTGTTATACTTACTTTTCATATATCAATATAAAAATTAAATGGTTTATTGTGATGTTACATTTTCAGGAAGATTATGAAAATCTCAAAAGATGAATGAGATGATATCATAAATATGCCAGTAGGAATGTCCAAAAAGGTGTACAAGGAGATGGTCAAAGAAACGGGCAAAATTACATCACGGGAGGAGCCATCTCAACAACAATGTGCTTCAAATGTGATATGTAATCTTTGAATTTTTTGATCATTAGGTAAAATAAATAAACAATTTAGCATTAAATATTAATTTTCAAGTATTTTCTTGTAGAAAAGAAAAGAAAATGGAACCCATTCGGCACATAAAACAAGATGACAAGGAAGAAAAGGATTGATATCTAAGTTTGTGAGTAAATTGTTACTTCCTTATAACAACTTAAATATATTTCATTTTTGTGTTTTTAATTTTTTTTACAAAAATCATCATTGAGTGTCTCCAAACATGTGCTAACATAAAAAGAAGAACTATCAGAGGAATTCATTGAAATTGGTTTAATATGGGCTGTGCGTATATGTTGGCATATCAAAACTTAATTGTGGAATTTGTAAGCATCTATCGATCTTGTTTTACTTAGCTCCCTCTATAATTAATATAAAAAATAAATCTTTTTTATTAAATATATGATTTCTTATGGGGTATAAAACTTGCAGGAAACAAAGTATGGCACTGCACCAATAGATCAAATCTTGAAAGATGGTATGTTACATGGTTTTGAAAGAATGCGCATAGTTTATAAGTCAATTTTGGCATTGGTACGCAATTTATTTTCGATTTACATTCATGTATATTATTTAATATTGCAATTTTCATTATTCTCACCAATGTATATACACTCATTACAGTTAATTTTTATGTTTGTAGATGGAGGAAGGTGAAGAAGAAGAAAAAAATCAACGTCGTGGACAATTTTTTTTTGAAAATAACCCAAGTCACTGAAGTATCTCTAGCAATAATAACAGTTCAAGCGAAGAATGATGATCACTATGTTTGGATATAAAAGCAAGGCGTTGCACTATTTTGGAAAAATGTCTATGAAATCAAACATTTTCTTTAATGTAATGGACATAGTGTCCCAATTGAAAGATAAATGGATAAAATAATTGTCCCATTTTGTATGAAAAATAATGTCTTATTCATATATATATAATAATAATAATAACAATAACAATAATAATAAATGTTTTAATTTATTCTATTGCATTCTCTATTGTCACTATTGCATTCTCCATTGTCGTTCTCAAATGTAGTAATAAAAATTTAATTCATATGAATATTGTTATAACATATATATGTGTCAAATTTTGATGAATAATGAATTTTAAAAAACCACAATAATTATGATATGATATAACAAATTAATCTAAACATCACATTCAAATCCATTAATAAAAATTTAATTAATATGAATATTGCTATAATATGTGTCAACTTTTGATGAATAATGAATTTAAAAAAATCACAATAATTGCACTACCACAGGTCGATGTTTCTAAAAAATACAAAATGAAAATCAGTGCACTTGTATTATTAACTACAACGGTGCGTTTTTACTACCTATTGTGAACACACATATACCAAAACCAATTAAAAATATCGTATGTAATACCCCCAAGTTCTATGCTTTTCAATTTAGACATGTGAACATACATCCATAGGGGAGTGGACCCCAATGGATAATTATGATGTGGATATGGTAAAATACTTAATTATGAAAAATAAATAAAATATTAGGCATGCACTATGACCAGATGAGAAAGTGAGATCACATACCTAATCCATGAGGTAATGGAAAAGGAAAAGACTTTCCCCGTATCTTTCAAAAATCCTTGAAAGAAATTATTTCTAATTTAGATTTTTGAGGAAAAATCTAAATTTCCCCAATGAAGAAGAGTAGTTGGGAAGAGGTGAGAAAAAGCTGGAAAAGCTGAGGAAAAGCTTAAAGCAGCTTTAAAGGGTCCCAGAATGGGAAGCCTAGGCTAAACAAGAATAAAGCATCCTGAAATTCTGGACGCAGAATTGGAAACAGGCTTGGGGAAAGCACAGCTTAAATAAGCTGCTCCAGAACAGATTGAGGCTAGTCTGTTCTGGGAGGATCTCTGCTCGGGGGTGAATCCTGGGAGATAAAGAGGATTCTATGGTTGGGAGGACTGGTCATGGTAGAGATGTGCATGCATACATTTGGAGATATCTGTAAGTTTGTGTTAAATGTATTCCTGTTTTAAGAAATTGTGATATGATTTATGTAATTTATGAAATTGTGATGTTATAGGCTTTTATGAAATTTATGAAGTTGTGGTGTTATAGTCCATTATGCAATGAATGAATTATTATGTTAAGTTCAGTATGCCACTGTTAGATGGATAAATGGTTCAGTAAATTATGTAATTGCAAATATCACTGTTGACAGTAGAGACAAATGGTCGGGGGTGGGTATGAGAACCTAGAATTAATGATATTGAGATGATGGATTAGGTAAAACAGCCAATCTAATAACTATGTAGAGGTATAGCTTGATATCTTTGAAAGGAGTATTTAAGTTCTGTGTGTAGGAACAGAAAATGGTAACAAACCAGTAACCAGGAACAGTAAAGTTCCAAACAACTAAAACCTAGCATATAATACAGATGGCACAGAACCCCCTGTAACCACTAACAGAATGTAAGAAATAATAACCCTGTGATATTCGTACAGGGTTTAATATGTATGTACCAATGGAGAGAATGGTAACAGTTAGAATTTAGATTATTCTATTAAATGTAAGTGTAATCATCTGAAAGTATAAGTTGAACCGTAATTAAGGGCGAAGATCTAACACCTGAGATTCTACACTATCCAGTGCAGTATTCTCTACCACCAATTGCTTTAAGTTCGAGAATCTGTGTCCTAGTTCACATGGAACAGCATGGATCTGTGCCAGAATGTCACACATGTTGCATGGTTGTAATAGTAAAATAAGTGGGAAATCCTATTGAACAATTGAGTGTGTGATAAAAAGGGGGTTAAGTAAGATTGTAAGCAGGTGTAAAATACCATGAGCAGAGCATCTGGTTAACATCCATAGAACTACTGGGAAAGTAGTGGAGCACGAATGGTGAATTGCGTAGAGATAGATGTATGTGAGGAGGCATACATCTATACTTCGAGGCTGGCCGGCAAACTGGGAAGTTTGATGAAGGGCCTGGTGATCGTCCTGCACAGAAAACCTGAGAAATACAAGGTAAAATATGTAGATAGATAAGTCCACTATATGAACTGAGAAGAGGGGAGGTTAAGCCAGAAATCCTCATGGAAATTCTTGTATTCCAGGGCTGTATGTAAGTACTAAAAAGAATCTAAACAATAGTCTGCATTATAGGTGATGCAGTATAACAACTATAATTGTTATTGACGCATAAAGCAGAGAATATTAAGTTATGTTATAAGGGTAGCACTCACCCTAGGGGTGATAAATATAGATCTATTAGGAATATAGACCTTAAGAGAGACCTGTTGAATCTCATTCGGAGTAAAATGAAATAATTGTAGAGGAGGAGTTAAGGGATTTAGTAGGAGTATACATGAGGATGAGATATAACGAATGTTCTTAAATAATAATATAATCTTATGAAAAAAAAAAATTTGGGTTTGGGAGACGTGACAAATGGTATCGGAGCTTAAAGTTCAAAAAATTGGGCAAGACATGTGCTCACAAAGAAATGGTTAAACTTAGAATAAGTTTAAAACATGAAACCAAGATATCTCAGAAAAAATAGTAAATGACATATTTAGCTATTGTCCTACTATCATCTTTATGTAAAAGGAATGGCAGTGTGCATAACATTAAGATACTGAAACTATCTTAATAAAGTAGAAAAGATCAATGTTGACATTACTTAGTCTCTATGGAAAGTGAAAGATTCTCTTATTTAGGTAGACACAAGGAAACAGAATCTAGACTGAAGTACTCACCTTCCAGATTTTGTGTAGTTGTAGTCCAGAAAAAAAACCCTAGAGTAGAAACCCCAGAATTTCTAACCCAAGGGTGGTTTAGATCTGAAGTTCTTAGTCTCCACAGAGGAATAATTATCGTCTTGTTTCTCTTAGATACTAATGTGATATTATCTACTATGAGTAGATTGGAGAACCATTATGGCTACAGTTATATGATATAACTACTTCCAACTGAAAACAAGATATTGGAATACATTAAGAAATGGAATAGGATTTAAAAAACATTATACTTCTACTCTAGGTGCTTGATACTACAAGTTATAAATGACTAAAATTCCCAATGATATAAAAAGACTTTACTTCTACTCTATTTACATGATCTAGCAAGCTATATTTGGTTATATGGTATTCAGAAAATTTTTCTAAAATTTTGAATACAAGTATCATAGCAAAAAAAAAAAAAAAAAAGAATTTCATTGATAATTATATTTCTTGAGTGAAATATTATTGTGTACATATAGATGTACATTGAAATTCGATTTAAAATTTAGAGGAAAGAAAACTTTAGAGCTTATATTTTAAACTCTTATTAAAACATCACTTGACCTTGCATGCGATGAGGGTTATAACCATATAACAAATGTTAAAGAAAATTATAAAGTGCACTCTATAACTATAAGTCTCGGCATCATTCAAATATATGATATCATATAATGGTAATAATTACAATTACATGCTCTAAATGTTATCATATCATATCGGAAAATTATTACCATTATATTTGAATGGGTAATAATAATGATATGAATATCGGAAAATTATATGACCAATGGTACGGAGAAAAGACATAGTAATAGGTCTCGGCCTTAGAAGAAATCTGAACTTTTTGTATCCAAATACAAGTGCACAATCGACACAGAGATAATTACAGGGTATTGCATATCCGCATTATATAATGAGCCCAGTCAAACAGTCAAAGGACGTATGTCTAAAGGGAATATACCTGTGCATCATACCACTATACGTTACCAACCGAAAGCAATATTGTAACTAATCCGCGTGATATGGGAATGGGTAATCATTCGCGCAATTGGAACCGACGAATAATAATAATAATGATGCGGAGAGATCATGAAAACAAATATCTGCATAAAATACCTTATTCAACGAATAAATCTGGTTGGGGCGACTTCCCACACCACAGCGCCATGACACAGAGGGGCTGAACGACACAAATAAATAATGCGAAACGACATAAATAAACAATGCGGAACCAGAAAGTTGTAATTAAAATTCTCACGCCGGAGTGACGAGAAATACACCGTTTTCTAAGAAATTTCTATGAAAAGGGAATTAGGGCCACAGGGCCGAATATCTGCGTATATATTATATCTCTATTTAACCATTCTATTTAACAATAGAATTTATTTAACCACGACTGTAAGACGCTGGATATAAATGAAAAACTTGCATAGTAAATGATAGATAGGAATATATGTAAACAGGAAAATATCCGAGAGAAAATCTCAGCGGGAGATTTTATTATGAGTAGCCGATCTCAAATAAACCGAAATTCGTATTCATTTCGGCGAAAGGATTTGAGAAGCGCCTTACATTTTGAAGGCCGCCTGATTGGTCAGGTCAACCCCATACAATATTTAAATTGTTTAGTGTGTGTTAAATCATTCAATAGGTGGAAGAAATTAATACCTGCATACATAAGATTGTCAGATAACAGTCGAGCTTTTAAATATCTAACACGGCGGATGGGAAAACGCCTCGCCCCAATGGGAGGAGAACCCTCGTCAGAACAAATCTAACCATAAGAAACCGCAGCATATCTGCATTCTAAGGTGAACGATATTCCATTTCATACAACTGAATTTTAAAATAGCAATCTACGAATGTAAAACTAAACATAGGAACCAGCAGAATGATGGATAAATGCATTTCCAATTGAATCAGAAACCTAAAAGAAAAACTGTGGAATAGAAAACAATTGACCAGAAGCGGTCTATAACTCGGCGCTGATGAGGGATCGAACTCAGAGGTCACACACGCCATGATTCCCTCCCTGTATACTGCAATAAGATACCACAAGACGAAATAAAGAGAGAAGTATTCGGGTTTGGGAAAGAAAAGAAAACGAAAACAAGATTTTATAACAAACCCTCGCTGCAATTTCAGCGCGCTCCACCTGAGATCGGGAAGACAAACCTGGAGATTTGAACCTTGCATCTGGAGAAACGAAAGACGCGTGTAACATTCTCCGGCGGTGGGAGGAATGCGGTACTGTGTTCAAAAAAAAAATATATATATATATTATACACACACCATTACTAGCAGGCCGCTCACCGCCGACAGGGTTAGAAATCCTTACAGCCGTTACATCCGACTGTAAGTCTATAAACCCTAATCCGTATACACAGGGCAGGGGATCGATGTGGGCAAGGATTCATGCACCTATACCTTGTACATCGACAGCGTGCAGAGTTGATATTTGGTCTAGGGCACGAAAAGAATTCGGTTGAGTCTACGGAAAAAGAAAAAATTCGATGCCACACTCAATCGATTTTCTACATCAATTAGGCCGTACGCGGGTGCGGATCGGTAGGCCACTATTATGCAGAGAAAGATATCAAAATCTCACCAACCGCTCCGCATTAACCCGATGCATGCAAATGAAAAAAAAAAAAAAAAAAAACACAGTTCCCGAATAAGATGAGAATTAAGGATAACAATACAATCATCTCCAAACCTGAATACCTTCCGCAAGAAGCAACGCGGATTCTTCACGAGATGTATACGGGTTAATTTCCAAAATTATTATATCACAAAATTCGCGATGGGTTTTCCGAGGTTTATAAGCATTATATATATATTTACCAATTTATATACATATATAATTTACAAACCCGATACAATACCATGGGAAGAAATAAAACTATATATATTTGATAAAAAAAATAAAAAAATGAATCGTGACCCATATAATTACACCTGTAGGTTCACTAGCCGTAACAAAAGGCGAAACCGCCATATGAAGGAAGGTTACAGGTATAGATAGATGAGATTAAAAGACCGAGGTGTTATATATATATATATTTATGAATGGAAAAAAATTAGGATATGGGTTCTACGATATATATGGTTGTTATATATATAAAGATGGGCTTTAGGATATAAAAACCTATGGTTGATAGTATATATGGAGGCTACGATATATATGGATGATAATATAAATATATGGTATGGACGCTACAATAGTGGAAGAAACACCTATGTGTTTTATATATAGCAAATAGTGTACTATATATATATATATATATATATATATATATATATATATATTTACTCTTTCAAAGTTCTTTTACAAATATTTACTCGTTCAAAGACGTAAATTATCTCGAGGTTATGTGGGCCTCCCCCCGTTTCACAACATTAGTTATATGATGTTTACTATGATGTCCAGTCATAAACTCATATTATAATCATTCTTCTAAAGATTCGTAATGGTTGACCATTGAATACGTCATAGTTTCCATAAAGAATTCCCGACTTGTTTAATAAAGAATTATATATATATAGTGTAAATCCTTACATATGTCCTTACATATGTATAAAAAAAGAACACATAAGTGCACTTAGTATTACTATAATTCTATAAGAGAATTAGTGTGGTATGGGCACGGGTCTCATATCTACGTGTATATGGGTTTTGCATAGGCAATTCCAATTTTTTTTATAATTTTATAATATAAAATATAATACACGCTGCGATAATTTTTGAGCAGTATGATAATTATACTATGTGCGTGGTAAGGTATAAAAAAAAAAAAAAAAAGAGGATACTTAATTTTTTTTTTAAACTAAGCCTCGTCCCTACACGTGAACGCTTTCACGTTAGTAAATGATTGCCTAGGGGGTATAGTGCATATCATCGTGTACATAACTATATGGTATAGCAATGTTGATGAATGTCGCGTATGGCAATTTCTATGAATGTCGATTAGATAAGGACACTTACTTTAACCAACGTATTTCACCAATGATAAAAATACATGTTATATAACTATACAGGAGTAAAGAAGTAAGTTATCCAAGTGTATGTATATAAGTATATAAGTGACATCAAACCATGCGTTCGGAATAGGTGTTCATTCCTAGCATTCGGAATAGGTGTTCATTCCTATATTGATGTGCACATAACACTTAGAGTTATGCTCATTTAATTACTTTTGGTAAGTGATACTATACGAAGGATGCACCTTTATATATATATACATGTAAGTTTTATATTTGTATATAGATATGGTATGGGGACATGTAGATGGTATAGATATGTGAGTGATTGAAAATGGTTATACATAGGGGCCCCAAGGGAAACATGTTATCTATGTATATAAGGGAACTATATACATGGAAAAATATCAAATTTTATAAAAGGGATTATTTTAAAATATATATATGATAGCATTTCAAAAAGCCTTTGAACTTATATAAGAATATATATATTATAGGGATACATATATATATTCATATGTTCATCAAAATAATATTGCTAAGGCTATATATATATATATATATATATATATATATATATATATAGATACCATGGTTACGTACACAATAAGGTTTGGAAATATATAGGATATATACAAACCTAGTGGATATATATACCTCCTCATGAGATGTATATTGCCCAAGGCTTGAGATGTAAGTAGTATATGAGTAAGTGGGAGAGGTATCCTATAAATAAGGTATGTATGCTGCTATAAAAGAAAAGAAGATTTAAGTACAAGTTTTAAGTACAATTAAATGATTGATTTAGTAACTGTGGAACCATTACCTAGAGTTGGGCAGGAATGTATGAAGGGATAAATTACAATTTTCCTGATGAATTATTTAAGGAAGAATATTCTTGTGACAGTGGAGGAATGATTCTTAATTAATTGTTTATATTCTTTCAGTTGGTATATTTTATAAGTCTAGAGATAATGAGTAAAAGAATTTGGAAAATTTCTGAGAAGTGATATTTCCCTCATAAGAAAAAAAAAAAAAACAATACAGATTAAAGATAAAAGCATGAGAGATTTATTGGTTGCTTTTATTAGAAAAAAAAAAATAGAATGCTTTTATGCATTAGGAAAGGAGAAATCATTTTATAATTCAGGAAAAAGTTGGAATACTTTTAGGATTTATTTCCATTTTATATAAACCTATGAGAAAAATAGAAGAGGAGAACTAGCAAAGCATGAACATACAAAAAAAAAAAAGGGGGGGTGAATGCGTAAATTTCGGTAAGTCCTTGGAAAAAGAGGAAACTGTGTCAAATTCACCTATTAATAATTGTGAATGTGATGAATTATAGCAATTTCAATTATCACCTGAAAAGGAAACATGTATGCACACTATAAAATTTTGTGGGATAAATTTTATTAAAGTAATTTTCTTGGGTCTTAAATTCAAAGACAGAGAAATGATATATAATCATCCAGCTACAAACCGAAAGAAAAGAGGATGAGTTATATTTGGACTTGGGTGTGGGGGAAACCCATCAGCTCCAAAATTGTTTCACTTAAGTGTTGAACTAGTGGATACAATTTCATGTGAGAGGTAAGCAGGGAATTGTAGAGATTATTAATGAGTCCAGTTGTTACTAGTTAAATTGATTAACTAACAAAAGAAACAATGAACAGATACTAGAAGTACCATTATAAAATGAGAAAGGGTAAGCATAACCATGCATAGGATACAATTGTTTTCTCTCATTATGAGTACTAATGAAAAAGTTGGAAAAATTGTGTAGCCAAGTGTGTAACAGGAAATTGAACACTTGGAAATAAAGAGGAAAAGGGTGAAGGTAAATCACCTAGAAAATCAAGAGAAGCTGAACTGAATCAAGTCGAGTGAGGAAAGGATCTCACTGAAAAACAAGAAAGGATAAGTAGTGCACTAAACTATTATGAACTTGAACGGTTTGATTAATAACTGAATTTCTTAAGTTATTGAATGCAGAATGCTGTTGTGAATTATCAATTATATGTACCTGATCTTACTTACCTTGGTATGAATTGTGGACAGAGAAACCAGGATAAAAGATCTTCCATACAGACTTCTTGCAAAGAAGTAGGAAGAAAACAAACTGCATAAGGGCATCAGTAATTAGAGTGGAGGCAGGAGAATACTCTGCTGGAAACTAATGGCTTATACATTAGTCCTGCCCTTGCTTATTACATTTCCTGATATATTTCATGTCTCCTTGTTGGAAAGGAAACGTTATAATTTTTGTACATGATGCTTCTCACATGATTGATTTGAATTGTGGTCCAGGTGGGACCAGAAGGGGAATTTCCTTCCAGAGTCGCTTCAAAGATGGAAGCGAGAAGAAATGAAAGTGCGAAAGTGAACAGTAGTTCGAGTAAAGGTGCAGTGGAGCACTTTACTACTAGAAATTTACAAGGCACAGAGAAGCTCAGATGATGGAAAAGCATTCATAATTATGTTCAAAAGCAACTAGTAGATAGTTGTCAACACTGAGGACGGTGTTTATTTTCAGAGGGGGAATATGTAACACCCCCAAGTTCTATGCTTTTCAATTTAGACATGTGAACATACATCCATAGGGGAGTGGACCCCAATGGATAATTATGATGTGGATATGGTAAAATACTTAATTATGAAAAATAAATAAAATATTAGGCATGCACTATGACTAGATGAGAAAGTGATATCACATACCTAATCCATGAGGTAATGGAAAAGGAAAAGACTTTCCCCATATCTTTCAAAAATCCTTGAAAGAAATTATTTCTAATTTAGATTTTTGAGGAAAAATCTAAATTTCCCCAATGAAGAGGAGTAGTTGGGAAGAGGTGAGAAAAAGCTGGAAAAGCTGAGGAAAAGCTTAAAGCAGCTTTAAAGAGTCCCAAAATGGGAAGCCTAGGCTAAACAGAAATAAAGCATCCTGAAATTCTGGACGCAGAATTGGAAACAGGCTTGGGGAAAGCACAGCTTAAATAAGCTGCTCCAGAACAGATTGAGGTTAGTCTGTTCTGGGAGGATCTCTGCTCGGGGGTGAATCCTGGGAGATAAAGAGGATTCTATGGTTGGGAGGACTGGTCATGGGAGAGATGTGCATGCATACATTTGGAGATATCTGTAAGTTTGTGTTAAATGTATTCCTGTTTTAGGAAATTGTGATATGATATTCCTTTATGCAATTCATGAAATTGTGATGGTATAGGCTTTTATGAAATTATGAAGTTGTGATGTTATAGTACATTATGCAATGAATGAATTATTATGTTAAGTTGCAGTATGCCACTGTTAGATGGATTAATGGTTCAGTAAATTATGTAATTGCAAATATCACTGCTGACAGTAGAGACAAATGGTTGGGGGGGTGGGTATGAGAACCTGGAATTAATGATATTGAGATGATGGATTAGGTAAAACAACCAATCTAATAACTATGTAGAGGTATAGCTTGATATCTTGGAAAGGAGTATTTAAGTTCTGTGTGTAGAAACAGAAAATGGTAACAAACCAGTAACCAGGAACAGCACAGTTCCAAAAAACTAAAATCTATCATATAATACGGATGGCCAGAACCCCCTGTAACCACTAACAGAAAGTAAGAAATAATAACCCTGTGATAGTCGTATAGGGTTTCGTATGTATGTACCAATGGAGAGAATGGTACAGTTAGAATTTAAATTATTCTATTAAATGTAAGTGTAATCATCTGAAAGTATAAGTTGAACCCTAATTAAGGACGAAGATCTAACCCCTGAAATTCTACACTATCCAGTGCAGTATTCTCTACCACCAATTGCTTTAAGTTCGAGGATCTGTTTCCTAGTTTCACATGGAACAGCTGGATCTGTGCCAGAATTTCACACATGTTGCATGGTTATAACAGTAAAATAAGTGGGAAATCCTATTGAACAATCGAGTGTGTGATAACAGTGGGGTTAAGTAAGATTGTAAGCAGGTGTAAAATACCATGAGCAGAGCATCTCGTTACCATCCATAGAACTACTGGGAAAGTAGTGGAGCAATGGTGGTTAACTGCATAGAGATAGATGTATGCGAGGAGGCATACATCTATACTGAAGTCGGCGGCAACCGAAGTTTGATTAAGGGCCTAGTGATCATCCTGCACAGAAAACCTGAGACATACAAGGTAAAATTTGTAGATATATAAGTCTACTATATGAACTGAGAAGAGGGGAGGTTAAGCCCAAAAATCTTCATGGAAATTCTTGTATTCCAGGGCTGTCTGTAAGTACTGAAAAGAATCTAAACCCCGGATAACAGTCTTCATTGTAGGTGATGCAGTATAAAAACTATAATTGTTATTGACGCATAAAGCGGAGAATATTAAGTTATGTTATATGGGTAGCACTCATCATAGGGGTGATGAATATATACATATTATGAATATAGACCTTAAGAGAGACATGTTGAATCTCATTCGGAGTAAAATGAAATAATTGTAGAGGAGGAGTTAAGGGATTTAGTAGGAGTATACATGAGGATGAGATATAACGAATGTTCTTAAATAATAATATAATCTTATGAAAAAAAAAAAATTGGGTTTGGGAGACGTGACAGAGGCATTTGTGTGGTACGACACTCTGGTACGTTTATGTATCTATACGCACCAGTTTCATTTCACCACCTGTGAGCACCGCACGAATACTGATACCAATTATAAATTGCGGTGCTTCTATGTGATACTATGCACTGGGGCATTTTTTCTGTCTATATGCACTGGTGCATTTGGATGACCAATAGGCACCGCATGAGTACCGATACCAATTACAAATCTTGATGCATTTGTGTCATAGTACGCACTTGGGCGTTTATGTGTGGATAAGCGCCGGTGCATTTGTATGACATATTTGCACAACACGAATACCGATACCAATTATAAACCTCGGTGCACTTGTGTGATACGATGCACCGAGGCGTTTATATAAGCACACAAACCGGCGCGTTGATATGACTTATGGGCACCTCTCAAATCCCAAGACCAATTAGAACGACCCCGTGCATTGTATCATCAACACCAGGCTCGGTGTTGTTATTTTCTTAAGGACTCAGTGCATTCTCTTTCGACCACCCCGGTGCGCTGTCTATCGATACACACTTGTGCATTATAACCTAATAAGATCTCCAATGAAAAAACATCTCCATTATTTGTGTTGAATTTCCGTTAAAAGCTCCGCCAAAACCTCCGTTACCATAAACGGATGTGGTAGCATATGTTTTTTTGACAATTTTGGCCATTTTTATAACACTAAAAACCTCCTTTATAACCTCCGCTAGAGGGTATTTTCCTTGTAGTATCATAATCACCCTCCACTTTGTTGGGTGCTAGACAGTGATTCTCGGAATCACCCTCTTCCATATTGGGGGTGACAGGGAATCCTGGGTGATTCCTATAATTACCCTCCACTATGTTTGGGGATAGAGAACGATTCTGAGAATCACGCCCACCCTGGCTCGTAACCCTCTGGATGTTTGATGGGAATGGCAGGCTAATTCCTATAATCAACTTGCCACCCATGCTTAACCTCCATGGGGCCCCATGATGGGGGTGAAAAGTGATTTTATTTATTATTGTTTAGTGTAATACACACACATACACACACACAAATATATATATATATATATATATATATATATATATATATATATATATATATATATATATATATATATAGGTCCTTTTTAATATGTTTTTTTTGTTCCTTATTTTTTTATATGTAATTTTTTATCGTTGTATGGGTAATTTTTTGTTTTTATTTTTATTTTTTTGTTTTTTAGGCTTTTCTTTGTTGTTTTTTAATAAAAAAACAATATATATATATATATATATATATATATATATATATATAATTTAAATGGTTAGGTTACAAATATTTTTAAAAAATTGCATACTTAAGAGATAATGAAATTTAAATTTTCAAAGATATGAAAAAAAAAAAGGGTTAACTCTTTTCAAAATTAGAATGAAAATAAAAAAAAAAAAATTAAAAATTATACCCATACTTAATATATCAAAAAAAAATATTATAAAAAATAAGCCAAAAAAAGGGTTGATGTTTAATCAAAAAAATTTAAAATTGGCATGAAAATCACTAACATCTAAAGGAATGTGCAAAGAAAATTTAAAGTATTAAAAATGTGCTCCAAAAAACAATGTCTATTCAAAATTGACACTTTTTTATATCCAATGAGTTTTTTCTACCTCAAAAAAAGTGAGAATTTGGTTCAGTTGCCATTTGATTAGTTACTCTATTTTCACTGGTAGAGGAAGCTACCAACAACATAAACCTTCTAGCGAGAAAGAATCTTGGATAAAACATTGATCAAGAAAACTGAAGGAAAAGAATACTATGAATATTTTGTAAAATGGAAAAGACATCTAGTGGACGATACAACCTTAATGAAATCTACACTCTTATATAAAACTGATAGAACTATTGCAAAGCTCTTAGGCAAGAGCCCATAAATTTTTTATTCCTAAGGAGTATAACACAAGGGCATCCGTAAAATGTTTGATTGGCTGAGAGGTCAATTTTTTTACTAAATTAGTTGGTTCGTTAATGAGTCGAATGTTAGATAGGATTTGTGTTAAATTTTTTATGAAATTATTAAATTAGTAAAATTGTTATAATTTTGTTTCTTTTTCACTAAAATTGTCTCTTGGATCATATGATTAAGGACCTTGACTAAATTTGAGGACGTAAACTTTATATTATGTTAGGTCCCTATAATTCAAGAGTGGCTTCCTTATATTTATTGTTAGTGTAGCTCCTGTTGCTATTTTTGTTCCGTAGAGAATCCCACTATTGTTATTGTTGCGCCCTTATAGTATTATTGCTATGTAGGCTTTGATTATATTGTAACCCCTTAGACTATTATATATAGCATGGAGGTACTACCATTTATAAAAAATAAGAATTGTTCATTTATGTGTTGTAAAGGAGGTTACCCTCTTGAAGACGATAATTTTGAAGTTTTGATCTATTTTTTGTTCTATTTTATGATTTCGTTGCATAAAATTTGGTATGACAGCTTTGGATTTTAGGGTTTCACTACTTCAAATAGGTCATCCATGGATTTTTTCTATAAGAATTTGTAGAATATGAAATGTTGACCATGTAGATACGACATCTTGATGAAATTCTTGTAAAAATTTCATATTTTGGTTTCATATATTTTCTGATATATGGACCGAATAATTTGGGGTTTTTGCATGGTCCAAAATTCAGTCTCAAGCAGATCACCTAGGGAAAATCGTAATAATGTTCTCTATGGGAATCATATTTTAATTTCATAAAAAGTAATTGAAATTGAAAAAAAAAATAGTTTTTTATTTCATTTTCAGGGTCTAAGTTTGAAACAATGACACATTTCATTCCTTACAAGTTCGTTCTACTCAACTAGTCCATAATCAGGCCATTGTGGGATATTGGGCATAATTTTATATTGAAAAATCCAATTTTTGACTGGCTTATGGCATTGAAAACAATACTCAGTGGGATAACATAATTTTCATTTTAGATATTGGAGAGCTAAAATTATAGAGATAAAATAGTTTCAATATCTAACTCTAGAAAGCAAGAAAAAATGTGTGTAAATATATATTTCTAATTTGCATAAATTTTGTTTGAAAAATAAGTTTGACATGATTCAAAGGGAAAAAAATAAGAAGAAATGTCATTATTTGATTCCAATATTCCTCGAAAAAAAAAACACATTTAGTAAGTGACTATAAATCTCTAATATGACAGATGAAGAAGAGGAAGAAATGCAAGACGATATATTGAAGTTATAAGACCAAGAGAAAAAAATTTCACTCTCACAAAGAGCAACCAAAAATTAATTGGGAGTGATGAATATTAACATGGATGGTTTTGAGAAAAAAATAAAAGAAGACATGGAAGTTTTGAAAAAAGGTTTTACAAAGTTGCTGCAAGAGAGGTTTTCCAATGGTGAGAAGGTAATCCATAAAAATCATGATGAGTACAAAAAGAATATGAATTATTATTTTAGATACTCCAGTGTTGCTTTGAAGGCCCACCGCATTCCAAATATCGATATGAGTAAGTTTTATTACACGGATCGTGTAACTTGGATACCGCATATCGAGAAATACTTTGATCTACATGTTGTGAACCACACACAAAAGGTACACATTGCATCTTTATATTTAGAACCAAATTAGTTTGTATGGTATTGATGGCTTTGTTCTTGTAAACCACTTGTTACTTGGTAACTTTTTATGGAGGAAATGATAACAAATAATGAGGATACACAGAGAAACAACCTCTTTAGCTAATTCATAAATAAAAAATAAAATGGTTCAATGGTGGATCACATTGACAACTTTAAAAACTTGAAAATAAGGGTAACTGATATTCCAGAGGAGCATAGGATTTATGTCTCCATAAATATTTTAAAGAATAAAAAACAAGATGAGTTTTTCCTTTGATAACCTGATTCATCGAAGAAGAAATTCAGAGTGCCAAGAAAAGTTTAAAGAAAAATTATGGAAACAAGTAAGTATACCAATCACAACTATAAATATGGAAGTGTTGCTACTCCTAGCCTTCCACAACATACAATGTTGACACCACAACAATTCAAGTAAAAAGGAGGGCTTTGTTACAATTGTGACAGAAAATACCTTAGAGGTCATAATTATGCCAAGAAAAAATTATTTTACATACGTTTTGAAGAGGAAAAAGATAATTTGAAAAGGAGAAATAAAAGGAAAAATAAACATCAAAAGAACAGGATATATACTAGGAACCAACTCCAAAGAAATAAGAAATGAATCCAACCATATATTGTAATCCATTGCTAGGGATTACTACTTCTCAAACACTCAATATAGAATGATATATCAAAAATAAAAAGGTAATAGTGTTCATTGATTCAGGTAGTACCCATAATTTTTTCCATTGTAAGACATCCAAGGAAATGAATTGCTTCTTATATCGAGTACCAAAGCACCAAGTAATAGTTGCAGGTGGATAAAATATACACTTATGTAGAAAGTTCCATAATATAAATCTAACCATGGCTAAATATGTATTTAATAGTCCAATTCATTCCATTGCAATGGGTGGTGTTGATTTTATACTACGAGTCCAATGGTTACAATCCTTGGGGACAATAGATTTCAATTTTAAAGAATTGTTCTTGTATTATTTTTTGGAAGAAAAGGAAATTGAATTAAGGGGTTTCACATGGAAACTAGGGATTTCAATCATATCTAATGGCATGAAAAATATTTTTCATACAGAACAATGGGGTGTAATTTCACAATTAAGCTCACTAGAAATTCAAATGTCGAAACAATCTATTTCTCCAAATCCATAAAATGTATTGGAAAATCATTCCAAGGTATTTAAGACTCCTAAAGGAATGACACCTATTCATGATTATGATAATTTTGTTCACTTGATTCCAAAAAAGTGTTCCTCCGAACATCAGGCCTTACAAATATCCCTATGCCCAAAAAAGTAAAATTGAATGTATGGTGGAAAAGGTGTTAGAGGTCAGTATAATTCAACCTAGTTAAATTTATTTCTCTAATCCATCTGTATGGGAATAGAAGAATGATGGATCACGACATATATGTCTACTTTATAGGGAGACAAAAAAAATCACTCTTAAAAAAAATTCCCATTCTCGCCATTGATCTATTGTTGGACAAATTAAATGGAGCAATTAAGTTCAACAACATTGATCTTCGTTCAGGATATCATCAAATTGGAAAGAATATTGAAGACGTTATGAAAACAAAATTTAGAACTCATGAAGTTCATTATGAACTTTTGGTCATGCCTTTTGGCCTTAGTAACTCACCTTCCACATTTCAAGGTTTGATCAGTTATATTTTCAAACACTTCCTTGTAAAATTTCTATTAGTATTTTTTTATGATATATTAATCTAGAAGTCTTGGAAGGATCATGTTCAATATGTTAATAGGGTTCTTAAACTATTGGAGGAGAAAAAATATATGAAAAAACATAGAAATGTTTCTTTGGAGTACAAGAGGTGAATATTTGAGTCATAATGTATCTAATGATGGCCTTAAGGTAGGACTTAACAAAATTAAAGCCAGTAAGGAATGGAAAATCCCCACAACACTAAAGAATATTCAAGGATTTCTCATGTTGACAGAGTATTATCATAATTTTGCTAAGAATTATGGGAGAGTAGTAGCACCTCTCACAATATTACTAAAGAATGATGCATTTTCTTTTACTCTAGAAGCAACCAAGGCCTTTGAAAATATTAAAGAGGAAATATGTCAACCATCAGTCTTAGCTACACCAAAATCACAGAGACCTTTATTGGGGAATGTGATGTCTCAAGAAATGGAATTGGTGTTGTTTTAATGCAAGAAGGAAGATCCATTTATTTTCAAAGTCATCCAATCAAGGGAAAATATCTACTCTAACCTATTTATGAGTAGGAATTGTTAGAAATACTACATGCACTAAAGAAATGCCAACCTTTTCTAAGGGGAAGACACTTCAGGGTAAAACATATTAGAGTCTTAAATACTTTTTGGAACAAATATTATCTTCAGAGGGTAGAAAAAATGGTTCAAAAAGATGTTTGGTTATGAATTTGAAATCATCTACAAAAAAAAGAATCAAAATGTTGTTACAAATGGAGCCTCAATAAAGGATGAGTATGTGGAAGCATTGATTTGAGCCATTTCTATTATACGACCTAATTGGATAATTGAAGCAATGGATGAATGGAAGAATGATCTCAGTACATATGATATATTTATATGGAAAAATGATTCAAAATGATTCGAAATTTGTAGCAAGATCTCAGTACATATGATCCATTTATATGGAAAAATGATTCATTATGGTAGAATGATCACTTATATATCGGTAATAATTTCCAACTCAAACAAAATATTCTTTTGGAATTGCACATTCCCTGCTAGGAGGGAACTCAGGATTTTTAAGAACTCACCATGCAGCCAAGAAGAAATTTTTTTGGGATGGACTTAAATCTGATATTCAAAAGTTTATGGATTTTTTTTTTTTTTTTTCAAACAAAATAAATTTGATATAATTAAGACCCCAGGTTTGTTACAACCTTTAGCCATTCCATGTCAACGTTTGGAGGAGGTTTCAATGGATTTTACCAAGTCTACCCAAGTATGAAGGAAACAATATCATCATGGTAGTAATTGAGAAAATTACAATTTATGCACAAATTTGTGCATTATCTCATCCTTTTAAAGTGCATACATTTGTTACTGCATTTACAGAAACAATTCAAAGTCTACATGGAAAACCAACAATTATTGTAAGTGACATCGATCTTGTTATCATTGGAACTTTTTGGAAGAAATTATTTTATTGTTTTGGTACTCAGTTAACTCATAACTCATCTTATTATCCTTATTCTAATATGAATATTGAGATAGTGATCAATTGTTTGGAAGGATATATTTTTTACTTTATATCATATAAACAAACATAATGGATCAAGTGGTTGATGTTGGTTGGATGGTGGTATAACGATTTGTTCCATACTGTAACAAAAATGACCCCATTTATGGCACTTTATGGATATCATCCACCATCCATCACATAATATTTAAGAGAAAATTATAAGATTAAAGAAGTGGAAGATCAAATCTGGAATCAACAAAAAGTTCTCCATATCTTAAATGATAACCTCACTCTAGCGCATAATCAAATGAAACAACATGAAGATCAACATCATAGTGAAATAATTTTTTATGTAGGTGTATGGTATTTTCATCACTACAACCATATAAACAATTGTCCCTTAATCAAGCTAATGAGGATAATAAATTATCACCCAACTAATATAGTCTTTATAAGGTGTTGCAAAATATCGGTACTATGGCATAAAAATTGGATTTTCATGTGTCTTCCTGAGTACACCATGTTTTCCATGTTTCTGGATTAAAGAAGGTTATGAGTGATAATCTCACAATTCAAACACTATTTTCAGAACTTGAAAAATAAGGAAAAATCATATTGGTGCCTAAATAAATAATTGAAATAAATACTTGACAACTAAAAAATCGATCAATTTAATATCATCTCAGTAAGTGGAAGAACTTACCCATTGCATATTTCACATTGGAGGATGAAAATTTTATATAAAATCATTTTGAACTACTCCATCATTGAGGAAAACAATTTTCTGAATCATAGGGGCATGTTACGTCCCTATAATACTAGTGTGGCCCGTTATTGTTATTATTAGTGTATCACATATTGTTATTTCTATGAAAATTTAGCCCCGATATTGTTATTATTGTGCCTCATAGAAGCCCAGTATTATTATTGTTGTGCCCTTACATTATTATTTTTATGCAGGATCTTATTATATTGTAACCCCTTAGACTCTTGTATATAACAAGGAGGTATTATCATTTGAATTATCTAAATTTTTCATTTATGTGATGTATAGGAGGTTTCCCCCTTGAATAGGCTAATTTTGAAGTTTTTGATCTATCTTTTCTTCTATTTTATGACCTATTTTCATAAAATATTCTTTCTTTCAATAAAATATGCATCGATGTGTTGTGAAGAATGAGAGTTTCCTAATAACTAGTCCTTTCATAATCTTTTATTCTATGATTATATTTTATAAGTTATTGAAAATCCTACATTGAGTAATGCTTGGTTTAAAAGTTGAGAGGGCCAGGAGAAAATACCTCTCAAAGTCACATTATTTAACCCCATACCAATACGAACCCAATACACCTTCTCAATTAAAAAAACCCCTACTTACACTAGATATTTTAGATATCCATTTTTCCCTTGACATTTTGTATACCCCTCTATATCTTTTCATTAACCTTGAGCTGCATTTTTTATACCTTCGAATATAAAAATCCTTTAACCCCTATAGATCCCCTAATATATTATGTAATTTTTTCATTAATATGTATCCCTGAATATGAACCCACATTGTATGGTATTTCTCCCCTAGTAAGGCCCCCGTGAGGGGGATCCATCGAGACTCTTCATACACCAATAGTCTATTAAGTCTAAAATTGCATTGAGTCGGGATTAAGTGAGTGATCCCAAAATTTAAGTGAGGTCCCCATGTGGAGGTTTCTACCCTAGGGTCTCTTGGTAGTTTTTTTTCTATCCCAACAATTAGCTTGTGACTAGTCCAAAGCGTTGAGTCAAGGGCCCTACCCTAAGGCTTCCACCTCGATAGATTTTATAAACAAAATTTCCATCCAGTCAAGCATTAATGAGTGGGCTAAGGTGTCAATAACGGAAGGTGGGCTAGCCGAGAGGTTTGTGAGACATGGGGCTTTATTGTCTCACCATCATATTGCATTGGGATATTATAGTTAGACTCATCTAAAAATAATCAAAGGTGCGCAAAATTGTAGGTTATGGAAGTCAAAGGTATTACTAACTTACCTTTGTATTACACCAGGTTAATAGAAGTAGGATTGTGTAACAAATTATGTATTTATTTGCAATGAATAACATACAATTGAGTCAACATTCACTGGAAGGTGAGCATCTAAGAAATGGTCATGGGAATGGTTCCACAAACGAAATGAAATTAAGAACTTCCATTATTTTGAATATACATAATAGTCCGTGGACATATTTGGACTTAGCGCCCAAATTTGGTGAGGTGTTGCAGGGCATCATATGGGCTATGTTGGCTCTCCCTGCCAAAAATTTAATAAAATGCATATTTGCATCACAATGAATTGAATAATTATTGTAATAATTTTAGTATAACATACTCCCCAGTAAAATGATATTGCATAAAGGATGAATCATGGTATTATTGAGAACGTGAGGGGTATGTTGTCAAATTCCAGATTGGAAAAGCCTTTCTAGGCAGAAGCAATAATGGTAACGTGTTATCTCATCCATCACTCACCTTCTATAGTCCTAGACGATAGTATTCTTGAAGAAGTTTCAATTGGTAAAAAGATAAATTTTGTGACCTAATTTTTTTTGGATGTGAAACATTTACACATATTCCCAAAGTGGATAGAACCAAATTATATGAAGGTTCATGGAAATGTGTTTTCCTGGGATATGTATATGGTGATTTTGGTTACCGTGTATGGGACCTAGTTAACCACAAAATTGTTAGAAGTATGGATGTAATATTTAATGAATTTTAGTTGTATAAAAGGCATGTAGGTAAAATGCACTCAATAAAATTGTTTACAAGATTATAGAAAAACAAGAAAATATTCCACCATTGGAGGAATATGGGAAACAATTTCAAGGAGATGAAACATCAAGTGGAAAATTAAAAGATACAATCAAAAGAAAACTTGCCAAAACCATTACAAGATAATGAAGTGGCATTCACACAACCATAGTTGGTCCATAGGTGTACTAGGCCTCATAAACCATCACAAATATATCCACCCTAAACTTATGTTTTTCTAACTAATGAATATGAAACTCATTTTTTTTAGGAAGCTTGTGATCTGGAAACTAGTAAAAGGTGGAAGAAAGCAATGGAGTGTTTTTTGGAAAATAGAACTTGGGAATTAGTGAAGCTTCCAAAAGGAACAAATGTCCTACAAAAAAATTGTGTATATAGGATTTAGCATGAGGTGAGGAGAAGAAGGAAAGGTACAGAGAAAGGCTGATGTCGAAGGGATTTTCCCAAAAACAAGGTATTAACTTTAAGAAAAAAAATCACGTGTTGTTAAAATGTTATCCAAAAGAGTTACCCTTGGTATTGTTGCTACTTTAGAGTTTTAATGTGGAATAATTAGATGTGAAGAAATATTTTCTTCATGGATAATCGAAGGAGAAAAATTATTTGGAAGAATAGAAAGGATTCAAGTTAAAAGGTTAAGATGCCCTTGTGTGTGGGATGAAGATGAGCCTTTATGGGATGCAAGAAACACCTCATCAATGGTACAATAAAATTGATTGATTTATGCTACATCATGGCTTAAAAAAATTAGAGGTTGATCATTGGGTCTACATCAATAGGTATGAACAAGAAAGGTATATTATACTATTGTTGTTTGTGGATGATATGCTAATTGTTGGGCATGATAAGAACATGATTAATAGCATGAAGAGAAACTTAGCTGCTGAGTTTCCAATCGAAGACTTAGGTCCATCACAACAAATATTGGGCATGAGGATTATACATGACATAAATAATTGAAGGTTGTCATTGTTAGAAGAAAATATATTGGAAAGGTGTTATACAGGTTCAATATGAAGGATGCCAAACTAGTTGGTACACCCCTACCATCACACTTCAAACTTAGTGTCTATTTTATCCCTTATGATGAAAAGGAGGAAATGAGGTGGAAATGAGTAAAATCCATTATGGTTCAGCGGTTGGTAGCTTGATGTATTCCATGGTATGTACTCATCCACATAGATTTTGAGGTATGTCAAGGGTACCAATAATTATTGTTTTGGTAATAAAAATGTTGTTCTTGAAAGTTAGAAAGATGAAAACATTGTTGGATATGTGGATACTAGAAAGTCCACCACTAGTTATTTTTATACTTTTGGGATGTCTAGATTGCAGAAAGTAGTAACCCTCTCCACAGCAAAGCCTAAATACATATCTTTCACAAAGCTTGCAAAGAGATGTTGTGGACGCAATGATTTCTACGAGAGGTTGGAACAAAACAAGATAAATATGTGTTGCATTGTGATACGCAAAAAATTATTCATTTAGAAAAAAACCTAGCATATCATTATAAGACAAAGGACATTTTTTTTTTTTTCTAAGTTTGGTAGAACTACATATTTACATCTTCATCAATATGTCCAAATATATCACCCCGATCGGAGAAGGGAATTGAACTTGTGATGAGTGCCATAACAGACCACCTCATCACAGTTTAACCAAGACCCCACAGAAAATACAAAGGACATTTATGTTCTATATACCCTATCCCTATTAGTGTCTTATATAGAATACCAAGAACCCATAGGACGTACATGTTGTGTGACCCTCAAACTCTAAACATTAAACTTTAGTGTTTAAGATTTATACTTAACTGTGTCTAATTCAAAATTGCATATTTCCAATGAAAATAGATATAAGTATTTTCTGAGTAAAAAATCGACTATGAGTTAGTCTTTACTAATCTTGGAAGCCTTGGCACTATAGGAACACTCTATAATTATTTCGAAATCTCAGCCACAGAAACTGATGATTTCTTTTACGTTTTGCAATTTTATTATATTGATAACCATCAAACTGAGAATTTTAAAAATTAAGTTACTGACGTGTATATTTTTAAATGCTGTATTTAAAGGTCAAATTTAAGACTTTTACTATTCAGAATGGTTTTAAAAATTAAGTTACTAACGTGTCTATTTTAAAATGGTGTATAAAGTCAGATTCAAGCCTTTTCAGAATGTTCCCTTTTTACTGGCATTCATTTGTTTGCATTTTCTTGCAGTCAAATTTAGCCCCTATATCAATCATAACGGTAACTTTTTTATTGTGATTCTTTTGTTTGCATTTTTCTGATAATCGAAACAACGTGTAACGGGCCTAAACATATAACGGGCCTATCAAGTGAGTGATTGATAGAAATAACGGAGAACTAGGTAGTTATCAGCGTTCATGCGTGCATCACTCTAATATGAAGGTTTAGAGTTAATATTTACGTTATGTTAATCAGTGACAGGTGAGGTACGCTTCCCACCAAAAGAAAGAAGAGGGGAGACTTGATGACGTAATCGAGAGTAGAGGCCCCTTACACGGAATTTTAAGTGCAATGAAAATTTCCATTCGACTAAATATGTTTGTTACCCAAAATCTATTCACTTTACAAGTGAAAATGAGGAATGCAAAGGAACTGTTGAAGTTACTAAATGATGTTGATTAAACAGTACATTAATAACAATATGTGGGATTGTAATAATCTCTATCATAGCTTTATAAGCTTTTGGTACGAAGTCGTTGCCTCGCTAGAGCATTGGCTGCATTTAGATCTTCGTTGTTATAATTGCATTCATAATATGATTTTTATGTCCATTCAAAGTGCGCTTTTAATGCATATGGCAGAGCCTAACAATCGATTAGATTCGTAAAGTCAGTTCAAATTTTTTTTTTTTAAGTTAAAGTTCTCTTCATCTTTGTTTTTTTGAAAGGAAGATTCCATTTTATTTTTCTTTTTCAAGGAATGTTGATGGTGAAGGTGTAAGAAGATTTATTTCAATTCGTATATCTTAGAATTCTAAAGTCAATTAATTATTAACACAGTCATATTAATAAATATGATTAATGTATACTCATATTAATAAATGTATCTTGATTTATAATATCGATTTAATATTAAATCTAACAAGTATAAAATTATAATAATAATATAATAAGAAAAGGATATAGTGCTAGAGTCTAGTACCTTTCATATATAGTTTAGTTAAACTAAAAAATAATAAAGATAAAAATTTAGATGTAATGAGTGTTAAATGAACTATTCAAAATCATGAATAATTAGTCAATTAAGATGAAATCTCACATACACCTTATATTCCATTAATCAAATAAAGTTACATATATATATGAGGTATGGTCTCAAGATAGGGAAGCTATCTTAGACGCACAATAAGTTGGTTGAGGGAATATCTCAACCTCACACCAAACTAGGAACTTAGTTTTAGATAACCTATGGAATAGGAACGGACTCTATACAATAGAGAGAATCACAACTGAAGACAAGTAGGAATTACACATTCCAACACACCCCCTCAATGACTAGTTGACTCAATATCCATCTACAAAATCTACATCTGGTCTTGTTTGGAAATTGCACTGGTTTTGTTTCGTAATTACACTTTGTATCTGGTTCATGCTATTGTAGATGTACATATAAAGGAACAACCATCTACCAAAATGCATGGGTTCCCAACCACTGCAACTGACAGTCTACTAGGAAGTCCTTCACATACATGGTTGATCGAACCTCTCGATGAACTCCCCTTAACTATAAAATTTCACCTCATGGAGTCTAAGACCAATACGGCCCACCCAAGTGTATCCATCGTGCATGACACACTCTTCCAGGGTGTTAAAACTCTCTGACAAAGGGAACATATAACAAAGGGTATGCATGCCTCTCTGGGTCTTACAGCACGTACAAAAAATAAATGACATGTAGATTTTCTCTAACTATAGATTGTGACTCATACACTACCATGGTCATGAGTCTATTCGACAAACTCACACAAGCTTGATTGTCCATTCTTCTCCAATTTCTGATACTTCTATCTTCAGTGTCATGTCTTCATTGTGTCAGATGGCTACTCATTTTTGTAGATAAATTTGTCTATTGTTAGAATGGTTGATTCCAACATAGACTCACAAATGTGACAATAGTTGGCCAAAATAAATGTCACAATAATACATCCAATTTTTAACCAAATTTACATTAATAACATGACCATTTTTAAGAACTTATTAAATGTGCTAATCACCTCAACATAGCAACATTGGAGATCTTATCTCATGATGCAGGAAAAACACCTTCTCTCCCCTAGCACAACACACAAGTAACGGTGGCAGTGCAGATAAGTAGGCAGGCAGCGCAAGACAACACTCCTCCTCACATGCCAGCAATGGTGGCAGTGCAGATAAGTAGGTAGGCAGCGCTCGACAGTGTTCCTCCTCACACACCAGCAACAGTGGCAGTGAAAATAAGTAGGCAGGCAGTGCAAAGTAGCACTCCTACTCACACACCAGTGACAGTGGTAGTGCAGATAAGTAGGCAGGCAGCGCACCTCCTAAGACGCCAAAAATAGTGGCAGTGTAGATAAGTAGGTAGACAATGCAAGGCAATGCTCCCCCTCACATTCCAATAGTAGTGGCAATGCAGATAAGTAGGAAAGTAGCGCAAAGCAATGCTCCTCCTCACACGCTAGCAATAGTGGCAGTGCAGATAAGTAGGTAGGTAGCGCAAGCCAATGCTCCTCCTCACACGCCAGCAACAGTGGCAGTGCAGATAAGTAGGTAGGCAGCGCAAGGCAGTGCTCCTCCTCACATGCTAGAAATAGTGGCAGTGCAGAGAAGTAGGCAGCTAGCACAAAGCAGCGCTCCTCCTCACACACCAACAATAGTGGCAATGAAGATAAGTAGCTTATCCATGCTCACCGCACTAGCACTCCTCCTCACACAACTATGTTGTTGTGTGAAATGTGTACTCCATATTGTATGTAATGGTTAGGATAATTCCCTTCTCTGACATGGCGGCATTGCCATCAAATTCTCCAGCTGGTTCGAGCACCATTGACTCCTTTTCTGGAAATATTTGTGAATCCAGCACTCTAACACCTGTGATGACAAAATATTGAAATCAAGATTTGAGGACTCGACCCTTATTAGTGGCCTCATCCACCCTCTCGCCAAAGAAAAACCGAGCCCTCAAAAATTTTAATTGATACAATACCAAATAAAACTCCACACAATTTGTAGCATCATTGCCAAATCACACTAGCAGTCTCCAACAGCTACAAAAACTGCAATAGGGAGACAATATCCAACTCACAGATCACTTCACAGAACAACAATGATTCTCTACTAATCCTTACCTCCTCAAATCCCTAGATTTCTTCTCCTCGGTCACTTCTCCTTCTCCTCAGCCGCTTCTCCTCATCCAAGCTCGGAATCAACTATTATTTACAATAGTCCAATACTGTATTTACAGCCGGTGGAAGCTCTACATAGTTCTCAATGCCTCATGTCTCGAGCCAGAAAATACATGCCAACGTTGAGAGGGGCACAACACACGGCTACAGAGATCTGTATTCTCTATGCATGCACCAGACCAACAATCCAATTGGCTCACAACTCGATCTTCATATATATCCACGCTCAATTTGAAAACACTTGGACGGAACCACCTCGATCCAATAATTGCTCCACAATGATCCATGGAGCATTCATGGATCAAGATATCGCAGAATCAAGATAATAATCTACGCAGTAACAAGTCTGCTCATGCATTGAACATTCCGTTGAACAGTTTTGTTGCCAAAAAAACATGATGGGCTTCCACCAACACATAATATCTTATGAGAAATTGAATAAACTAGCTTTTCTTACTTCAATACCATATTTTTCCAGTCTCTTCATCTCAACAGGAAGCTCCATAACTAAGTAAAACTTGCCGATTTCCTCTGCCACAAAAAAACTTGGTGACCACTCCAACAACAACATAAATAGAATTCCTCTTGAACACAACTCCATAGTCACACACAATAAAAAAATTATGGAGAAAATTCAGAACATTTAGGCTATTGCTAGCACTGTGTCAACCAATATCCACACATACAAGAATCTATCCATAAATGAAATTTGTTGGAAAATGCTCGTTTCTTCTTTCTCATGTTTACTGATATTTGAAATCACTTCAGCCTTGCATATGATCTCTTCACCCATGGGTAGAATGATAGACACCCTGTCTTCTTGTTCATACCTCTGGTGGTTACAACGACAATGCATATTAGCGCCCTCACCAACATATTCACTATCTATGTTGACATGAGCTCCCAAATTCCTGTATAATCTACAACGAATTCCATTGTCGTTGTTCAAAAACCAACAAGCCAAGGTGTTCCCCCTCTACATGAATGAAACTCATTTAGAATTTCGATGATGTGCCCTCTTGAACAGATGCAAATTCAATATCCATGGATCTCTTATGTCAGGCTTCCTCTTCAACTACGCAACTTCCAGTGCTCACTTCATCACACACGATGCTCGATAACCAGCATAACCGACTTTTAGAACCAAAGTAGAGAATAACAGAGCTTTGAGGGGGAATTCATATCTTGTAACTTTTCCCAAGTGTGAAGCTCTGAATTATAAAGTTTTGAAAATCTAAGCACAGGCCCAATCGCATCACAACCTCTTGCCATAATCATTCTCATCAATGTCCAAACCATGGCGTAATGTCATGCAAGTGTGGACCCTCAGTCCTGTGGTCACTCTACGATTGAGATCAGACTCATAATTCAATGCTGGAGCCTTGCATGATTGGCTCCACCTTGATCCGACAATGCCGCTCCTGAAGTATTTTCCCAATCTCCAGACTCCGAACACTATTTTTAGGGAAACCCCCCTCTGTTCTCTTTAGCTTAAGTTCCAGGGCTGGGCTCTGTTTCACATCTTACGATCGACGCACCAAAAGCATCTCTCGGCTCCAAACAACTCCCTCTACTCGACGTGGATTAAATCTCCGCTATTTACTTTTCGCATATTGAGGTTCGACCATGCCTCTTCATGATGCCTAATTTCACCGCAATCGGCCTTCTCACAACCTCTTAGCAGCAATTAATTGCCAAGGGATAGTCTCAGTGAATTTCCATTGGTTATTCTTGTCTTGTGACAGTCGGGAGCTTCACAACTTTTCCAATTGCGACTGTTTTACCTACATCCCAAAGTGAGAACCTTTCAAGTTGAGGAAAATGAGAGAACTTCTCAACACATATAGTGTCATTTAGTTGAATAATGATTCACAAAGAGATGGACGGGCATATGTGAAGACGACCTCCTACACTACCCCAACTGCCTTACGCAGCGAGCTCAAGCATGCAAGAAAATTTTGACAAACTCGACGTGCCTCTGTAAGCGCATCGATATCCGTCACGTGGTAGACAGTAAATTGTGGGATAAAATTCAAGCAATACATGTTCTACGTAAAACCGCAACAGATGGATCTTGCACACAGATATCCTGCAACTTCTATATTTCTTAAACAATTTTTCACGACAAATCTGAAGAAATCGGATCTCCTCTGTGCACTCGGGTATGCATCTCGGTTACAAAAGGATCAGCAGGGATGAGAGATTCATGTACTACCTCCTGTCAGTTGATCCGCCTCTGAGATCTGATCCGTGATGTAGATCCACGCTAGATCGTATCCTGCATGAATGCCTTACTCCAGCAGATCTATACTCCTATCGGCCCTCCTTACATAGGATCAATGATAAATCTACGCTTGTATTTTCTGGTCCTTCTTATGCAATAATTGAACTGAGCTCAACGCAACAAATCTCCAATGCTCTGCAGGCGATGCAACAAATAGGAACAGGCTAAATCTATGCTTGTATTTTCTGGTCCTCCTTATGTAAAAATTGAATTGATCACAACGAAACAAATCTCCAATGCTCTGCAGGTGACGCAGCAAATAGGAACAGGCCAGAACAACGCAGAAAATCCTAGCTCCAACACTTCACAACTGCTCCAGTCTTAAAAAAAAATTTCCTTTTCATTGCCTTTTCGTCCTTGGATCTTATCTGCCCTAACAACTTCATTACCTCAGAAACACAACAGTCACTATGCCTTCTTCCAACATGCGATGGTGGTGCTGGCACAGATTTCTGCCAAGGCTCTTCTACCACGGCACTCCAATATGTCAACTGCTTCCACGGGGTAAACACAGGTCAACTGGCCTCCTGCCACGATCTCTATCATGGCCTTCTACAGCTCGGCCTTCATGCAATTCGACAGAGTTACGAGTGCTATTTTCGCTGGCTCCACAAACATTTCAGTGGCTCCACACTTCTCTCACATTCCCCTGAAAAAATGGACACCTAAAAAAATAAAAATAAAAAAATAATACCGATATACTCTTATTTTTCTCAGCCCAAGAAGGGCCGAGGTCTAGGCCCATATGGGCTTTGATACCAAGATTAAATCTCAGATGCACCTTATATTCTATTAATAAAATAAAGTTATATATATAGATGAAGTATAGTCTAAAGATAGGGAAGCTATCTTGGATGCACGATAAGTTGGTTGAGGGAATATCTTAACCTCACACTAAACTAGGAACTTAGTTTTAGCTAACCTATGGAATAGGAACAAACTCTATACATAGAGAGAATCACAACTGAAGACAGGTAAAAATTACACATTCCAACAAATTAAATGGAAATGGTCATAAGATGAATGACTTACTAAATGTAGTTGAATCCCAAAAATGATATTTCATAAATATTTCATCACAAAAATAAAACAACTAATAAATCACCAAAAGTTAAGAAATATGATTAACTAATATCGTTTCTATTAATATATATACACTTTAATAATATATATGTTTATTTTATATATATATATGGAAAAAAATAATTCAAAAAATTAAATAAAAAGAAAATTGCACATCTAATAATAATAATTATATTATATTTATAACCATAATTATAATTATTATAATTATATTACAATAATATCATAATATGTAATATGATATTATTATTGATATTATTAATAATATAATAAATTTTAAAAACTAATATTAAATCATAGAATTATCATTATAAAGTTGCCTAATCGTCTTGTTTCAAAATAATTGTAAAACAATTGGTTCAATGTTCAGTTCTTTCTAGATTTATTTAACAAATAAAAAAATAACTTTTAGAAAAGTTTTAATTAATATAAAACTCACCTTAGTCAAAGGCTCTCTTCATATTTTTTTTCTTTAAAAGGAAGATTGATTTCCAAGATTGATTGCAATCTATAAATCAATCTGGAATAAAGGTAATTAATCATAAAACATGGACAATAACATCAAAATTTTCGGTCAAGGAAAGCCCTGTTTATGCAGTAAATTTGACGATATTACGATTATTCATTTTATAGTTATTGTTTTCTCACCGGTTTTGGAATATGAGCAACACCACCGATTTTGACTGAAGCATCGCGATTTTAGACCTCATATCGTATATCGGCTCAGATGTGGTTTCCGTGTGTACCTGAGGGACCTCATTTATGTTGTGCATCTCATCAATCATGTATCTCATTTAAATTAGAGTTAACATTTACTATGCCAAATTTCGCTGCAAAACGGATTAAACTTTAAAGATTGGTTTGGAAGAGATTGAAAATCTTTTTCTCTCTTCGCCAAGAAATTCAGAGTCCTCTGAACGAGATTCAACTTAGTGTTCCCAAGCTTTTGTCTACTAAATTTTCGTTTTCCATAAACCTCATATTTGCATTAAAGACATTTTTGAAGGATTTGGACATAATCGTCGCCGTCAAACACTGCGCTGGTGAAGATGACTTAAATCGAATGGCCCATTAAAGTAAAGTAGTCGTAGCCATTTTTTTTTGTAAGATTGATATTCATAAAACAGATGCCCGTGTGGAAAATTAAAAATATCATTAATTTTGTTTTGAATGGTTATTATCATTATAAAAAAATTAATATATTAGTTATATATTATATTTAAATATGTATTTATGTTTTCAGGTATAATTTTTTTTGTTTTGAATTTTTGATGATGATGGTTAACATCCACTCAAATCAATCTTTGGTCTATCGGACCTAAAGAAAAGAGTTATTTAATTTGGTTTAAGATTTTAAAAGCTTGGAGAGAAGTCTCCCGAGCTTACTATAATTTTGACATCTTAAAAGGTTAGGAAGGTCAATATTGCAACAAAGATTATGAAATTGAACTCTAATGTGGTTGTACGCGGGGCACTCTAAGAGGAAGTGATTTTCATCCTCGATGTTCATATTCTCACAGAGATGGCATATCATTTCCATCCATGGTGTTTTAGGAACTGTCTAATGACCTCTCCTTATAATATCTTAATTTTCATTTAGCTGCTAAATCTTTCTCACACCACTTTTTTTCTTTGAACTTAGAAGTAACAATTTTTTTAATGTTATTAATGTTTTTCAATGCAAGATTCTCGTCAATTTCCCAATGGTTTAACAAGGCCCTGGTGTCTTTATACCAACCTATTCGAAGCCTTAGGTGGTTTTGGCTAGAATTTAAAGCTAGCTTAGGAAGTCTATGGTATCCTATGTTATTGAGATTGTGCTTGTACAACAGAAGCCTAGTCATAGGTAGGCTCTCGATAGGGAAAATACCCACTTCTATAAGGAGAATAGGATAGGATGTATTTCTTTTAATTTTAAGGTTATACATTATAAAACGCTTCTGGATTTGCTCAATATTTCTCCAGGATTCTCTAGAGATGCTGCAACCTCAAACCTCACATCCATATAAAAAAATTAATATATTAGTTATATATTGTATTTAAATATGCATTTACGTTTTCAAGTATAATTTTTTAAAACTTGTAAATACATTTAGTTATAGTATTTTTATAAATAATAAGTAATTAAAAAAAAAATTTATATTTTTTTTGTGTAACATATCATTGAGTTACAAATTATATACACAATTTACCTACAAGTAATTATCCAAATTGCTAATACTAATTCATCATTAACCATTATATATAATATCCATCATTACATAGACTAACTTTAGTAGAGGAATAGTAAGTTATATAACCAGTAATAACTACTATTGTTACATATTGACATAAACATTATGATGCAATGTTGCATCATTTTCATGATTCCTTTAACTATATTAATTAATCATGCATTTAATATTATAAAATTCACATCATGAAATGAATCAATATCATCAGATTCACACAATAATCAGTCACATCATTGAACACAGATATACCCTAGAAACCCTGTAGGGTGAGAACAAGAAAACGTTTAATTTTATTACTAAACACTTATGAGGGTGTTCACCCCTCACTCAATGTCTTATAAGGGAGTCCATCCCTTGACTATTGTAATAAAATATTACAAATAAATAACATTTAAATACAACATATCTAGCTAAAAGCTATTACAATCATCATGAAATTGTTTACCCACAAATCCTCACTCTTTATATCTTTGTGATCTGGTTCTTCCATTAGTGGACTATCCAACAACTCACACTCATCTATATGGTTTGTAAATCCTTTACCTGTCACGATTTTAAACACAATCTATCATTTTCACAAGTCACCATCGATTCATGTTATTGTTGTCGTCAAGATGATTTTATATCATGATTAGATCAACCAATAATAGGTCTTTAAAATGGATCCTTTAACATATATTCATGTGCATACATGAGATGTAAATATAATATCGCATCATGCTTTTTCTAACAACATTACTCATACATTAAGTGTAATAAAATAGTTATCAAGCATGTCAAAATAAGTACAACATTACTATGACCCTTCTCACACACATAGACATTTGTACAAGACAAATCACTACAACTCACCAGAAATTCCTTTAAACGAAACTAACACATTGTGCATTCAAGTTAGATAAAAACTATCAAAATAAATAGCCCTTCATCTGTTACTTTTGGTGCATGCAAATAAGTAAAGAAAATTAGCATAATGAAATTTATTCGTATTCATGTGAATGCACATACATTAAAAAAATATCTTTTCTGATGTAGTATTAACACAACATGTTGTTTTTTCCTACATGAAAATGTACATTTTTTCAAAATGAACGCTAACATAGATATTTCATAGATATACATATTATTTCAAAATAAACTAACATAATAGTTATGATAGCTTAAAACTAATCACATATATTTTTTCTCAAGAAATATAGCTCTATAGTTCTCATATCCATGGAAAGTAAATATCTCTATAACACCATGACTATTCTTTGTACATGCAAAAGATTTTCATAATAGCTCTTATTAAATGTATGCAACTCATATTTCCTTCTTTATAATTATACCGTCACTGGCTATTATTTTCATGTAAACAAATACATACTTCTTCTTCAAAATAAATTCAATATAACCTCGTTTCTCTATCTTCCTACATGCAAGTTTCGCAGGCTTCCCTTTCGAGAGATTACCCTAGATAACCATATTTTATGAATAGAAACCTCACAACAATAACAATATTAACATAACCTTTTATGCACATAAATAAAGAAATTAATACAATTCCATGTTTTCAAGATATTATTCTTATCAATAAAATTGACATGATAAATTTCTTAATATACACTCAAAAACATATTTTCTATATCAGAATGAGTACACGTGTGTGCATGCAACCTATGATTTTTTTTCTAACACGATCACCCTTCAATGCACATAACATTTTTGAGAAACACCCATGTGTTCTTGTTCTTGTTAGAACTATATTCCTATGCATAATTTAAGGATAAAAATATCTATTTTTCATTAATTCATGCACAAAAATCCTATGCAATATTTATGCACTCAATTCCATGCAATCTTCAAATAATAACATGGGTAATATATGCATACATGGTTAATACATATATATATATTCTAAGAGAGATATATGATTTTTGTATGAAAACACATGCTTGTTTTTTTCACAATTACACTGACACAAAAGAAATTTTCTAGGTGCATATAAACATGTTTTCACTTGTAATAAATTATTCTTAATTTCTACTATTTTATGCACAAGTTTCAAATGCAAATTATTTTTAAGGAGCATGATTACTAGCTCTCTAGTCAACTCTCATAAGTGAAAAATAAATGGTAACTATTCCCTTCAAAACTAAAATTGAAAGTAGCCTCCTTGTAACCTCCCTCAGCTTCATCACAACCTTTGTAATAAATCTCCAATACAAAATTTTTAATATGCTAAAGCGAAAATACAATAGAAGACCCTTTTAATGTGGGTATCAATGTTTAAATTATTCCAATTCTCCCATGTCATGAGCCCTTTTTCATACAGAACCATGGGATCAATGTACTGAAAGAGAGGACCCTATTCTTGAATGAAATTCTACCATACTTGTCTCGAATTCCATACTTGGACTTCTAAAAGTACTTATAGAGCACCAACACTTTAATCATTGCACCACTTGTACACTATATTTTGTCTTAGTTCCTCCTAACGACATCCACACATTACTTATAAAATTACTGAGTGAGCAGCCATCTCTCCAATCTTTGAAATGATCAATAATTGAATCAAGTGTAAATTGTCATAGTCTTTGCTAGAGATATTCATAAGATCAATAACACAATAGAGTAAGTACACTTCCAGTAATTCCTTATCGAGAAATAGACTCATTTCATTTCCAGATGTACATAAAATTTTTGCATAATAATATATACAATTAATTTTTAACACAATACATAACTGATTAGTTAATTTTTTGTATTATGAGAGGAAGAATAGGCTAAACAATGGTCCTCCCAAAAATTAGGAACTAGTTTCCATAACCAGATTGAACCATTTTCACATCTAGACAATTCCATGACAGAGACAATACTAGGTCAATTATGGAATTCCACTAGCCACCCAACTTGATAATTCCACTAACCACAAAGGGTCCAATATAACACTATTACCGATGAAATAGGTAACTGCACTAGTACCTACTTTTTGACGTAACAAGAAAAACACCCGATTTTAAAAAGTGGTGACGCAGAATCATTTTCTTTTAGCATGTTTTTGGCACCTTAATTTTTTTTATTTTTATTTTTATAATTATTTTTATCTTTTTTTATTTTTTCTGTGATTCTTTTTATGTCGATTTTGAATAGTGGTGGCATATCATCACCAACATTTTTTTAGAGTATTGATCTTGACACTATACATTTTCTAATTTCTTCTTCTGTGAGATGTTTATTTTTAAGTGCATTTATGTACTTGTGTTTTAAAAAGAAAAAATATATATATATATTTTTTTAAATAAAAATTTGTAATGATATCTTCACTTTTTAACGTAGATAAAAAATGAAAAAATGGTCAATATTATCAAGTTTATATTTCTACAAGTTTATGTATTGCTAATTAAATTTTCAAAACACATCAAATAATTGTCACTAAAAAACCAATATTTTGAATGATATGACAAAAAAATACAAATTTTCAATATAGATAGAATGCAAAAAATACACTTTTAGGAAATTTTTGTTAAAAAAAACAAGTTAAATAAACTAACTTTTTGGGAAAATCTTAACAAAAAAACTTTAAAAAATAGCATTTTTATTGAATTTTATTTCAAAAAATAATAGTGATGACATGTTTTTCGCAAAAAAATAAGGATTATTCTAATAAAATATCAAGGTCTAAACATTACAAGTAAAACTCATTAATAGATCTCAAAAATGAGTTTTTTTTGCAAGCATAACTTAAAGATTATCAACAATATCAACTAATACATGTTCAACATCATCTAGAACATCATTGATGGCTTCTTCCACAACATTTCCTCCTTCATTTTGGTCATTGTCATCTTCTAATGGATCTTTCATGTCTGCAAATCTTCCAAAGTGTCCCTTTCCAATCATTCCATATAATGTTGGTTGAGGTTCCTTTGCATTTTTTTCTACACATGATTCATTAAAATCCGCTTTCCTCAAACCAACTTCTTGCTTCGCATCTGGAAGGAATTCAAGAGCGTTAATTTTTTGTTGAATGAATTTGCATTGCACTCGGTCTTTCTCAATGGTAATGCAATTTTTTCCTTTCAGTAGGAAACATGTTAGTGTTGTACCTAATAATCAAGCATGAAAGAAATAAGTAAGAAAATTAGTATAAAGACATAAAAAGTAAAAAATAAAATATTTAATTTTAAATTTGTATAATAAAACTTACCTGAACCTGATGCAGGAACATTAAAACTAAAATTTCATTATTCAATTATGTAATTAGGGTGGTGATGATTTTTAATTATTTTATTAGTTAATTTGCACATTTTTAATAAATTAGGAGAGAAAATATAAATGTGAGGATTATTGTAAATATTCCTTAAATAATTAAAGGATATGAGTGGAGTTGAATTAGGTAAATAAACTCTGGATGAGGAATTCCATTAACGAGACTTAATTGAGTCCAAAAAAAGATAAATCTAATTTAGATTTTAATTTGAGATTTGTGTGGAGGAAATTATGGAATGGAATAAATTATATTTATGTATACATTTGTAGCTTGTGAGGGTGAGAAAGGACAAGCGAGGAAGTGGGGAATATAGAGAGTAAGGGAAATGATTTGAAGGGCCGAGAGCTAAGATGGCACCCATTTTAATATTTGGCAAAAGAGTTTTTATGTTTTTATACAAGTATTTTATTTGTATGGCTCTCTTTCGTTTATATGTATTGTTTGAACTGAATATGTTGTGGTTTTAACAAAGAATTTTAATTTGACAGAAGTACATGAGGTTTTTATATGCTAGGATCTAATTTAACCCATTATCCTAGCATCATTTGGTATTAGAGCCCAAGCTCGTGCTGGGATTTTGAGAGATAGTAAAATATTGTGATTCAAATATGCTTGTTGTGGCATGGATTGATTTGTTGAGGATTCAAAAATATCATATTGCTAGGGCACTATTTTTCAATTGTATTTATCTAATAGATATTGTGCCATGAAAAAATTGTTGTTAATGGTGGTGTGTAGGCACAAGGATACATAGCATTTTCCTGAACTAGTGGATGGGACTCACACCAGATAGCTCAATCGTGAGGAAGTGCATAACTTGAGGAAGAATCTCGCCCTGGTTCTGATCATTGTTATGTGGAAGAACAGTTGGAGAGATGTTTGATGTTGGAGGACATTGTTTGAATTACATGTACCACAGAGTAGACCAAAAGTGTGTTACTTAGTGTTTTGCAAGATATTTGTTGCATCGCTGCCACATCACTAGGTTACGCTAAAATTTGTTATAGATTAATTTTCTTCATTCCCTGGTTATGCTCCTCTAATCAATGTTTCCATTTCAGTCTGGTTTTGGGTTGGATTTCCTGCCAGATGTGAGAATCATGATAAAAAATCCTTTGTAAATAAGTATGTTATGATAAAAATTATTTTGTATTTTGTGTGTCTGTCGCTTTACTTGAGAAAGCCACAACAATTTCTATGGGAAGAAATCACAATAGAGAATGTAGTGGCTACAACCATTTCAAAATTTTCACTCATAACAAAGCAGAGGATGCAGTGGCCATGTGGACTAAGATATTGGTGTTGCGTATATTCTCTGTATGACTTGCCTCTTGAAAATGAAATTGGGATGTTAAATTTGTGATACGCCCATTTTAAATGACAGTGTATAGAGATAGGACAAATAATATTCCTCTGATTACACTCTCTTTCATTACAGACCATGAATGGTGTTGTGGTGATTTTGCATAGGTCAGAAGGTTTTAAGGATTATAGATGCAATAAAAATCAGTGATTGGGCCCCTTGCAGTCCTTTTCTGTGGAAGAATATGAGGGTATTTTTGATTGCAGTGCTAGTATTCGTATGAACCGTGGGTTAAAATATTAAAGCTTGAGTTAGTTGACTTTTTTTTTATTTGGACTGATATAAGAGAAAACACAAAATTATAGGGCATGAGAGGACAATATGTAGAAGAATAATAAAGGTGGAACACAACATCAATATCACAAGTAACATGTTTAATGATCGTGAGCAGCTTGCATCCATATGGTGAACAACGTCCAATAACACAGGCCCTGTGGTATGCTCTAACTGGAGTGCAATTTAAAAACTCGTGGAGTTTGCATAAGCTACGTAAGCCTTTAATGTAGACATTGTAATGGAATGGTAATTCTGTTGATAATTAGCGTAGTCACAAAAGTTTCTCTATGTTTTATAATTGGTTGGAAATCAGAGTGGTACATTAAGAGGTATGGGAAGTGTGACTACCAAGCATATGTAGAGAGCTAAGTTATGGAACCATAATTTGATGGCCAAAGAGAATGGTGGACGCGTTTTCAAAAAAACAAACAAATGGCTTTTGTGCAGGCTAAAAGAGGTAAGCAGTAATAAAAGAGTGATATGTTATAAATGAAAAGGAGCTTCCGTATACAAGATTTTACCTCAAATTAAGTGTTAACCAAAGTCTATTTCATAAAGTGGAGTTTATTTATGGTTTTTACCATAGTTTGTAATAAGAGTCTGCTCAAGGTTTATGAAAGATATAAATTTTGTTTAAGGAGTAAATATATTTGATAAAATATACATTGAAATGGAAAAAGCGAAGAAATTGAAATTAAACCCGAGATATTGAGGTGAACTTGGCTTAAGCTAAAAAGTTATATTTTTTTTACTTTGAAGGTTTCTAACATTGTTTGTTGGGAAATATTTATGTATTGCTGGGAAGAGATTTATTTGTTGGGGAGAGAACGGACCTTGTGCATTCAAAGTAAGTCTGTATAGAATTGAATGTATTCCTAAAAGTATACGCGAGAGAAGGGTTGGATCATTTCAACCACGAGAAGATTCAAGGTAAGTACTCATTGAATAAATCAATATTCATTGATTAGAGTTGTTTTAAAATCTGGATGATTAAATTTCCTTGCCATACTGGATAAGATGATATTTTGTAAATGTTATGAAAGAGTGAAAATGTTGTAAATGAAGAGGTATAAATAAATGGAAAATGAATGAAAAAATGTACTAATCCTGGGTGATATAAAGATAAACATGCATTTGTATGTAAGAGGGGTTATTATGCATAGTGTGGATTCTTTGCAGTTTTGTTTAAACCATTTTGGACCAAATCTTGTAGTTGGAAAAGGGAGAATTCTTTTGATTTGTGTTTTAAGATTGCAAACACAATTGCTTGATGTTGTAGAATCTTTGTGGCAGTTTATAAGGAGTTGATATTTAGGATGGACACAATGTACGAGATGTACATCATTCATCAAAGAGGTTAAAATATGAATAGATTATTCTCTGTACACAAATGAAGATATCTAAATTGATGTTGTATGATGCATAAAAGTGCAGGGAAAATGCTTGCATTATGATGATGAACTTATGGGTGTGCGAGTATTCACAGTGACAAAAGAATGGAAACCTAAGAATTGAGATTGCGAAGAGAAGGCTTGTTAATAACCTTGAAGGGAGCATAAGGTATGATAATTCAGAAAGGTATATTTGGCTGTTTAAAAGTGAATGGTTTATTTATTTTCACCATAAATAAATCTTGGAAAAAATGGATTGCATTTCAACTAAAGACATCAGTATCATGTTAAATGATAATGAAAAACTGATGATGTTTCATATGTATGAAAGAGAGTGAAGATTTTACATCCTAAAATGTATTAGGGGTGTATGTTTGTTGGAGGATTGTATAACTTGAATTACGTCGAAATATTCGCTATCATTGGGTCAAGCCTTGAAGTAAAAACATATGTTAGATTCAAAATAATGTTTGGATAGTTTGAGTTAAGATTGGGTATTTTTCATCCAAGATGAAGAGTTGGTATAAAGTCTAAAGTCAAAGAGTCATAAGGTGAGTCAAAGGTCTTAATGTAATTGGGTGCATGATCGGCGGAGCCCGAAACCCAAAGAATTTGGTCATTGTAACACATGAGTTACTAAAGTGTTGTTTACAGCAAAGTAAAGCAAGCGAGTTGCTAGATATGATTCCAAGACAGAGAACCAGAAAAGGTCAAGGGCAGGAGGAAAGCTTGAATTGTTGAATGGAAAGTGTGAGGACTTGCTGAAAAGAGGATTGAATGAAACCCACACATGAAAAAATGAAGTTCACAAAGGAGGAGAAGATGATTATTGATAGTCATTTTAGAAGACTAGATGAAGACCATAGCAGAAGGAAGAAGAAGGAAAATTCCAAGGTAAGTGGAATATGTGAATAGTTGACAGATGAAGAGTATGAGTGGGAGAAGGCAGAGATAATAGTTCACCTTGAATTGTTAATGGAGTTGTTGCAGGAAAATGTGAAGGACCAGACACATGGTTGGACCATGAGTAAGAAAGTAAAGTGGAAAAGACTACATGCAAGGAGGGAATATCGGGTAAAAATACAGTTGGAAGAAGAGCTGAGGAAGCTCGAGAAGATGTTGAGGTGTGAAGACCTCAGAGAGGCTTAGTTGAAAATGAATTTTTCCATTTGTGGCAAAAAACAGGGTGAAATTTTGGGCGAAGAAATCAATAGGGAGGGTCTCATGAGCTATTGGGATAGTTAAGAAGAATTTGAAGATGTGTTGGTGAGGGAAGAAGATGAGGCTATGAAGCCTTGTATTTTTAAATCTCACAGTTTATGTATGTTTTCAGGATGTGCGAAAGATGGTGAACAGTCTGGTGAAACTGTCACAGAGGAGAATGAAAATCTTGAGATGGAGTCTAATGGAGAATGCCTTACAGAGGAGGAAGGTATTGATTTGTTACAGCAGGAAGAAATCATAAATGAATTCTTCTTTGGTGTAAGAAAGCCAGTTGAAACTGTTATGGAGGAGAAGTATAATCGAAACGCCGAAGAGATGTTCCAAGGAGGTAAACAAATGTATTTTTTTAGTGAATTTGGTGACAGAATTTTACAATGTAATGATGCTGAAATCAGGACAAATTAGGATGATTTCCGGAAGAAGAATGAAGCTGGGAATGAATGTTGTGATGAAATGCTGGAAATATTTCAGATGGAAATCACATTCTTGGAACGATGGCTTAAGAAACCTGAGGGAGAAGTGAAGATTGCAAAACCTAATCGAGAAGAAATTGTAGTTACTATGTGGGATAGGGATGAAATGTTTTTAAAATTTATAGAGTTGAATGAATGTTGTAACTTTTCAGATAATAATGTAGCTGTAGGTATAGAAAATTACATTAACATATATGATGTCAAAATCAGAGAAATTGAGTAGAAATTATTTGGCGTTGAGATGGAACATCAGAAGCAGCAAGGAAATTATGTCCATAAAGACATAAAGGGGAGAAAAATATTGATCCACCAGGATAAAGAGAAAAGCAGCCAGTAGTTCAAAATAGCGTATACTGAAGTCCAGAAATTCAATGATGGAAGATTGTTGCTTGAAGCATCAAAAGAGACCGAAAGGTCTTATCTTTTTAAAACTAACAGTTTGTTGGTAAATGCAGGTACAGTACTGGACAAGAAAGTTGTTGCTATTAAAGAAATCAAATACTATGGGTGTAATCAATAAGGAGTTCTTGATTATCTTTCATTGCAGAAATTTGAGTGTTCAACTCAGTTGGAGATGAAAAAATTCGACAAAGAGGAATTACTCTGAGGAATTGGAGAAATAAAGTGTTTGAGAAGCCGATGGAATCTGATCGATAGAGTGAGTGATGAATTGCCAAATCAAGTTGATATTTTGAAGGACTAGTGGCAGAACAAAGTTTGGAATCTTGGAGGGAGCAAGTCATCATGAATTGTGGTTGTCGCATTGTTACAAAAAAGCGACAAACCTCGTAGACAAGAGTCTATGGAAACTTATCTACATGGGGAGTCTGATGTAGGAACATCAAAAATAAATTTTCATTATTCAATTATGTAATTAGGGGGGTGATGATTTTTAATTATTTTATTAATTAATTTTCTCATTTTTAATAAATTAAGAGAGGAAATATAAATGTGAGCATTATTGTAAATATTCCTTTAAGAATTAAAGGATATGAGTGGAGTTGAATTAGGTATATAAACAGGGATGAGGAATTCCATAAAAGAGACTTAGTTGAGTCCAAAAAAAGATAAATCTTATTTAGATTTTAAGTTGAGATTTGTGTGGAGGAAATTCTGGAATGGAATAAATTATATTTATGTATAACTATGTAGCTTTTGAGGGTGAGAAAGGACAAGCGAGGAAGTGAAGAAGTGAGGATTACAGAGAGTAAGGGAAATGGTTTGAAGGGCTGGGAGCCAAGAGGCCACCCATTGTAATATTTTTCCAAAGAGTTTTTATGTTTTTATATCAGTATTTTATTTGTATGGATCTCTTTCCTTCATATGTATTATTTGAACTGAATGTGTTGTGGTTTTAAAAAATAATTTTAATTTGATGGAATTACATGAGGCTTTTATATGCTAAGATCTGATTTAACCCAGTATCCTCGCATCAGAACCTGAGAATAAATCCAAAACTCAATCTCTCTCATTTGAACATAGATCTATAATATAGTTAATCAATGCTTGCGGTTTTTGATAAATGTTAACTATATCTCCTTTTGCATCTTTATCCTCATATGTTAGTTTTCTTACAACTGCATCATGAACCAATACTTGGCTATGCCTCTTCCCATCTACTCGATTCATAAGAATACGCTTATAGCTATCATCTCTTGTCCAAAATTCAACATTAAAAATTTATATTATAACAATATTAAAATTATATATTTAAAAAGAAAATTAAAACTTTATTATAAAACATTATATATATTTTAAAATTTTTAAAATATTTATATTAAAAATTTTAAAACAAAACTTTAATATTTTATATTAAAAGAAATATATATATATATATATATATATATATATATATATATCTGTGTGTGTGTGTGTGTGTGATTACATATTTAAATTAAAATAAAAGTAAAAATAATTATTTCGTGACCGCCCAGGGTCGGAGGTTGGTCGAGCGACATTGTCGATGGCTTCATAGCTTACCTCTAGCCCCTATTTGGGTAGAGAAAGATTCTTGAAATCGCCCTCCACCCAGTCGGGGGTCAGAGGTAGGATGGGCAGCCCTCGACGGCACCACCTAGCCGGCCTCTGCCCTGGGCTGGGCGAAGGGCGATTCTAGAAATCTCCCTCCACCCAACGGGGGACTAGAGGCCAGCCGGGTGATGCCTTCGAGGGTTGCTTAGCCTCCCTCCAGCCCCCAGCTAGGTGGAGGGTGATTCCTCCCAGCCGGGGATTGGAGGTCGGCCGAGCGACGCCATCGAGGGATGCCCAACCTCCCTCTGGCCCCCGGCTAAGCGGAGGGTAGTTATGAGAATAAGCCTCCTCCTAGTCGGGGGCCGGAGGCCGGCCGGGCGGCACCATAGAGGGCTGCCCATCCTCCTCCAGCCCCCGTCTAGGTGGAGGTAGGCTAAGCGATGCCGTCGAGGGCTACCCAGCCTGGCTTCAGCCCTCAGCTAGGTAGAGGATGATTTTGAGAATTTCCCTCCGCCCAATTGGGGGCTGGAGGCCGGTCGGGCAGCCCTCGGAATCGCCCTCCGCCCTACCGGGGGTCGGAGTCTCCTAGCTAGGTGGAGGGAGATTCCGAGAATTTCCCTTCGGCCTCTGGCTGGGCGTAGGGCGATTCTCGGAATCACCCTACACGCAGCCAGGGTCCAAAGACAGGTTGGGCAGCCCTCAATGCCACCACTTGACCGGACTATGACCCCTAGCTGGGTGGAGGGTGATTCTGAGAATCGCCCTCCGCTGAGCCATGCGACTGAGGCAGGCTGGGCAACCCTCGATAGCACCGCCCGGCCTACCTCCGTCCCCTTGCTGTGGGGAGGGCAATTCTTGGAATCTCCCTCCGCCTAACCTGGGGCCGAAGGTAGGCTAGCGGCACCATCCAAGGCTGCCTAGCCTACCTCCGACCCCTGGCAGGTATCAAATTATTTTATTTTTTATTTTTTATTTTTCAAACACAAACTATATAAATTTTTTTTTTTTTAAATTTTGTTTTAAACAGAAACTATTATAATACATTTTTTTTTTATTTTTTAATATTAAAAAAAAAGAACTATTCAATTAAAAACAAATTAAAAAATATGTTTTAAAAAATAAACAAACAAATACTATATATATATATATATATATATTAATTTTTTTTTTTTTTTAAATTGAAACAATCATTATTGAACAACAAAAAAAAAGAGTAAAAAATAAATAAAAAATTAAAATATGTTTTAAAATATAAACAAACATATATAAGAAGATTTTTATTTTTAATTTTTATTTTCTTAAAACTAAAACAATTATAATTTAAAATTTAGAAAAACAATAAAAAAATTTGAAACATAACTTTTAAAATATAAACAAACAAATATATGAAAATGTTAATTTTAATTTTAATTTTTTTAAAACTAAAACAATTATAATAAAAATAACAATTTAACTAATGAAACCACCAATATATTTATAAAAGAAAAAAAAGAAAAAAAAACCAAATAGGTTTAATATAAACTAAAACTATCTATTCTCCTTTAAATAAAAAAAGTAAAATATCTAATCATATTTCTAAAAATAAATTTTGATGTTTTAAAATTCTAAATTTTTCTCCTAAAACCCCCAAAAGAAAAATCCTAAATTTTTTTCCTAAAACCCTAACAATTTGTGTTTTTTTTCCATTTTCTTCACTAAAAAATATAAAAACAATTATGGTTTTTGAACCTAAAAACTTTTAAAAAATAGTTTTTGAACACAAAAAACATAGAAAAACATATTTTTCCCAAAATCCTCTTTAAATGGACATAATAGAAGGAGAAAGAGATAAATGTCAAGTGGCAGAAAGAGGTATGCTTTCTAAACATTGTCTTTTAAAATTGGATACATATCAACTTTGAAAATATATTTATTCATATGTTTCTTTTATTTTATGTATAGATTCGTTGTCAAAGAACTTCAAGAGCATCACAATCAACAAACAAGTGAAAAACAAAAGTTGTATAAACATCGAAAGAAGTGTTATGATCATCCAAATAAATATCTAGGTTTGATAATTGATGGTATGGACCAAAAGAAAACACTTCTTCCACATTTTCTCCACACACCAAAAAAATTATAGGAGGAAATTTTCATTCAGTTTCACTTGGTTGGTTGTATGGTATTTAATGAGAAGATGTTTCGAAGAGTTTTCTTCGCAACTCCAAATATTCACAATGATGCAAATCTGACCATAACTATAATCCATGATGTGGTTACTGATTGGTTGGTATTCTTCCTGAAGTTTTGTATTTACAATTAGACAACACAAGTCGTGAAAACAAAAATCAAGTTCTTTTTGTGTATCTAAACTTGCTCATTGAATTGGGAATTTTTAAAAAGGTAAAGGTTCGTTTCCTTCTTACTGGGCATACTCATGATCATATTGATCAAATGTTTAGTGATTTTTCAATAACATTGAGGAGGAAAGGTGTTGGGAGCCTGCCATCATTAATTTAATGTATTAAGAAATTGTACATTCTAGAGCTTGTTTTTCATGTGTTGGAAGAAACTATTGATGTGCGAAGGTTTTATTTTGGGATCGCATGGTGAGGAGAAATGCATTGAACAACTTAACGACATTAGCATCCAACATCAATTTCGTATCAAAAAAATTAATGGGATAGGACTTATATGGGGAAAGAAGTATTCAACTGTTGCAGAATGGGGGCCATCATCAGGTTTAGCATTTTCAAAGTTCATTCCAAAGTGTCCAATATTTTCATCAAAGATATTGTTATTACAATCAGTTATTGAAATCCATAATTCACGAAGGCATACGAGAGACTTAAATTATTTTGAATGTCTGTGTGAAATTAAAAGATGTATTAGAGATATATATGAGTACTTCGATGTTGTTGATTCAGTTTGGTGGGAGTATTTTTTCAGTAATCAAAGTGATATGATTTCAAGATCAATAAATGTGAATATGCTTTTGAAGACTCCTTTTTTTGGCCACAAAATATGCCAAATGAACATCAGGAAATACACATTGTTGAACAACAATAGTCTCAAGCTATTATTAATTCTCCACATGTAGAGTAAAGAGAAATCTATATTGGTTCTAGAAGATCACGTGCACAACATGAAGCCATGGAAGACCTTTACAGTGGTTCTGTGCATGATATTAAGGAGGGTTGCATGATAGAAGTGTTAGCAGATGAAGATCCACTTGGCTATCCATTCTGGATTGTGAAGGTTATAAAGGTCACAATGAAAATGAAGATATTATAGCTGTTGATGTACATTGGTATGCCACAATTACACACCCTTTCAATGGTGTGTACAAGCCAGATATGGTAGTTGAAAAAAAAATTGGTAGAAAGAGAAAAATAAATGGCACAAATATAAAACGTCGCCGCACATATGTCTTAAAATTGGAGGATGTTGACATACCTTTGTATGACCTCAATTTGACAAAGAGAGGAACTCTTCAGTTGAATACTATTAATATTTTGAAGAAATTTATACCAGAACAATTACTGTTGAGATGGGACTCTACGGAAAGTAGTCGTAGATCTACAAGAAATTTGAACTCTGAAATGGTGTGCATGCATGTTGACTCAGATGGAGCACTAGTTGATGAAAGAGAAGAATATAGATCATCCTCATCTGCATTGAGTCATTCATATGAAGATGTAGGTTCTGATGGTGTGCCAGAACCTGTGGTTGATTTTGAGTAATTCTCTAAGACACTTTTATGTAATTGATGTTTACATGGTAACTTGAAATCATAATTTTGACTTCCATTTGATTTTGCATGAAATTGTGAGGCATTTCTATGTTTTCTGGATTATATCTTTTAGTTATGAAGAATTCATCTCTTTAGAATATCCACAGCGCAACAATGAATTATAAAAATAATTATTGTTATATTCAATGTACCAATGTTGATATTTTGATTAAAAGTAAAAGGAAAATAGAAATAAATTTTGAATTTTTATATTATGCAGTGATATTACCATGATATTATACATTGTAACCATTTGGTATAAGATACTTTTAAAATTTTTAAAAATTATATGCCTCATTGAGAGGGTCCACTTTTTTTTGATGCTTGAATTTTAGGTTTTGGTTTCAATTATATTTAAATTTTTCTTATGGTAAGATTTGAAAATAGATATATTTTTATCCTTTAAAAATAAAATTACTGTTGGAATAATAAATTTTTCATTTAGTTGTTCATTTAAAAAAAAAATTAGTGATATAATTTCTCCATAATTTCATGGTTCAAGTATCTTGAAAACTTAAGATTTAAAAACTTGAGATTTACAACTTGGCATTAAGGTTTTTATGCGTTACGAAATTTTCTCTTTAATGTTATGGTTGAAAATAATTACAATTTTAGGGTTGTTTAGAGTCAAGATATTTTATGTTTAATAACATGGATAAAAATTGTTCGAAATGATAAGCCCTTCAGACATGATTTTGTTTATATTTAACATTATCTATCACAAAATTTAGAATTTTATGATTTTTCAATGTCCTAATATGTTGTCTTTAATTACATTGTTACAATGTGTTAAAAGTGTGAAACAATGTTTTTTTTTGCTATTCCAACATCAACTCGTTTTGTTTTGAGGGTGTTTTTTCAATCCTTTTTTCAAGAAAAAGTTTTTTTCTTAGCATAATTTTATAAAATATTGAAATTTGACCTTGAGAAAAAACCAAATGTGTTCTGCAATACACACTTTTTGTTTTTGGGGCGTTTTTTCATGTTTTTTTAGTATTTTTGGGTTAGAGTTCTCGTTTGAGGTAATAGTTCCCATTTCATAGGTAATGGTGTTATATATGATTCCTCTTGGAAATTTCATTAATATTTCTCCAACATCATCCCATCTATGAGGAATATTTTGGCCTCCTCCAATGGGCTCCAAAATCAATAGAGTTTCTGTTACACAGCAATTTGTCACTGTCCCTACCATTCCCCATCCCGCACATTGGAGGGCTCATTCCATGACCTATGAGCAGAGACAAGACTTGAAAATACTTTCATTGCATCCCTCTGAAGATGATATTTCATTGCCCTGACGACATCTCCCTACAAAAAAACCCTAAAAATAGCTCTTTTTCCATTGGCGCGGTTCCACAGTTCAGCCCTCGTGCTAAGGGGGGAAATCCTCCAAAGAGGATGTGCCAATTGGCGCTCTGTCATAGAGCCGCACCCGCACCAACCATATTAAGAGGTGTTCTTTCAAAATAAATGGCGGAAGTTTCGTCCTAAAAAATTCCTGGACTGATATCTATCTTGAGTTGGGAGGTTTGGCTAAAGATTTCCATAGAGGGGAAGTGGTTTGCCACCCCTCATGGAAGCTTCCATTATGATAGGGCCAATCCCATAATTATAGGGATCCCAACTCCCCTTCCTCCATCTATAAAAGCTTTCCCATCACCTTTGCAAGCTAGTTCCCAAGAGCTTTCACATCCTTATGCTGTGTTACACCATTTTTTGGTCATCTAACCTTTTATCATTAGATGGACCCAAGTACACCATGTAAGACCAGTTTTACCCCAAGTAAAACTGCTTTCACTATGTTAATTAAAAAAACCCCAAAAGGAATAATTAATTAAACCATAATTTAATTATTATTCCTAGTCATGTTTAACCCAAAAACAAAGAAATTAATGAGATACACCCATAGTTATCTTATTATTTTCTAGGAATAATTATTTAAATAATATTCCTTGTTAAATATGACCAAATCAACCCCTATTAATTAAATAAATCATTATTTATTTGATTATATCCCAACCACTTCCTTAAAAGGATAAATAAATCATTTATTTATTTATTCCTCACTAATCAAGGGATTTGACCCAAGTCAAAGTCCCTTTCCCTCCAACAAATAATAATAAAATATTCCATAGAGGTGGATCTAGATTTGGTTAACATTATTTTAATCATGCACCAAGATCTAGAATGACCCAATATTTTGTTATAAATAGGAGGGATTTCCCCTTCATTCTTCACCTTTTGTTGCATACTAGATCACTCTGGATCTATACACTCGGTCTCATTTTCTGCCATTGTTGCTCCCATTGAGCTCTACCTTCCACATTGGGTTTTCTACATCTACAAGAGAGAGAAAGCTTAGATCTGAAGTGCTGAGGACTACAAAGAACCCATCCCATTGAGGAGATCTGGATACACCTTCTTGTTTCCTCCCGGGTGCCCTGTAATATAAAAATTCATTCAAAAATCGTGTTCTTGTCTTGTCTGTTGGATGCATGGAGCAAACTCTTTACTTTACTGCTTAATATCTCTCCATTTATAGATCTGTTTGTTGCAGCACTTTAACTACTAATTGCAGATCTGAAGATGTTTTGCAGCCATTATTGTTGTTAGGGCTATTAGTTATGCGTAGCTAAAGTGGTTCTTTTTCGTACCCTTCTACGAAGAATTCATACTAACAAATGGCGACTCCACACGGGTTTTAAATTACGACCGCTGTCGTTTTTCATATTCCTGCATATCCAGCTACTTCAGGCCCTAGGGCTTCTTTTTTAGCTACTTAGTTTTTCTCTTTTCATGTCATTTTTCTCACATAAAACCCTAAAAACCTAAAATTTCTAACTTCCGTGTGTTTCTGGCCCTATTGCGCAGGTAAGCGACACCAGCCGCACCTGAGACGGCAATTTTTCAGAAAATCTGCCGCCGAAACAGCCGGAACGGGGGGGTCGCACCTTTTGGCCCAAAACATGCGACCTGGACGCACCTTTTGGCCTGTTTCCTGCGACCTCAACTCAGATCAGGTCAGAACCTGCGACCTGCCTTTTTTCCAGCATTTTTACGTAATTTTTTAAGGTTACTGCGACCCTACGCGAGTTTTCGACCTCTGTCTCGGCCCGCCTTGACCAAGATCTGATCTGTTTTTACTCATCTAAGTGGGAACCCAGCCCCTTAGGGCTTTAGTACCCTCCACTTTTTGTGGAAGAGTTTCAGCTGTTTCAGCCGTCGGTTTCAGAGCTTCAGCCCCCTCTTTTTCCAGATCTGTGACCTCACTTCCAGATCCATTGAAATCAGCCTCTTTTCCTTTCAAATCACCTCTTGTCGTTTTTTTTGGACCTCCTCTAAAGGCCTCTGCCTTGCCCCCCCCCGGGTTTTTGCTGATTTCCCTTTTTCCAGCCACCTTGCCTCTGTCTCTTGGCTGTGATCTGCACCCCTTATCTGCAGCTTTATCCTCAGGATCTCTGTCCCCTTTGACCCTAGATCTGTTGAGCTTCCTTTGTGTGTGTTTCCATAGTTTTTCCCTTTCTTTTCAGCATAGTTTTGAGAGACCCACTTTCTTGGGTTTGATAGATGCATATGTAGCTGTTATTTTTCTGTTATTTCAGCATTCTGTTCTCTGTAGGTTTATTTTCAGCTACGTTGCACACTTTTTGCTCTCAACAACGGAAAGGGTTTAAAAATTAAAATTAACGCACACCACACACTGACCCTAAGTGAAGAAGCGCCTGGTTTACACCGCCTGGCAAAGACTCTAAAATCAATTGTCACTGCACCTTATCTGCCCTTGACCTTCTTGATTCTATCCCTTTCTGCCCTTGTCGGTTTCCTTCTTCCTGTCATCATTGCGCCCCCAAGGCGCCTTTCCCGGAGACTTCTTGGCCTTCATCCTCAGTTTCCGGTTGATCGACCTGCTCCGCACCGTCGTCGTCGAGCCAGTCCACCTTCGAGTCCACACTCCGACTCCTCTCCTGATTCATCGGATCCCCCTTCTCCTTCCGGTTCTCCCCCGCCGACTCCTTTTACCTTCACCATGTCCGGATCAGGGCCTAATGCTAGCGGTTCTCCCGGCCCCAATGCCGGCCCTACTTCTAGCGGAACCGTCACAACCACTACTCCGGCCACCCCTGTGCTGCCGTACATTGCAGGCCTCAGCCTCCCCGATTTCCATCAGTTGATTAACGACCCCACTCACCATAATACTACCTGGCCCACTATGCCTACCAAGTTACCCTCTGATATCCCTAAGTTCGAGGGCCTTAATGGCGAAGACCCAACCAATCACGTCCGGTCTTTCCACATGTGGTGTTCCTCCAACTCCATTACCGATGACTCCATCCGTCTTCGGTTGTTCCAACGCATGCTTACTGGCGAAGCTTCTAAATGGTATGTCGAGCAGGCCACTTCCTCCCATACCACGTTCGAGACTCTTGCCCAAGCCTTCTTGTCGTACTTCCAGCTCCCTCTCCGATACGACACTGGTACGGAGCTCTTGACTTCATTTAAGCAATCCTCTTCTACACGCCTTTCTGCCCATGTTCAGGAATGGCGACGAAGACGGAGCTTATGTCGAGCCCCTCCCTTTGAAGATCGGGTTTACATGGACTGGTTCCTTCGCACCCTCCCATCTCCCATCGGCAAAGATGTCGCCTCTCAATTTCCTCAATCTGAAGAAGCCGCCCTCCAAATAGCTTTAAAATATGACCTGATCTACGCTCAATCTGGTTATGTTTATACCGTTCTTCCTGACATCCCCAGGCCCGGTGGCGCTAACGCCCCGGGGGCATCTCATTCCGCCGACGGTATTGTTGGATCTCTTTCCCACCCATCTGCTCACCCTCCTATGGGCTATGGTTCCCCTCAGGGAGGGGCCAGCACCTCCAGCACTCTTCCCCCTCCCGGCAACATGTATCCAGGATACGGCATGCCTCCTCCTTTTGCCCAACCTCCTGCTTACCTCAATGTCGCCCAACCCAACCCTTACTTTTATCCACAGCCTGGTGCGCCAGCTCCTCCAGCATATGCGCTTCCGCCTCCCTTGCCACCTCACAACCTGCAACAGCACATACAACCCCCTCCAGGGCAAGTATTTGCACAGCAGGGTGCGATTAACCCCCCTTCTTCTCAAAGAAGGCGGCGAGGCAACCAGAACCCGTCTGCCCCCGGTAACCGAGGACCCAATTCTGGTATGGACCCTAACACTAGCAACCAGCCTCAGGGCATCCCGCCCAGGCCGGACAGGCCGCTTCGCACAAACAAGCACTGTTCGTGTTGCGGTGTTTACGGTCACTACACTCACGATTGTCCTCTCTTACCCCAGATGCGACAGATGTGGGAGTCTCAAGCCACATTGCGCGGACAACACGCCTCCCCTCACACTCCTCCTAATGTGGCCACTACCCAGCCAGCTGTGTTCACTGATCCTTTCCCTCAACAGGGATTCGTGGCTACCCAACCCCCTGACAGCCATACAACCACACCCTCGTCCATTTCTGGTTCCTCTGACTACCAGATCCTCATGATGCACTCCGATCCGTCCCCTTCCGTCGACCTTCACCTTCAAACTCGGTCTCGCCAGTACCCCAAGCCCCCTGCTCAGTCTGCTCCCGAGCCTCCATCTTCGGGTTCTACAGAGCCTCTTTCGACATCCAGTGGCCCCTTACACATCCCTCAACCCAAAGTTGAGGTTCACCCAAAAATTCCAAAGGGTCCATTACGCCGAAATGCTGCTTCCGGTCGAGCCGCTCAATCGTACAGTATAGTAGATGATTTGGCACAATCCCCTGCTGCCATTTCCACACTGGAACTCCTCCAGTCATGCCCTTCTCAAAGGAAGGCTCTACTATCTGCCGTGGGCGTTGTTGATCCTGCTGATGACCAAATGATTGTTTTCGACGCCACTCAATCGGACCACCCTCCTCTTCCTCCTTCCGTTGCTTTCCAAATCCCAGTCAAAATCCGGAACGCCTCTGTATCCCGGTGTATAATTGATGAGGGGGCATCCACCTGTGTGATGTCCGCTTCGGTTTGGAAGCAACTCGGATCCCCTGAGTTGGCCCCTTCCACGATCACCCTTCGAGCGTGGGATGGTCATGCCTCCCAGCCTATTGGCCTGTTTCGTAACTGTCCCATCACCCTCGCCGGTAAGACTGTTTGCGTTGATGTCGAAGTCATTGACGCCCCTCTGGACTACAACATCCTATTGGGGCGAAGCTACACCTATGCCATGTCTGCTGTCCCATCCGCGGTCTTCCGTAAGATGTCTTTTCCACATAACGGGAAGATAGTCACCATTGACCAGCTATCGTATCATGAGCCGTCGTCTCAGTCCTCCTCCGAGACGACCATCTCTTCTGTAGCCAACAAGCAAACCGTCGATTCCTTGACCAGTGTCTCCCCCGGCGTTTATAAAGATTCCACCCTGCTTGGTACTTTTCCTCACCTTCCCCCTCCTCCTATTACGGATCCCAGCTTGTCGAATATTTGCATGATGCAATCGTCTCAGGCTGCCCATAAACGGCCTGCCTCGGCTAGTCCGCACCCTCCCCCCCGCCCTCCGCAACCCGCTCCTAGCCATTCATCTCCGCCAGCCGGACCTCCTCCTTCCGACCCTCCCCCTACAGCTGGTATCCCCGAACCTCTTTATCCTCCAGGCTCGGTCCCCCCTGGCCTTAACCATCTTGGAGCCGTACCTCCTGGTCACTACCCTGCTGGACAGATCCCCGTCTTGGCTCCCCCTCCCGGAGTATATTCTGTCCCCGTCATGGCCACCCTCTCTCTCCCTAACTTGACCTTGGGTATTCCGGTTTGGTACCTTGACCCCCGAGCCGCCACCCCCCCTGGTCACCCCAAACCTTACATGGCTTTGACACCGGTTCAACCGGTCCCCCTCGCTTCCTCCATAGCCACTGTGCCCCCAGCACCTCCACAGGACCCTTCTCCTGTTGTGACGGCTCCCGGGAAGACAGGCAAAGCCCGCAGGGGGGCAACCCATCACGATCCGGCCCCCCCCGACATCCCTTACCCCCCCACGACCACCAAAGCCCGCCATTCGATGCGCTTTGTGTGATGTCGTCGGTCATGCCACTCACATGTGTCCTGAATTGCCCCACCTCAAGCTTCTGGTCAACGAGACATTCCCCGACTCTGATCTCCCCGAAGTACATGTCACTATCCCCGACTCCCTCCCAAAACTCAAACACTTGCACACAAACCACCCTTGTGCCTTGTGCGATTTTCACGGCCATTACACCCACCTCTGTCCCCGCCTTGACGAGTACCGTTCCTCCTTGGACTTGTACCGCCAGTTCAAGGCCGCTTCGATCGGACCAGAGGACATTCACATTCCGCCTCCCGCTGTTAAGCCAACGGAGCCCTGAGTCACCATTTTGTACCTGTCATCATCCATGAGACCATTGGGGAACGTTCCATCTGAATCCTCCCCTGTTGTTTCGCTTGACCTTCCTTCAGCGGTCATCTTGGGCTCAACATCGGTAGATCCGTTATCTACTTACTCTTCGGTCACCCATTGTGGCGATGCGCATGTGAACCTCTCTTCTCATGATGATGATTCAGGCCACTTCACCACGTCAGGTAGTTCTTCTTCCACTAGTCACCCCATCTTCTATCACGATGACGACATTATGGAAGAAATTCCCACCCCTGACTTCATCTATTCCCCCTTACATCGAACCCATGCGTCCACACCACATCCACCTTGTGGTCATTACATCGAAACCCAATGTTTGGGTAAGGGGGCACCCACATTTGAGAGACCAAGAGAAGCCATTCTCCACCACTCTCCTAGTGTATCTGGTCGTGTTGACTCTAGACCCCGTATTCTTCCACATTTAGAAGAACCTCTAGAGTCCCATATCACTTCAGATCACTCTCGAGATGATACCCCTTATCGTTCCCTCATCTTACATCAGCAACCCAGTCCCTTAGACATTATTATTGATCAACCTATAGCTTTTCTACGAGAGCATCAGTTCATTATCTCCAAATTCTCCTTTTGGGATAGTGACACCAGGTATGCCAATTCGGAAACTTAAAAGTCCATTTGATCCCTATATGCAGTACCAAAAGAGATTGGTAACACTCCATTTCCTTTCTCAAACTGCATAACCATAACCAGAACAAATGGCACACCACATCATTAAAATGTGGTTAGATTCCCCTTTCTATAAATACATTTTGGCATGCCCACAGCATGTCACACAAACTCAAAAAATGGGGGCACCACCTGCCCCTACATACATCACTGGGGGCACCATACGCCCCCCCATACATATACATCCGACATGCCCATAGCATGTTACAAACAAAATCCAAAAACTGGGGGCACCATATGCCCCCCCATACATTCTAGGGGGCACCACTTGCCCCTACACACATCCAAGAGGGCACCATACGCCCCTATATCTGGCCAATACACGACGAACGCCCTGATCCGCCTGGATCTCTGTCCGAAGTGTTCCCAGATCCCTCTCTCTCCAGCTAACCCGCAACTCTGCCATACCTGCACAACCACATTCTTTTTGTCAGGGTACAGATCGGGAAAACCATAACCACACACCACAACCCAACTCCCAGCCATCAAACAGCACAAAGCCCTCCTCGTCTCCCAGGTCGCAGTTTTCTGCCATTTTCTGGACCAGGTCGCACTTTTTGCCCCCAAACCTGCGTCCTGGGTCGTACTTTTTGCCCCAAAAAGTGAGACCCGGCCATAGAGATGAAGGAGGGGCTGTTTCTGGGGGTTTTGGGCCCTAAACTGCAAATGTCATCCAACAAAATGCAAGAGCACGGTTAGGCCTCTTACCTCCAACTGACAGATCTCGCTTCCAACGGTCGGTTTGTCCGCTACGTTCGCCGCAAGATTTAGGGCCTTCTCTCCTCTCCACATTCACCACAGCAACAATAGCAAATGAATGATTTTGGAGGAAAAACTGCCTCATTAAAAGAGAACCCCTGTTTCTTCTTTCGACTGCTGCGACCACACCGTAGCCCCGTTCGACGAACCGTCAGCACCGCTGGATAGATCTCACCGAGCTCTCAAATGGGTTTTAGTTAGTTTTTGGTGATTTGATACTTCACCCGGACACATTTTTTCCACGAAGGGTCACTTCACCGCTCCTTAAAATCGAATTTCCTCACTTACGCCACTTGTACTTGGGGCACCATATCGCTCCCTTACTTGTCCATGTTCGTGTTGATTTTCGTCATGAGTGCCCACCTTGTACTCATGCTTCCATGACCCCCCATTGGGGCCTTTACTGTGTGGCAGCACTATAAAGTCGCCCTTGTTTAGAGCATCCAAGTCGAGTCATCATTGCATTCATGGAGTCTATCCTGCGTCCTTTTACACCCCACTATAGCCCTCCATCCTTCATTACTTGGTCCCTCTCTTGCGTCGCACATTATGACCTTCAGCCCCACTGTCCCCTGTCCCTTCCGATATTGTGTCAGTCGCTGCCATGTCATTCATGCCCTTTATGCTCTAACAAGGGAAGTCGTCCATTCGCCACTCCATCCTTCCCATTTCCACTATCATCATTAGTTTCAGTCTGTCCGTCGCTCTATTTTTCTTCTCTCGTGCCTTAGTTGAGGATCTCTCATTGCCTCACCTACGGCGGACCTCCTTCTGTCGACATCAGCACATTTATTCCAGAAGAAAGGTCTAGAGGGCGGTGTACTTTGGTTCCAGCTTCCACTTTTGTTCGGTGCCTCGGATCAGGCAGGGGGATCCCTTACTTCCCTCTGACTTGATTGCTTCTCCAGCTCCTTTCAGTATGATCGAGATTCGTATACTGGACAGTCCAGTGACCCAGCAGCAGCTCTTGATGATTCCCGGGCGTGTGTGAGATGTCTCAGCCCTCATGAGGGGGTGGCCCTGCAGGTAGCCCCCCACATGCCCGGATGACCTCTTCATTGCGGCCTTTGATGCCGCTCCAGATTTTGATGATGTTGGCCTTAGCCACTTGCAGCACCTCTTTGATTTGCATGTATCAGTCAGATTTTGTGAGCCCTTCCCCATTTACGGGGGGCATTTGGGTTGTATTTATCTCATGTACTCAGATATTATTGTACTAGTCCTGGCTGTTATCCCAGGCACAACATGTATGTGAGACTCTTCATTGTATTTTTATCTGGCTCTTGATTATGCCAGCTGTACTCTATGGTTCGGTCCCTTGTTTACTGGACACACTATTATTTTGTACTTTGTCACGGCGGGCATAGGTATGCCTCCCCCGCCGCCTTCAGCACAGGTACCCTCTCATAAAAAGAGACTTGTTGCACCTGCGAGTCTTGTCTCCTCAGGGTCTAGTCCTTCAGCACACTATCTACCTCACACTTCTCTCTCTGACATCCCCTTTTGTTGTCTGGTGATTGTATTCGTACAACGTACTTCGGTCATACGATTTGCTCCCGACACTCGCACGCTGGGGGGAAATCTGTTACACCATTTTTTGGTCATCTAACCTTTTATCATTAGATGGACCCAAGTACACCATGTAAGACCAGTTTTACCCCAAGTAAAACTGCTTTCACTATGTTAATTAAAGAAACCCCAAAAGGAATAATTAATTAAACCATAATTTAATTATTATTCCCAGTCATGTTTAACCCAAAAACAAATAAATTAATGAGATACACCCATAGTTATCTTATTATTTTCTAGGAATAATTATTTAAATAATATTCCTTGTTAGATATGACCAAATCAACCACTATTAATTAAATAAATCATTATTTATTTGATTATATCTCAACCACTTCCTTAAAAGGATAAATAAATCATTTATTTATTTATTCTTCACTAATCAAGGGATTTTGACCCAAGTCAAAGTCCCTTTCCCTCCAACAAATAATAATAAAATATTCCATAGAGGTGGATCTAGATTTGATTAACATTATTTTAATCATGCACCAAGATCTAGAATGACCCAATATTTTGTTATAAATAGGAGGGTTTTCCCCTTCATTCTTCACCTTTTGTTGCATACAAGATCACTCTGGATCTATACACTCGGTCTCATTTTCTGCCATTGTTGCTCCCATTGAGCTCTACCTTCTACATTGGGTTTTCTACATCTACAAGAGAGAGAAAGCTTAGATCTCAAGTGCTGAGGACTACAAAGAACCCATCCCATTGAGGAGATCTGGATACACCTTCTTGTTTCCTCCCAGGTGCCCTGTAATATAAAAATTCATTCAAAAATCGTGTTCTTGTCTTGTCTGTTGGATGCATGGAGCAAACTCTTTACTTTACTGCTTAATGTCTTTCCATTTATAGATCTGTTTGTTGCAGCACTTTAACTACTAATTGCAGATCTGAAGATGTTTTGCAGCCATTATTGTTGTTAGGGCTATTAGTTATGCGTAGCTAAAGTGGTTCTTTTTCGTACGCTTCGACAAAGAATTCATACTAACATGCTGCAAGAGCCTTCTTGAATCCCTTAAGGGAAAATCTAAGTAAGGAGACTATTGCCAGGTATCCGGAGAGAGAGGCTTGTCCCATCCTCGACAGGCTTTATCAAGACATGTTTTGCTGATGACCCGCCAAAGGAGAGTGCTGCGTCGAAGCTATGGTTGTATTCTTCTTTTGACTCATTAATGTTAAGCGACTATTGGTTATGGTTCCACTCTTGTTCTTGATTATGTTCATGAGTTATGTCCTCTTCAACTGACATATAGTTGTACATACTGGATTTTATGCTTGCATTTGTGTTGTTTCTTGTGTGTGCAGGTGTCCGATCATGAAGATCGTGAGGATTGTGATCTTCCAGGGTAAAGGAACGAGAGCACCACCTCTTCTACAAATGATAGCGTTGGATTCCAGGTAATCCTTCCTCGCAAGTTAGTTTATTTTCAATTAGGAACTTGCACTGTAGCGTGTTCGATTGTTGTTAGACTCGATCTGGGCTAGTAGGGATCGCCTCTGTCCACAGAGGGGATTTACCTCTTCAAAAATTTGGCGACTCCGCTGGGGACTCAGCTTGTTGTTTGATTTGTAAGCTATAGACAGAGCCTGAAGTGCAGCCAGATAGCCTTCAAAACGCTTTTGCTCTGCATTAGCGGAGTAGATCAATGCTGCTTCAGTCTATCTCTGGTTTAATTTACGAACTGAACAACTTGGAGTGTTGTCTTCTCTTTTCGGTTAATTTCTTGGCCTTGCTTGCTTGGTCAACTCTTTGGATTGTTTTTTCTTTTTTTTTGGCTTTATTTTAGCCTTGTTATCACTTTTCTGTGCCTGGGATTGCTTTTTTTTTTTTTTTCCCATAGTAAACTCGGCTGGCGTGCTTTTCAGCGTGACAGTGGCACCCATTGGCACAGGTTGTTTGTGTATCACCCGCGCCATTGCCTTTCTGGCGCTAATTTCAAGCTCACAGTCACGCCAATCCTGTGAGCTATTAGGGTTTGTTGTGTTTCATGCTTTCTGAGGTTGACTTGTGATTTTGATCTTGTTTTTTCGACTATTTGAGTGCACTGGAGCCTAGTTTGACTGATTGTAACCTCCATCCTTTGGTTGTTTGTCTATTTCTTTTTATTTTGCATACGAGCCCTAAGGCATCTAGGTGCTTTGGTGAGTCGAGCCTCCCTTGGGAGTTTTTGGTTTTCGTTCGTTCAATTGACTTTGCGATTGCTTCCTTTCATTCATTTGACAGTCATCTATCATCTTATTGTGCTTTTTGAGTGATTGATCTTGTTTTCATTCGAATTTCACTTTGCTCCATTTTGGGCCTAGTGTAACACCCCCAATTTATGTGTTGAAATTTCAAAGTTAGACAATTGAACTTTAATCCTAAGGGGAGTGGACCCCAAAGGGTAAATAGATGGTGACTGTAATTTAAATATTCAAATTGAGGAAATGAATAAAATATTGGTGTGCATGTTGACCAAAAATGAGATTTGAGACCAATTGCTAAATCCATGAGGATGGATAAGGCAACTATTCCCCACAATCCTTCAAAAATCCTTGAAAGGAATTAATTCTAATTTAGATTTTGAGGAAGAATCTAAATTTCCCCCAATGATGAGGAAAGAAGTTGGGAAGAGGTAAAAAGCTGGAAAAGCTGAGGGAAAGCATAAAACAGCTTTAAAGAATCCCAAATTGGGAAGATTAGGCAAACAGGAAGAAAATCATCCTGCTATTCTGGACGCAGAATTAGAAACAGGCTTTGGGGAACTATTAGCTTAAATAAGCTGCTCCTAAACAGATCAGGGGTTGATCTGTGGTGGAGGTGGTCTCAGCTCGGGGGTGAATTCTGGAGAGAGAAAAATTCTAAGGCTGGGAGGTTGGTCACTTACATGAGTGGTATGTCTCTGAAGTTATGATTGTGTTTAATTTTTCTAGTATGAATTGGCTACATATAAAGATTAATGAGGTAGTGAAAAAAGAAGAAGAAGAGAAAACTACATTAACAGATTTAATCCTATGACAACTATTTTCTTAATTCTGTATGGTTGCTTGAAAAGGAAAAACCTGTAGAATAAAAGCCACAGAAACTGAAAACCCATAGATGGTTTAACTCTGAAGTGCATAGTCTTCACTGAATATCAAACTTTAATCTACTCCTGAACTGTTTTATGCATCCATCAGCACTAACTTCTACTAGCAAAAAAAAATCCATTGTATATTTCCAATTATTGCAAGTTGGATCTAGTATGCAAAAATATTATGGCCTCAAATGTAGTAGTAAACTATCTCTGATTTGTAAGGAAAGCTCTACTGTATACATAAATAAATTATTTGGTGTTTTGAAATAACAGTGCACGTACTTACCTTTAGTAGAAATAAACTAGAGGCAAATCCATACATTTCCACATAGTGGTATGAACCATCTAGGAGGATTCATATTCACCAGAATCTCAAATCCCAAAGCAGGATTTAATCTGGTGATATTAAAAATAGGCCCGAATTAGGTTAAATATGTGGATCTGCTCCTGCTAAATCCTGTGATACAGGGTTATTATTCAATATTTCAAATGTAACTTTAATCTGCTTCCAGTGAGACTAATCCTAGAAAAAAAAAAACAAAATAGTGAAAACGCCAATTACACAGGATGCCCATACAGGATAAGAAATCACTGTTCTATTACTTAAGAACCACAATTCCAATATCAATATTCTGCTTAAGATACCATCTAGAAGTACAGAACTTATTGGTAGATGAATGGCCATCTCACTATACAAATCTATTATAATAGTCGGTTTAATCTCAAGAAGATTCGAAGAAAACACTTGAATCAGTTATGGTACTCTGCAAATCCCTGCAAAGTCCGGTTCTCATATAAACACATAGATATAAAAATGAAACAAGTCAATCGTAACGCATGACATCTCATTATAAGTAACGACTCGCGTTGATGCGAGTTAGATGGTTCCTAGAGAATTCAAGTATCATGAAAAAGGTCATACCAGGATTCCCATAGGGGTCGTAACATCCAACGTAAATTGTGTAGATAAATACAGAGCTATACTAGTTACAGTGGTTGCGAACACAGGGCATACAATGGTTAGTAAAAAAAAACATAACTGACATCGTATTCCCTACTGAACTAGAAGTTAACATTAAAAACTTATATTGTTCGACGAGTGCACAACATATCGAAAAATCGAGCCATAGGAATAAAATTAGAAACCACACAGTGAGAAAAGTCGATTCCCCCCAACTGTACATGACTGAAGAAATACTTAAGTTCATAGGAAGCAAGCCCAAAAATTAAACATAGAGTTAAGAATATATATATATAAAAATCAGATGGTAGAACGAGAGAAATAGAATGCATTAAGCTAGACAGTTATCATGAAAATGCAGGAAATAGAAAAGCGTGTAAATGGTCTCAATCCCCCTTAGCAAAACCAAATATGACGAGTAGATCCAGAATGATTGTAAAATCGTTGATGGAGTTATCGCCATTATCACGCTATACTGACCACAATTTAAATACAGGACCAATGTATAGGCCATCTACCCACAGTTATTAACGGAAAACAAAACTATAACATCACGATAGGAACCCTTGACGGGAAATTGAAGAGCTAAGGGAAAATTCACGACTGAGTCGATTTGGTTTGCTCATGCCGAGAATCTCAGCATAACGAGTTCCAGCACAATCGCCAAACTCAACCCCAGAATCCCCTTTTCTTCCTGCACGAAGAAATATGGCGATCACCAATAGACAATCGTATACAGTCAAGAATGAAGTGAGTCAAGGAGCTATAAACCCTTACCTTGCCACCTCTGAACGCAAGAAAATCTGCGCAAAGGAACCGGGTAACTGAGTGGGTTCCGTCATTCTTGTTGGGTCACCTACCCTTCCGCATCATAGCTCTGGAAATAAAAGAGTCGAAAGAAATTAACAGAGGTTCGAACCATATTATCAGAAACCAGACTAGGATGACACGAAAGGAATAGAGGGAAAAATTCGAAATAGAATATGCTTACCTACCGCACTTTCCCTATGTTGATGGCAATCCGGTATAGTCGGGCAGGACAAAAGTCTGGCATAATACATTAGTCATACACTAAATCAGTGGTCTAAACATCTATATTGTCAATACTATCTAATTCTCTTGCTGGAATCAACATTTAACTTAACCGAATCGCAAAATGCAACCACAGAACCTGGAAAAGATACCAGAAGAAGAGGATAATGAATCCTTGGATATCATACCTGAAGAATTGATTTACCTGACCAATAGTGGCTGTGAAGTCCAACACAGGAAAAACCCCCATCCATAGGCGCCAAAGTTGAGAAGGGTTTGGAATGACCCCGAACTTATGTAACCCATTTCCGGGTGAATCTTAAGAACGCTCAAACGCCATCACCGTCCATCTGTCAGCCAGGCAGTTTGAATGAATCCCTATGAACTCTGAAAACCTCTGCATACAGCGCATCCAGTACTCATGAGATGTATAAACAAATAATACTCCACGCTGTTGACAGTAGCCATGTACCACAAGAAATTTCAACAAGCAGGTCGATAGAGTTAATTCAGCAGAGTGACTGGTGGAGGCGTCTCACCCGAGGGTCGAGCAATTAAGATTGAAGCACATCAATGGCAACAAGTACTCTCGTGTCATCTTGTGGATCGATGGAGTCTGAGCCATCTGGCTACGCTCAAGCCGAGTCTCCATCCCATGGCAGGCGAAAAGTAAAACAAAAAACCCTAGCATTAACTTAGGTACTGGTAAATCGATGGCTTGATTTAATTGATAGCTGTGGTCAGTCAGCCGAACGATCACAAATATATTTATATACACATGATTACGGATGGGATAGAGTCATACATATGATTCCCATTGTGTATCAAGTCACAAATCTGAACTTTGAAAATACATTACCATGAGGGAAAATCGAACCCATATTTCCATAATAGGTATATTCCCGCCAACGATGAATGCACCCATCGGCTTGTTAAGTCGATCGACCTTAATGATAGGGAAAAGTAATTATGTATGTTATTATTTTTTGAAAAAGGGAAGCACCATATATAAGGAAATGCGCAGGTAGGGGAAAAGTGATAATGGATGTAAGCTTTTCATAACTGAAGTAAATTCAGGAGAATACGTTGGATGACAAAAATAAAAATATCAAAAAAAAAAAAAAGCATTTGGTTAATATGTTACCTTGTGTACTTGGGGTAATAAAATAGGAGAAGTCATGAACTGAAGAGGTATAGGTAAAGAATATTAATAAGTTATAAACTAGATGAATTTCAAAAAGAAACAAAAAAAAAAAAATTTGTTGGGTAGCGAGAGATGTGACAAATGGTATCAGATCCCAAGTTGCAAAAAAATTGGGCTGTTGTTATTGTGCTCACTGAATTCTGAATGTTATTGAACATTGTAGAGATTGTTTTTTTTTGTTGTGTTTTACTGATCAAAATTATGAGTGTGTACAGTGGTGCTAAAATAGCTGAAGAGGGAGGAATTTATGTGGATCTGCGTGATGAGTTTGCTACTCCGGATCCCAATGCCCCGGTAATGGCTATGTTTCACAGGATGCAACGATAATTGGCTGAACTAAGAAGCCAGAATGACATGTTGTCCTCACCCAGTAAGGAGCAGGAAAAGCTCATCAAAGAGTTAACTTCCCGGAATAGCCAGGAAGGCGAAGGTTCCGGAAAGAGAAAGATGGATGAGTCTGATGATGATGATGCAGCTAGACATCAACATAAACATAAAAGAGAATTGCAGGGAGAATTCCGAAATATCAAACCTCCCTCCTATGATGGGGAGAAGGAAGAAGATGTTGAAGCTTGGTTGCTGAACATGATCAAGTATTTCCAAGTTTATGAATATGAAAGCAATCTAAAGGCCAGATTAGCTGTGTATCGGCTACAAGGAAAAGCTACACTCTGGTGGGAAGAGACAAAAATGGTGCATGCCATTGATGAAAAGATAGTTACTTGGGAAGATTTCTAGGTTAAGTTCAAGAATCGCTACTTGAATGAGCATTACTATGACAACAAAGAAAAAGAATTTCATGAACTTAGGATGGGACAACTTACTATTGATGAGTTTGTCACTAAGTTTACCAATTTACTGAGATATGTCCCTTACATTAGGGAAGAGAAGGCAAAGGTCCAAAGGTTTTTTAATTGTTTTCCTACTGTGTACAAAGAGAAAATTGAGTTTGACAACCCAAAGACAATGGACGAAGCGGTTAGAAAAGCAAGATTATGCTATCAGCAGTTTAAAGGTAAGGCTGAACAAGGGAAGAGCTGGTTGAACAAGGGTGAGTTCAAAGGGAAAAGACAAAAACCAGCATATCTAAGGAATTTTGGCAGAGATCATCAGCGGAAAAAATTCAATAAACCAAAAGAAAGCCAAACCGCTCAGTCCCAACTGGCTTCAAAACAAGTAGAAGGGAACAATAAAAAGGAGGGGACAGTCAGAATGAAGGAACCTTTGAAATGTTGGGGCTGTGGAGAACCCCATATGATGAGGGACTGCCCCCATCGAAATATCCATATGATCAGCAGAGAGCGAGAGGCAACAACAGTAAATGACATGGCCAAAAATATACCAACTATCAGTGCAGCATTGGAAAATCGGCAAGCAGAACATCAAGCAACCATGGTGGAAATGGAGGGTAAGATTTCTGAGCTACCTGTTACTGTTTTGATTGATCCAGGTGCTTCTTTGAGTTACATTAGTCCTGGAATTGTAGAAAAATGTAAAATTAAACCTGAAAAATTTCAGCAGTCATGGTTGGTACAGCTGGCCACTGGAACTAAGAGAAAAGTCACACATAAATTGCCCAAAACAGCAATACAATTAAATGGTTTTCCAACAGAAGTAAATTTGAACATATTTCCATTAGGATCCTATGACTTGCTGATAGGAATGGATTGGATGGAAAAGAAGAAAGCTCTGATGAACTACTGGGATAAAACCCTGCATTGTGTGGATGAAGAAGGGAAACCTTTTACACTAAAAGGGAAACCAAAATCCATTTCAGTAAGACAAATATCAGCATTACAATTAAAAATAACAGCTAGAAAAGGATACCAAGTTTATGCAGTACATGTGGAAGAAGTAGAACAGAGAACTGAAGAAAATATGCTGAGTAAATTACCAGTGGTAAGGGAATTTAAAGAAGTTTTCCCAGATGAGATTCCTCATCTTCCCCCCAAAAGAGAAATTGATTTTACCATAGATCTGGTGCCAGGAGCGACACTTGTTTCCTGAGCCCCCTATCGAATGAGTCCTCCTGAACTGATGGAGCTGAAGATGCAATTACAAGAATTATTAGATAAAGGTTACATTCGACCAAGTGTGTCTCCTTGGGGAGCACCGGTCTTGTTTGTGAAAAAGAAATATGGAACTTTTAGGATGTGTATTGATTATCGCCAACTGAACAAGTTGACCATTAAGAATAGATATCCACTCCCTAGAATTGATGATATTTTTGATCAAGTGAGAGGGGCCTCAGTCTTTTAGAAGATTGACTTAAGAACTGGATATCACTAGCTCTGAATCAAGGAAGAAGACATCAGCAAAACAGTCTTTCGAACCCGGTATGGGCACTATGAATTTGTCGTCCTACCTTTCGGTTTGACAAATGCTCCTGCCACATTTATGTGTCTGATGAACAGTGTGTTGAATAAATACTTGGATAAAATTTTTCTTGTGTTCATAGATGATATTCTAATATATTCAAAAAGTGAGGAAGAACATAAAGAACATTTGAGGATAGTATTGCAGACTCTGAAGGAAAATCAGCTATATGCCAAGTTCAGCAAATGTGAATTCTATAAATATAAGATTCAATATTTGGGTCATATTATTTCTGAACAAGGCCTTGCTGTTGACCCTGAAAAGATAAAGGCAGTTAAAGAATGGCCTGTCCCAACTGATGTTTCAGCAGTAAGGTCATTCATGGGGATGGCAGGCTACTATCGTAGATTTGTGGAGAGATTTTCTGCCATAGCACATCCCATCACTTCATTGCAAAGAAAGGGTGTCAAGTTCGTGTGGACTGAGAAATGTCAAATCAGTTTCGAACAATTAAAACAAAAACTTATTTCAGCCCCTATACTAAAAATTGCTGATCCTGATAAAGAGTTTGTTGTACGTACAGATGCTTGCAGAGAGGGGCTGGGAGGAGTCCTGTTGCAGGAAAATTCAGTTACTGCATATGAATCTAGAAAACTGAAAATACATGAACAGAATTATAGTGCCTATGATTTAGAATTTGCAGCTGTTATCCATGCTCTGAAAATGTAGCGGCACTATCTTCTGGGGAAAAAGTTCACATTGATGACTGATCATATTAGCTTCAAATATTTCTTTCCCAAACTGACCTGAATGCAAGGCAAGCCAGATGGCTGTCCTTTTTAAGTGAATTTGATATGGACATAAAACATATCAAGGGAAAAGAAAATAAAGTTGCTGATGCCTTAAGTAGGAATGCTTGTCAGAATCTAAACAGCATTGGGAGTAGTGCCCAGATGGAGGTAGAGGAATTGGTGAGAAAAGCAGCAAATCAACATCCCAACTATGAAACACTCTTGGTGAAACTACAGAAAAGGGATGAAAATGATTTCACTCAAAACCAAAAAGGGCTACTCTATTTCAAAAATAGGTTGTATATTCCAAATGTAGAATCATTAAAAAGAGAAATTTTAGATGAATATCACAAACAGCCCTATGCAGGACATCCAGGATATCAGAAAATGCTAACAGCCCTGAAAAAGAAGTCGTTCTGGCCAAGAATGAAGAGAGATGTTGCAGAATATTTAAGTAGGTGCATGGAATGTCAACTAGTCAAAGTTGAGCATCAACATCCAGCTGGTCTTCTAAATCCCTTGCCAATTGCAGAATGGAAATGGGACACAGTTTCCATGGATTTTATAACAGGATTACCCAAAACCAAATACCAACATGATTCTGTAATGGTGGTAGTAGACACTCTAACCAAATCTGCCCATTTTATACCAGTGAAATCTACCTTTGGAACCGCTCAAGTAGCAAGTGTTTTCCTGAAGGAAATAGTAAGGCTTCATGGAGTTCCCAAGGTAATTGTTTCAGACCGAGATGCTAAATTTACAGCAGCGTTTTGGAAAGGATTGTTTGGAGGGATGGGTACTAAGCTGAGTTTCAGTACTGCTTATCACCCACAAACTGACGGGAAAACAGAAAAGACTAATCAAATTTTGGAGGATATGTTGAGAATGTATGTGATGGATAGGCCATCAAAGTGGGAAAAATATATGCATTTAGCTGAATTTTCCTATAATAACAGCCACCAATCTTCTATTAAAATGAGTCTGTTTGAGGCACTATATGGAAGAAAGTGTCGTACTCCTTTGAGCTGGAGCCAACCAGAAGATAAACTAATGCTGGGACCTAATGCCTTACAAGAGATGGAGAGGATTGTTAAGCAGATACAAAGAAACATCAAGACAGCACAAGATCGCCAGAAAAGCTATGCTGATAAGAAAAGAGTGCATCGAGAATTCAACGTGGGAGATCATGTGTATATGTGTATTAAACCAAAAAAGAGCACACTTTATGCTGGAAGTTGTGCAAAATTGGCCCCTAGATACTGTGGTCCTTTTGAAGTCTTAGAAAGGGTGGGAACAATGGCTTAAAAACTGGCCTTACCACCCCATGTTAGAGTTTGTGATGTGTTTCATGTGTCATTATTAAAAAGATATGTGCATGATGCTTCTCACATAGTTGATTGGAATGTTGTACAGGTGGAACCAGAAGGGGAATTTCTGCCAGAACTGCTTCAAGTATTCGAGCGGGAAGAAATTGAATTGCGAAACAGAACAGTAGCCAGATTAAAAGTGCAGTGGAAGCACTTTACTGCTGAAGAAGCTACTTGGGAAAGAGAAGCTGAAATGATGGAAATATATCCATTTTTATTTGAGAAATGAACTCTAGTAGTTAAATAATAACACTGAGGACGATGTTTATTTTTAGAGGGGGAATATGTAACACCCCCAATTTATGTGTTGAAATTTCAAAGTTAGACAATTGAACTTTAATCCTAAGGTGAGTGGACCCCAAAGGATAAATATATGGTGACTATAATTTAAATATTCAAATTGAGGAAATGAATAAAATACTGGTGTGCATGTTGACCAAAAATGAGATTTGAGACCAATTGCTAAATCCATGAGGATGGATAAGGCAACTATTCCCCACAATCCTTCAAAAATCCTTGAAAGGAATTAATTCTAATTTAGATTTTGAGGAAGAATCTAAATTTCCCCCAATGATGAGGAAAGAAGTTGGGAAGAGGTAAAAAGCTGGAAAAGCTAAGGGAAAGCATAAAAAAGCTTTAAAGAATCCAAAATTGGGAAGCCCAGGCAAACAGGAAGAAAAGCATCCTGCTATTCTGGACGCAGAATTAGAAACAGGCTTTGGGGAACTATTAGCTTAAATAAGCTGCTCCTAAACAGATCAGGGGTTGATCTGTGGTGGAGGTGGTCTCAACTCGGGGGTGAATTCTGGAGAGAGCAGAATTCTAAGGCTGGGAGGTTGGTCACTTGCATGAGTGGTATGTCTCTGAAGTTATGATTGTGTTTACTTTTTCTAGTATGAATTGGCTACATATAAAGATTAATGAGATAGTGAAAAAAAAAGAAGAAGAGAAAACTAATTTAACAGAGTTAATCCTATGACAACTATTTTCTTAATTCTGTATGGTTGTTTGAAAAAGAAAAACCTGTAGAATAAAAGCCACAGAAACTGAAAACCCATAGATGGTTTAACTCTGAAGTGCATAGTCTTCACTGAATATCAAACTTTAATCTACTCTTGAACTATTTTATGCATCCATCAGCATGAATTTCTACTAGCAGAAAAAATTCCATTGTATATTTCCAATTATTTCAAGTTCGATGTAGTGTGCAAAAATATTATGGCCTCAAATGTAGTAGTAAACTATCTCTGATTTGTAAGGAAAGCTCTACTGTATACATAAATAAATTATTTGGTGTTTTGAAATAACAGTGCACGTACTTACCTTTAGTAGAAATAAACTGGAGGCAAATCCATACATTTCCACATAGTGGTATGCACCATCTAGGAGGATTCATATTCACTAGAATCTCAAATCCCAAAGCAGGATTTAATCTGGTGATATTAAAAATAGGCCCGAATTAGGTTAAATATGTGGATCTGCTCCCGCAAAATCCTGTGATACAGGGTTATTATTCAATATTTTAGATGTAACTTTAATCTGCTTCCAGTGAGACTAATCCTAGAAAAAAAAAAAACAAAATAGTGAAAACGCTAATTACACAGGATGCCCATACAGGATAAGAAATCAACGTTCTGTTACTTAAGAACCACAATTCCAATATCAATATTCTGCTTAAGATACCATCTAGAAGTACAGAACTTATTGGTAGAATCTTAAGTAAATACACTAAATCAGTGGTCTAAACATCTATATTGTCAATACTATCTAATTCTCTTGCTCGAATCAACATTTAACTTAACTGAATCGCGAAATGCAACCACAGAACCTGGAAAAGATACCAGAAGCAGAGGATAATTAATCCTTGGATATCATACTTGAAGAGTTGATTTACCTGACCGATAGTGCCTGTGAAGTCCAACACAGGAAAAACCCCCATCCATAGGCGCCAGAGCTGAGAAGGGTTTGGAATGACCCCGAACTTATGTAACCCATTTCTGGGTGAATGTTAAGAACGCTCAAACGCCATCACCGTCCATCTGTCAGCCAGGCAGTTCGAATGAATCCCTATGAAATTTGAAAACCTCTGCATACAGCGCATCCAGTACTCATGAGATGTATAAACAAATAAAACTCCATGCTGTTGACAGTAGCCATGTACCACAAGAAATTTCAACAAGCAGGTCGATAGAGTTAATTCAGTAGAGTGACCGGTGGAGGCGTCTCACCCGAGGGTCGAGCAATTAAGATTGAAGCGCATCAACGGCAGCAAGTACTCTCGTGTCATCTTGTGGATCGATGGAGTCTGAGCCATCCGGCTACGCTCGAGCCGACTCTCCAGCCCATAGCAGGTGAAAAGTAAAACGAAAAACTCTAGCATTAACTTAGGTACTGGTAAATCGATAGCTTGATTTAATTGACAGCTGTGGTCAGTCAGCTGAACGATCACAAATATATTTATATACACACGATTACGGATGGGACAGAGTCATACGTATGATTCCCATTGTGTATTAAGTCACAAATATGAACTTTGAAAATACATTACCATGAGGGAAAATCGAACCCATATTTCCATAATAGGTATATTCCCGCCAACGATGAATGCACCCATCAGCTTGTTAAGTCGATCGACCTTAATGATAGGGAAAAGTAATTAAGTATGTTATTATATAAGGAAATGCGCAGGTAGGGGAAAAGTGATAATGGATGTAAGCTTTTCATAACTGAAGTAAATTCAGGAGAATACGTTGGATGACAAAAATAAAAATATCAAAAAAAAAAAAAACCATTTGGTTAATATGTTACCTTGTGTACTTGGGGTAATAAAATAGGAGAAGTCGTGAACTAAAGAGGTATAGGTAAAGAAGATTAATAAGTTATAAATTAGATGAATTTCAAAAAGAAACAAAAAAAAATAAAAATTGTTGGGTAGCGAGAGACGTGACACCTAGATTACACGGCTCATTAGTGTCTTTGGGACTTTTCTTGGTTTTGAGAGACTTTTGGTCGATTTAAGATCTGGTTGTTTGTGCCATTGAGTGAAATCTGCTTTTTTTTGCTCTCTTTTTATCATTTCTCAAGTTGCTTTTCATTTGTTTTCAGTTTTTTTAGTGCATCTAGCTCTCAAACATTGAAAATAAAAAATCTCTTTTGCTTTTATTGATTAGTGCAAATTAAAATATTTTCGGTGTTATTAGTAATTAGTGACTGTGAAAGAAAAGTTTTTAGTTTCATTAGCTGCATTAGAGATATCACTGATTGTCTTCTGATCATTTTGTTTGTGTAAAAATCTCTTAACTCTTCTATAGCTAGCTTTCATCGAACGAAATGATATACTGTGGCATGTAGTTCTGCATTTAGGAGTTTTTGAGACATCACATTCGTTAAGGCCTGAAAACTTTAACATAATTGAAGATAAACTTTAAAATTTATTCAATTTACACTAAGGCAGCATTGAAATCTAACGAAACACATTTAGAGGTCTAGGCTAGAGACCTGTTTCGGCGTCTTAAAACCTAGTAGCTGTCGTTGACCTCTTGGCTTTAGACAGCGCTAGTACGGACTTGTGCTCCCCGTACCATCGCGTATATAAAGGGAGACCCCACTAGGTTTCAATCCTTTATCCATAAGAAGCCGATTCTACTTCCCTATACCCGTGATACACCGAACACAGCATTTGGGGAGATTGCCTGCACGTACGTTAAGTCCTTGGTTGATTTCTCTTTCATTTTGAAACCAAGGTGTATATTGCAGTTCACGGTTATTTGGTACACCCTTTGCCTAGCATTCCTGAGCAGTCATTTTGATATATACCGACTCTTTAAATTTGAAAAGCATCATCAAGCACTTGTCCTTTCACGCTTGTTTTTAATTTGAAAGTGATAGAGTCACCTTTTGCCTATTTCTTGACTCTTATAATATGAAACGATAGAGTTTTGTTTCAATTTTTTAAAAATTAACTTCCCATGAAATATTCCTGGTTAAAGTTAGTTTCCTTAGGGTGTTGTTCTGAAGATGGTTTCTGATGGAAACTTTTCCAAAATTCACCAACCAAGGAATCCCCTCCAATGGGAATCCTGGTCATTTTCCTCCTTTTCGAAATGTTGGTGCTCCTTACATGGCAACGTCGTCCCTTCCTGGGTTAACTGTTGGGTTCCCTGTTTGGTTGTTTTCAACCTCTGTGGTCGCAAATGTCTCGGCTACTATTCAATCAGTTCCTTCACCTGAATAACATAATTTTTATTCAAAGGTGGACCTCTCCCCTTCTTTGCATGTTTCTGCATCCTCCTCTTCTACTTCGCCTGGTGAAAGTTTGGATTCGAGTAACCAGGTGGCTAAGAAGAAGAAGAAGAAGAAAAAGAAGAAGAAGTTGGATAAAGGAGAGGCTAGCTCTCCAGCTATTGCTTCTGAAGCATCTCCTCTTGGTCAACCTTCCAACCCTCCGCGGAAAGTCAAGTTCCCTTGCGGAATTTTCGTCCTAACAAATTCCTGGACTGATATCTATCTTGAGTTGGGAAGTTTGGCTACGGATTTCCATAGAGGGGAAGTGGTTTTCCACCTCTCATGGAAGCTTCCTTGATGATAGGGCCAATTCCCCTTCCTCCATCTATAAAATCTTGCCCATCTCCTTTGTAAGCTAGTTCCCAAGAGCTTTCACATCCTTATGCTGCAAGAGCCTTCTTGATTCCCTTAAGGCCAAATCCAAGCAAGGAGACTATTGCCAAGTATCCGGAGAGAGAGGCTTGTCCCATCCTCGACAGGCTTTATCGAGACATGTTTTGCTGACGACCCGCCAAAGGAGAGTGTTGCGTCGAAGCTATGGTTGTATTCTTCTTTTGACTCATTAATGATAAGCGACTGTTGGTTATGGTTCCAATCTTGTTCTTGATTATTTTCATGAGTTATGTCCTCTTTGACTGAAATATAGTTGTACATACTAGATTTTATGCTTGTGTTTGTGTTGTTTCTTGCATGTGCAGGTGTCTGATCACAGAGATCATGAGGATTGTGATCTGCCAGGGCAAAGGAACGGGAGCAGCACCTCTTCTACAAATGACAGCGTTGGATTCCAGGTAAGCCTTCCTCGCAAGTCAGTTTATTTGCAATTAGTAACCTGCACTGTAGCGTGTTCGATTGTTGCTAGAACCGATCTGGGCTAGTAGGGATCACCTCTATCTGCAGAGGGGATTTACCTCTTCAACAGTTTCCTGAGGATTTTTCCTTTCTTCACCATATTGGCCAACCCTTTTCCCTTACTCAGATCATCTATCTATAGGGGGAGATTATCTCGGCATGCAACATCCATCAACCCCTCCAGGAAGGAAATCACCATCAACCCAAGGTCCCATACCCTTTCACAGTTTTCCACAATTTTCTGGAATGTAAAATTCATTTTTTAGAACTCTTTCACATAATAATTTACATAACTAATCATATTCACATTATCATTAAAATAAATAAATGTTTTGTACATCATGTATTCGTACAACGTGGGTACACAATATATAAATTGACAAAAAACATAACTGACATATAGGTGGTATACATTCTAATTTTCCAAATAATGCAATCATGTATAGCATAACATTATACTTTCTTCTTTACTATTTTAATTCATATTGTGATGTTTCACTTTCGCATTCTTTCATGTTTCCATTTAGATACTCCTATATAATCTCATCTGCAACATTAGTCACAAACACGAATTTAAAAAAAAAAAAAATCACTTGTTTCCAAATTGCAATAAGCTTTAGTCAAAACCAATTCATGCGTATAAGTTTTAATAGTTATTCCTACAACACTATCGAATCATCCATGAACAAAATCAATCAATAAGTAGCTATTACAGGAAAATATCACTACTCAATTCATGGTTTATTTTTAACACCAATAGAGGTTCTTTCAATTTCCTTTTAAAATAATCTATCATACCCCTCAAGGACATTCCAATATTTTTCATTCATTCATTTATTCTTTATCACTAATGCATTGTAACTTTACTCATGTATCATTAATATTTCCATATTTGCAAAGGTTGGTAGCTTATTCCCACTTTCACTTGTGAGTAATCAAGTTGTTCATAGGTGAAAACAAGGTTTTATTGTCTTTCATCCTCATGAAGATTCTAATTTCATGAACACAGTTTTGGAGTAGAGTTTATTACTTACTACTCTTCAATGCATATCATATCTCTCATGTCAAAAGTAGTCTACTACATATATCAATATGTATATTTTTAGACTCATACCTGACTTGATGTCCACTAGTAGTATACCTTGACTTATTTTCTGTTGAAAAATTCCCAAAGGTGGTAGTGCTGCAACCTTGAAATATAATACTACTTGTAACATAACCAAATTACCTCGCGTGGAAATGCAAAGAGTTAGAATATTTTTACACAATTTACCCAAAGGCAACTATCAAAATTACCAATCAAGACTCCTAATTAAACATTAGATTGAATACTCATCCCTATATAGAGTAACTTTAGTAGAGGAATAGTAAGTTACATAACTGTTAAGAACAATTATTTTCACATATTGAAATTTTTTTATGATGTCACCTTGCATCATTTTCCTTATTCCTTTACCTAGATTAGTTAATCACATATTTGATATTATAAACATGGCATCATACAAGGAATCAACATCATCAAATTTATACAATAAGAAATCACATCATTGAACACCAATATACCATGGAAAACCCATAGGGTGAAAACCAACAAAAATTTAATGTTATTATTAAACATTAGAAATGGTGTTCACCCCTCACTATATGGATAAAAAGCGAGTCCATTCCCTAACCATTTTCATAAAATATTACAAATAACTAACATTTAAATACAATATATCTAGCTTGAAACTATAACAATCATCATAAGATGTTGACCCACAATTATCCACTCTTTATCTCTTTGTGGTCTTGTTGTTCCATCAGTGGGTTCTCCTGCAGATTACACTCATCTAGAAGGACCATAGATTCCTTATGTGCCACATTTTTAAGCATAATCTATCATTTTCAGAAGTAACCATCCTTTCCTGCCATTGTTTCCGTCAACAAGATTTTATTTCATGATGAGATAAAACATTAATAAACCAATAATCTGTCTTTAAAAGCGATCCTTTAACATCTATCCATGTACACACATGAGATATAGTTAAAATATCACAACATGTTTTTTCTAGAAATATTACACATGCATTGAGTGTAAGAAAATAATTTTCAAGCATGTAAAAATAAGTATCACACTACAATGACCCTTCTCGCACACACAGAGATTCATAGAAGACATATCACTACAACTGTCAAATTTTTTTTATAAAGGAAATTAACACATTATGCATTCGAGTTGCTTAAAATCTATCAAAAGAACTAGCACTTCATCTATTACTTTTGGTGCATAAATATAAGTAAAGAAACTTAACATAATGAACATTATTCTTATGCATGAGAAATAAAAAAGTATCTTTTCCAATGTAGGCTTAACACAACATGTTTTTGTTTCTTGCATGAACATGTATATTATTTCCAAATGAAAAATAACCCACAATAGAGGAAATTACAGCCTAAAAATGCCAATGAAATTTTCATGTATTTTCCATGTCATAATATGTAAACTAATAAAAATCCATTAAATTTAAAAAGAGGTACATGTAAATATTTTGGATGGAAAAGATGATAAATGTTATTTTAAATTGTATTTGTGGCTTATCTCCTTGCAGGTTTACTCAAATTTCAAGTGTAGATGCTCTTTGGATGCAAAATTAAATTCCACATGCAATGAGTACCCATTATTCATACTTTTGATAAGACCCACATTAATAAAAATCACAGATACATTAAAACAACATGTTTAAGACATTTTTTTAATTATATGTGATTTTTATCAATCAGTGTCTTCTAAAAAGTATGGATAATGGGTACTCGTTGGATGTGGAACCTAATTCCGCATCCAACGAGTTTCTACACTTGAAATTTGAGAAAAACTATAAGGAGATAAGCTGCAAATACAATTTAAAAAAGTAGTTTTCTTCTTTTCCCTCCAAAATGAAAAACTCTTATATTATTATTTTAAGTATTATTATATTAATTTTCCTTAAGAGACCACTTTTATGCTGAAATTTCCTCTAATGAATATTTCCTTCATATACATATTATTTAGGAAGAAAATAAGATAATTGTTATGATAGCTTAAAAGTAATCATATTTAATTTTTTCACAGAAATATATCTCAATAGCTCCTCAATCCATGGAAAGAACATATCTCTAAAACACCATGACTATTCTTTGCACATGCAAGAGCTTATCATAATAGCTCTTCTTTAGTGTACGCAACTCATATTCCCTTGTCTATAACTCTACCATGATTAGCTATTATTTTCATGTAAACAAATACATACTTCTTGTTTAAAAGGATGTGAATATAACCTCATTTCTCTATCTTTCTACAAAAAAAAATTCTCATGATTCCATTTCACCAAATTACCCTAAATAACCATCTTTTATGCATAAAAACCCGGCAAAAATAACAAGGTTAATTTAATCTTTTATGCACCTAAATCATGAAATTAAGACAATTCAATATTTTCAAGACACTAGTATTTTTAAGAAAATCAACATAACAACTTTCTTTATATACACTCAAAAACATATTTTCTATATAAAAATGACTATCATTTTCTGCATGCAACATGTCCTCTTTTTTTTCTAACATAATGACCCTTCAATGCAAAGAGCCTTTTCAAGAAACAAAAATGTGTTCTTGTTCTTGTATGACTAAGATTCATATGCATCTTATAAGAAGAAAATCTTTATTTTTCATTAATTCACACACAAAAATCTTATGTAATTATTCTACAATCAAATCTTTACAATATTTAATTTGTAACATGGGTAATATATGCATATAGATTCATGAATGTGAAATTCTCATAAGAAATTAACAAATATACCATTCCTTTTATTTACATGCATATATTTCTCCAAATAGTCACATATATATATATATATATATATAATAGTATATTCGTGTTGATATATATATATATATATATATATATATATATATATATATATATAAGCACTAAAATATACACATTTTTTTCAATATATATATATTCTAAGACAGCTATATTTTATAAAGCCACATGCTTCTTTTTTCACAATGTGCATATAAACATGTTTTCACTTTTAAGAAAATAATCTTAGTTTCTATTATTTCATACAGAGGTTGCAAATGCGGAAATTTTTGAAGGAGCATGATTATTTATCTAGCCACTCGCATCTCATAAGAGAGAAATTATTCTCTTCAAAACGAACTGGGAGTGTAGCAGCCTTGGAACCTCCGTCAACTTCATCGCAACCTTCCTCCAATAAAAATGTTGTAATATGTAGAAGAGAAACTGCAGAGGAAGACTCTTGTAACACGGGTATGAGGGTTTAAATTGATTCAGTTTTCCATGGTTGTCAACTCTTTTTGATACACAACCATGGGATCCATGTGGTTGAGACGACCCTCTTCTTACATAAAATGCTACCCTCCGGTTTGAACATCAACTTCCTTCCACGCAATGCCATTAATCTGCGTGGAGTTTAGTCAAGGAACAAATTTCTTCTTTCCCTCGATAAATGTGGTTATAGATCTTCATAAAACGTGACCAAAGCTCCATAGTAATCAACCGTTTAACAGATTATCCAGAACCTCCCAAAAATTATTATTCTTCTTCTCGAGAACCTAGATTCATTGTGAGTTAAAATAAAAGGGCAATTTCCAAGAAGTAGTTTAACTGATTCTTGCGATTTAGCATGTGATAACAATCACTGTAAGAGGTAAAAGATTGATACCCTATCTCAAGATCATCCCTTCATGTAAAAAAAATTGCTTACTCTCCAGCAGTTTCACCATAACGAACCCTAACTACCTCATTGTATCAGAAATAGAGAGCTTATTTCATGTTAATAATTAGGTATGCATGCTAAATGGGGATATTACATATCATTACTATTAAAAATATTTTGTATATATAAAATATTTACCATCAATTTATTAATTACGGAATGGTCTATTTTGAAATTGTATCCAAGGAATTTCAAATTTTTAAAATTAAAAAATGATTTGGATAATCAATATTTTATAACCCGGGAATATTTTTTGGTCTAACAACATATTGGACGGCCTCAATTAACAGCTGGTTAATGAAAAGTATCATTTTTCAATGACAATAGTTTACATGGCACCTGAGAAGAGTTTACATGGCACCTCCTTAGTGTTAATTCCATTTGTCATGCCACCACTTAACCTACAACTCCCATTCTATACCGCTCCCATCCAATTCTTATTCTAAATCGGGCATGCCCCTGCTCTCATTTAATCAAAACCTCCTTCCAAATAGAAGAAACCTGAAAAAGCATGTTCCCCTTCAAATCCCTTTTGAAGGTAATTTCTCCATTAGCTCAACACCTTTCTCATTGATGATATTTGAGCTTAGTACGTGGGCTTATTGATTTTCCTACAGGACCAAGACAAATGGATGAAGAGAATGTCGACATGTTTGTCATCATTTGGTATTAATAATTTATTAGTACTACATACGTAATTTTGAATCTTAATGTTTATGTATTTTGGTTTAAACAATTTCAAATCACATGGACTGTACTTTTAATCTCTGCGTTCCCATAACCACACTCTAAAATACAAAACAATATGAAATTTCCTTTCTCTTCACACTTTTTCTAATTGATTGTTATAAATATTTTGCACATCATCAAGTTCCTGGAATCAAGTTCCTGGAATTTTAAATGATTGATAGAATCTTTCAAGTATATAGTTAATCAAGGTTTAAATTCATGAAAAATAAGAAAGGATTTATGTAAATTTATAATAAATTTTTTTATTTAATCAAATAGAAAAATATAGAAGCTCCTTAGAAATTAAGAAAAGAAAGCTAGCCCTAACATGATTTACATAACCTATAAAACTGGATCAATATTTACATACCATATAAGATTTGATCAGTATTTATATTTTTTAGGGATTTTTAAACTGTTCCAATATCCAATTTAACCATATATACATAAATGTGTTTCTAATTCGAAGGACATAGAAGAAAGATTTAAAAAAGTGAGAGATTAAGGTTTAGCTATTAATTGTTTGTGTTAGAATTATGGTTATATAATATTTTTAGGATTTTAATTTATATTTGTTGATGAAAGATTTCCTAATATACTTAAAATATATATCAATCACATTTATGGTAATTGTACTAGATATTAATCATTAAATTAGAACTAAAAAAACATTAAACTAATTAATTAGAATTTGAAAAACGGTGAACGTATTTATGGGAAACCATGTCATCAAAGTCATATTGATCTCTGTGTATCCTGCCTGTCGATAGCTATAACTAGCAATTGCACCATACGTTGCAAAAGAAACATAGTAATGCAATAACATAGGGAAGATTATCCTATAAGAAGTAAGAAGGCAATAGCATAGGAAAAAGTAGTCTAGAAGAAATAAGATGTTGTAGAGAACAAGTCATCGTGAAGGAATGAAAGGAAAATTTTGCTTGCATGGAAGCAAGTCATGGAGGTTTCAAAGATACCGATGATAAGAGTTATCAACCAAAAAAATTTGTTATAGAATTTGAAATAGGAAATCTGGGGTGGAAACATATATGTAAACCAACATAATATGTTCACATATATACAAATTTTGTTATAGATATTGAAATAGGAAATTGGGGGTGAAAATTCTTTGGTGAATGTCATTTTAATATGTAGACATTTTTGGAAGGAGATATTGTTCTTTATGTTATGGTTCATTTTCTTAAATCCAAACTTGGTTTATTATTTCTGTATATACATAAGAAAAAAATACAAAGTAAATTCACAAATTTAAGTCATAGTTTTATATTTCATAATTACAAATCTAGTTTCTTATTAAAATATTTTACACATCCTAGGTTATTCTAAATTGATAAAGATTATAGAATTATTAGGGTGGTGTTCTATGTGCACTCAAATTCTCATGAGGTCCATCACAATGTATGCGGTTCATTGCAACCTTGGATATATTATATGAATTGTTGTGATTTTTTGCTTGTGGCTACAACTTAGTTTTGGTTTTCACCTAGTTATCATGATTCAAAACTTTGTTATCATCTTAGATCCTTATAGCATTATATATATTATGTGAGCTAATGTGATGTTTTTTTTATCACAATGATTAAAAAATCAATGATTATACCACAATATTGACATTCTTGTTGTCTTTTTTTTTTTATCTTATTAAAATATTTTACACATCCTAGGTTATTCTAAATTGATCAAGAGTATAGAATTATTAGGGTGGTGTTTTATGTGCACTAAAATTCCCATGAGGTCCATCACATTGTATGGGGTTCATTGTAACCTTAGATATATTCTGTGAGTTGTTGAGATTTTTTTGCTTGTGGCTACAACTTAGTTTTAGTTTTCACCTAGTTATCATGATTCAAAATTTGTTATCATCTTAGATCCTTATAACATTATATATACTATGTGAGCTAATGTGATGTTTTGTTTGTCATAATGATTCAAAAATAAGTTATAATACCACAATATTGACTTTCTTGTTGTTTGTTTTATTTACGAACCACTTAAAAAAACTAGAGGAACATTAGAGTTTACAATGTGATCTCCCCAGCATGAGTGGGGGTTTCTAAAATTGGAGAGTAAATTGAGTGGTTATTGTTAGAAATTGTTGTATAAAATGGGAAATTTGGATGGCTTGTAGACAATATGGATGTCATAACATATATATTTTTTGAATTTCTTAGTGTCTCTAGCCACCATGGATCTAATAGGATCCATTTAAACTAAGAACGTCAATACATCACTGTGCAAATGATAATTTGTGACATCCCTAGCCATTTTCTTTTATTATGGATCAAGTTATAAACTAATAACTTGTGAAATCCCTAACCATTTTCATTGATTGTGGATCAAGTTATAAACTAAAATATACTCTCTCTTTATAAGACTCTACCTTATATATTGGATGGAGAGAAAGGTTATGATAAAAATTGTACAAAAAAAACCCCTTAAGGTTGTCTCAACTTACTCTATTGTTAATCATAGTGTCAATTTTGTAAAACCATAATCTATAATAAGGACTGAGTGGGAATTTTCTTTTGTAAGTTTTGTTTGGAATTGAAAAAAGAATTATAAAATTATAAAAGCTAAAATTATGTAGTGGGAAACATTGTTTAAAATTTCAGAATAAAAATTTGAGTAAGTTTGACATCATATAATATGAAAATTGTTTATGATTATAAAGTAAAAAACATATAATATTTTTTTAGCTAAACTTAGGTAATTAAAGATATGTTTATAGTTTGTTTTTAATGGAAGAAAGAGCATGTCTATAGTTACAAACTGTTATGTAGTTACAAACTATTACAATTAAGTAATTAAAGGTAAATTTAGTGTTATTTAAGAAATGAGAATTATGAACATTCATCATTATTGCTCAAAATAAATCATGTCATGTGAAATAATTTGGAAATTTAAAAAGATCACATATTTTAAAAAATTTCATTATTAATTTAAATTTTTATATATTAAGAAATACTACTCTTGAATAATAATAAAATTGTAACATAAATAATATATAACAAAAAAACCATGTATTTTTGGAATAATAAAATAGTTGTAACAAAAATAATATAGAACAAGAAAAACTATGTATATTTGGATGGATGAAAATTTAGACACAATTTATTAAGTGAAATTTTAAAAGAATAATGGTTATAAACATTTAAAAATAATTTTATTAGATACTTATTTGGATCAATGAGGTTTGCGTATCAAGACATCTGATCCCTCTTGACTCTTGGTACATCCAGACTTAGGCCATCTTAATTTCACCATTTAAATAAACCATATTCCACATGAATACCATGAGTCAATACCATGGGTTGATTTTATAGTTTAGTAAATAATTTTATTAAATAATTAGTTTAGATCTATATTATTGATGAGAGGGATCAATGGGATTTTCATATCAAGAAATTTCATCCCTCTTGGCTCTTGGTAGATCCAAAGTTAGGCCATCTTAATTTCTCCTTTTACATAAACCACATTCCACATGAATACCATGAGTCAATACCATGTGTTGTTTTTATAGTTTAGTATTATTTTTATTTTTTATTTGACTTAGTTAAAATGTTCATTACAATATGTCAAACTTTTTATTTAATTTACTTTTATTTTTATTTTTGTGTACTTTGACAAGGTCACCAAAACTTACATTCAATCACTTATTAAAAAAAACTAACATTATAAAAAGCATATATAAAACTTTTATTTGTGAATCTAATGGCCTAAAACATTTCAATCATCTAACATTTGATTCAATGGCTCAGACATTGACAAACTGACACCTAGAAGAGTTTTTTTCAAATAAAAACTTCACCTAATCTACCCATTAAAGTCAAGCTAGCGTGTATTTACGGAAATGATTTCCCTACGGTAACTATAATAAGAAAATATACCCATTGAACTCAAATTATAGTGGGGAGATGGGTGGAGAAGGTATGAATGTATTCTCCTCATTTTGTTAATAAACAAAATTTTTATTATAATAATATTTTTTTCAATTCAATCAGGTATTCTTTTTTTTCAATGAGTTACAAATGCATTATAATTTCAAAAAATAAAATATCATTTTTTTTTAATTGATTCTTATTTTTTCTTTTGTCCTAAATGGTTCTTGTTTTTTGGTTGGATGAATTTGGGAAATGTAAATTGAACGCAAAACATAACGGGATAGATATAGCCCCGCTTCAAACTTCGAAAATTTACGGTTTCCAAAAATAATTTATCATTGTTTTTTTCTAAATGATTCTTATTTTTTCTTTTGTCTTAAATGGTTCTTGATTTTTTGGTTTGATGAATTTGGGAAATGTAAATTGAATGCAAAACATAACGAGATAGATGTGGCCCTGCTTCAAACTTTGAAAATTTACGGTGTCCGTCATTTTCCTACAGGAATCACAAACTCTTCCTCAAATTTTTTTGTTAGTTGAATCTTTCTACAGAAATCACAAACTCTTTCTCAAATATCTTTCTTAGTTGAATCTAATGCGAAAAGAAATATATAATTTGTTTTAGTTAATGGAATGCGAAAAGAACTATTCTAAAATTTATTTTTTCTTGAAGAACTATTTATTGACGAGAAGAGGACAATTGGAGTGTGAAAATCTTATGTTAACTTTTTGGGTTGAGAGTAATAATTTATTATGGTTGTTAAAAAAAATCAGGAGGAGTTGTTTTTAGTGTGGTTTTTTGGAGTTTCATGTGAGTTCAACATTCTAAATTTTTTTTTGGACATTTTTATTGTGCTGGGTTACCCATCAAATTTCTGTTTTCAATAAATTATTGTCGGATTTTAAAGAAATTAAACCCTACCCTAAAAATCTTCAAAAAATTGCACTAAAAACAACTAAAAATCAAAATCGTTGACACATTGATAATATTTTAATTAAAAATCTTCTGAGAAATCACATAAGAAATTTAGGAACCGACGCGTTTCAAACTACCAACTCTAGTTCATCATCAGGGTAATGAATATTGGCTGATTTGACATACACATTTATACCATGAAGAGAGAAGCAACAGTCAAAACCCAAAGCGGTCAAAAATAAGATTAAAAATATAAAAATATAAAATAAACCAAAAATAAAATTCTCCCAACCCTAAAAAGTTCCAAAAGTTAAAAACGGTCAACAATAAAAATAAAAATAAAATATAAAAAGAACCAAAACCTTAACTACCTTATTCTCAAAAACACAAGTCAAAACTAAAATAATATAAAATTAAAACCAAAAACTAAAATAACACGCTTCTCAAAATATAAGATTAACAAGTTTTTAAACATGAGTCAAGTTAAAAGTCAAAAAATCAAAGTCAAAGTCAAAGTCAAAAAAAAATAAAAAATAAAAAGGATTTAATAAATTAATAAATAAATACCTTAATAATTTTTTTTTTGAAATAGAATTTAAATTAAATTAAAAAGAAAATTAAAAATAAATAAGTAAATAAATAAAATTAAAATTAAGAAATAAAAATAAAAAGAAAATAAAGAATTTAATCAATAAATAAATTGATAAATTAAAAACAAATACATTAATAAATAAATGAAATTAAAAACTAGAATTAAAATACAAATAAAAATAAAAATAAAATAAAAATAATGGCCTAAAACATTTGTAAGTTCATTTACCTTTTATTCAAGGTACCACTGACAAGATTGCTCAAATTTTAAGGAGGCATAAGATCTCGTCTTCTTTTAAATCTTTAAACACCATTCGAAGCTCCCTTAAATCGGTTAAGGACCAGTTGGACCCAAAAAATATGAAAGGTGTTTATTTGACCCTGTGCTCTTGTGGGACTCCCTACATTGGTGAAACTAGTCGATCCATTAATAAAAGGATCCAAGAGCATTCTGTAGATATTAGGCATGGTAGAATCAAGTCCTCAACGCCAGCTGAGCATCGAAGCATCATATCTATATGGAAGATGCTAGAATCCTTGCTAGGGTTGACCATTTCCATCACCGGAAATTTAGGGAGGCAATTGAGATTGAGAAGAGGCCCTATACGTTGAACATGGATGATGGATGGAAAGTTAGTAGTTGTTGGATTCCATCTCTTCACTCCCTGTAAGGATCCTTCTTTTCCTTTATTCTTTGGTAGTTTTATTTTTATGATTTGATCATATTATTATTATTCTATTATTTTATTTATTTTATTTTATTTTACTATTTTATTTATTGATATTTATTTATTAAATTAAATTTAAAATAATTAATTTTTATTTTTATTTGTATTTTAATTCTAGTTTTTAATTTTATTTATTTATTAACGTATTTATTTTTAATTTATTAATTTATTTATTGATTAAATTTTTTATTTTACTTTATTTTATTTTATTTTTTATTTTTTTTAATTTAATTTAAATTTTTTTTTCTAAATTTTTTTATTTATTAAGGTATTTATTTATTAATTTATTAATTTATTTATTAATTTTTTTTTTGATTTTGACTTTTATTTTTTTACTTTTAACTTGATTCATGTTTAAAAACTTGTTTAAGGGTGTTATTTTAGTTTTTGGTTTTAATTTTATATTATTTTAGATTTGACTTGTGTTTTTAAGGATGGAGTAGTTAAGGTTTTGGTTCTTTTTATATTTTATTTTTATTTTTATTGTTGATCGTTTTTAATTTTTGGAACTTTTTAGGGTTGGGAGAATTTTATTTTTGGTTTATTTTATATTTTTATATTTGTAATCTTATTTTTCACCGCTTTTAACTTTTTAATTTTTCTTGGGCATGGTATAAATGTGTATGTCAGATCAGCGAACCTTCATTATCCTAATGATGAATTACAGTTGGTAGTTCGAAATGCGTCGGTTCCTAAATTTCTTATATAATTTTTCAGAAGATTTTTAATTAAAATGTTGTATATCACAGAAGCTTGCACTCTCAGCTTTGATAATAATTCTCAAAGTCTCTTAGCACAAATTATAACCAAAATATTGTATTGATATTATAATTAATATTATACTTACTTAAACATGAAGGCTCCTACCTTGACGAGTAATTAAAAAATATGAAGTCATTTTCCATGATTGGTTAAGTTTTGATGTTTCCATTGTTTATCACTTGGCACGGGTGCAATATTGTATTTATTATGTGTGTATTGTGTTTATTTTAAGGGCTTACCACATAGGACTGAGCGGTATTATATTCTTAATTGATAATAAAATTCCTTGTTTTCGTTACTCCTGCGAAGTGGAAAAATAATATCTTACGATAATTTTATATATATATATATATATATATATATATATATCATAAATTAGAGAAACAATTACTATAAATTATGATAGAATAACAATTTTTTGTGTTAATAATAATAACATATATAAAAATTAAAGAAACGATTACAATAAATTAAAGCACGTCTCAACCCAAAAAAAATAATAATTTAAAGTAAATAACGTTGAACAGGAAAAAAAACAAGAGAAGAAATAAGAAGAGAAAAAAATGAAAGGAATATCAGATTATATTTGTTTAAATTAAAATTATAAATAAATTCAACTTTATCACCAGTGATTGAAATTGTCCATTTCCTTAGGTACTATAAAATAACACTTTTTTTTAAAATGAAAATGTAATTTTTAACAATATATTTATACATATATATCTAACAATCTTTGATAAAAATATGAAGGCTTCTAAATCTGTAAAATCTCATGAAAACTCCGGTTCAAGGCACCTCTCATGTATCACTATACTAAAACCAACCAGTTTACAGCCACGTTCATTGCATAATGCAATAGAGTTCAGGGGTTAAATACCGCAAAATTTTCTCACCAGTGCATATATTGATGAAGATAAATGCAGAACAGCTTTATTTTGATCTGAAGATCAATCCTTGTATTTAGTTTCTACTGGTCTGCAATTTAGTTTTTGTTTTATACAAATGGGTCGTCGCCTTTGTATGTTTTTCTAGATGCAAAATTGTTTCCATCCAAAAATGTAAGGACAAATTTTCAGATACGTTATATTCATAGTCTCTTGCCAACCAATTTCCCGATGCTCATAAATATGCATCGTTATTGTTGGCGACGTGTTGCTTAGAGGATAGGGGAATCGGTAATAACCCTCAGCTGCCAATATCAAATTTGGATGAATCGTCATCAGACCAAGTTTACATTAAAATTTCACAAATAACTGAAATTAGATGCAGCATTTAAGTTATTAAACATACTGGATGTCGGCCTCCAGGGATTCCTTTTAGATATGGCATGCTTAGTACCTGCAATAATGAATTTACTAAGAAATGAACAATTTCCGCATAACCTTGAAAGCTACAACTTCTAAATGAGAAATATAGTGTTCTAGAACAAAGTATAAACTATAGAAACTTGAAAATTTAGAGGAAATATATTAATTTACCTCGATATATTCTATTATCATATTAATTGAAAAAAACAAGTTCTTAATGTTAATTTATTTATACATATATATGACGTGCTTAACAAAATTTAATAAGAATATTAAGGCTTATGAATTTGTAAAACCTCATGAAAACTTTGGTTCAAGACGCCTCTCATGTATCACTATATCGAAACCAACCAGTTTACAGTCAATTTCATTGCATCATGCAAGAGATTTCATGGTATAAATCCTCCAAACATTTCTCATGAGTGCATATATCCATCAAAATAAATGCACAATAGCTTTAGTTTGATCTGAAGATCAATCCCTGGATTCATTTTCTACTGGTCTTCATTTTAGTTTATGTTTTATACAAATGGGCTCTCGCCTTTATATTTTTTTTGCATGAAAAATTGCTCCCAACCTATAAAATCAAGAACAAATTTTCGAATGCGTTATATTCATAGTCTCCTGTCGCCTAAATTCCTAAAACCCATAAATCTGCATCGTTATTATTGGCGAGGTGCTTCTTAGAGGATACGGGCATCAGGGATAACCCTTGGTTGTGAAGGTCTCATTTGGCTAAATCGATCCGTCATCAGACCAAGTTTACATTAAAATTTCAAGAATGACATAAATAAGATGCCTACAAGGATGCCTTTCGTATATGGCGTGCTTATTACATGCAATAATGAATTTACTAATAAATGAACAATTTACGCATAACATTAAAAATGAGAACTTCCAAATGAGGAAATATTGCATTCGAGAACAAAGTATAAACTGTAGAAACTTGAAAATTTAGAGGAAATATATTTATTTACTTAGACCTAGTATTGAAGAAACCCAATGTATCATTGGTTTCAAGAAGCATACATGATGTGTCCGTCTATCATTAAAACATCTAGGGCGAACAACCTTACATTTAAAACTAAACAAACATTTGTCTATGTTGAAAATTTTATTAAATAATCATATCACCTAAAATAAATTTCGCAAGAATTACAGGGATAACAAAGAAGCAATAGCCTTTTGGCCGCAAGACCAAAAAAATGGCAAAGGGACAGTATGGAAAACGTAAAGGACCTAGGAAAGGGAAACAAAAGCAGCCAAGCCAAAATGAGGGACCTAGTAAGCATGGAAGGAAAACTAGAAAAGAAATTATGGAAAATATGTATGATCTTTATGACATTGGAAATCCAACTTAGATCAGAAATACCATGTTGGGAATCATGATTGCCGTTAAACCAAAACCCGTAGGTTTTATTCAACAATCGCATCGCCAAAGATAAGGATCCACGAAAGGTGGTTAGTCCATGTCGCGAAACACACGTGGAGCGTTGGTTTATCCAATGTCCAAAAATCTCCCCTCCAACGCTAGTCGGGTGTGTATCGAACTCGTGACCTATGCTCTCACACCACTTGTTGGGAATCACAATTGTCGTTAAACCAAAACTCGTAGGTTTTAGTCAACAATCGCATCGCCAGAGATAAGGATCCACGAAAGGCGGTTATTTCATATCGCGAAACACACGGGGAGTGTTGGTTCAATATATATATATTAATGTCGCGTTATGAGAATTGAAAGAGTTGAACAGGTTCATTCCTTAGTTCAATATATATATTAATGTCGTGTTATGAGAGTTGAAGGGGTCAATACTACAAACCCCAGGTTTGGTGTTGGTGTAAAAGCATTGAACCCTTGGTTATAATATTATAACACTATGCCCAGAAGATTTAAAGACCGAAAGGGTGTATGTCGGAAATTTAAATGTGTTTCACTATATTATGTTAGAAAAGCTCTGGTATTGTTTAACAAAGGGTATGGGCGGCAGTTCATTTATTTTAAGACTGTGTTCCGAGCGAGGGTTCAATATATAGTTAAATGCCTCTAAAGGGAAATCTAGCTACGAGCGCGTTATAAAAGAGATAACCAGGGCCATATTATGTAATGGGCTTTGTGATAAAGTTCATTCGAACATTAAATTGAAGACCCTCTGATGGTTTTTAAAATATGGTTTCATAACCATAGACTTGGGTGAAAATCAAAGCTTTCGCTTATAGAATTTGTATGCATAAGAGTTACACGTTTGGGGGTGCAACTGGCCATGGTTTAAACCATAGAAGTAGTAAATAGATATAAGAACTTCCACATTGAATTGTTGAGTGCCCAGATTTAAAATTAAGTGTGGCTAAAAAGTTGAATACAACTTGTGTGGAAAGGAAATTAAAGGTTGTGGATGTTAAAATGGATTTGAATTTATATTTATCGATTGAGAGTGTGAAAGTGTGGTAGCCCGGGCATCAAGTGACAAAACATATAATGGTATTCCATAGATGGATTAATAAATCTGTGGAGACCATAAAAGAAAGTGTTTGACCAGAGCACGTAAAATGAAGAGCTACTTCCACATTAGAGTTGCTCGGTTGAAATTGGGTTGATTGCTTTTTCACAATGCATTAAAGGTTCAGCATTAATTTAAACTACCAAATATGAAGAAAAAGCAGGGGTGCATGCTTAGAAAGCTGGAGAATATGCAAAACTGAAAAAGACAGTGAACAGAGTATGCATAACAGTTACATGACAGCTGCAGATACACAATTGCAGTGAACAACAGAGGTATGCAGAACAGTTATGTGACAGTAGCAGAAAAGACAAACACACAGTGATCCAAAAACTGAATGGGTTGATTTGAAATCTGTATTGTAACTGAAAATGTAAATGTATTGTTGATTTTATATTGTTTGTGATGCATTGGCAAGTCTCCAGTAGGAAAAAAAAACTCCACTGTAAAACTGAAATTTGTATAAATTTCTATATTCTTCTGAATGAGTTGGACAAAGAAATGAGAAGGCAGAAGTCAAAGAGTCATCACTGATCATTTCGAATTCCCAGTAGAATGCACATAGCCATGAAGTTATTTTGTATAAAACAAGTAATATCCATGGGTAGAAGGTTACGAGAAGAGAGAGAGAGAGAAATACAATGTGCATCAGAATTGAAGTGAGTTGAAGATTGTGAGAAGGCTAGAACATAAGAAAGTTGCAAGAGGGTAGAGAATGTAGAAATGAAGCAGCGAGGCAAAGAAGAAGGAGGAGCTGAAAGAGAATCTTAGAAGATGCAGAGATGATACAAGGCAGATATGAGGACTAATGGACAGCAGAAAAGAAGGAACATAACATAGCTGATATCCAGGTAAATCAGCAAGTGTTTTATTTTGAAAAGCGAGGATGTTGGAGCTTCCCTATCAAGTTGTAGCTTGATAGATGTTAGCTGTAGCTGACTGAGGTACGAGCCTCCTGTAGGTTGTAGCCTGCAGAAAATAGAGGATGTTCGTGCTTCCATATAAAGTTGTAGCTTGATAGAAGTCAGTTGTAGCTGCCTGAGGTAGGAACCTCCTGTAAGTTGGTGCCTGCAGAAAATTGATGGGAGTTGGAGCTTCCTTGCAAGTTGTAGCTTGCAGAATTGAGGTTGGAGCCTCCTGTAGGCTGGAGCCTGTAGAAAATCAGTGGTGAGAGGGAGTTGGAGCTTGCCTTTGCATCACAACAATAATAAGATGTGGTTTTCTCCCCTATGGGTTTCCACTTATATCTGTTGTCTATGTGCATGATGTTTATGTGTTGATATGGTGTATCTAATCTTCTTAATACTTGTTGCTCACATATTTAGATGGTTGTTACATTATCTTAATAATTGCTGCTCACATATTAATATCGCCTTCATATTAAGTTGATCATGAAACGAAGGTATAAATAAGTTTTAAAGGAAAGTTTTAAAAGACCATGAATGTGTTAAACTGATTCACCCTCCCTCTCAGTTTAATTAAGGGTTCAACATACCATCCAAGGATGGAAAATATAGAGTAACCATGAAGATGAAGATATCAAGCAGGAGGAGGTCGTCATGGACTTCCTCAACGACCCGGCGAATACAAGAGGGAGGTTATCCCTCTTCCATCAATTTGTCAACACATTTTGGAAGATCAAGTGTGTCTTAGCCAAGGCCATGACTAGCTTGCATGAGACAGGAGAAAACCCTTTGGTCGTTTCAGAGTTGCAACAAATTAAACGAGAAATCTGAGACATTTCCATGTCTCAGTGCCATGCTACGGCAAGAATCAGAAGAATTGAAAAACAACTTCAAGCAATGCAGCAAATAGAGATCCCTCGATCTACTGCAAAAAACCGGGCACCTATTGGCTCTTCTGATGGGTGACATCTGCTTTTATTACATCTTTTAGTATATAATTTTTTTTGCGGAAAGTTTTTACAGCCATAGGCGAAACTATTATTTTTTTGGACATATTAAAGTAAATATAGGAGCAAGTAGGAGAAAAAAACAATTTCAATACTGGTTAGCCTTTAATTCACTTTGGTGGCCAACAGACCTGATTTCCTTCGGGCAAGTTGAGGCCACAAAATGTATCGATATATGTACAACAATATTCTTTTATTATAAATATAAAATGGTAAGGATCTATGAAATTAACCAAAAAAAAAAAAATCGCAAGATTTTAACTTTTCCAAAAGGTGAGACTAGCTTCTGCAATGTTGTGATTCATTCTTTGATATTTTAATTCTTTACATTCACCTGAATGAGATAGAAAAAAAACTTGTCAATCGAACATTTTTTTCAATAATTGTTGTTGAAATTGGTAAAAGTACTAAAATTTAATAGAAACTCTGAACTTCAGAAGCTAACCCTTAATGAAGCATCTAAGGTTTGAGTTCTCTTGCTTGAAAAATTCCTAAGCCCAGTGGTATACTCATTTTGTATTATAGAACTTGTTCTCTTTTTCTTTTAAGCTGGCATCCTCGGTTTCCTCCATTGGCATCTAAATCAGACTGAAATTGCTCGACAATAGTAAAAGATAACAAGAAACCATCTATTAAAGATAATGATTCTTACATAAGAAAAGAAATTAAAGATCTAGATTCTTATTAGCTATCGTTTATTACTTTGTCCTTTTCACTTCACTTTTATTTTTTTTTACTTTTGTATGGTTAAGAGTTCATGTCACTTACATCAGATTTCTTATGGAGATTGTCACTAAAAAAGGAAAGATTAAGACTCAACGTGAGAAACCGTCGAACGTTGATGTGGATCGAAACTTCTAAGAATGAGTTTATTGACGATATTAGGATTACGAAATAAATATTTAAGGTTCATGCACTGCAAAGGAGCCTTCAAAGAAACTCTCGCATTTTAACAACGACCAAGCCGAATTAAAGAATCATATGAAAATGTATTTCATATAACCATTCCCATTTAATTCCTAAGTGTGAGCATTGATAAGTATCAGAAATTCCTCTTCGTTCCATTCTCAGTAATTAAAATTGCTTACAACATTATTTGTTCAAGGTGTCATGTTGCGTAAGTACTTTAATATTTTAGATGCAATGGTAATAAGGAAGCGAGCAGTATGAGTGCTAACTCAGACAAACTTCGACCCTTAATCAATATAGTTGACATCTTGCCCTGGGATCTATAACCTAGATCATGGCAGCAGGTTGACATTATGATAAAAAAGAATTCAATAATAAAATTTAGCATAGGAAAGTAAAAAATATTTCATAATTTTTTGGTATGGATAATATTAATACACCGGAATGAAAATTGCATGTCACCATGTGAGCGCAGTCACATAATAAGTTTAAGTTTTCTCTTGGAATTAAGTTAATCTTATAGTGAGTTTGTTTTTCTAAATGAATTGTATCTCTATTTATTAATAGATTTGTTAAGTTATTGTTAAATGTTATGGTATGTTATAAGCTTTCAACAACTAATTCAATGTCTTATTAGCCCCATAACAAGTTTACTTCGGATTCCAATACCAATCACACTTCAATAGCATTCACATTAGATCATCATTCCCTGTAATTGTAGATAGAAAATCAACAATAAGTACAAATAGAGATGATATGATAAGTGAATCGTATAATATGATAAGTTTAAAGACAATTATATACTAAAAATACCCAATAGTATGTCTCTTTGTAAATTGGATTATGTATCTTTGTAAATTAAATTCTAGTAAGTTTGCACTTTTACATTTTTACCCATATTTGTTAAATTGTTGAATAACTCGTAAATAATGTTGGGTAATAAATCCTCGTAAGTATAATTTTTTACATATTTTTCCTTATCCCAACTTTTAATAAAATACTAGCTTAAGTTATGGTATGTAGTAGTAACTTATTCTAAATATTTTATTTATGAGAGTATGAACTATTTTCAATAAATGTTCATGTCCTTAGACACATGACTCTTCAATGCTAATTATTGGTTAATTATTCAAATTTTGAGACTATTATACACACACACACAGATATATATATATATATATATATATATATATATATATATATATATATATATATATATATATATATATATATTCATAAAAGGATTCTAATAAGGGCAATTAGCTGCTGGTTGCACTCTTTAAGACTCCATCTCAACTAGGGATAAATTTCTCGTGTAAAAATTCATCCATGGCTATGGTATTGTGTCTATCATGTGTCATCTATGCAAATTGTCTCATATCTATTGAAGATTGATATCATAGTCCAATAAGAAAGTATTGAAAGAGGTTCAGTCACAACACCCTGCCCCTCTTGCCAAAATGACACAGGTATGTCCTCCAAAGGATAAAACCACTACCAAGCTTGATCCTAAGCGATAAAGTTGTTTAACATCATGCATCCTAGTTATAGATAATACATTGGTACCTAACTTTTACACTGGTGGTAATAATTAACACTAACCATTTTTCCAAACTCCTTGGCAAAATGGGAGGTACTTCCCAAGAGTCCCAAACTATACGGGTAGGATGTATGTTGGGGTTTCCACACTGTAATATTAATAACTCACCCTATTTTCATATATTTTACTCCATAGGGGAATGTGAACCACTCGCCCTATGCTCATATCATGGGGTGTGTACTCCAAATGGGAAGGTGAACGACTCACCATGTGGTCATATAGCTCCAAGAAGTACCCCAAGCCCTGAGGAGCTCCCAAAGCTCAATGCCCAACTTAATCAAAACCCTCATGGGAGGATATTTCTATGGCTCCAAGATTACCTTTGAAGGCTAAGAACTCAGCCTTTGCCATAGGATTTTTGATGATGTTAGGAGCCTATTGATCTATCCTGATGTGTTGGACCCTTATTTCTCTGTGTTGTACCATATCTCAGATAAAATTGTACTTGATATCATTATTATTTGATTGTTCGTGAACATATGATTATATTAAAAGGCGAATACAAAATTTATTATCACAATAATTATGATGGTATCTAGCATATGCTCAAATATCTCACTGAAGAGATACCTAAACCAAATGGCTTCATAACAAGCCATACTAACTGCATTTTACCAAGCCTCAGTGGTGCTCAGTGCAAAAAAATTTTGTTTTTGGCTCTTCCATGAGATTGAAGTAGATACTAAATAAAAACAACATCCAGAAGTGCCTTTTCTATCCACCAAAATTCCAAGCCAATCAACATCAATATATCCATGTAATCTCAGATCCCCGATAGTGTACCTAATTCCATGGTTGATAGCACCATGAATATAACTTAAAAGATTATTTTTAGAAACCTAATGCATATGATGAGGATAACCCATAAATTTACTAAATGTATTAACAACAAATCCTATGTCTAGTCATGTGTTCACCAAGAAAAGAAATTCTTGCACAAGTTGCCTGTATTTGGTAGGATTTGCCAAAGTCAAACTATCAACACTTCCACATAGCGTCTTGAAATTTAGTTCCATTGGTGTAGTCACAGACTTGTAGTCCATTACGCTACATCTTTCTAATGGCTTCATGATATAGTTTCATTGAGAAAGGAAAACCTCACCTAACTTTTGCCATATATCCAAGCCTAGGAAGTAATGCACCAATCCTATGCCCTTCATCTAGAATTCAGAAGTCAACTCCTTCTTACATTGATAAATGAGAGGGTCTACACTAGTAACAAATATATCATCAACATATGGGACCAAATAAGCGACTTATTCTTTTAAACCTTGAAGTATACATTTTGATGAACATAGCTCCTTGTAAATCCCACCTTCTTGACATAGTTATCAATCCTCTGATACAAAGCCCTATGAGGTTTATTTAAACCACATAGGGGATTTATTTAACCATGTAGGTATTTCCTACTCTTCAAACCCTTGAGGTTGTTCCAAGTAGACTTCTTCCTTAAGTGAGCTATTTAAGAATGCAATATTAACATCCATTTGATGCATGCTCCATCCTTGATTTGAAACAAGAGTAACTATGGATTGTATAGTGTTGTATCAGGAAACTAGAGAAAAAATTTCATCATAGTCAATTCCTTGCTTTTGAGAGAAACCATGAACCACAAAACTTTCCTTGTATTTCTCAACACTTTCATCAACTAAATGTAAATTTTGTAGATCTATTTCGAAGTGACTACGGACTTGTCCTTGGGTCTAAGCACCACTTCCAAGACATTTTTATTCATGATTGACTCATATTATTTAGTCATAGCATATTTAAATACATGTTACTTCAAAACTACTTCAAAAGTGAAAGGATCTATTTGAATGGTAGTACTTGTGGTTGTGAGGTATCCTTGATACTCGATAGGCTTCTTAATTTCTCAAAAAGTTCCTCTTGGGGAAGCATGATTTTCTGCAGGTTGAAGTGTACCTCGAATCCAATTGGTATTTTCATTGAGATAGAGGGATCACAAGGAGGTATATCAAGTGGATTCATAAGCCTATCAAGATCAGGTACAAGTTCATCCATCAAAGGTTCTTCTTGATGTTTAGCGACATAATTATCATTCCTTGTGATGGGGAGAAATCTTGTTTTTAAATGCAAAGAGTCTTCATAAAAGGTAACATGTCTACATACTACTACATTCCTCTGAAAAAGTACATATATTCGATGTGCCTTTGAATCTTCACTATATCCAAAAAAATACACCTTTCTTCCCAAAGGCTCCTAACTTGTTCCTTTTTTTTTTGTTACATGAAAATATATAGGACAACCGAAGACTCTAAAATGTGCAACATTGGGTTTCTTACCAATGAGTATTTCTTCAGGTATCCTGAAATCAAAGTTTTGATGAGGACTCCTGTTATGAATGTAGACAACAATGTTTACAACATCTCCCCATAAAAACTTTGGTAGGCCTTGATCACGAATCATGCCATGGGCAGCTTCCACAATTGTTCAATTATTTCTCTTGGAAATTCCAAATTTTTTTTTATTGTATGAAATGGTGAGATCCCTCTTAATACTTGCATCTTTGAAAAAGTAATTGAATTCATTGGATTCATATTCAGTTCCATTATCATTTCTTAATGTCTTGATCTTATTCCTTGTCTGATTCAACACTAATTATTTGAACGAGAGAAACCATCTAAATACTTCGTCCTTCTTCTTCAAGAAATAAATCCAAGTTTTTCAGGAGATGTCATCCACAAATATCGAATAGTATAAGTATCCTTCCAATAAAGTCATGGGAAAATGACGAGCCATGTCAAAATGGATCAATTCAACAATATTAGTTGTCTTTCTCTAACTGCAAGGGAATGGTCCCTTTGTACATTTTCCTATTGCACAACCTTTAAAAATCCTTCATGATTCATATTACATTCGGGCATCCCTATGACCATATTCCTTAAACTCGATAAGGATTTTTAATGTAAATGAGAAATTTTTCGGTGCCATAGCTCACATTGAATAGAGGTGTCATTTTATAAAGCTTCCAGAGGACTTCCATCAACTTAATAAAGCCCATATACCCTAAGAAAAATACTAAAAGAATATATAAAGTTATTATTCCATTCACATCCCTTTCTATCAATGAAATTTATCTTGAAGAAATTTTCCTCCATTGTAGAAATATATACTAAATTCTTATTCAACTTGGGCAAATAAAAAGAATCTTAAAGATGTATCGCTTGACCATACTTCAAGTGAAAAGAAAAAACTCATATTCCTATTATGGGGTGGGTAGAATTATCTCCAAGAATAATATTTATATAAGTCCTCCTCCCAACTAAATTTGAGAGAACCTTCTTATATCCAGTGGAATTCCTTGAGGCTCTATTATAAATTAACTATTTATCCAAGGTGTCCAATAGAGAAGTATTAGATAAATAAGAAATGAGATAATACTCATATTATTTTTCAAGAACATTATTTTCATCATACTTGTAATTTCGTGTCCTCTTTGGAGGTTGATAATTTCTTTCTCGAGTAGCAGGAGCATTCCATTTTCCTTTTTTGTTAGACCCGTTATTTCTTTGATTATTTTTGTTGTCCCTTGGAGGATTCTTCTTGTGATTACATTCTTTGACATAGTTTCCAAACTTGTTGCAATTCAAGCATATTCATTTTCCTTTTCCTTTGAATCCCTTATTAGATCCAACACCCTTCCTTCTTGAATTTGATGAACCAACATCATTTATTCTTTTAGCATGTGTAGAGAAACAAGTAGGTTCACTTCCATTATGTTGAGGAGGTAAATCCCCTCTGCGGACAGAGGCGATCCCTACTAGCCCAGCAGGGGTCTAGCAACAATCAAACAATGTTATGACGCAAGCTCCTAGTTACGAATGGAAAGACTAGGAATAGAAGTCTACCTGGATTCCAACGCTATAATCTGAAGAAGAAGCATCCCCGTTCTTCAGCCCCGGCAGATCACAATCCCTCCACGATCTCCGCGGATGAACACCTGCACATGGAAGAAATGAACGGATACAAGCATAGAAACTAGCATACGTAACTAAACATCAGTCAGAAAGGACGTTACTCACATTAACATGATGGAAAACGGAGTGGAACCATAATCATAATCATCTATTAAATAATAAACGAAGAGAGATTACAACCAAGTTCTGACGTCGCGGTCTCCTTCGGACGGGTCTCCGGTCGTCCACGTCTCGCAAAGCTAGCCAAGGAAAGGGAAAACCTCTCCGGAGTCTCTCGACAATGTTCTCCTTACTTGAGTCAGCCTTACGGGAAATAGGGGATTCTTTTCAACACAAAGGCTTTTGGGAATATGGAGATTCAGAGCTTAGGCACTTCAAGACTAGCTTGCCATGGGATTGAGCAGGCTTTTATAGATGGGGAAGGAGGGAGTTGGGATCCCTATTATTATGGGATTGGCCCTATCAACAAGGAAGGTTCCATAGGAGGTGGCAAAACCACTTCCCTTCCATAGAACTCCCGCAGCCAAACCTCCCAACTCAAGATAGGCAATGGTTTCTGAGTTTGTTGGAACTCAACTTCCACCATCTTTATTTAAAAAACAGTCTCTAAATTGGGTGGCGCGACTACTGCTCTGGGACAGAGCGTCAGTTGGCGCGACCTCTTTGCAGGATTTTCCCCATTGGCGTGAGTACTGAACTGTCTGCCCGCGCCAATGCAAAAAGGGATGTTTTTCATGATTTTTGCAAGGAGATGTCTTAAGGGCAATTAAAGCTCATGCTTAGAGGAATGCTTTGATGATGGTTTCAAGGCATGACAATGTTCACAGGTCACAAAATGGGTCCTCCATTGTGCGGGACGGGGAATGGTAGGGACGGTGACAAATTGCTGTGTAACAGATGCCCCCTAAAGCATGAGGCCCGAGAGAGAGAGGGGTGAAATGCTTTACGAGAACATGTCCAACTGAAGGCCCGCCGTCGGAAAACCTACACAGAAAGATACAACTGATATCTCAAGTACATGATGTATATATATGGTATGGACGCAGCCATCCGAACAGAGTATGCTATAATCCGGATCTAGGGTATGGGCGCAGCCATCCAACTAAGATCAAACAAATAGACTCAGGTATGGTCACAGCCATCCAATCATTAAGTCATGTACATAATGACAATAATCCACAATCGCAGCCTGGATTACAACAGACACAATCCAGGGTCTTGCGCTCCATCTCGACCCAAATAAGTACAAGTTCTAGCATGCGAATGTGTGAGCTGATGTCGAACATGCAAGAACATCGTCTGATTACCAGCCAATGATGAAAGTTGTTAACAGACGCGAGAGAAACCACCAATAATGAAAATGGTCCTCAAGGTACTAAGGTACAATCTACGGCATGCGAATAAATGAGTTGACGTCGAACACCCGCAGAATCACTCGATCGGAGGTCAATGATGTAAACCTCACGTCGAATGCGACGAACCTGCCATTGAGGCATGCAGGCTCCAAGGTACCATAAGGAGTCTCTAGACCAACTTCCCGGATAATGAGTTGATGTCGACAGGAAGTGACCTTGATCGAAGGTGGGCCATAATGATTCCCACATCATCGACACGAGACAGAGGAACATGATGTTTTGTTGTGAATCGGGATCGTATGAGAAACAGAGGAAGGTTGATATTTGCAGAGGCCAACTTCTCTTGAACACATGAACGGCACGACAGTGGACTTGGCAGTATTTGACATCAACGAATCAGAGGTCATGGCGACGAGGCAGTGAACAGATGAGAGGTCAAAAAGGATTACCCAAACCCACGAAGGCAAAGTGAAGCAACGAGATGAGATGTCCCCAACCCGACACGAATGCAGACAAGTGCCATGTTCAAGAGCGACATACTGCCGACGACAACGACGATGGTTCCATTTTTCCCCACCATGCTTGGCGAGTACCTCTTTATTTTTACACAAGCTTGAAGAGGATACCATATGCTTGTCATATAAATCCGTCCTTCGGACGAATCCATCCTAGTACATTTAACGAGCCCTAGGAAGGAAAAACTCGAATAACGTCATGATTGACAATTTCCGATGTCATCAAAGTTTAACGAGTCTGACAAAGGAAGAACTCGGTGTCTTTTCATGTTTAGAGAGTTTGAAAAGACAGCAGAAAAGTAAACTCCATGGGTCCCTTTTCGTGAATAGCCCCTCAGATCCGAAAAGGTAGAAAACAATATCCGAGAAAACCTCCTAGTCGCGAGAGGCTAGGGTATTCCTTTTTCGTAATCAATCCATCCCAGCCCGAAAAAGGGGTAAACGTATACTGGGTAGATGTCGATTCGTGTCCACTTTAACGAGATCGAAACGACAAGGGCCTTGGAAATCTTTTCATGTTTAGAGAGTCAGAAAAGAGCTGAAAGGTGACTCCTCCTAGAGGAACGAGTGGTATAAAGGGTAGCAACTGGTTCCGGTAATGGTGGAACTGCTCAGAACAAATAAGGTCAAGAGGCTGGCTAACAAGACCACTCATCGCAGCGGTTCCTCAGGAACGGGTAAAACAACCAAGTGAAGGCATATGATCGGCCAAGCAGATAGTGACGATGGAATGAGAAAACCAAGGCTCATCTGGCAAAAACAGGCTGATAAAATGACAATCACAAGAGGTAAAATGCGAAAGGTTTCATTTTTACACAAGCTTGAAATCAGAAAACTCTGCTTGAAGTTGGTTTCATTTTTACACAAGCTTGAAACAAAGATAAACTATGCTTGAAACCGGTTTCATTTTTACACAAGCTTGAAACGGAAACAAACTATGCTTGAAAAAGTAAGCATGCCCCTAGCATGGTGACTCAATTCGAGGTACATGCCCCCCAAGCTTCAGTCCATATGAAAGGCAGATGGAGTGAAGGTTCAAATTACGAGATCAAGAGAAAGGCTCGACTGGGATTTTACGAGATCTAAACAAAGACTCGAATTGAACAGGAACGTGTTTCATTATTTTAACGAGGTTGACACATTAAAAGAACTATCCTCGGACAACTTGTTTCATTGTTTTTAGGAGCTCGACACAAGTGGAGGAACTATGCTCCAACGACCTTGTTTCATTTTTTAAGGAGCTTGACACAAGACAATGAACTGTGCTCCGACGATAATGTTTCATTTTCTGAGGAGCTTGACACAAGGCAACGAACTATGCTCCGACAACCTGGTTTCATTTTTTAAAGAGCTTGACACAGGGAGGAAACCGTGCTCTAACGAACTTGTTTCATTTTTTAAGGAGCTTGACATAAGACAATGAATTGTGCTCCGACAACCTGGTTTCATTTTTTAAAGACCTTGACACAGGGAGGAAACCATGCTCTAACCGACTTACATCAAAATTAACAAGAAGGCAGTGCTTCCAAGAGTTCTACTCCTGATGGAAGGAAAACATCCTGGAAGTCAGGACCCAATGCCCCCAGCACCTGATGAATGACGGCATCATCACTGAGCACAGGCACGGGGTAGGTAGACACATAGTTGACCTGCGGTAGATCAGATACAACGGGTGGATAAAAACCAGGAGGGGGTGATGGTGGCCCAGTTGCCACATTAGGACCGAAGAACGAAAGCTGATCAATGGTCACGATCCGTCCTTCATGTGGAAAGCACATCACGCGAAAGAGGGAGGAGACAAGCGCTCCCATGGCATAGGTGTAATCGCACCCCAAAAGCAGATTGAAATCCAAGGGGCCTGGAACGACCATCACGTCCATATGGACGGTTTTGCCTCCCAAAGTAACAGGTAACCTTGGAAGGATCCCCAACGGTTGGCTCGTTCTTCTATTGAATGTCAACAGATTCTGTGTAGCGGGCGCAAGTGGCGGCGAACCGAAAGCTTGCCAGGTAGTTGAAGATAGAATACTAACAGAGGCACCTTCGTCTATAATGGTGCTGGGTACAACCAGACCAAGAGCCTGTACTGTGATCTCAAAAGGCACATAAGACGGAAGGCGAAATCCTGCAAATCGATTCCAGTCAAATTAAGCGACCAAACTACTTGGAGGGGCTACCATCGAAATGCGAAGGTCTTCCCCTGATCTTACGGTAGAAGAAGCGTCCTCCATAACCTCCATCTCGAAGGCGGGAGGGATATCCTCTGGAGCCTCCATCATGGGAGGCAGAGGAGGAGCTTCTTGAAGCACAGGGACAGGAGAATCTTTCTCCAAGTTCGAAGAATCTGAAGAAATCAGAACGACATGGGGGGTGTGAGATCCACTCTCGACAGAAAAGACCTGGTGTACCGCAGACGGGGCCAGTTCAACCGATCCTACGACCAATGGTTGGTCAAGGACGGATTCGTGAATTTGAATTTCTGGGGGAGTGGGATCGACCAAGGATGACTCTTGACCAATCACGTGATCAGTAGGTGGAAGACTGAAAGAAAGCTATTTATAACCAGCCAGGAGGCGTGGTGTAGAAACAGTCGGGTTGTCCAAGACTCGCTTGGCTTCATCCATATAAGGAAAAAGGTGAATAGCATGGTGCCCTTCACACAACTTACAGGGATTGGTGATCTTACCCTGCTTCTTAGGAGCCTTATCAACACCAGTTGAAGATGTGCCCCCACCCTTGCTCCCGAAAGTCAGAGCCAATGGTGGACGACCGTTGGACCATGCTTCAAGCACCTTGTGAATGCCAGGGCAGTCTCGAAGCAGATGGTCTCCCGTGCACAACATGCACGGGAACTTGACTTTCCGAGGAGGGTTGGAAGGACTATCAAGAGGAGATTCCTCAGGGACAGTAGCTGTACATTTAGCCTCTCGCTTATCGGACTTCTTCTTCTTTGTCTTCTTCTTCTTCTTCTTAGCCACCTGGTTACTTGAATCCAGACTTTCACCAGGCGAAGTAGAAGAGGAGGACGCAGAAACGGGCGAAGAAGGGGAGAGGTCCACCTTGGAATCAGCATGATGTTGTTCAGGTGGAGAAACTGATTGAATAGTAGTGGAGACATTCGGGACAACAGAGGTTGAGAACAACCAAACAGGCAACCCAACAGTTAACCCAGGAAGGGACAACGTCGCCATGTAAGGAGCACCAACATTTCCAAAAGGAGGAAAATGACCAGGATTCCCTTCTGAGGGGATTCCTTGGTTGGTGAACTCTGAAAAAGTTTCCATCAAACTCAAAACCACACACGGGCTGAAAATGAGTTAAGACACACGATCAAACGGTCAACAAGCAATGTCTAAACGGGTGTGTAATCGTGGGCGATTAATTTTACCACATTGGAAAGTAAGAAATTCTACCGTTTCATATTTTAAGAGTCGAGAAACGATAAAAAGATGACTCTATCTCTTTCAAAGTTGACACAAGCGTGAAAGGACAAGCGCTTGACGATCTTTTCAAGTTTAGGGAGTCAGAAAAGACCAAATGACTGCTCAGGAAAAACTAGGCACAAAGGGTGTACCAAATATCCGTGAACTGCAATATACACCTTGGTTTCAATAATGAAACATAAATCGACCAAGGACTTTCCGTACGTGCAGGTAGTCTCCCCGAATGCTGTGTTCGGTGTATCACGGGTATAGGGCGGCAGACTCGGCTTCCTGTGGATAAAGGATTGAAAACCTATGGGGGTCTCCCTTTATATACGCGATGGTACGGGGAGCGCAAGTCCGTACTAGCGCTGTCTAAAGCCAAGAGGCGAACGACAGCTGCTAGGTTTAACGACGCCGGAACACGTCTCTAGCCTAGACCTTCTAAATATGTTTCGTTAAGTTCCAATGCTGCCTTAGGTTAATTGAAATAAATTTTATAGTTGATCTTCAATTAAGTTTCAATTTTCAGGCCCTATCGTATGTAGTGTCTCGAAAGACTCCTAAATGCAAAGCTATATGCCACGGTGCAACATTTCGTTCGATGAAAACTAGTTAGAGAAGAGTTGAGAGCTTTTACAGAAACGAAATGAACGGAAGACAAACAATGAGATCTCTAATGCAACTAATGAAATTGAAAACTTTTCATTCAAAACACTAATCACTAGCGATATGGAAAAGATCACAATTTGCACTAATTAACAAAAGCAAAAGAGATTTTTTTTATTTTCAATGTTTAATAGCTAATATGCACTAAACAAACTTGAAAACAAACGGAACAACTTGAGAAACGATTTCCAAGAGAGTGAAACAAACAAATTTCACTCAACAACACAAGCAATCAGATCCCCAAATCGACCAAAGTCTCTCAAAATGAAGAAAAGACTCAAAAGCTTCCAATGGACCGTGTGATCTAGGTCCAAGGCAAGACCAAACGAATTTCGAATGAAGGAATGAACAATCACCCAAAAATCGCAATAAAACAATGAACAACTACTTAGAGGATGCGGAGAATCAATCAAATAGTTGACAGGACCATCAAAACACCAAAACTCCCAAGGAGGGCTCGATACACTAGGCCACTAGATGGCCTAGGGCTTAAAACATGAAATCGGTAGATAAAAGCAAACAACCAAAGGACAGAGGTGAATTCCCAGTCAAACAGGACTCCAACACACTCAGGCAGTCGGGAAATCAAGAAGAAAAACACTGATCAAATCCAGAGAGCTCAAAAATGAGGAAACTAAAAAAACTTACAGGGGTGGCGCGACTGTAAGTGTGAAACTGGCGCCAGAAAGCAATTGGCGCGGGCTAGACAAAGGCAACGTGCGCCAATTGGCGCGACTGTGGGGTTAAAAACCACGCCAGTCGAGTTTCTCAGCCAAAAATTAAAAACAAGCTACTCGAGAAGCAGACCAATGCAAGGTAAGCAAACCAAGAAGCAAAAACAGTGAAAGAACCCAACCCAGAAGGTTCATCAAGCAAGGGAAAACATAAAACAATCAAAGCGAGACAACACCAACGAGACAATGAAATCCAGACGATCCCCAGTGGAGTCGCCAAATTGTTGAGGAGGTAAATCCCCTCTACGGACAGAGGCGATCCCTACTAGCCCAGCAGGGGTCTAGCAACAATCAAACAATGTTATGACACAAGCTCCTAGTTATGAATGGAAAGACTAGGAATAGAAGTCTACCTAGATTCCAACGCTATAATCTGAAGAAGAAGCGTCCCCGTTCTTCAGCCCTGGCAGATCACAATCCCTCCATGATCTCCGCAGATGAACACCTGCACATGGAAGAAACGAACGGATACAAGCATAGAAACCAGCATACGTAACTAAACATCAGTCAGAAAGGACGTTACTCACATTAACATGATGGAAAACGGAGTGGAACCATAATCATAATCATCTATTAAATAATAAACGAAGAGAGATTACAACCAAGTTCTGACGTCGCGGTCTCCTTCGGACGGGTCTCCGGTCGTCCACGTCTCGCAAAGCTAGCCAAGGAAAGGGAAAACCTCTCCGGAGTCTCTCGACAATGTTCTCCTTACTTGAGTCAGCCTTACGGGAAATAGGGGATTCTTTTCAACACAAAGGCTTTTGGGAATATGGAGATTCAGAGCTTAGGCACTTCAAGACTAGCTTGCCATGGGATTGAGCAGGCTTTTATAGATGGGGAAGGAGGGAGTTGGGATCCCTATTATTATGGGATTGGCCCTATCAACAAGGAAGGTTCCATGGGAGGTGGCAAAACCACTTCCCCTCCATAGAACTCCCGCAGCCAAACCTCCCAACTCAAGATAGGCGATGGTTTGTGAGTTTGTTGGAACTCAACTTCCGCCATCCTTATTTAAAAAACAGTCCCTAAATTGGGTGGCGCGACTACTGCTCTATGACAGAGTGCCAGTTGGCGCGACCTCTTTGCAGGATTTTCCCCATTGGCGCGAGTACTGAACTTCCTTCCTGCGCCAATGCCAAAAGGGATGTTTTTCATGATTTTTGCGGGGAGATGTCTCAAGGGAAAATGAGGCTCATGCTTAGAGGAATGCATTGATGATGTTTTCAAGGCATGACAATGTTCATAGGTCACAAAATGGGTCCTCCATTGTGCGGGACGGGGAATGGTAAGGACGGTGACAAACTACTGTGTAACACATTAATAGACGTATCTCTCTGCATCATCCTTATTTCCTCTTGAGTGCATCTAGCCATTAGCTCATGAAAATGAAGTATCCTATCATTGTTGAGAATGGTGATGACATTTCTTTCTCGTGGCCTTGTAAGACCTCCAAGTGCAATAGGGGTTAGTTCCATGTTAGCGGTAACTTCTTCAATAGATAAAAAAAAAACATTCTTAACTTGATTTATTAAAATGAAATATTATTATATAGACTCCCCTTTCCCCATTTTGATATCTTTCAACTTGTTTTTGAGAAAGAGAATTTTATTTTCATTTCTTACTTTGAACATACCTATCAAGTTGTCATACGTTTCTTTGGAACTTCACAGATCAAAAATATAAGAGATTAAATTATTTTGAATGGAATCAGCTAAGATTTTCTTATCCTTGACATCTCTTTTTATATACTATTTTCTAGTAGCAATAGGTGCAATTGAAGAAGGCTCCACCACATTCCCTTGCACATAATCCAACACTTCATGTTGCTCTAATGTCAAATAAAGAGTCATCTTCTAGGAATCATATTCTGATTTTTCATTGAGCTAAGCCTTTGTCTTGCAATAAGAGTGACTAGCCATGGAGACCGATTCCAACAGATCCTATTCAACAACAACAATTATTCAACAATGATTTCTTCTCTTCTTCCTTAGTCTTGTCTTCACCTATGCTCTCATACCATGTTAAATTTTATGGTATGTTTTACTCTTGCAACAATTAATTCAATGTCTTATTATCCCAATAACAAATTCTCTTTAGATCCCAATATAAATCACATTAAAACTTCAATAGCACTCACTTTAGATCATCGTTGATAGTAATTGTAGATAGTGCATCAACAATAAGTACCAGAAGATATGATATGATAATTGAATTCTATAAAATTAAAAGTTTAAAGTGAATTTTATTCTAAGACACCAAGAGACATGTCTCTTTGTAAATTGGATCATGTATCTTTTTAAAATAAATTCTAGTAAGTTTTCACATTTACAATTTTACCCACACTTGTTAAACTGTTGATGAACTTGTAAATAATAGTGGGCATTAACTCTGGTAAATGTATTTATTTACATATTTTTCTTTATCTCATCTTTTACACAAATACTTTCTTAAATTATGTGGGTAGTAACTTATAGTAAATATGTTATTTACATGAGTATGCGTTATTTTCAACAGATGGTCATGTCCTTAGAGACATGACTCTTCAACACTAATTATTAGTTAATTATTCATTATTTATTATTCTTAGGAATTGGCGCCTATTTGCACTCTTTAATAGTTATTAATAAATATGCTAAATGTGATTGTTATACAAATAAACTAAAAAGTTTCAAATTAAAAATAGATTAAAAATTATATATTTGAGTTAATATACACGTGTAAAGAACAAATACTAATTACTTCTTGGTCATCTCATGAGTGAGGAGAGTTTTTCTTCTCTATGTCAATTAGATATTAGATTTTTAAGATGATGTACTATTTATCTCCTTTGAAATTAACTTAAATTAATTTTTTATAGAATTATTCATATAGTGGATTGAATGTCTTATAAAAAAATTGAGAGCTATATTATGAATCATATTGCATTATTCTTGAAGAATTCCATTGCCCTTTTTCTACTGAACCCCAAAGGTCACACTATTTACATATTGAGAAATGTATTGATGTTCATTGGCATGGACTTTAGAAGTCATAGAGAATAGGTAGCTCCTCATGGACTAAATAAATGCCTTATGTTTTCACAAAATTATTTTTAGTTTGAACACATCTCTATTTTCAATACTTAATTTACCTACAAAATGAAATAGGAAATGAAATTTTAAATCAACATTAAAGACATTATTTAATGGAATAATCATGGCATCATACCCTCCAAAATAAACCCATGACAATGCAAAATCATTGTAAAAATAAGTATTTAGATTTTCAATAATGAATTTATTTCACTTGGAATACCTAGAGTATAACTTAGTGAACAGAATACACACGAAATTTCAAGAATAGAGACTAGAATTAAAATGATATGCCTTATGTACAATATTTTTCTAATAGCCACCCTTCTGATAATTTCGGTTCAAAGGAATACCAAAAAAAATTTTAGAGAACAAGATGAATAGAAAAATACAAATAAAAACACCTAAGATTATATGCACTTCGAAACATCGAATATTTCTAAGCATCCAATCTCCTCCACATTTTGGATAGGTCTATTCCAATTTGGGGTCAATTGTTTGACAAGTTGCACATGACTAGGGAACACTTAGAGTCTTAAGTGCTCCAAATAAATAACTGAATATATCCTCAATTATAAACTACAACATAATAGCCATCCCATAAGTCTGTGTTTTTCATGATCAAAGCATTCAATAACCACACTCAAATAATGAATCCACATGGTACATGGTACATAGGATATGGCATGTATTTCGTTCTCCAATCACAATGCCACTATGATGATGTGATAGGATTTGAATCATGCAATAATTACTGAGACTATTATGGATTAAAAATAATTCCTTAGGGGATAGATATACTTTCATATGCCCCATTTTTGGATTTATTCCTTAGCTTAACTCTATAGCTATCTCATCCCATTAGTCTCCTTCTAAATTTATATCCCTTCTAATGTGATAAAAGGATATTTTAGGGAAGGAATTGCATTTATTTTTTTAATAGTGCAATGATGAGTGCTATATTTCTTCCTAAAGTGTGGTATTTCCAATAGTTTCCTTGAGAACTACCATATAGTCCTTCTGGACTAATAATTCTCTGAAATTGAATTTTTTGGCAAAAATAAAACCATGCAAGAACGCATGTGTTTTTGCCTAGTTATATGCACCTTGGCTAAGTTCCCGTGCATAAGATAAAACTATTGTTCCTTTAGGGATCATGATGTCTCCACCCTATGACTATGGCACCATAATTACTTCATAATTCCCCACGAGAAAACATTTTTTATGAGCTTCAGTGATATTTCCATTCAAAAAAATTATGAACATCCATCTAAATCTATCACTGCAAATGGTGCATTGACATAGTAAACCTACAAATAATTTATTCGTTTCAAAATATAAATTGATTAAACCAGGTCTCCTCATATCATCCTAGAGATGTGAATCAAGTGTGATCTTTCCACTAAGGTATTTCGAAAGGATCAATTTTGATTTGGTAACAATTACAGTCATATTTTCTACATAATAATTGAATATTGCATTACATTATGCTAACTAAATCTTCCAATGTATATATTTCTGGATCTAATTCCACGCCCTTTTCAAATAATTTATATTGTTTTAGAAATCATCCTTAAAGTTTTCTCCAAAAGTTGAACATTTATCATAGGAGAAGGGCCAAGTTACGTGATGGTTTATTTCTATAAAATAAAAGGCTCATGTTTTTCTTGAAAATATGCATCATAAGATTAAATTGTGGATAGTTTATGTTAAAGATAAAGACAATATTAAGAGGGGGTGCAGTGAATCAATATTGTAGGATTTTTAACAAATTCTTTTACTTATGCAATGATACTAGGGAACCATAAAGAGTTTAAACAATTAATTCATATGAGCATGACACGAAATAATTTCAATAACATAATGAACACAAATATTCTTGAAACTGCTTTTCAATATATTCATAAGGAAAGCTACAACTTGTTGCTACAAATTTATTAGGCTAAAACCAGCAAGTAGCTACAAAACCGTCATCTATAAATTATAATTAAATGGAGAAGAAACCCCGAATACTTACTAGCACCTACTGGAAGGAGCTACAACCTATGATATGCAAGCTACAACATACTTTACATCAATTATTGATCATTCATCCACTTTCAAACTAGAACCATGAATGCCACATCTTCTCATAAAATAAAACATTTTTTCCAACATCGCCTTCAACAGTTTGTGATTAGTGAGAAATACATCATCATACCAGCACCTTGCTTCACCACAAAGTGTTACACCAAATCTTGCAAAATTCCTCAATCCATTTCGATTATAAAGAATTTTTGTTGCTAAATTAGGCTTCTTTGCTTTTCATTTACCTTCACTTTTATATTTTCATGAGATTTTAGTAATTATATTTATTTTGCTTAAAATATGTCTTATAAATAGTTAGAAACCTCTACTCGGCTATTCTAGGCTCAATAGCTAAGATAAAATATGATTTTTTATTATTCTGGAAAATTATAGGGTTTAGCATGGACTTTACAATAGTTAGCGAGCTTTAACTTTGTATTTACTATTAATTTTGCCGCATAGTGTGTTTGTTCTGACAATAATATCTTTTAGCCCTTTGTCTGTTATCAATTATGAAAACCCCATCCCACCACCTTTCCCAATGGGACAGGTTGTAACTAAAAATCCAGCACCTCTAGTTTAGCTAGGGGAATGGGATATTGATTATATATATTATTGTATTTGTTTTTCCTAGCCATATATATATATATATATATAAGTTTTAGCATGATGGTTGTCAATATTTTATTATATTCATTTAGGTTTGAATATATTTATTAATATTTACATGTGTGTTATTGTAACTTAGATTACTAATTATATTTACTTAATTATAATTTAAATAACGCAACCACCATAACCTCAACAATCCCCACATTGCTAACCTATGCACTGAATAAAACTTGGACACATGTACCTGTTCCCCAATTATTCATTGATATTACAGTCGATGCATCACAAAATTTTGATTTATGGCTTTCCCCGATGCAAGATTCATGACAATTAACTTATACACGGGTCGATGCAATTGTGATTCCGGCCCCACATCGGATGACACTTATCTCCTCTATCGAAAACTACACCACCCCTGGCTCCTTTCATAGTGACTTCACGAGGGAGGGGTGTCATAAAATGTGGTTGGTGGGAATTATCTCCACCCACTCTGTCGTTGATTCTTTCACAAAGGATGGTCAAGGGTGCTTGTTGTATCAAGTCACCCTTCCCTTGCCAAATTGTGATAAAGAATGATATGAGCACACTAATAAGAACCCTCCACATTTAGATATTCCCTCTTACCAAGATCATAAGAACTTTTGATAAGTTTATATGGTGGGTCCCCACTTTATTTCGATGCAATGAAAGTTTGTACCACCCTTTCCCATCAAGCATGTGTTCCTTTTTCCTTGGTTTCAGGGGTTCTGTAACCAATTGCGTTTTTCCATGCCTCTTAGGGTTTCTATCCCTTACTAGAGTGACCCCTACTAATATAACAACCAAAAATATCCTCACACGCCCACCATTGATTCTAAATAACAAAATGGCCTTGATGAGACCAACACTCCTCGATGATCTGCAGGCCAAGGCACATCGTCAGCCTTACAGTGCCATATCCAGGATCACTATGAAGCTTGTCAAAGAATTGCATGACTAGTGAAAATGTAAGGTTGCAAGAGCATTTAATACAATATCACAGGATATAAAACTTTAAAGAGGAATTCATCCTCCACATCAACACAGGCCACATAATATGATTTAGAGGATTGTAACTAGTGTGTAGATGTACATTCATCAATACATGTATATATAGGCGCTATCAACAAACTTCCTTCATTGTAACTCTTAATTTGTAATAAAAAGGCTTCAGATGTTGAGTACTTGTAATGATGAAATTTGTCTCTTATGAACCATAATGATGCCTTACTTTGTGCATGTTTTCATTGTTTATTATGTGAAATTTTGGTTTAGTACTATAGGGACTGTTTCTATTGCGTTATTATTTTTGTTAGCATGGAAATCATTTATGTTACAACAATGGTACCATCTAATGTTTTAGAGGTATAATAAATAAACCATAAAACCATTCTAAATTTTTTTACATGTTCATGCACACTATTCACTCTAGAACTCAACTTATACTCATTTCTCATGTACAAACAATTATTTCCAAGAATGTAAATACGTACTTAATGACATTGCAAACACATACTTAAGGACATTGGAGAGACATAATTAATGGCATTTCAAGAATAATAAAATGCATCTTATAAATTTTTCAGAAAATATGTTTTCAAAAAGGAATTTCCACCCACCCCTAGATATCTACAACCAAGCTCACTAAGATTTGTCACCCAAATCTAGATCCCAAAGACTGAGGGGCTTACTTCGGGGAAACAACATGAACTGTCAGCTAAACCAGTGACTCTAGAGGACCTCACTCCTCCACTCATCAACCACTCAATAATTAAATAAAGAACAAGGATTCCAGATGCCAACTACCTCTACCCAAAGATATCAAGGGAATCCATAGAGTAGCCTCTCCACCCTTAACCAACACACCTTGGTTCTACCCACGTAGGGGAATCGAGAACCCGTTGTAAATAAATAACAAGAATTTTTCATAGGTTCTCCCTCTAGGATTCCATTGACATAATCTTCTACCCACAACACTAAGGACATCTAGAGAAAATGATTTTCACCCTTTTTCTTTACAGGGACTCGATAGGAATTTTTCCTCACCAAGGGGAAACCACTTGTCTACCAATATTTCCAACTAAAAGAGTTCATTATCATTCTTCTCTCTTATTTTTTAATGTTGGATCCCCTATGGTTGAGCGAGTAAGTGAGTATTTCATCTCTCTTATGTGTATGATATTGATCATTCTCTCCCTGATATCGAACCCCCTCTCTTTTCTTTTTTTTCATCTCTTTTATGTTTGGATCAGTTTTTGTAAGTATTTCCTAAGGAAACACGACCAGTGTACTTCCTGATAGCCCAAATAAATATCCTTTCCAGCCTGTTAAGGTTCACCAACTAGCCCTTGAATGGTTGTCCCAAAATAGTTCATATTTATTCACAAGAAACCCATTAACATCCTAAGTAAGCAACCTCCTCTCAATTCTAGAATACATTACCCTCAAATCAATTCAAATTTAAATTTTATTTCTACAAAAACAATATTTACAATGCATTCTACAAGAGAACTGTGGCTAGGTTTGTCACAAACTGCTACCCCTTGAGATAACACCATAATCAGTGTTCATTTTCTCATAGGAAACTCCAGGAATAAAATTCGAACGCATATTGTTTCATGGAGGTTTATATACACATCTATATACAATATTTACAAAAATAAACATATACATGATTGCTTCAACCATCAAACAAAAATCGGTAATTAGCCTTCACGACATCAACCATTTCCCATCTAGATTCTTCTAGCCCGAAATTATTCCATTGCACTTTTACTTTCTCTATGGCGCGAATCCAGAGCATGAGACTCCTCCAGTCTAGGATGCACAATGGATCTAGCTAGAACTCTCCCACTAGTTCCACCTATATGAAATACCAATAAATCACATGATTAGAATCATTCACATACAAATTAAGCAAGGAAACATGTAAAATATCATGAAATTTAATTGGAGGTAAATCCATCATGTTGGCCATTGGCCCATTCCTCTCAAGGATATTAAAAGGCCCGCAATATCATGGTGCGAACTTGGCACATGACCCAATCATTAAGGAAATTTTATTAGGTTTAAATATTAGATAAAAAATCTCCCCAACTTGAGGCTTTTTGTACACCCTATGGTGGTCTACATAGATTTTATTCCTATCTTATGCCGCCTTCAAATTCAATTTTATGAGTTAAACCTACTCCTCAATTTTTTTGAGCATATCAGGCCCAAGAAGAACCTTACTCACTAGACAACTCCATTTCATAAGAGTGTTTCAAATATTTCCATCCAATGCCTCAAATGGGCTCATCTTTATGCATTCCTAGTATCCATTCTTGTAAGCAAACTATACAATTGGAAGGGATTCCTCCCACTTCTAGGGATGATGCATTACGTACATCCTCAACATGTATTCAAAAATGATATTTGTCCTCATTTTTTTTTCCAACTGTCTGGGGGTGAGATGTTGTGCTAAATTCCAACTTTGTCCCCAAATGCGTAAAGAATTCTAGGACCGTGATGTAAACTTCACATCTTTTTCTGATATAATTTTCTTGGGAATACCATGCAGCCTCACGATATCCATTATGAATATCTGTGTTACCTCATTAGGATAATTAGTGGTCCATACTTTTACAAAGTGATCTGCCCTACTCATATTATCAATCACTACCATGGTTGCATCATGATAGAGGTTTTAGGAAAACCTCTAATGAAATCCATGGAAATCACCTTCTACTTCCATTTCGAATGTGCATAGGATGTAACAAAAATATTGGATTCTTTCATTCAACCTTCACCTCTTGGAATTCTAAGCCACCTCCTTTTTCTGATTCGGCCAATAATAAAACTTTTTAATGGTTGTAAGTGTCATCTAGTACCCTGGGTGACTTGAATAAGCCTTATCATGAATTTTTTTCATTATCAGTCGTTTTAATTTCTAACTATTCGACACATAAAATTTGTTCCTAAATATAATTAGACTGTCATCACTGAGGTTATATTCCTCACCCTCACCACCTTGTAGCATCGTTTCTCTCAATTGATAGTATTTTTCATCATATTCTCGAACAATTTTTACCTTTTATATTAGGTAAATTTTAAAATAACCTACAACTTCCACTTGAACCACCTAAATTCTTCTGCTCATAGCATTGACAACCTAGTTTTCTTTGCCTCTAATGTACCTAATTTAAAAATCAAACTCATTGAGTGTGTCCAACCATCTTACTTGATGGGAATTCAACTTGGGCTACTCAAAACAATACTTGAGCCCACAATGGTCTATCATAAGTATGAATTTTCTATTAATGAGGTAATGCGTCCACATATTTAATGCATGGATCATGGCAGTTAACTTTAATTCATGATTTACATAATCCACCTCATGCCCAATTAATTTTCTTGAATCATAACAAACTGAATGCCCTTCCTGCATCAATACGCTACCAAAAGTGTCCTTGCAAGCATCTGTGCATACCATGAATCATTGTTTGGGTTTGTAATACTCAAAACTAGTGCACTGTTGAGAAATCGTTTTAGCTACTTAAATATTTTTACACACTGACTTGTCCAGTCAAATTTCTTCCCCTTTCTTTGCAAGGATGTGATAGGGTGGTCTATCATAGAATAACTTGTTCTTAGTCACATTCCTTGGTGTTTTTCATTCCATTATAGCTTGTACCTTCTCTCAATCACCTGATATCCCTTCTTTAGAGACATTCCCAAGAAATTTGTTTGTGAATATTAATATTCATACTTTTTGAGCTTTTCATAGAGCTTGTGCTCCCTTAGCAATTGTAGCCATTCATCCAAATGATTCAGATACTCTTCCTCTGTCTTGGAGTACACTAGTATGCCCTCAACAAATAAAATCACAAACTTTTCCATATAGGGATGCAAAAAATTATTTATTAGACACATGAAGGAGGTATGGGCATTATTATTTCAAAAGGGTACTACTACAAGCTCATAGTATCCATATATTTCTTTCGAAAAAGTTTTATGGATATCATCCTCCTTGATTCTTACTTGGTGGTTTCATGATCTCAATTCAATCTTCCAGAATATTTTTTCTCCTCTCAATTGATCAAAGAGGTCATCAATTCTTGGCAAGAGGTACATAATATTTATTATCACCTTTATAAGTTTCCTATAATCAATGCATAGTCTAAGAGTTCCATAATTATCCTTTATGAATAACACAGGTGCTCCCCATTGAGACACACTTGGCCTTATGTAACCCTCATCAAGCATTTCCTTCTGCTACAAATTTAGTTCCACTAGCTCAGGGGTAATCATTTTCTATGGTGCCTTGGATGGTTTTGTTGCTCCAAGTACCAACTCTATAGAAAAATATGTCTCTTTGTGAGCAGGTAATCCATGAACTTACCCTAGAAATACATATGCATATCGCTACAAAATAGGGTACTTTCCTATAAATTCCTTTTCCTCATTCATATTGTCACTATCAAATTCCTCATCACTAGAAATATGCATTTGGATTGCATAGCAGTGATCAACCTTTCTCATTTATTCTTTCTTTTTCCTCGTAGGACTCTTCTCTCTCCTTGCTCATCTAAGAATTTAATTTCTTTGTTAAAAAAACCCACCATGGTTTGATTTAGATACAACCATTCCATGACCAATAGCATGCGATATGCACCCAATGGAAATATATTCAATGATATTTCGTAGGAATTCCACTGAAATCGAATACGCATGACATTAGGCAATGAATGATCCTTTCTGTTATGGTTTCTAACTAAACCAGCCATGGTTCTTTATGCAATTCTCTAACTAGATTGCATTTAACCAAAAGATCTAGGCTAACATAACTATAATTATAATATGAATCAATTAAATGGAAATAAATTTATCATGCATGCTACCTTCCATCTCAGTGATGGATGGCTGGTGATTTGCTTGGATTTTTTCCATTGCTACATAGATTCTGGCACGTTCTAATCTACATCACCTATTTTGTGACCTTTTGTATCACTATATATCTTTGGTCAAACATTTTTTTGATGTGGGAAGTCCCTTTTCTTGTGTTTTTCACCACAAATCCAAAATTTTAGTGGCTCTAGACCCTCAAACTTGGTCTTCTCTACTAATTTTTATTGCACATTTTTCTTAACAACAACACTATATTTCAGTTGGAATTGGTTTATAGTGGTTGGTTTCTTATCAGAACTCTTTTCTAAGTTTCTCTTGGGAAAAATTCTCTTGTTTCTAGCATTTTTATTTGTTCATCATTTTCCTTTTATCTTTGGCCTGTGTTTTTCCTTCTCATGAAAATGCTTTAGCTTTTCGATGGCATCCTTCAGAATCGGTGGTTCCAAAAACTCAATTTTATCTTTTAATGCCATAGGAAACCCACTAATGAACCTTTTAATTTTGGATTTCTCATCCTTAATATTTGGTACATAAATGAACAACACTAGGAACTTGGTGACATATTCCTCATCTGGTAATCTCCCCATAATGAGCTCACAGAAGTCCTTTCCTTGCCATCGTAATAACATTCAAATATATATTCATCTCTAAAGAGATTTTTAAATTATATAAAATTAAACTCTTTCTCAAAAATACCCCTAACATTATTCAAATCTTCCCACCAATATCTACTTTTCTCTTGAAGTTGTAGGTGGAGACTCTAACATTCATATTTTCAAAATAGTTATGTATTCTGAGAAACTTCTTCATGCCCAACATCTAAACTTTTGCATCCTATACCTTCTTCATATCCCCTCAAATGCGAGTACCTTGGCTTTCATAAACTCCTTATGCATGTAATTATTTTCCTTTCCCCCTAGATGATGATTATGGTTACGATGGCAATAATGATAATGCCTCCTAGTAGCAGAATTGGATGGTTTTCAAGAATGACTCACATCGATCGTGATGATGGGAGTAATAATAGTACATTCTATTAGTAGAACTATATGGTGTTCTATAATGATGCACATCAATGTTGGACCTCCTCTTGGGGTTCTCAATCGATCATATCCCTTCACGATGTCCTCACTTTTAGTACTATGCCTCTTCTTGGACCTGCCACCATATTCTCCATTGGTATACCCCTTTAGTCCTTGAGGACACATTTTGTCTCTATGACTTGCCCTTATCTCAAAATTCCTTTGCCTATGCAAATAGGAACGGTTTTACAAAACAACTGCATTTAACTTAATTTACCTCTTTTGGGCTAGAACGATCCTTTCATTATCTGCCTTAAGGTGCTAAACTTAACCATTCATATTCTCAAGGTATCCATCCAATATAGAGATTGAATCTCCCCCCCCCTTGATCATTTGATATTTCCTTTTCATTAGCTCCGAATTATTCACTTCCATGTTGATATTGGTCATAACTATCATGGACCATTCGAGTCCTCATTTCTTCTTTTTCTTTTTCTGATGTTGCTTGTAACATGTTATCAATCACACACATTATTATATAACGTAGATAGATGAATAAATGGACACAATTATGGCCATTAATTTCATGCTCATGGAGCTTCCATGGTGATCCCCCCAGTTATGATAAAACCACATTAACATATTTATAATGTTCAATATCTCATATACATCAATTACAATTCAGGTAATCTAAGTTGTTAGTGCACAATCATTAAAATAAACAACCAATTAGTCACTAAGAACTTCCCCTGTAGAGATTCCATAAAAATATCCCTATAAAAATATAACCATATTCGCACATAACTATATAAATTTACCATCTAAAGAGTGCAGGTCTAAAAAAATTCTTAATGTATTATCGCTAGAAATAAGTTTACTCATGTGGTATGTTGAACTTACTGCTATTCCAATTTGTCACAGAGTGAATAGTATCTACTTAGAGGTGTTATTAATTTATTTAGATCAAATTTTAATATCTAAACATTTTGGACTACGTAATTCTAAAAATAATCATTTTCCATGATAAATCCCATCGATTCCAAAGGTTTAATTTGGATTCTCTAATACTACTTGTGACAACCTAATCCCACCACCTTGTTCATTGGGATAAGTTGTAACTAAAAATCTTACTCCTCTGGTTTAGCTTCAGGAATCGGATACTAGTTATATATATATATATATATATATATATATATATATATAGTGTTATCACTTATAATTTTACATGGATATGTAAAGGAAAATATTGAGGTAACATTGAACCAGTATTCGAGATCATAAGCTAGCCCTTCCAACACAGAGAGGGCCCTCTCTGATAACTTGTTGAGGGATCTTATGAGATTTTACTTGGGATTCCACACTATTGTAAAACTATGCATAATAAGGTAAGATGGTGGCTATGAACGTGTTTAGGTGTTTATTAATTTACATAATAATTATAACTTCAACTCTGTCCATATCATCCTCTTGCACAATTTTCCTACCCAATTATGGTGGCACGCCTCTCTAGCTCACTCGCCATTCATGAACCATGGTGATTTATTTCTACCATTATTTCTTATGTATATCATGCAAGGGGACAAATTATTTTTCAATGGTGACCAAATCCTCATAAATATTCATCATAATTTCTACCAATTCTTGTACATCTCCATATATAGCTTACTGAAGTTCCTCCAAGTAAACCCATGCAAGAGACAACTTCTGAATCTTTTCATGGAGTTGTTCTATTTTTTTCTCACATCTTCCTAATCCGTTTCCATATATTTTTTTTCTTCCATTACATTATCTATGTTCACATTTGAAGCTCCCGCAAAGGCCAATTTAGCCATGACAATGGTTTGAGGATTTCTCCTAGAGTCCATGACAATTACCCTTTATGTAGTCATGAAAGTGCGATATGTGAGGTCATTGGGAAAATTCTTCTTCCTTGATTGCACAATATTTCTCTAAAGTTCATTGAAAGTTAGGCTAGAAACATCCATGACGAGATCCTCATCTAAAGGAGAAATTTATTCTCCATCACTTGGAGCTTTCCCATATGTAGGAGGAGGTAGAGACTGAATGATGATCGATTTTCTATTGGGAATAAGACCAAAATAATGGTTATGATTCCCTTATTCTACTTCAATGTCTTGGAAAAATATTAAATTTTTAATATCATGGGAATTTTTTTTGTCCTACTGCTATTTATTTTCTTCCTCTTGTAGCAAAACCTATCATTATTTTTCTACTTGCCTCAAAAAAAAATTCATCTTCCACCTTCCTTCTTAATTCTTCTTGCATTGGCCTTTCTTCATGTTCTCTCTTTCTTCATTCCTCCTTCTACACTCCTCTTCTTGGCTCTTATTCTCTTCTCATTGTTGCTTCATCTTTCTCTCTACTACCATAGCTACTTTCAAAATAGTTAGATCATCTTTGAACTTGCATATTTTCTCCTCTCTTGGATTTTCCACAACCTTCCTCTCATATTTAGTTCTCATTGGGTGGTTATTTTTTGGTTTTCTTGATTTTAGAGTAGTATCCTAATATAGAGTCCCATGGGAAGTGCCTTATTAGATGAATGGTGTGTGGAGCCTAGAAGCATTGTAGAAATTCTTGATATTATCCTCATATGGTCTAGAGTAGGTTCCACACGACCAATTAAAATGTCACTTGGAAGAGTGTTGCTTGCAAATTCCTATGGGATCATACTGATGATAATATATCATGCGAAACTTCAACTTCTCCAACTCTTTATCCTCAAATTCTGCAACCTTCATGTCCTTGATTCCATAGGATCCCACTTGCAAAGAAAAATAAGGCAAGGGCTCTTTCTTTTCCCTCTGTAGTACTATTGATAAGCCTGTGGAAATATTATAAGTAACCTCCTGCATCACCAACTTATTTGTGGCATACCTCAGTAACAAATGTGATCATTTCTAGCATCTAAAAACCCTCAGGTAAGTGGCAAATTGTGAGGAAAACCAATCGGAAAATTCTGATAATTAGTCCATCGCTTCATGGGACATGCAACGGGTTTCCTATGAAAATATAATCTAGTACAAGACTTTGAAGAAGCGGTCAACCAAATTTTAAATGACTCCTCTATAACTTCATTATGAAAGAAATTTGTAATGAATGAGAAAAAGAGGCTCCTTGGGTGTCCATCTCCATTCAATGGTAGGAAAATAATTTTTAGCACACATAACATTCAAAAACTATCCAAACATGCATAATTTATCTTGATTTCCGTTAGGTGGATTATTTTAATTTTTTACATGAATCCTAAGATGCTCAGCCAAAATATCTGACCAGCCGAATATTTCCCCCTCCATAACAATATGATGCAGAATGTAAATCCATCCTTTAGGAAATGTTTCAATATTATTTTTTCCATATATTTGGCATCATAAGATAATCAGGTAAGGAACACATTTCTAAGAGATCTATTGTCGTAATTATTACTAGTTGTCTAGCATAACTTAGCTCACTCTTTTACCAATAGCTTGACAATATCCTTAGTGTTTAAATAGTTGGTGACTACATAAAAGTGTGAATCCATATATCCATATAGCTTAGGAAAGTGGTACATCAAGTGAATATAATGGGCTATATAGGAAGAAACTTGATTCCCATTGATACTGCTCAGTGTCATGATCTCTAGATGTTAATGTACACATATGTGTCATCTAGCTATGCGTTTAATTCCTTATTAATGAATCGATATTTGACTATATGCCATGTAATTTTAGAGTCCTTTCCAATCAAAATTTGAGTATCAAATATAATAGGTATGGTAACGAGAGTGTTCTAAACCATTTCATTTGTAATAATCTCAGATTTTTATTTTGAGGAAGATCTTTTAGGAGGCGTGATGATGGCTACATATGAAAAGAGATGAGATCAAAAATTGCAGTATCTTTAACAAGAGATTCACTCATGGATAAATAAATTATCTTAAGAAGATAATTTCATCAATAAAACATAAAGTAGAAACAAACTAACTAACGAAATGGATTTCACATTTTCTAGGCTCTTGGAGAAAATATGAGCTCTTTAAAATATGTATTACACAGTCTCAGTAGTCGACAAGGAAGATTGAGGCTTTAAATTGTGCAATCCGTAGTCTTGTCTAGGAAAGAGAGTGAAGGGGTTTTGAAACCTGCAGTCTCAGAAGCCAAGGCTCTAAATAAAGGATTTGATCTGTGCAATGCATAGTTGGGAGAGGTAGTGACTATGCATTGTGCAGTCTTAGAGTCCAAGGGGTGAGATTGAGCCTTGGAGTTACAAAATGAGGAGCTGGAGAGGCAACAACTCCTCAAGGATTAGGTAATTCTTCTCGAGAGAGAGAGAAAAAAAAACTTTGAGATATGATGTTGGGGCAACAAGAAGTATAGATAAGCGTTAGTTTTATTTATATCAATCGAAATCATATGCTATAAAATATCATTCAAAATGAAACACGTGAATTCAAAAAATCTCCCAACAATGAAAACTCATATTAGGAAATAAAGAAAGAGGGAGTTGTGACACTTATAAAAATTTAATGGAAGACTTAAAAAAACACTTATATAAGCTAATAATACTATAAACACCAAATATCATGTAAAAAAACAGGAAAAAAAAAAAATCACTGAGACAAAAGAGAGAAAAGAGACAAAAAAGCAGTAAAAAGTGACGCATTATAAGCTTATCGAGAAAAGTGTTGTAAAATGAATCCAAAACTTCCTGGTCTAGTGGGAGAGGCTATAAATCCAATTTTAAGTGTGAAAATGAGTTTTACATGCATATATTATTTATATCTCGTCCCCAAAAAGTTATATTAGGGTTTATGGCATGCATGCCTAAAATCAAGGAGAAAGCAACATTTTTCCTTGGATCGAAAAAGGAAAATTTGTGCCACTTATCCATAGGTGATTACACACTCCATATTTTATAGGGATGCACACTTTATTTCTTTGTGTAACTGTACAATATCATAGGCAAAAGGTATTTTTCAATTCTCAAGGACAAGGGATTGGGAAATCCACTAACTCAGTGAGTTGCATAGTCTTAACTCTCAGTGAGTGATTGTGCATTTCACATGCTTAGTGACTTCAATTCTCTCAGGGTTGTGCAGTTCTAATCTTCAAGGTATCGCATATTTGAAATCCTCAAGGGATTTTGTAGTCTCTAGTGTTAGGGGATTACATAATTCCTAGAGGTAATATTGGTAGTGTGTGCAAGATCAAGGAAAAATTTAGTTTTTGTTACAAATTTTCTATGGGAATTCATCCAAACACTGCATGTAAATAAAAGTGATATCGATAGTAAAAAAAAAGAGTAACACTTCATGACCATGAAGGATATGTTCTTATAAACATAAGGTAGGCTCCAAAAATAAGAAAAACAAAAATTTTGGAAGGGGGTTGTAGAAGATACAACATAACTCAATCACTCAATGTCACAAACCAACTAGTTTTTCAGTTAGTATAATGGCTATATCTTTAGAAATTGAAGGTTTAAAAGTGTGGTAAGGATAAGCAAGGTTCCATTAGGCATGGAGTCATATATAATATATCAATTTCAAGATCTTCAGAACAGGTTGATGAACAATTTCTCTCAAATGCCAGATAACCAACTAATTACTATACATATAATCTTTCAAGCATGATAGTTGAAGGAGAAAAACACAGAAACTAAAACAAAGCATCAAATATTGATGAATTCTATGTTATTTTACATAATGAGAGGTGTGGATATTTAAAATAAAGGGATATAGATAATCATATAAATATTAATTCTAAACCTATTGTTACTCATTCAAATAAAAAAGACATACATTCAATGATTAATGAAGAAAGAGATGCAAAATACTGTGAAACTGGCTATAATATCTAAACATAGGAATCTATGAGACAATAGTTTCGTACTTCCTCCAGAAAAAATTTCATTAATATCTAAAGGTTTATAAAATACACCATATTTTTTCTTAGGGTCCAAACCTTATTACATTCCAAAAATATGAAATTTATGATAAATACAATTATTAATATATTTATAACATTTCAAAAACAAATTATATCAACAAACCTAAAATAAAATAATTCTGAACAATTTGCAAGAAGTTGGGAAAAACTATAGTCAATTCCCTTCGAATCTAGAACTATGGTTGATCTTATGCTATGATTTTCTCATGTTGATTTCCCTTCTGATCTTAATGGCTAATTTTAATATCTTTCAATATGGGATTATTCTTTGACCTGCTAATTATCTACCTTGAATTTGGGATCCTATGTTTGACTCAAAACTATAACAACCACCTTTGCATTCATTTTCTTCATTTTTTGGACCAGATGTTGAAAATTTCTCAACCAATGTAGAATTGATATGGTAATTTCCTTTAAAATAGATTGGTGATTTATTTCTTGAAATATGGCCAAGTATCCTTGAAATTCTCAGTTATTTGTCTTCAATATACTTTAAAATGGCAACTCAATATGATATTTGAATCTAGTTTCTTTGATAGTGAAAAAAACAAAGTTTACCTTCACTAATGATTCCAAAAAATGGCCAAAGGATATCCATGTTTCATTAAAACTCTAAGAATAAATTCCTCCTTCAGTTGCAACAATCTTGCAAAAGGATATTGATGAACATGGAATGTTTTCTTTTATTTTGGTGAGAAAGAGGAGAAAGACAAGCCTCATCCTTTATATTTTCTTGTTTTATGTCATGAATCTTTTCACTATAAAACTCATGATAATTTTCAAATGGAAAACCATAAGTTTTCTTATTATATTCTTCATCCATATCAGAGAAATAATTTTTACATTCTTGAACATTTTCACATGCAATAACCTCATCATGTAAAATGGGAATTTCCATAAGTACTTCTTCAAAAAAAGCACCCTAGGTTTCAAAAGAATTTAAAACAATATTTTCTTCTTAATTTATTCCTTTAAACACTAAATCAAAGTTGTTATATTTAGGCACTAGTTCTTCGCCATTATCACACAATGAATCATGAATTTGAAAATTAAGGTCTTTATTTCCTTCATCTACAACCAGAGAAGAAACTATTGTCTACTAAATATTTCCCTTAGTATGATTGTTGTTATCCTCTACTATTTAATTTAAAAATAATATTCATAAAGGGCTTATTTTATTTCTTCATCCATTAATTCTTCATCACCAAATTCATTTTCCGCACGTTGAATAAAATTTTCAAAAGATCCAAAACAATTCCCAAAAAATGATAAAGATTGGTACGGTTCCCTATAATTTTCATAGAAAATTGTATGGAGATATTTAAGAGAACATAAGCTAGCAGGTGGGAAATTTTGATACCATGATCTTGCCTTTTTGTCCAAGGTGACCATGAACATTTTCATCAAGTAGTCTTGATGCAATTCAACCCCTATATTACATGTATGCATATAAAATTTGATCATATGCAAAGAAACATCCTTTCCTTATTAATATTTTAATTTTGGAAAATATATTTGAAAATATATACTAGTTTATTATTTGGAAAATCATGAATATGTGAAATATTCATAGAATCTTAACCTTCAGTTCTGCAAGTTTATATGGAATACATATTTGGACAATGGAGTCACCAAGGAATTCTTCAAGCTACTAATTATTTAGAAAGTGGACTCACCATTAAAACTTCGAACTCTAGATTCTTGAAAATGGAGTCGCTAGGTGAATGATGTATAACCACTTTTGTTTGTATTATTTTTTTTCACCATCATAACTCAAATATGAGATATTTTCATTATCTAGGATAATCTACTTGAAGCCTTCACCTCCAAAGAAACGGTGCGAAAATGTTATCACCCAAACTTTTAACTAGTTGTGTAAAGGAAAATCCTCATGTAACATTGAATTAGTCTTGGAGATCAGAAGCTAGCCTTCCAACCCAAAGATATTTCTCTCTAATAACTTGGTCACTCAATGTCACCACATCAAATGGTTGTTCAATTAGTACAATAGCTAGATCTTTAGCAAGTGAAGTTTTAAAAGTGTGGTAGGGCTAATAATGTCCTATTGGGGATGGATTCATAAATAGGAGATCAATTCCAATGTCTTTAGAACTGGTTGATGAACAATTTATCTGAAAGGACATTTATATTTAGCTAATTACTATAAATACAACCTTTAAATCATGATAATTGAATGACAAAAACACACAAACTAAAACAAAGAATCAAATATAGATGAATTATTTGATAATTTTTAGGCTGAAAGGTGTGAATATATAAACTTAAGAGGTACAAGGAATCATATAAATATGAAATATAAACCATTGTTACTCATTCAAATAAAAAATACATGCATTCAGTGATTAACTGAGAAAGAGACACAAAATACTGAGAAACTAAATATAATAGCCAAACATAGGAATATGTGAGACAATAGTCCTAGTATATATGCCTAAAAAAATTTCATTAATATCCAAATATTTATAAAATACCCCATATTTTTTTATAAGGGTCCAACCTTTATTACATTCCAAAAATATGAAATTTACAAGGAACAAAATTCTTAATCTATTTCTAACATCTCATAAATAAATTCTATTAACAAACTTAAAATAAAATAATCGTGAAAAGTTTGCAAGAATCCTAGAGAAGTTGTAGTCAATGCCCTCCGAATATAGAACTATGGTTGATATTATGCCATGATTTGCTCATGTTCATTTTCCACATGCTCTTAATGACTAATTTTAACACCTTTGAATCTACGATTATGCTTCGACCTGCTAATTATCTACCTTGATGTTGGGATCTTGAGTTTGACTCATCAAAACTGTAACTACGACCTCTGCATTTGTTATATTAATTTTTTTGAGTGAATATTGAATGTTTCTCAACCAATTTGGAATTTATAGAGTAAATTCATTCAAATTACAATGGTTATTTATTTCCTGAAACATAGCAAAGTATCCTTGAAATGCTCAACTAATTGTATTCAATCTAATTTCATGCCTTGGAATACTAACATCCTTCTTGGAAATCAAATATCAGTGGCTTAAATAATGACTAAATATCCGGAAATGATATTTATCTATTTTGACAAGTACCTTTCCATATGGGTTCTAGTTTTCCTATAAATTACTCTAAATAGTTGATTTCATGATTCTTGTTATTGAGGCTTCACCCAACTTGGTGTTTGTTTTCTTGAAATTTTTTTTTATCAATAAAAATAAAATAATGAAATAATTCAACAACTTGAAGCTTTGTTGGTGATAGTGGACAATTAGAAACCTTTTATATAATGGACCTTCCACTTTTAATGGAAAAATATGCAATATTCCTTGCTTGTGTGATCATATAATGTATTCTCTATGGTTTGTATCCATCAATATTATTTGTCATGTTGATTCATATAAGCATGAGAAACAATATTTCACCATGTTGTCAAGATATATCCCCTCTGTAGACAAAGGCAGTCTCTCTAGCCCTAGAGTGGTTCTAGCAACATGAGGTTCTTTATATCATAAGATTTCTTAACTAATTCTTACAATGCAAAGAGGAAAGATACATAAATACCATTCACCAGTTGCTATTCTTGGATTAGTTGATGGTGAGCTCAATCCACAATCCTTGTTGGCCCACTTCCTACTATTGATGACGTGCAAATACCTATGGATGATAGCAAGACAACAACAAAATTGATGCAATATATAATAAATGTAAGCACTAGCTATCTAGCATATCAAAGAGTACCATAATATTTGCATAATCATGTATACAAATATAGAAACCAAACATTAGATGTCATTATTAATAAATTACAAAAGGAGAGCTTACAACCAGGCCTTGTTGTTGGAGGCATCGTTGGGTGAAAATATGAGTCCTTCAGCTAGCTCAAAATAATTCCTTCTCTCATGAATTTAGGCTTAATCATGATGTAAGCATGCGAAGGGATGAGAGCTCAAAGGAGTCTGACAATTATCCACCAAGCTCTAAACTTGGGGGAATGACGGATGTAAATTTATAGCAAGGAGAAGGAGGTTGGGAGGCCATGAAAGGAGGAGGAAGGCACACTTTCTAAGGTATGATTCCCCATGGATGATATCAAAGCTCAAAAATTGGAGAGCTTGACCTTATCATCCCTTTTCAACAACCATCTTTATATCCTTGAGCTTCTATAGGTTGAAGCTTCTCCTCCATTTGAGGAATAATTACTAGAAAGGGGATTAGCATGGATTTCCAAGGATTAAGGCACTGACAGTGCTAGGTTAGAACTGGGATAAGGACATCATCATGGTCATGGAACCCTGAAGGGTGTTGACATAGGAAACTAGTAATTTGACCAAGTTTCTCCAGTGATATTTCAAGGAAGTATTCTTTGGATATTCAAGGTGATATGTCAGCATATTTCTTAATTATGGAAAAATTTCACATGATTCGTCATGGAGAATTTTAGGATTAGGGATGGGAAAATGAACATGGTGACAAATTACTATGTAACAGATGCCACCTAAAGCATGAAGGCAGAACAGGGAGTGATGGATGAAACTCTTTATGGACCAAGGAAAAGAATCAATACCACCTTAGGAGAACCTTCTAAATGAAACATTTAAAATATATGACATATCTCATATAAATATGCCTAACCACAGGATGTTTCACTAGGCATAAAATGACACATGAGCCCTTGGTATGGACACAACCATAAATATATATAAGATCATGTATACAATCATGAATACTCAACAACTCTGCACAGCCTGGACCAAAAATTAGACGTGAACTAGGGTCTTCATCGTGATCTCAATCAACCTATGTATGAATATAACCATGCAAATAAATGTGTTGGTGTCGAACATGGTAGAAACCACCTCATTACTAGTCAATGATGAGAATCGGTAATAGGCACGAGAGAGACCACCAATAATGACGATGGACCTCAAGGTATAAAAAAATTATCTACAAGTGTGAATATTTGTGTTCAATTCAAACAACTGCAGAATCATTCGATCGAAGGCCAATGATGTGAATCTATAGTATACCATGAAGAACTTGCCATTGAAGCATGTCAGTTCCAAGGTACTGAAAGAAGTCTCTAAACCACTTTCCCAGATAATGAGTTGAAGTCGACATGAAGTGATTCGTTGAAGGAGGGCCATAAGGATTCCCACATCATCGACATTAAAAATTAGATATCTTAAGACGATAGGAGTGACTCATGACTGTATCAGAGGATGTAAAATATGTAGTTGGTGTTTGAAAAAAAGGAATTCTCTTAAACATATTGGTGACACGTCTATGGAGGGTGAAAAAAGTTGAATCAAATAGGATCAGAGGTCATGGTAACAAAATTGGTAATCAAATGAGAGGAAAAAAAATTTCCCAAACCCATGGAGGCAAAGTGACAAAAGCAGGATGTCCCCAACCCAACACAAATTGTAGATGAGCATCATGTTCAAGAGCAAAAATTTCCCCAAAATAAACATAGGATGTTTACTTTCAATTTTCCCCCATTATTGATAACGAGTACCTCTTTATTTTTTATAGCCAGCATGAAGAGGATAACATATGCTGGGAATGTAGGTTCATTATTTGAATGAATCCATCCTATTAAGTTTAATGAGCCCTCTGAAGGAGGATATTTGTCTTGTCACAATGACAAGTCTCTCGTTATTTAATCTTTAATGAGTCAAACGAAAGGTAAAATTGGTAACTTTTCATGTTTAGGGAGTTTGAAAAGAAACAAAAAGGAAGCTCCCTCATTTGAATTTTCTTATGTCATCTCTCAAATCTGAAAAGTTAGAAAACTATGTCCGAGAGAGCCTCTTTACCATGTTCATTCAAGGTATTTATTTTTCAAAAATAGTGAATCTCATCTGACAAAAGGGGTAAACGTATACTGATATTACATCCATTCATTCACTTTAACGAGTTTTGAATGACAAGTACTTGACAATATTTTAATTTTTGAGAGTAAAAAAAGAGCCGAAAGTTGACTCCAGGGGGGTTCATTTTCCGTAAATGTTTAACGAGGCTGAAAAAAGAGATAAAATTCAACTCATTTGCATATGAAATGATCATCAGTAGTGTGAAAGTCCTGTACTGCACAAAAACAACAAACATCACGGATATCAAGGAAATATATTAAAATATTGGAATTTTTTTTTCAAAAATATATAAATAGACCAAAAAACAAAATCATTTTGACCTTTCTATACTTAGAATACCATTTTTTCCATTTTCCCTCCAAATTTCAAATCAGTGATGTGGTCGGTCTGGGACACCATTCGTCAATCTCTCTCCGCCAGGTAAGATCTCTAAACCTCCTTTTAATTTTTATCCTGTTCATTCAGCATTTATTTTTCAAAATTAGGGAGTTTAGGGGAGATATTTCAAATTTTAAAATCACCTACAACCAACATGAGTTCGAGCTATCAGGGTAGTGCTTGTTGCACTCAGCCTATTACGGCAGCGTGCCACCAGCACCGAATTATTTCGGATAGTCGCACTGGTCGCGAGGAAGATTTTAAATTGGAAAAATATCCCAACTCCACTATTAAATTCTAAAAAATATTCCATTAATTATCCTAAAATACCAACTGGACATGTTTTGCAGGTGCTTTCAAAAGAATTTGTCAGTCGAATGGAAAGAAAAAATCCATGAGGTTGAAGACCACCAAGCCTTGCCCGATGAATATTGCATCAATGCTTTGCACAATTGCAGATTGTTGAAATTATTTCAAGCATCTAGCTTGAGAGGTCAACTAGAGCTTCTTCAGTACTTGATCAATATCTAGGATGTGGACCGACAGTTGTTCATCATCGAGGACCAAGAACATGAGCTAGATTTCATGGACATCTACTTTATCACCTGATTTTCTAGGCGAGGAGAGAGAATCCAACTCTATGAGGCTTGCCTTGGGGGTGAGAGCATGAGGATTCTCATCCTAAGACATTATCATATGCCACGAAAGACAAAGAGTGGGAAGGTATACATATCTTCAATCAGAATGCTCCCCTTGCACATGATACTACATTGTGTCACTCTAGTGGTCGGAGCCTCGGCGTTAGATGAGGCCTTGAAATCATAGTTAGAGTATGCAATGGATTTCTTCGAACCAACAATTCTCAACTGGTGTGAGGGGTTTCTGGCTAACATGAAGGGACAACTAAGAAAGTGCAAGACCGAGAGACTAAAACAGTTCGGGTACGGGTCAATTCTAGTGACATTCTTTCCTAAGAGACTACCCATGTTCTAGTATCAGTGATTGGGGATCCATGATCTAGCTTAGAAGGATCTGAGGCTAATGCGATGGTGTGACATAATTCCCAGACAGGGAGGAGGGAAATAGATGCATTCCCCTACAGGCTTCTTCAGTTGGATGCGACGTCAACTGATCATTGTCAAGGACTACACCTATTCCCACATCAACTTCAGAGGATTTCCACATCTTCTGATCACACCATAAACAAAATGGACCAATGTAGGTAATTTTTATTTTTTTTAACATTTCTTACTTTTCTAATGTTATTGTTATATGTTTTTCCATGTAAACTTATGATTTTTTTTATAGATATGGGTCCACAGATATCTCTCGGCATGTCACCGATTGCATGGTGGGTACCCCATCCAGCATAAGATGCTCCTTATGAGGAGGGGGAAAACACATTAGCTAAGCTGTAGTGGAACATGGTTGGCATCACGCAAAACATCCTAGAGTATCCCACATTTGATGATATCCCACTGCATTCTAAGAGACATACTGTCAAAGTTCTGAGGAGACTGCATCTATTACTTTGGCGAGTAATTCGAGTAGTCACATGCTTCCATGAGCAGCATGTGGGCAGAGAGTAGCCCTGTTTATACATTTTTGTACTAATATAGGCTTGAATAGACATTTTTTTAACAATGCATATATTTTTTGAGCTTTTGGATGTAACATATTTACATATCGATATATATATATATATATATATATATATATATATATATATATATATATATATATATATATATATATATATATATATATATATATATATATATATATATATATATATATATATATATATATATATATATATATATATATATATATATATATATATATATATCTACGACTACTTGTGTATCATAATGCTATCTTGATTTACATATTACATAAATTTCTATCTAATACATGGTCTGATAATGAATATGTTAAAGTATTTAAATGCTATGGAATGTGTTGATATGTGATAAAATCAAAATTCGTTTCCAATAATATAACACATAAATACATGCGCAAAATTTGAGGATTACGGAAAGCATAAAAACCATTCAATTGTAACACAACAAGCTATTAGTACAACTTAACAACCAACACTCTTATTCCAATATCAATGGCATCCGATAATATTTCGATCACTGCACTATACTCGGTAACATTGTTAGTTGTCTGACCCAAACAAAGTCCTTGTAAATTAATCAACTCACCATCAGGAGAGAAGAGTGCTCATGCTACAGAAGACAGGTTCCATGTGCCACGACAAGCGCCATCAACATAACCAAGGTAGTGATCCAATGACATCTGCAAACGAAGTGGCACACAAGGTGAGAAGAGGAAACATGTCTGCAAGGCAAAAAATCACACCACAAATCAACTCAAAGCACACTAATGAATAATACGGTAATGTAAAAAATTATCACACTTAATATGAAGCGTAATATTTCTTCAGATAGAGCGCATGAATGAGCTCCAATGACAATTTTTTTTCATGATTAACAGAAATAAACCCACAATTATACCATTGACACCACGTGTAAGCATTACCTCAGAATTTTTTTTGAGAAGATTCACAACATCAGTGATGTGCCCATGCCCCCCGTCTGAGTAAGGGGTAAGAAGCATGGAAATAATGTCCCCGAGGGTAAATTTCCAAACAGTAAGAACAAGGTCTAAGGGAGTGGATGGGTCATGCTTTTTAAGGAAAGTCGTGTAAATATTGATCTCATGGGGAGAACAAGAAATCTCAGAAAATTCATTCTCGACTATCACAGAGATGTCAAATGGAATGTTTGGAGTGATATTTCCCATGTTTCCCTCAAGTAACACTTCTTCAATCAAACCTATATTCTGAAGTAGGTTAGTTAGTATTGAAAAAGCATGTGATCCTAGATAGGCAGAGATGTCACTTGGTATTGGGAGAAATGAGGAATGATGATATCCATCATCCCATGGAGTTTCTTCGAGAAACATGACCTCCATGATACTCTCATCAATGGGGAAATTCTCATTCAAGGTATCATCAGAGTGCCAAGAACCAAACCAGGGAGACTGCACATAAGTGTCTATGGAAAAAATAAAGTGAGTGTTGGTCTCGGATGCAGCCTCAGTTTTAGGTCCCTATATTATTAGTATAGTCCCTTATTTTTATTATTGTAACCCCCTTATTGTTATTATTGTACCCTTGTAACCCCCATTTTGTTATTATTTTTCCTTTAAATTATTATTGTTAGGTCGGCTAGGATTACATTGTGGCCCACTAGGATTACATTATATCCACATGGACTCCTATATATAGAAAGGAGGTTTTGTAGATTGTATCATCCAAGAATTGTTCATTTATGTAATGTATTGGAGGTTTCCCCCTCGAAGTGGCTTATTTATAAGGCATCGATATCTCTTTTCTTCTATTTTTTGATTCTAGGGTGTCGCTACTCCAAACAGGTCATCGTGGAATTTTCGATATAAATTATTTTCTACGAAGTTTCAGAAGTTGAAATGTTTAGGGTGCGAAGCCAAAATCCTGAGGAAAATCATAGAATAATTTCAGAGCTTGGTTCGCAACATTTTTGGAGATATGATCTATGGAAGTTAGGTATTTTTCCAGGCTCCTAAACAGGTCATCGTGTTATTTGCGCTATAATTTTTTTTTTATAAAGTTTCAGAAGCTGAGATTTTTAGGGTGTGAAGAAAAAATAATAAGGAAAATTTTCAAAAATTTTCAAAGCTTGGTTCGCAAAATTTTCAGAGATATGATCTATGGAAGGTAGTGCTTTTGCAAGCTCCTGAATTTCATCTCAAAGTGGTGATCGTGGGAAAATTTCAATAACTCTCTCTCTGGACATCATATTGGAGTGATGTAAAAAGTGGTCACAAGTACACGGACTTTATTTTCTTGGATATCAATTTCATAGACAAAGGATGAAACAGTGACACATGGCAAGTCGTACAAGTTCGCTCTACTGAACCAGTCCATAATTAGGTCATTGTGGGAGATTGGACACAACTTTGTCTTTGAGAATCCAAATCAGGTCAGACCTGTGGCATTCGAAAGATAATTCAGAGGGGTACATCGGTACTTAAAATAAAATACTGAAGTGTTGTAATCACAAAGATAATCCAATTTCAATATCGAGCTCCTCAAAAGCAAGAAAAAGGTGTGTATTTTTTTTCGAGATTGCATAATTCTTGTTTGAAGAATCAATTTGAATTGATTCCAAGGGAATATTGTAGAATAGATATCAGTATTGGGTTCTAAAATATGCCCTGTAAAAATAATTCAACACACATTAAGCCTTCAGAAGGCTCTACTATGACTCATGAAGATGAAGAATTGCAACATGATCTATCAAAATTACAAGAGAAAGTGCAACAAATTGCACTCTCGCAAAGAGCAAAAAAAAATGAAATGCAAGTTTCAAAGAAAGGCGTGGAAGCTAAGATGGATGGCATGGAAGCTGGCATGGAAGCTAAGATGGATGACATGAAAGAAAACATGGAAAACAAGAAGAATGATCTAAAAGTAGACATCAAATGTTTGAGAAAGTTGATACAAGAAATGTTTCCTAATGGTGAAAACATAGTAGAAGAACCTCATGATGAGAACAAAATAAATGTTAATCATGATTTTATAAACTCTAATGTTGGCGGGAAGAACCACCATATTCCAAAAATGGATATGAGGAAGTTTGATGGAAAGGATACTGTAACATGGATACTACAGATGGTGCAATATTTTGACCTCCATAACATGCAAAACACACAAAAGGTACGCAATTGCAACTTTACATTTAGAAAAAAATACATTTGTATGGTATCGATGACTTTGGTCCTGTAAAAAAATTGTGACTTGGTGACTTTTTACAGAGGAAATGGTAGCACATTATCAGGATACAAAGAGCAACACCTTCTTTAGCCAATTGATAAATCTCAAACAAAAGGGTTTAGTGGGGCGGCAGATTGAGGACTTCCAAAAATTTAATATAAGGGTAACTAATATTCCAGAGGAAAATAGGATCAATCTCTTCATAGGCACTTTAAAGGATAAAATCCAACATGAAGTTCGTGGTTTGGAACCAGATTCATTGGAGAAGGCATTCAGGTTGGCAAGAAAAATTGAATGTTAAATAATGGCGACAAGCAAGCCTGCCACTCAGTTCTATAAAGCAGGAAGTGTTGCTATGCCTAGGTTTCCACAACCTACAAGGTTGACACCACAGAAATTGGAAGAAAAAAGAGCTAAAGGGCTTTGCTACAGTTCTGATAGAAAATACACTAAAGGTCATAAGTGTGCTTAGATGAAATTATTTTACATAGATTGTGAAGAGGAAGAAGAAAATGAACAAGAAGAGGATATACACCAAGAACTAGCCCTAGAAGAGGAAGAAATGAGTCCGACCATATCGTGTAATGCATTGGTAGGAATTACCACTCCTCAAACTCTCAAGATAGAAGGACATATCAAGAAGAAAAAGGTAATAGTGTTGATTGATTCAGGTAGCACCCATAATTTTATTCATTACAAGGTAGCCAAGGAATTAAATTGTTTCCTATACCCAGCACCAGAATGTCAAGTGATGGTTGCAAATGGAGGAACTATAAATTGCTCTGGAAAATGCCATAATATCAAGCTAACCATGGGGGAATATGTATTGACTAGTCCAATGCTTGCCATTCCTATGGGAGGTGCTGATGTTGTACTAGGAGAACAATGGTTACAATCTTTGGGGACGGTAGCTTTTAATTTTCAAGAACTTTTCTTGAAATTCTTTTCAGAAGGAAAGGAAGTCGAATTACGGGGTATTGAAGGGAAGCCAGGAAGGATAATAAGCTCTAATGGCATGACAAAGCTTCTAAAGAAAGAACAACGAGGCGTAATTGCACAATTATGCTCACTAGAAGTTCCAACACCAAAATCATCTATTTCTGCAGATCTCCAACAAGTCTTGGACAATCATTCCAAGGTGTTTGAAACTCCCAAAGGACTCCCACCTATTCGTGATCATGATCATGCTATTCATTTGATCCCAGGAAGTGTTCCTCCAAACATCAGGCCTTATAGATATCCTTACTTCCAAAAGAGCGAAATTGAACGTATGATTGCAGAAATGTTAGAGGCGGGTATAATTCAACCCAGTCAAAGTTCTTTCTCTGCTCCTGTAGTGTTGGTACACAAGAAGGATGGATCATGGCGAATGTGTCCAGATTATAGGGAGCTCAATAAGCTCACCATTAAAGACAAATTTCCCATTCCTGTGATTGATGAATTATTGGATGAATTACATGGGGCAATTTATTTTACCAAGTTGGATCTTCGTTCAGGATATCATCAAATTAGAATGAAGACCGAAGATATTCCAAAAACAGCATTTCGAACTCATGAGGGTCATTATGAATTTTTGGTCATGCCTTTTGGCCTTACCAATGCACCTTCTACATTTCAACGGTTGATGAATTCCATTTTCAAACCCTTCCTTAGAAAATTTGTGCTAGTATTTTTTGATGATATACTAATCTACAGCAGGTCTTGGAAGGATCATGTTGAACATGTTGACAGGGTGCTCAAACTATTACATGAGAAACAATTATATGCAAAAAAATCCAAATGTTTCTTTGGAGTACAAGAGGTGGAATATCTGGGTCATATTGTATCTCACGAGGGTGTTAAAGTAGACCCTAACAAAATTAAAGCCATTAAGGAATGGAAAGTCCCTACAACCATAAAGAAGTTGCGAGGATTTCTCGGGTTAACAGGGTATTATCGCAAGTTTGTTAAGAATTATGGGAGAATAGCAGCACCTCTAACAACATTATTGAAGAAAGATGCATTTTCATGGACTCCTGAAGCAACTAAGGCCTTTGAACGTCTTTAAGAGGCAATGTGCCTAGCACCGGTCTTAGCTACACCAGACTTCACAAAAACCTTTATTGTGGAATGTGATGCCTCAGGAAATGGAATTGGTGCAGTTTTAATGCAGGAAGGAAGACCCATTGCTTTTGAAAGTCGTCCAATCAAAGGAAAGTATTTACAGAAACCTATTTATGAGATGGAAATGTTAGCAATACTGCATGCACTAAAGAAATGGCGAACTTACCTAATGGGAAGACACTTCAAGGTAAAAACTGATCATGATAGTCTTAAACACTTTTTGGAACAAAGACTATCTTCAGAAAAGCAGCAAAAATGGGTCACAAAGATGTTGGGTTATGACTTTGAAATAATATACAAAAAGGAAAGCTTAATGTTGTTGCAGATGCACTCTCAAGAAAGAATGAAGAGGTGGAAGCATTGCTTTGTGCCATTTCTATTATCCAACCAGATTGGATAACTGAAGCAAGAGATGAATGGAAGAAGGACAAAGATGTATGGACACTCATTCAAAAGTTGCAGCAAAATCCTAGTACATCTGATACATTTAGTTGGAAAAATGATTCCTTATGGTACAAAGATCGCTTATATCTTTGTAAGAATTCCCAACTAAAACAAAATATTCTTCTGGAATTGCACACTTCTCCTTTAGGAGGACACTCAGGATTTTTAAAAACTTACCACAGGGTGAAGAAAGAATTTTTTTGGGATGGTCTTAAATCTGATATTCAAAAGTTTGTGGCGGAATGTTTGGTTTGCCAGCAGAATAAAGTGGAGACAATTAAGACCCTGGGACTTCTACAACCTTTATCCATTCCAAGTCAACGTTGGGAGGAGATTTCAATGGATTTTATCACAGGTTTACCTAAGTCCGAAGGAAAGAGTGTCATCATGGTGGAAGTTGATAGAATTACCAAGTATGCACACTTTTGTGCATTATCTCATCCATTTAAAGCAAGTACAGTTGCTACTACATTTATGGACAGAATTCAAAATCTACACGGAAGCCCAAGGGTTATTGTGAGCGACAGAGATGCCATTTTTACTAGAAATTTTTGGACAGAGATATTTTCTTGTCTGGGTACTGAATTAGCTCATAGATCATCTTATCATCCTCAATCTGATGGTCAAACTGAGATAATAAATAAATGTTTGGAAGGATATATTTTTTTTTTGTATCTAATAAACAAACACAATGGGTCAAGTGGTTACCTCTTGCTGAATGGTGGTATAATGCTTCCTTCCATACTGCAGCAAAAATGACCCCATTTATGGCACTTTATGGATATCATCCACCATCCATCACATCATCTTTAAGGGAAAATTCAAATGTTCAAGCAATGGAAGATCACATCGAGCATCAACAAGAAGTTCTCGAACTCTTAAAGGATAACCTGAATTTGGCACAAAATCAAATGAAACAACAGGTAGATCGACATCACAGCGAGAGAAGTTTTGATGTAGGAGATTGGGTATTTTTATGGCTACAACCATACAAACAAATGTCCCTCAAGCAAGCTAAGAAGGATAATAAATTATCACCAAAGTAATATGGTCCTTACAAGGTGTTGCAAAATATTGGTACTATGCAATACAAATTCGAGCTTCCTTCTTCTTCGTGAGTGCATCCAGTTTTCCATGTTTCATGCTTAAAGAAGGTTATAGGCGAAAACATTCCAGTTCAAACAATATTTCCAGAACTTGATGAGGAAGGAAAAATCATGCTGGAACCTAACGCATTCATGGAAACAAGAACTTGACAGCTACGGAATCGATCAATTTCAGAGTATCTCATCAAGTGGAAGAACTCACCCACTAAAGATTCTACATGGGAGGATGAGAAGTTTATATAGAAGCACCCAGAGCTACTCAAGCATTGAGGAAAACACTTTTTTGAAAGAGAGGGGCATGTTAGGTCCCTATATTACTAGTATAGTCCCTTATTGTTGTTAGTGTAACCCCCTTATTGTTATTATTGTATCCTTGTAAACCTCATTTTTTTATTACTGTGCCCTTAAATTATTATTGTTAGGTCGGCTAGGATTACATTGTGGCCCACTAGGATTACATTATGGTCACATGGACTCCTATATATAGAGAGGAGGTTTTGTAAATTGTATCATCCAACAATTGTTCATTTATGTAATGTATTGGAGGTTGCCCCCTCGAAGTGGCTTATTTCTAAGGCGTTGATATCTCTTTTCTTATATTTTTGGAGTTGGTTACACAACACTCAGAAGCTATGAGGATATCTTGATACATCTTCGCAAGTGGGATAAAATTCATAGCGTCACTAAAACTCTCAATCTGGTCAATATTGGGAACAATCCATGGATCATGACCAAACGAAATCATATTGAAATCGGCAACATTCGGTGGCAGAAGGAAAAAAAAATCTCATAAGAGATGAGTCTTTGAAAAGACCTGGCCCAATGTTGTCATAAGGAGTAGCGACATTCCCAACATATGGCATCTTGCCTCCTGAAGATTTAGAGGGGAAGAAATCCAACTGATCCACTGTTACTATCTTCCCTTTATGCGGGAAATAGAGGAGGTGAAAGAGGGTGGAGACTACACAAACCTTAGCATTTCTCCAAACACGTCCAAGAAGGATATTGTATTTCATGTTGGTTTTTATGACCGGGATTTCCATGTTCACTATTTTCCCCTCCAAAAGGATGGAAAATGTCTTGATAATGTCGTATGGCTAAGAACCTTGACCATCAGAATATTCTAAGGTATTCAGGGACTCACTCAATGTGGGAGAACCTATGCCTTTCCGGCATGCGTGGACATGATGCAGATCGAAGAACCTTCATCAACGACAATATGATGAATATTCATTCCCATAATAGTAACTTTAATCAAAAATATACCTGAGATGGGAGTTGAGGAACGAAATTCTCGAGATCAAAAAATAATCATATTGGAATATGGAGGATCAATACCTCCAATGGCAGTGAGTAATTCCTTTTGTTGTGATGGGCACAATTGAAGGACGCCCAAAGCCGACATCGTCGAAGGCACTTCAACCATGTCTTCTACAGAATGGTAGTGTTGTTATGCTCTTACATTTGGATTGTAAGATGATTTCCTAAGAACACCTTTTTGGGGTGGTTCGATGATGGAGTCATTACTCAGTCTCCCGATCTGGAGAGGACCAGAGGTAGGAGGCGTGAAAGAGGAAGAGTGATATGGGACTTCCGGTTCCACAGGAGGATTATATGGATTGGGATCATCTTTCCTTCTTGTGGTGACAACAATGGATTGTGTTCCAGCCATGAATACCTAAGAGCTACCAGATGATTGAGCTTGGTCTACCATTTGCATCTACTACGAGGGAAACAGTTCTTTCAAAACGGTTGGAGTCCCAGGTGCGCCCTTCAGAAGATAGAAAATTTGGAACTCTAAGGAAAATCCTTGGTGTAATGATTTTAATCACATATTAGAAGGATATTTGGGCTTACATGATGAAGAATCACCAGCAGAAGACTTCTTTGAATCATGTTTAGGGTTCTCGGATTTAGACTTTCCTTTACCCTTTTTCTTACCCTTCGAGGATTTCTCTATTGCGGTAGATGGAACAACATTTAACTCTGAGAAGGAGAGGGCATAGTTGCATCAGTGGATTTGGACTTGAAGAAATTCTTAGGTGCATTACTCTCAGTACGATTCACTGTCCCAATAAGGCCATCCACCAGAGGCTTAACAAGAGATTGAGATGATGAAGGATTAATCAAAGGATGTGGTGCATCAGGTAACAATTGATATAGAGTCCCAAACTAGGAATAAACCAAGTTAAGTTATTTAGATCTAGAAATGACCTCCTCTTTCGTGACACACCCTGTAATTTCAAGATCTTTTGAATTTTTGGGAACAAATGATTTTGTGAACCATTCAGTCAATAGTTGATCTGGGATATCAAATTTGATAAGGCAACTATGACACCACCATTCATAGATGTGATCCAAGATATGAATAGTAGTCAAACGCTTCAATGAATTGATCAAATGGGTGTCGGTTTCATACTTTACAGGTAGCTATAAATGAGTGAGGAAGGCCATATCCAAGGAATTGAAATCAAAGAAACTTCCTCCAAGGATCTCAATGTACCATTTGGCCGCAACACTAGTCAAAGTGTGATGGAAAAGATGAAGAAGAATAGAATCATCAACCCAAGAATTATAGGAACACCAAAAATGGTTTGTCATGACATGGCTTTGAGGGTCTATCCCATATTTTCTTTTGAACTTCAGACAATCTCCTGGAATCTTAGTTAGAATAGATGGCCAATGCATTTGACGCTAGATGGGGTCATTTGTGAACTTTGACACATTCGAGAATTCCAACGTAGCCAAGAACGATAAAGGAGGATGATGAGGCAAGAAAGGTCAGGGGTTCCAACCTGATTGATAAGGATTCTAGCCCTAATAGGGTGGATTTTGACCCGGATATTCATATTTCCCCCATGGATGCTAAGGACCCTGTTGTGTATATTGCTGATAGGTACCTGGCTAGGGCTGTTTATATGGCCCTTGCGGGTACTGAGGCTTTCGACCTTGCTAGAAATGGGGTCCATGGGAAGGTCCCTATTAAACATAAGGTCCAGTTTGTAGCCCCTTCTAAAATTAGGGTCCAGCCTGCGGTCCCTACTAAAATTAGGAAAAAAAGGGTGATAGTTTCTAAAAACAAGGAAAAAAATAAAAGAGCTTCACAAACACACGAGACCTAACACAATGAAGTGAAAAATAACCTTTACACAAGTTGACATAGATATAAGAATATTTAAATTTCATAAATCAAAGAAACTGATCCAAGGTCAATTCGAGGAAGGAAGACTTAAAAGGATAAATCTCCCCAATGGAGCCACCAGTTCTGTTTTCAATATAAATCCCCCTTACAGACAGAGGCAATATCTCTAGCCCTAGAGTGGATCTAGAAACACGAGATTCTTTCTAACATAATATTTCTTAACGAATGCTTACAATGAAATGTGGAAATAGAAACAAATACCTTTTTGCAATAGCTATCCTTGGATCTATTAATGGTGACCTTCATCCATGATCCTTGTAGGTCCACTTCCTACTACTGATGGTGCGAGAATACCAATGGATGACCGGGAGATAACAATAGACGTGATACAATATATAATAAACGTAAACACTAGATATATAGCATATCAAGGAGTACTAAAATATTTTCATAATCATGTAGACAAATATAGAAAGCAAATACCAAATGTTATTATTGATCAATTACAAAAGGGGATCTTACAACTAGGCCTTTGTGTTGGAGGTGTCCTTAGGTGAAAATATGAGTCCTTCACCTAGCTCAAAAAAATTCCTTCTCCCGTGCACATAGGCTTAATCACTATGCAAGCATGCAAAGGGATGAGATTTCAGACGAGTCTGACAATGATCCACCAAGCTCTAAACTTGGGGAAATGAGGAATGTGAATTTATAGCAAGGAGAAGGAGGTTGGGAGTGCATTAAAGGAGGGGGAAGGCCCACGTTCTAAGGGATGATCCCCCATGGATGAGATCAAAGCTCCAAAATGAGAGAGATAAAACTTATCATATTTGTTCAACAACCAACTTGTCGCCCTTGAGAATATAGAGGTTGAAGCTTCTCCTGCATTTGAGGAAGCACTGCTAGAAAGGGGACCAATGCAGTTTTCCAAGAAATTAGGGTGCCGAGAGTGCTGTAATAGAGTTAGGATAATCCCTTATTGTTGTTAGTGTAACCCCCATTTTGTTATTATTAAGCCCTTAAATTATTATTGTTAGGTCAGCTAGGATTACATTGTGGCCCACTAGGATTACATTATGGCCCCATGGACTCCTATATATAGAAAGGAGGTTTTGTAAATTGTATCATCTAGGAATTTTTCATTTATGTAGTGTATTGAATGTTTCCCCCTCGAAGTGGCTCATTTCTAAGGCATTGATATCTCTTTTCTTCTATTTTTGGAGATGGTTACACAACGTTTGGTATCAGAGCTTTGGAATCTAGGGTTTTGCTGCTCCAAACAGGTCATCGTGGAATTTTCACTATAACTTGTTTTCTACAAACTTTCAGAAGTTCAATTTTTAGGGTGCGAAGCTGAAATCCTGAGGAAGATTGTCTAAAATTTTCAGAGCTTGGTTCACAATATTTTCAAAGATATGATCTGTGCAAGTTAGGTCTTGTTTCAGGCTCTTAAATAGGTCATCGTGGAATTTTTGCTATAACTTTTTTTCTGTGAACATTCAAAATCTGAAATTATTATGGTGCGAAGCTGAAATCTTGAATACATTCATCAAAAAATTTCAAACCTTTTTTCGCATTATTTTTGGAGATATGATCTGTGGAAGGTAGTGCTTTTTCAAGCTCCTGAATTTTATCTCAAAGTGGTGATCGTGGGAAAATTTCAATAACTCTCTCTCTGGGCATCAGATTGGAGTACCGTAAAAATTGGTTATAAGTACACGGACTTTAGTTTCTTGGCTATCAATTTCATATACAAAGGATGAAACAAAGACACGTGGAAATTCGTACAAGTTCGCTCTACTGAACCAGTCCATAATTAGGTCATTGTGGGAGATTGGACACAACTTTGTCTTGGAGAATCCAAATTAGGTCAGAGCTGTGGCATTCGAAAGATAATTTAGAGGGCTACATTGGTATTTAAAATTAAATATTTAAGTGCTGCAATCACAAATATAATTCAATTTCAATATCGAGCTCCTCAAAAGCAAGAAAAAGGTGTGTATTTTTTTTCCGAATTGCATAAGTCTTGTTTAAAGAATCAATTTGAATTGATTCCAAGGGAATATTTTAGAATAGATATTAGTATTGGGTTCTAAAATTTGCCTCGTAAAAATAATTCAACACCCATTAAACCTTCAGAAGGCTCTACTATGACTCATGAAGATGAAGTATTGCAACATGATCTATCAAAATTACAAGAGCAAGTGCAACAAATTCCACTCTTGCAAAGAGCAAAAAAAAATGAAATGGAAGTTTTGAAGAAAGGCGTGGAAGCTAAGATGGATGGCATGCAAGCTAAGATGGATGGCGTGGAAGCTAATATGGATGGAATGGAAGCTGGCACGGAAGCTAAGATGGATGACATGAAATACAACATGGAAAACACGAAGAATGATCTAAAAACAAACATCGATGGTTTGACAAAGTTGATACAAGAAATGTTTCCTAATGGTGAAAATATAGTAGAAGAACCTCATGATGAGAAAAAAATCAATGTTAATCATGATTTCATAAACTCTAATATTGGCGGGAAGAACCACCATAACATGGATACTACAAATGGAGCAATATTTTGATCTCCATAACGTGCAAAACACACAAAAGGTACTTATTGCAACTTTACATTTAGAACAAAATACATTTGTATGGTATCGATGGGTTTTCTCCCGTAAAAAAATTATCACTTGGTCAATTTTTACAGAAGAAATGATAGAACATTATGAGGATACAAAGAGAAACACCTTCTTTAGCCAATTGATAAATCTCAAACAAAATGGTTTAGTGCGGCAACACATTGAGGAATTCCAAAAATTGAATATAAGGATAACTGATATTCCAGAGGAACACATGATCGATCTCTTCATAGGCACTTTAAAGGATAATATCCAACATGAAGTTCGCGTTTTGGAACTAGATTCATTGCAGAAGGCATTCAGGTTGGCAAGAAAAGTTGAATGTAAAATAATGGCGACAAGGAAGCCTACCACTCAATTCTATAAAGAAGGAACCGTTTCTATGCCTAGATTTCCACAACCTACAAGGTTGACACCACAACAATTGGAAGAAAAAAGAGCAAAAGGGCTTTGCTACAGTTGTGATAGAAAATGCACTAAAGGTCATAAGTGTGCTGAGAAGAAATTATTTTACATAGATTGTGAAGAGGAAGAAGAAAATGAACAAGAAGAGGATATACACCAGGAACCAACCATAGAAGGGGAAGAAATGAATCCAACCATATCGTGTAATGCACTGGCAGGAATTACCACTCCTCAAACTCTCAAGATAGAAGGACATATCAAGAAGAAAAAGGTAATAGTGTTGATTGATTCAGGTAGCACCCATAATTTTTTTCATTGTAAGGTAGCCAAGGAATTGAATTGTTTCCTATACCCAGCACCAGAATGTCAAGTGATGGTTGCAAATGGAGGAACTATAAATTTCTCTGGAAAATGCCATAATATCAAGCTAACCATGGGGGAATATGTATTGACTAGTCCAATGGTTTCCATTCCTATGGGAGGTGCTGATGTTGTACTAGGAGTACAATGGTTACAATCTTTGGGGACGGTAACTTTTAATTTTCAAGAACTTTTCTTGAAATTTTTTTCAGAAGGAAAGGAAGTCGAATTACGGGGTATTGAAGGGAAGCCGGGAAGGATAATAAGCTCTAATGTCATGACAAAGCTTCTAAAGAAACAACAACGAGGCGTAATTGCACAATTATGCTCACTAGAAGTTCCGACATCAAAATCATCTATTTCTGCAGATCTCCAACAAGTCTTGGACAACCATTCCAAGGTGTTTGAAACTCCCAAAGGACTCCCACCTATTCGTGATCATGATCATGCTATTCATTTGATTCCAGGAAGTGCTCCTCCAAACATCAGGCCTTATAGATATCCTTATGTCCAAAAGAGCGAAATTGAACGTATGATTGCAGAAATGTTAGAGGAGGGTATAATTCAACCTAGTAAAAGTTCTTTCTCTGCTCCTGTAGTATTGGTACACAAGAAGGATGGATCATGGCGCATGTGTCCGGATTATAGGGAGCTCAATAAGCTCACCATTAAAGATAAATTTCCCATTCTTGTGATTGATGAGTTATTGGATGAATTACATGGAGCAATTTATTTTACCAAGTTGGATCTTCGTTCATGATATCATCAAATTAGAATGAAGACTGAAGATATTCCAAAAACAACATTTCGAACTCATGAGGGTCATTATGAATTTTTGGTCATGCCTTTTGGACTTACCAATGCACCTTCTACATTTCAAGGGTTGATGAATTCCATTTTCAAACCCTTCCTTAGAAAATTTGTGCTAGTACTTTTTGATGATATACTAATCTACAGCAGGTCTTGGAAGGATCATGTTGAACATGTTGACAGGGTGCTCAAACTATTGCAGGAGAAACAATTATATGCAAAAACATTCAAATGTTTCTTTGGAGTACAAGAGGTGGAATATCTGGGTCATATTATATCTCACGAGGGTGTTAAAGTAGACCCTAACAAAATTAAAGCCATTAAGGAATGGAAAGTCCCCATGACCATAAAGAAGTTGCGAGGATTTCTCGGGTTAACAGGGTATTATCGCAAGTTTGTTAAGAATTATGGGAGAATAGCAGCACCTCTAACAACATTATTGAAGAAAGATGTATTTTCATGGACTCCTGAAGCAACTAAGGCCTTTGAACATCTTAAAGAGGCAATGTGCCTAGCACCGGTCTTAGCTACGCCAGACTTCACCAAAACCTTTATTGTGGAATGTGATGCCTCAGGAAATGGAATTGGTGCAGTTTTAATGCAGGAAGGAAGACCCATTGCTTTTGAAAGTCGTCCAATCAAAGGAAAGTATTTACAGAAACCTATTTATGAGAAGGAAATGTTAGCAATACCGCATGCACTAAAGAAATGGCGAACTTACCTAATGGGAAGACACTTCAAGGTACAAACTGATCATGATAGTCTTAAACACTTTTTGGAACAAAGACTATCTTCAGAAGAGCAGCAAAAATGGGTCACAAAGATGTTGGGTTATGACTTTGAAATAATCTACAAAAAGGAAAAGCTTAATGTTGTTGCAGATGCACTCTCAAGAAAGAATGAAGAGGTGGAAGCATTGCTTTGTGCCATTTCTATTATCCAACCAGATTGGATAACTGAAGCAAGAGATGAATGGAAGAAGGACAAAGATGTATGGACACTCATTCAAAAGTTGCAGCAAGATCCTAGTACATCCGATACATTTAGTTGGAAAAATGATTCCTTATGGTACAAAGATCGCTTATATCTTTGTAAGAATTCCCAACTAAAACAAAAGATTCTTCTGGAATTGCACACTTCTCCTTTAGGAGGACACTCAGATTTTTAAAAACTTACCACAGGGTGAAGAAAGAATTTTTTTGGGATGGCCTTAAATCTGATATTCGAAAGTTTGTGGCGGAATGTTTGGTCTGCCAGCAGAATAAAGTGGAAACAATTAAGACCCCAGGACTTCTACAACCTTTATCCATTCCAAGTCAACGTTGGGAGGAGATTTCAATGGATTTTATCACAGGTTTACCTAAGTCCGAAGGAAAGAATGTCATCATGGTGGTAGTTGATAGACTTACCAAGTATGCACACTTTTGTGCATTATGTCATCCATTTAAAGCAAGTACAGTTGCTACTACATTTATGGATAGAATTCAAAAGCTACATGGAAGCCCAAGGGTTATTGTGAGCGACAGAGATCCCATTTTTACCGGAAATTTTTGGATGGAGTTATTTTCTTGTTTGGGTACTCAATTAGCTCATAGCTCATCTTATCATCCTCAATCTGATGGTCAAACTGAGATAGTAAATAAATGTTTGGAAGGATATCTTCGTTGTTTTGTATCCGATAAACAAACACAATGGGTCAAGTGGTTACCTCTTGCTGAATGGTGGTATAACACTTCCTTCCATACTGCAGCAAAAATGACCCCATTTATGGCACTTTATGGATATCATCCACCATCAATCACATCATATTTAAGGGAAAATTCGAAGGTTCAAGCAGTGGAAGATCACATCGAGCATCAGCAAGAAGTTCTCCAACTCTTAAAGGATAACCTGAATTTGGCACAAAATCGAATGAAATAACAGGCAGATCAACATCGCAGCGAGAGAAGTTTTGATGTAGGAGATTGGGTATTTTTATGGCTACAACCATACAAACAAATGTCCCTCAAGCAAGCTAAGAAGGATAATCAATTATCGCCAAAGTACTATGGTCCTTACAAGGTGTTGCAAAAGATTGGTACTATGGCATACAAATTGGAGCTTCCTGCTTCTTCGCGAGTACATCCCGTTTTCCATGTTTCATGCTTAAAGAAGGTTATAGGTGAAAATCTTCCAGTTCAAACAATATTTCCAGAACTTGATGAGGAAGGAAAAATCATATTGGAACCTGAAGCGGTCACGGAAACAAGAACTCGACAACTACGGAATCGATCAATTTCAGAGTATCTCATCAAGTGGAAGAACTTACCCAATGAAGATTCTACATGGGAGGATGAGAATTTTATACAGAAGCACCCGGAGCTACTCAAGTGTTGAGGACAACACTTTTTTGAAGGAGAGGGGCATGTTAGGTCCCTATATCACTAGTATAGCCCCTTATTATTGTTAGTGTAAACCCCTTATTGTTATTATGGTACCCTTGTAACCCCCATTTTGTTATTATTGTGCCCTTAAATTATTATTGTTAGGTCGGCTAGGATTACATTGTGGCCCACTAGGATTACATTATGGCCCTGTGGACTCCTATATATAGAGAGGAGGTTTTGTGAATTGTATCGTCCAAGAATTGTTCATTTATGTAATGTATTGGAGGTTTCCCCCTCGAAGTGGCTCATTTCTAAGGCGTTGATATCTCTTTTCTTCTATTTTTGGAGCTGGTTACACAAAAAATTCTCTTGAACATATTGGAGACACAACTCCATAGGGTGGAAAATTTTGACTCAAATAGGATAAGAGGTCATGTTGAAAAAATTTGTAATCAGATGAGAGGCAAACATATTTCCCAAACCCATCGAGGGAAAGTGAAAAATGTAGGGTGTACCCAACCCAACACGAATTGAAGATGAGTGTCATGTTCAAGAGAGACAAGCTGCCAAAAATACACATAGGATGTTTACTTTCAATTCCCCCCTGTTATTTATAATGAGTACTCTTTATTTTTTATAGCCAGTGTGAAGAGGATATAATATGATGAGCATGTAAGTTCATTCTTCGAATGAACCCATCCTAGAAAGTTTAATGATCCTTAGGAAGGAGAAACTGAGTCTCGTCATGGTGACAAGTCTTTCGTCATTTAATCTTTAACCCTCAAATACCCTTTACATATTGTACACAAATGCTCCTCTTTGGTCATAGGATTCGTGCTTAACTTGGGTGTTGGGATTTGTTATTGTTTGTTGGTGTGTTGCATGGCTTGTAGACTCATGGGGCCTTCTTGTTGGCTTCTCATTCCACTCCCTCATGTGCATGTAGACATGTCCCAATGATCATAATCCTGATCATTTTCCTTTGTGTGTTAAAAATTCCTTTGAGTTAGATATTTAGGGATAATGTGTCATGGTGGGGTATTCTCGCTACACCTACACCCAAACACTGCAATTTTGGGTTGAGTTCTCTCTGACAACAACTACATGATCCTGACATCGAGTCAACCCACTCTCTCCTCTGTGTGCCAGTTTAAATTGTTTCACGGTCCTGCTAATGGGATGATGTCATGCTGATGAAACACATGCCACATGCTACTTCCAAAGATGTCCACATTTCACCCAAAAAGGGCCCACTCGACCACCAAAAAGGGAAAAATCACTTACCATGTGTCCAAATCTTATTGCACCATATCACTATTGATGTCATCATCCACCTATGCACCTTCATCATATCTACAAGTCAATCAGATGTTTCCATGTCTCTAGTGTCTAAGGAGAGAGAAAAGGGTTCTTCAGCCTTTGTTTTTCATAGTTTTTATTTTATAAAAATATTATGGGCCTTGACCTCATAACACTACCCTGCCTCTCCTTTTTCACTATGTTTCTCAGAATGTTCCACTATCATGAAACAACTTGTGGTTTTCACACCCTTTTTCAGTCTATTTATGGTTTTGAGAGGGGGGTACTATAATTCATGCTAGTCTTCGATCTAGTGATTGGAAATTTTCATAAATTTTCCCATTACAAAACCCCCCTTCCAATTAACCTTCATACATGTTTAATGACATGCGCTTACACCGATGTGTTCATGGGGAATAATGTGCCTGATCTTTGTCATAATATGCTCACCATATAACTGTCAAATGGGGGCCTCCCACTCTAAAAAACACTATATCAATAAATGAAACTATCTATTTAATTCCGAGTCCAACTCAACTCGGTTGATGTCATATTGATAGTTGCCTTAATTATTCCTGAAGATGTCTCTGGGATGCACCTATTGGGCTACCTTAGTCTAGCCAAGTTATTGTGTGGGCTCCACCTTGAACCTATCACAATGCTTCCTAGTTCTTCTATTGTTACCCACATTTTCCTCGAGCTCTAGTTTGTGGCTCCACAATTTTTTCGTCGGGTTTGGTAACTCTCCCAAACTTAACACACACTCCAAAAGGGTCTACAATCACTTTAGCTCCACAAGGTTTGACTTTGGGGACCCTAGATTTGACAAGCTCTTACTTTTGATCCAGGATGTCATTTTCAAACTTCGTTATACCAGTGGAAATCTCTTTTAGACCTCTATATATCTTCTTGGGTTCCACTGGTGTTTGAGGTGACATCATACTCAAAAAATTCCTTCAAACCATCTTCTCTAGCTCTGCTCATCTTGTCGCCACCTTATTTTTTCCATTTTTTGCAAATGATTTTCCATTCTCCATCAATGAAAACTCATTTCCAACATTTTATTGAAAAAAGAATAATAATTCATACCTAGAAAGACCTTGTATTCCATACTTTTCTAGAATATAAGAAGCTACAAGATTTCCATATATCATGATTTAAAAAATATGTTGAACCAAATTTTATTTCAAACTAGGGATTATTGTAGAAGTAAGAGGGAGTAAATTTGTGATAGTTATCCATCCTTTATTCTATATATTCAATTACTATCCCTTACAATCCTTAACATGAAATTCCCATGTCATATACTCACCAAAAAATTGAATGAGAATAGGAATCAAAGTATAAAAGGGCTCTAGAGAATCATTTTCATTCCAACTCAATCATTATCTATAACATTTTCGCACATAAATATGTCAAACAAAGGCTTTATATTTTCACCATCCATCAATGTTTTTAATGGGATCAAACATTATCATTATATAAATTCAATTTTCTGAATATGTTATCTTTCCATGTAGATATGTTTTTTGTAATCCATTGAATCAATCTAAGGTTCCAATATATTAAAAGGATGACATTTTTCCTTCTTTTTTTTTGTAGGGAAACCCCTTTTGTTTTCCTTTTTATCATCTATGCTACCGTAAATATTTCTTCCACATAATTTTTTTACAATAGTAAGAAATATGAGTGATTATTCACCCCAATATCTTGGATTTTATTGTTATATTAATAAAATATAGGTCCCTAATCACCCTCTTCATGAACATTTTCTACCTTCCAATTTATTACATGAAATTTATTATTATTGGATTTCTCTCCCTTCCATAAGAACATTATTATTTATATATCTAGTTCAATGAATAATGGAAATTAAAGCCACCATAGAAAAACATTAAATAATTGGACAATTGAGAGATTTATGTTGATCAAAACCAATATTCCCTTATGGTTTAATATTTATGAATTCCATTTTTTGAATTTGTTTTGGATATTTTCAATCTTTCCTAAATAATAGTCAGAAGAGGGGACCTTATTAAGAGAAATGGGAATTCCCAAAAACTTCAAGGGAAGTCAATTTTTGTAGAAAGGAAATTGGTCCTTGTTGAAAGGAGGGGTCAATCAACATGCATTCATGATGAGAAATATAATTTAGCAAGCATGCATGCACACACACCTACACACACACACACATACTTAGTAAAGGAGGGACATATTTGTGAAGGTTAACTAACTGAGTTTGTATTCTAATTTCATGAGTATTAATACATGGAAAAATTGGTTCAAGAAATTGTAACTAATAATTTGTTAAGGATATTTTATGCATTCACATTTACATTTAAAAAAAATGCTTATATCCTAGTATAATGTCTCATGAAAATACATGGTCCTAATAGGCCTGTCAACATTTACCCTTATCTAGGTGGATATCAGTGGCCAACCACATATTCTACTTCTAAGCCTTTTATAATTCCATATAATATTGTTGATAGGTATGATATTTTTATATATTTGAAAATTATATTCATAAATTTTATGTGGGAGATTGTACAATTCTACAAGAATTAACACATGTTCTACCATTTACATTTCTAAAAATTAAATTCAAACTATAGTTATGTAGTGACCTAATAATTTTATCCCCAATATAGCTTGAAGGTAGAAATTAGACATGTTAGAGAAGTGAAAAATAAGGATAAGATAGAGAAATAAAGTGCAACAAAAGATACCTCAAATAATATTTTTATGGAATCTCCTATTCTTACTAATGTTCAAGTGAGGATGAGAATAATAAATAGACGAAAGAAAAAAATGTGATGAAGATGAAACTATTCAAGAGACATGTGTAACCAAGATAAATACAATGAATACAAGTGTTGTTGCTACATCATAGTCGACATGATTAGCCACTAGTAAGAGAGGAAATGCCTTAGGATTCCAATCACCTTCTGGTCCCAAAGAGATAGTGCATGCTCAAAGTCAATCCAAATTGCTAAGGAAAAGATAGTTGTTATGTTTATAATCAATATATATTATATAGCTACAATTTCAAGAGAAAAGGATAAGGAGTCAATTCATTAAATGTAGCAACGAAAATAAATAACAAACACCTAGGTTAAATCCCCTTTAACAATATTCTAAATAGATTATAGTCTCATATAAAAATTTAGTGAATGATTCCCAAAGATTATTCGTTTCTTGACAAGCTATAAGGAAACCAATTTCCCATCCTTAAAAACATGTGAAAGTGCCATATGTACTTAGCAAACTATTTTGTTCCAATCCCTAGTATAAAATTCCTCCATGATCTAGGGGTTCAATGGAGGGTGTTGCAAGTACTTACTTTGTCCATTATGAATCATTATGATTTCATGCAAAGTTAAATAGAATAATAAATATTTTCACATGGAACTTGATATTTATTGCATCCCATTAATAGACTAATCATTCTATGTATCTAAGACAATGAATTAATTGGAAAATCTATGTTGAGAAGTTGGAACTTCATACCAATATGTCAGTAGAAGAAATGTAAGAACGGTAGTTGGGAATGATTCACTAAGTGTTACCACCGTTGAATTATACTTATATATTTCAATTGTAAATACTAAAGAAACTCTAGTTTCTTCTATGCTCTAGAATCTTGCCAAATTACAATTTTCATTCCAAGCACTATTGGCTTGAATCTAGAAATGAAGGAAATTCTCTAGTCAATGATCAACCTACGGGAGATTTAATTAAAGTCACAAACTAAAATTGTATATGATTTGTTGAAATATGTGGAGGTCAAGCAAAATATTGTTTCAATCCTAGTTAACTCTCATTTTCTACTATTAAATCATTTGAGAAATGTTCTTGAGATGCATAACCAAAAAAAATGAAATAATACACTAGGAGGAAATAACTTTAGAGAGAAGATTCCATTTGAGAGAAACCAATAAGAGAGAGTGAGGAGATCATTTTTGAGGTAATCTCCTTGACTAAAAAAAATTGATACAATCCACGTTCAAAAATAGCAACACACTAGAAAATTTGTGAAATTTGAGGATCACAAAGAAAAAATATTTTTTTTTAAAAGATGTCGAATATACAATTGTTGAAACCATTTAAAATATGTTAAAGAATAATCTAGAAAAATAAAAGAAAAATTAGATTTGCCTACTGACTTTAGGAAATAAATTGAGATAGTTACGACTTATAATAATATGACTGAGATCTTCAAGTTCATTGATTAGGTGAAGAGGTAGATTCCATATTAGGTTATGAAAATCACCTTCTTGGGAGCCTCTTGGAAAATATTTTTTAGTTTTGAACAGAGTACATGTAATTAATTTTTCTGCACCTAGTTTTTCTTTGAATGTTGAGTTTTAGCTATGCAAAAAACTTTATTTTATGTTCCTTATCTTAGACCTATGCACCAAAAACATGCGTGTAATTATAATTATTACTTATTGTTATTGATGTATCCAAAATTTCATATATAGGAGGTTGTAACTATATTGTATCCATCAATAATTGTTTTGATATGTATATATGTCTTCGTAACCATAGGTTTTTGATATGTGGAAGGATGAAACTTGATGTAGTACATGAAATGATGAAAAGAGGTTGGATAAATATTTAGTTGATTCTGATATTGAATATTAGTATTGGATATTATATGAAGGAATAAAAATTAGGTTTTAAATCCCTTCACTATCGTATGAAGCTATATGGATATTTATAGAGACCTATGTTATGGAATAAATAGAAATGACTATGTGATGGTTCACTTCAAAAATATTGTATTATATGTGTTGATTTGGATGTCTAATCAATGTATTATTATTGTGCCAAATTTGCATATTCTATTCTATATCATTTAGACATGTCCCTCTAATGCTAATTACTATATTGGCTGAAAATTTATGCTTTTTACGATATTGAATATGTTGATTCTAATGGAATTCATTATTGGGTCTAGTTTAGAATATAGGGTCTGAATTTATCACCAATAACTATCATAAGTGAAATTGGGATGTCATTACCAATGGTAGTTTTACAAATGTGCATTTCAAGGATGATGAGACATAGATTTTTGGAGAGGACCATGAAAACCAATAACTATCATAAGTGAAATTGGGATGTCATTTCCAATGGTAGTGTTACAAATGTGCATTTCAAGGATGATGAGACATAACTTTTTGGAGAGGACCATGAAAATCAATAAATGATTGAGGAAATATGTTTTCTTCATGGACGAACTATAGTGAAATACATATATATATTATAAATGCTAGTTTTCGTAGGGATTTCACAAAAATTATTGATTGATGGTTGAATTAAACCTTGATATTTTTGGAAATTTCTCATGTAGATAGTTACTAAAATGGAAATAAAAGGGCCTATGAGCCTGATCTCATTAACAAGATTGTGTTAAATATATTACATTTCTTCTTTGATTATTGTGAGTAGCTATGGATGTAAAGGTTATTTTGTATTTTTTATTATTATTTCATGAATACCTCCATACATTGTATATTGTGTTAGGCACATTGGGTGTGTCATTTTTGGGGGGAAATGGTCTAAAAAAATTGGGTAGATTTTCGCATTTATTTTTGGTAGTTTTCGACACCTTTTCATCTTTAGTGGTTTTGTTGTGCATGGAGGTTGAACTCATGTTTTTTTAATTCCAATTAAATAACTAAAAGTTTATTCTAATCCAAGATAAATGGATTAGTGAATTACAAATGCCATGGGATATATATATTGTATTTTAATATTGTAAAGAGATAATATGTTAAAAATTATTTCTCGTTTTCTCAATTTTGGTTTCCATGATAAATGAACTAAGTTGATTTATGGCTACAATTGTCTCCTTTATATTTTTATCAAGAATCTATTTAAAAAAAATAATTGTATGGGGTGAAAACCTACATTTGGTATTAGAGTTAGATTTGGCTTCAAGGGATGCTTTTGTGGCTAAGGGGTTTGGCTTGGGCCTATAGTCAAACATTTTATAGTCAGAGATATGTTGAATCTATTGTTGTAGTGAAAGGAAATGGTAAGGTACTCAAGGTATAGATAAAGAAATTGAATGGGAAGAGTTTTGAGTTAGTTTTGGAATCTCAAAATGGAAGATCTAAAAAATGTAAATGTTGTATCACTTTGTCAAGTGTAAATTATTTAATTCCATTTTGATCTATTGAAAGAGTTTTGAGCTTCTCTATTTGATTTTACGCAAGATCGTTAAACTCTTTAAATTTGGCAAAGGATTAAAATTTCTTTCTAAGGAAATAAGTTCATATATTCCTCAAGAATGCATCTAGAAGTGAGAAACAATAAAAAAAATAATGTAGGGATGGGACTAACATAGGTTGAAAGACATCATTGTGAACAAAAAATAATATAAGACATGCCCTTGTAGCATTAAAAGATAATCTTACCAAATCTTCTTCACATATTAATAATGTTCACAAAAAAAAAAAATTAAGAGAGAAATTATACATACCTTCTACCACATCATTACCATGTAGTACTTGAAGTCCCTTATCCTCAATCTATTCAAGTTTTCAAGTATTTCTCAGTAATACCAAAGGTTTTATATTTTTTGGTTGCATGTATGTAGAAGGTGCAACTCCAAGGGGTTAAAGAGTAGTAATGGGCTATGTCAAAAATGTAATTAAACTATGAGTGCTTCTTGCATGTTGATTATAAACTAGGACTATCTCTAAAATATTTTTTGGATGGTCTTGTTTAATGGTTATTTTTATGCTCACTATTTTGAATGTAAAACATGTAAATGTTGTATCACTATGTTAAATGGAAATGGTTTAATTCCTCACTTCATTCTACTTTTATTTGTAATATCTAGAATTTCCTATCGACTAATCCTACGAAGAGAATATTTTCATCGTGAATAGTTTTTATAATCTTTCCACATTTTTTTTTTGCATTTTAGAAAATTAAAAATAATTAATGTAAACAATATAAATTGGCACATTCAAATGAGGATTAAAATGTGACTGACTCTGATAAAGGACACCTTTCATATTGGATCCCATGTCCAAGTGTTAAATTGGCAAGAATCATTTATTCTTATGAGAATGATTAGGGTTGTTGAGATTTGGTAGTGTCGGTAGGAAATTTTTTTCTTGTCCTCATTCATGTTGTTGCTAAAAATCTGATCTGATTTATAGGTATGAGATCCTATTTACTAATGCTTTGTAGCAATTTTGGTGGCCCTTCCTTCTCTAGGTCTTGGCAGAACTTTCTGTAATTGTCTGTTGCAATATTTTTGTGTCCTCTCATATTAAATTTCTTTTTTTATGGCATTTATCAATGATGGGTGTATAGTTTGTTGGGATTTTTATGTAGCTTATATGATTTTTGAATATCTTAGTTTTGGCAATGGCTCTGTTGAAATTTCTAATTTTCTATGTATTGGATAGAAAAGGAGTTGGATTAGGCACCACTAAATCATATGTTTGGTTGATCAATGATAAAAAATGGCCCATCATTCAATGGATTATTTTGAATAGTGGGAGGCGGGGTCCATATGATGTTAGAAAAAGGGGAGGGTGTGTTCCATTTGATGAACCATGTTCATTTAATGAATATATATAAAGTGGGGGGTATCTCAATTATTGTATGAATAGGTAGGGGTCGGGGGGTCTGTTATCATGGTTCCACCACTCCCAGAACCTGCCCCTTCACAAAAAAGTGTTGGAGTTGTACCTTGTGATCGCTTGGGTTCAAGGTTATGTAAACAAGTCTCTTAGTTTCTCCGTTTTTCTATGGGATTGTAAATAGAAACTGATAAAAATTTTCGTAACTGAAAATTCTAAAGGGCCTATGCAAGACATGATTTTTCATTAATATAAAAGCCTCAGTTCACAAAAAAAAAACAACATAAACCTTTGGAATATAGATAAAACTTAAAAAAAATCTATATGTTAATCATTTTTTATTAATTAATGATTGAAAATTGTATTGAAAAGATTAAAATTATATAATCAATATATATGTTACATTTTATTTATTAAAAAATTTCATACTATTTATTAAGGAAATAAATAGAAAAAGGATGTTTTAGAATTCAAAAGGAACATTTTTTTTTTTAAATTAAAATCACATTATGTATATAGATGTACAACATGTATTCATGTATTTATATATTGTAGAATTTTCCAAAAATTGGAAAAAAAACCATTTAAAGTTGTGACAAGAATAAATATTTAGGACTAGTGTGTAAGCTATCGAAAAAGTAGAATCACATTAATTTGTTCATACAAGAAAAAAGAAACATACAAGTGTTTTTTACTGTGGCATATATATAACCACTTTAAAATTCCATAGAAAAAAGTATAAACATCTTGTGCGTCTGGTGCTTCTATGTCCCTGACAATGAAATGTCTATGATATAGACATGGAATTTGTCGTTTTGAGACTTCGATATCATCTAGATCCCATGACAGAGCTTAAGGCCAACCTTTGAGAGTGATTATTCTTGGGTGTTGACTTCCCTATAGAATGTGTTAAATGAACCATTTAAATGAACTGTCACATTTAAAAGAGGTAAAATCCATAAATTGTGACATGTGATTTCTCTAGAAACCCAATTGATAGTCAATGTAAAGTCTCCAAAAACTTGTGAGTAGTGAACATCATTTTCAAGGGAAGAGAAAAGTAGGATCTTCAAAGACATTAATTCTAAGAAGTTGTTTGAACCTTTACCTAATCTCATTTTGATATGGAAAAAAATTGACTCCACAAAAATAAAAATCACACCTCTCACAGAAGGTCTCAACTCACCTTCGACTACCTAATAAATAAAAAATCTCACGTCTTGTACTCATTAATCCATGAGGCTTGGGAAAAAAGTCTAATATAAAAAGTGATTGAGTTGAGGTGACCCATAGTGGGGTTAAACTATCATTAAAAATAGCTTTATTCCTAGCAAGACATATGCCCCAACAAATTAACAAAGGAATCACCTTGAAACGAGGGAAAATTTTAAGGGTGGAAGTTTATCTTAATTTTTAGAAACCTTAGTGAATCTTACTAGTCCCTAATATGCAAATTGTAAAAAAAGTTGTGATATTTTTGTAGAAATATTTAGATTTCCAATGATTTCATATTAGTTGATATAATATTTTGGCGATTTTTAAGGTAAAATAATGGTGTGATATAAAATTTGGACAATTCATTTTAGAAAAAATAAAATAAAAATAAATATAAATAAAAATAAATAAAAATAAAATAAAATAAAAAAATAAAAAATAAAAAATAAAATAAAATAAATAAAAATTAGAAATTGGTGATATTTTATTTTGGAAAAATCATGGAAAATTAGCCCACCTCGAAATATTAGCCCTAAAAATTTTCCAAGACCATACAAACCATGCCTCGAAAAGATTTTATCCTTGTCACTAACAATCTTGTCCAACTTTATTTGAATCATTTATCAAATTAAATTTTGAATAAGAAAGTGCAATCTTAACCATATGACACATTAAAAAAATAATAATTACACGGAAAACATTCCATCTGTTGTAGCCCCCAGAGACAACCATGAGTTGTATAAAGACCAGTGCCTAGGACATCTTAAATGCAAGGAGAATATGACTCAACTCACTGCTGTTGAAAGTGTTTGGCTCTCATGCAACTATCACTCAGATGAATGGTTTTAATAAGGGTGGAACCAAGACCCCAAAGTTGAACACAACAATTAGGAAAACTGCAGAAACTGAGTACAAACTATAATAAGTAAATGCATCAGACAACTCTAAAATAGAATGCTGTAAAGGGGGCCGACTTATAAAATGAATGCACGGTTATCAAGTTACATATGAGAGATGACTGTTGAAGGAGATGGAGTAAGATATCAACTATAACCGGGATCATCCAAGGATAAGAATCCATATATACTGGGCTTATTCAGACATAAGAATCCATATATATGGGCTCGTTCAAACATAACAATCCATTGTAGTTTGTATTGGAAGAATGACAGAAGAAATAGAAAATGAAACAAAGTATCATGCCTGAGCCATATTTAAGGAGTTGTAGATGAGTAAATATGAGTATATGATATGATAAATTCACATTTAAGCATGGGAACACTCGCATTCTAGAGCATTAGATACAATAAATGTAGATAGATACGAAATGAACATTTGTATTAAAAAACATGGAGAAGATTGACAAACTGTGAATCATCCAGAGCGGAATCCCCAATTCCAACAAAAATTATTATTACTGAGTCCCTATGGGATCTTCAAACATCCGCTATCAAATTTCATACAAAATACATATAGAATGCTCAAGCTAGTCAGTCCTTTGGGAAATATGGAACCTTTTGTCAGTGTTTTCTTCCTGTCTTTATAGCCTCTAATTCCTATGCGTGAGAAAATATTTTGGGAAAATATCTTCCCCACATGCTTGTATGTTGTTTCAGGTCTAAATAAAAAATAGAAATGATGATGAGGTAGAGATACCTCTCATCATCTTACAACACAGGCCTAAAGCCGTTTCTAACTGAAACGTAAAAAATTTACTAAACTCAAAGTGAAAACTACAGGAGTGAAATAAGGATTTCACCCGTAACGACAAACTGAAGAGAACATAAGGTAAAAAGGCCACACAGGCCCATTCATGAATTCCCATGATGTTTGAAGAGGCGAAGCCACTGCTGCTGGTGAAAGAGATACTGTTAGTTGTGGGAAGCACTGGCCTTCTGCAGTAGAGGGTGCGGCACTACTGGTAGTGGATGAGTTGGCCTTCTATGCTAGAGGTTCATATAAAATGGCCAATGGTCATGATCCATTGATTTGGACATGAAATTGACCCTCTGCATCCTTTTTCTCTACTTCCTGGGTGTGGAGGATCGGCATCCTCATCCTCGAGCCACTATAATTGGCTATGAGATGGCATGCATACTTAAAATGCCATGAAAACCTGTGCAGAAAGAAAACCAGTTAAATAAATCCTGCGTTTATGGTTTGACTGCTTCATATGGCTCAGCGAGGGGTTATGGAGCGATGGGGAGGAAGTGTGAATGTAGCGATGGAAGGTAAAACCATGGCAGAGGAAAAAACCAGGGTTTAAATTAAAATATGGCGCGGAAATATGATGGGTGGTTTCACGGAAAACCGCCAGTGGTTTTTAAGGAGGGTCAAGGTGGTTAGTGGTAATGGGCCAAATGAACATGATACGGTTTGGTGGCTGACACGTGTCCATGGGAAAACTTCCTATTTCGCGTTCAAAATGTACTATGGAGGGGTGTGGGAGAAATGAATGGAAAAATGGATACAGACCATCTGATTTGGGGAAAACAATGGGGGAGATTGAATGGAAGCACGATGAAATGTCTAGTGCAGTCGGGTGGGACCGGTGGGATTATATGGGAGGAGAGCTGATGGCCGTCAAATCTGGAGAAGGTCGATGGCTGAGATCAAATGTGGGGGGATGGAGGGTATGGACAGGTTTGTGAGCCGAGTGCCTTCATAGTGAATATGGACCATTGGATGAAGATCTTTCACAATCAAATGAGTCAACTGCAGGGGAACTGGGGAGTACGGTCCACTTTGGTTGGATGCCCCGACAGTGATCCTGCACCGTATATTCAAGTTAATTGGATGGTTGGGGATGCATCGCAGAATCACACAAAGGCATGAATTGTATGTGGGGAGGGGGAAAGGAAAATTCGGCGATGAAGCGATGACCGTCCAATCAGGAGGATCGAAGGCTTGGATAGTTTTGGAGAAAAGAAAGTAGAAGGGGCTTGGATGGGATGAAAGAGATAATGCAATGGCGCAAGAGACGTTGGATTGGGGACAAAATAAATGGTGGAGATTATCTCGGAAGATTAGCATATCGGTGGAGAAATAGAGAGTGGAAATGGATGACTATGATGTGCGATGAGTGATGGAGCGACGAAGGTTGGATCTGGGGAGATCAACGGCTAGGATTCCATCGGTGGGGAATGATCATCAGTGGAGAAGGGAAAGCGAAAGGGAAAGGGCAAACCTCGATTTGATGTGTCGATGCGATGGAGCAATGCGATGGTCGTCAGATCTTGGGGAATGGACGGTTCAGATCTTATCGGAGGATCATCCATCGGCGAAACAAAAATCTTGGAAGAGGGAACTTGGAAAGAGTGACATGTGATCACCGATGGGCTTAGCGCTCAATCATGTGGCCTGGTCTCATGGTAGAAAAGGAGCTCGGGCTTAAGTGAAAGGGGCTTAGAGACCTGATATGTAAAAATGAGCACTTTTAAAGCAAAAAGGTGGATTTTAGCCTTTTCAAGGGTTCAAATAGGTGAAATAGGAGCTTTGACAGTCCATGCAATCCTTTTATTTGCTTTGCAGAATAAAAGCTCCTTATCGTTAGACATCGCAGCTCGATGAAGGATATTATAACAACATTGGTTCCACTTGGGGATGACCCGTTTGTCCTCCAATGCATCGAGAACTCCGCAGACCATCTGTTAGCCTTCTTATTGTGAACACAGTCCCTTGATGCCTTCTCTTATTTATTCATGACAAATCAAAAAAGAAAACATCATAATAAATGAAACTGAATAAATTACAATATCATACAGCAGATCATTCGACCTGAATCAATACTGGAAAAAGCGTTTTAATAATTTCCCATTCACAGGGGCTTCGAGTAGATCACTCTGCAAATTTTCCAGTCTAAAAGTGTTGCTTCCTCCCTCTTCAACAATTTTGAAAGGTCCGAACCATAGGGGATCGAAATTTCCATGCTTTTCTTTCTCAACCCTTCTTATATCCCATCTTATCACCAGATCTTCGACCTGAATCTCTTTATTTTTAGCATGCTGATCGAACTGGTCTTTCATTTTCTCTTGGTACTTAGTCAACCTCTACTTTACTTGACTTCGAGTCTCTTCCAGCTCTACTAACTGATTTATTCTTCTGGTAAGATCATTTGGTTCCTCTTGACAATCTTGCATGACCCTAGCCACAGGTAAGGTCAATTGTATCAGGAAAAGTACTACTCTACCATAGACCAATTCATATGTGGATTTGCCTGTTTACCTTTTAATAGTGATTATGTTTGCCCATAATGCAAACTTGAGCTGTGAATTCCAGTTCTTCTGGTTTTAATTTATGACCTTTTTCAATGCCCTTACTAATGTTTTGTTTGAGGATTCTTCCAATCCATTTCCCTGTGGATAGTATGCAGTAGAGTGTCCTAACCCAATATTATATTGTTGGTAAAAACTGATAAATTTGACGGACTTAAAATCCTGAGCATTATCTATGAAAATCTTAGCAGGGCACCCAAACCTTGAGATAATGTTATCTTCCAGAAACTTGATCACCACGGTCCACTGTGTGTGTAGCATTACTTGTTGTCATAGACTCTACCCATTTAGTGAAGTAATCGGTGTCTGTTAGTATCCACTCGTGTTGCCTGCTTGAGGTAGAATGAATTTTACCGATGAAATTGATCCCCCACTGTTGGAAACGTTCTTCTATGTGCACCGGGATCATAGGCAAAGGTGCGAACATCTGCCTTCCAGCAAATTTCTGACATTTTTCAAAAGCCCTTACCCGAGCATAAAAATCTCCGAAAAGTCTGGGCCAGAAAATTCTTGCTTTTAGAATCTTATGTGTCATAGCCCTCTAGTTGTAATGGCCACCACAGATGCCCTCGTGGAATTCCGACATCACTTATTCTACTTCATTTTCTGTGAGACATAAAAGTAGTATGCCCGATGTGGCCCTCCAGTACAAACAACCATTTGCTACAATGAAATTATGAGATTTCAGCCTCAGCGTTCTATACTTTGTCCTGCCGCAACTTGGAGGAAATATAAGAGTTAAGAGGTATTCAACAATTTCTTTGTACCATGCGCTGAGAAGGTACTTCATATGGGTCTTTCGTGTAGCAGTTTCTATCCTGCGCTGCTCATCTACTCTTCCAGGCTCTTCCTTGGTCACCATTGACAAATTTATCCCCAAATCCTGACAATTTGATTCAGGAAGGATCTTGGCTAATCCCTGTCCCTTTATTAGCTTAGTGGGGTGTATATCCAACTCATACTCCTATATCTTGGCTATCCATTTGGCTCTCTTTCCTTAACTATCTCCTTGAAACAAGATGTCCTTTACAGCCGTTGTGGGTACAAATGCAGTTATAGCTGACTGAAATACATACATCCGAAAAGCCTTCAGGGATTTGACATAGGCATAAGCATGTTTCTCCAAGATGTTATATTTTAGCTCAGCATCGCGAAGCACTTGGATGAAAAAGGCAATAGGTTTTTCATGAACTTCCTCATTTTTCTGCAATAATATAGCTATGACAGTGTGGGGAGATGAAAACGAGAATATTATGATGGGTTTCGCATAATCCGGTCCTGTTAATACAGGGGCTTCTGCGAAAGAATTTTTTATTCTGTTAAAAGCTTCCCGTGACTCAGTAGTCCATTTTACTTCGTTATCCTTCTTCAGCATCTTAGTTATATACCGAAATATCTCTACATATCTCGGTATGAATCTTCTCAATAAGTTGATACATCCAAGAAAACTTCGATCACTTTCTTGTTTCTGGGCAAGGATATACCATTTATGACTTCTACCCTTTTTAGGTCAATATCTACCCTTGCCTTTGTTACAATATGCCCCAACAGTTTACCCTCTTCTAAAGAAAACTGAGATTTTTGAGGGTTTAAAGACAATCCATACCTACAGCACTTGTCAAAGGTTCTACGCAAATGCACCATATTTTTAGCATCGTCCTTTGAGAATAATGTGATATCGTCCCAGTACACCACCACAAATTTGTCTTGTTCCCCCACAAAAGCAATGTCCATGGAACATTGAAATGTAGCCCCTGCATTGATCAATCCAAATGGCATTCGAGCATACATAAACATTCCCCAAGGAGTAGTGAATGCAGTTTTATTTTGGTCCTCCGAAAGCATCGCTACTTGATTGTACCCATAAAAACCATCCATCATAGAGATTCGTGAATATCCTACCATCTCCTGCAATATATGGTCCATCTTGGGCAGCGGATAATTGTCTTTTAGAGCTGCCCTATTCAAGTTCCGAAAGTAAACATACAATCTTATTTCTTTGTTCTTCATTTGGACCAGGACCAAGTTGGCCACCAATTCAGAATATCTTAATGGCACAATAATCTTAGCCTTCAATAGTTTCTTGATTTCCTTTTCAATGGAAGGAAGGAGAAACTAATTAATCTATCTTAATTTCTGTTTGTGTGGCTTAGCATCTCCTTTTAATGGAATCTTGTGCTGAATAATGCTAATATCAAAGGTCTTCAAATCTTGATAGGACCAGGCAAAGATGTCTTTATATGTCTAAAATAGCATCTGATATTGCTCTTTGTATTCTTTGGGTACCTTATTAGACAATTTCACAAGCTTGGGATTGGCCTTTGTGCCAAGGTTCAGGTCGTCTACCTGATTTTCTTCAACAACCTTACTTGGTCGGATTAGGACATCATTGTTATCAAATAGTCTCTCTAGGAGGACCAGTCCTCTGGGTATTACATTCCCTCTGAGTTGCAGCACCTTGTGCCCAGCTACAGTATCCTACCATTTATTCTGAGGAAGCTCCTTAGTCTCTTCATCACCAACATCTATGTCCACATTGGAGAATTCCCCAACAGTCTCCATGAATCTCTTCAATTTCTCTTCATCTTCAAACACCTGCCATTGTTTGACATTGTCAAGGATGGAAGGACGGTAACGAACCTCTATTTCATACCTCAGGAGGGGGTTCTAAGGTGGTCAAAAATTTCTTGCAGCTATTGCGAGAGAGTCCGCCATTTTGTTCTGGTCTCTTGGCATGAATTGTATATTGAATGCTAAGAGTAAATTCTCTACCAAGTCCCATACCTCATTTCTATAAGCCCTCAGTCATGGGTGCTTAGCTTGACATTGATTTCTTACTTGTCTCACCACTAGTTTTGAATCTCCAAAAACCTTCAAGCTCTGAATATTCATACTCTTTTTTGTTTGTAGACCTATAAGAAAGGCTTCGTATTTGGCCACATTGTTCGTGGATTCATACTCCAATTTGAAAGATAATGGGACTAGTTGTCCAGTAGGGGAGACAAGGAGAATCCCAGCACCATTCCCTTCCTTTGAGTTGACTCCATCAAAGTGCAAGGTCCAAATCCCACCTTCCTCATTACTAGAAGACTCCTCGGTCTTTAATTGACTGAAAGATGGCTCCTGCAAGTAATCTTGGTCTTCCTCAAGAATTTGACAAGAAAACTCACCGTATTTTCTGTACACCAGTGAATTTACTTAATTGTCAGCTTTAGTGACCATCTTCAGAAACCTTGTTTCCCAGTATAATCTCCTCTCTTGGCCTCCAAAAATAGGGATGGCTGCATAGTTTAGGTCCAGATTTATAGATCCTACGATTTTTGTACCCCATGATCTAGGTAACAGCATCCCAAATCGAGCTGGGATGTCAGCTACTACTATTTCCATTACCACGCTTTTCGCTGGGATTTGGGCTAGGTTTACCACCAGATCCTTGATCATCCCCAAACATTTGACTCTTTTAGAATAAAAAGAGTAGAGATATTTATATGGCCAAGTGATCTGCAGCCCCAATTGCTCCATCACTGACAGAGGTAACAAGTTATGGGACACCCCGAAATCCAGCATACAATTGTGAAATAGCAAATCATGAACTACTAAAGAGAGATAGAAAGGAGGAGTTGAAGCATCTAACTCCTCAACATGAGGACCGAAAATTAACATAGGCCTTTCTTCTTGAAGGTTTAAACTATCAGGGATTGGGGTTACTCTTTGAGGAAGCATGAAAGAAGATACCTGGGACTGCTAGGCTGGCTATTTCAGTAGTTAAGTGAAAGGGATGGGAATTTTTACTTTTTCCAGCTCTTTCTGAAGGCTAATAATGGGAGGAGGCTTCTCCACGAGACCTTACTTTGCCTCTTTACTCTCGGCTGGAGGTTTTTCTTCCTTTGGGATGGGCTTGAATTTTGAAATTGAGTTGGGGACTATATTAGAAGAACATGGAACAGAGACATTAGGATGCAAAGGTTCGGTCACAAGTTTCTTACCTTTATCTCTGACTTTCTGAACAACTATCTCCTTCTGAGGAATATCTTATTCTTGTTCTCGTGTGCAGGTTCTCTCTCTAGAGGACCTGAGATCATATTTTCTATGAAACTATGCTTGCGTGAAGTCTAAAAATTGTTTACAGTAATCATTGATTTCTAGATCTTTAATAGTTCTTGTTTTTTCTTCTTCTTCTTGCAACAAAAGCTCCACTTCTTCACCGTATAAGTAAGCAAGATATTGATCATCTTTCCCATCAGGAATGTCTTTGGTAGGGCCATCCATATGCCCTTCCACATACAGTGGGGGTTGTATGTGATCCTGTTGCTCCTTCTGATCTCTTTGCAATATTTGAAGAGGAGGATTTTTATATTCTGGGTTAAATCCTCTATTTGGAGGAGTTTGGAATGGCTTAGAGGATGAGTTCTTTTCCTCGAGCTCAAGCTTAACCATCTTGCTCGAAAGGTTCTTGATCATTTTACTCATATCCTCTATTTTTTAATCTACTACCTCTCTATCTTGACCGGAGGTAGATGTTTCTTCTTTCCCTCTCTGTCTAGCATCATGGTCTGACCTCCCTTTTGATTTACTTGTACAGGCAAAGTTAGCTTCTAGTTCCAATGCATCATCCTCGGCTTCATCCCGAGTAGCAGACTTCCTTTCTCTTAAAGAGAATCCGAATTCTAACTCAAAAGGGTGCTAAAAACACCACTTTAGCAGTGACCTGGTGAGGCTTCATTTTGGCTGGGAGAATTGTATATAATTTATTAAATCTCTTGATGAATTCAGACACATCTTCATTATGTATCTTTCTAAGTGCGTTGAATTCTGTAAGATAGTATCTGTGGTCCTTCTTCTCTCCCCATTTATTGGTGAAGGCATTTCCCATTTCCTCCCAGTTATTAATGGAGAGGTCCCCCAAGGTCTTGAACCATTTTCTGGCCTCTCCATCTAGAGACTGGACAAACAATCTCAACACCACATCCAGATGTTCAACAATGAAATTTTCTGCGAAGGTGCACAAAACTTCCATGTGTTTCTAAGCTTCAGTATAATTTTCTCCATTGGAACAAGGTAGGATCTTTAAGTAATCCTGAGGCATGTCGTTCAAGATCAGAGGCAATGCTAGGGGGGCATATTTTTTCAGTAGGAAGCCAGGAACCGCCACCGGAGGTTGTGGAGGTGGTGAGAGAGTATGATGTGTAAAAGGAGTGGTGGAAGAGAAGTATGTATGAAAATGGGGATATACTGAATACCAGCGTGAGGGGTTGATTGAACTGCTGGAAAATGAGAAGTGGAAACCTTTGTGACCTCCTTAATTTCTTCGACTTCAGAAGTCAGATGGAGAAAGAAGCTCATGGTATCTATAGATTCAGACTCATCTTTGACTTCAATATTTTCTAGGGAGGGGCTATTTGAAGTATAATAAATGGTTCTTATAGTAGAATCAGGACCTTGATCTTGAGCTAATTGAGAGGAGGATGGAGAATCTTCTAGGGAGAATCTAGGAATATCTATATAAGCTGATTATCTTTCTCTCCAACTTCTCTTGTGTAAAATCTTCTCTGGATCAGAAACTGAGGGTGTTATCAAATGGGTTTTATCTGACCTCAGGTGTGGCTTTCAGGAAGCTAGGACTGTAAATAGATTTATCTTTAAATGACAGTGGAGTCGCCAAGGTGAGGGATCTACAACTCCCAACCCCTCCTGCTCACCTATTATGAAGGGTGGATTAATATTTGTCAAGGCACAAGGATTTAGTTATTTAAATTCTTTCCCCAGCAACGACGCCAGAAAGATGTTGTAGCTCCTAGAGACAGCCTTGAGTTGTATAAAGAACAGTTCCAAGGACATCTTAAATGTAAGGAGCCTATGACTCAACTAACTGCAGTTGGAAGTGTTTGGCTCTCATCCAACTATCACTCAGATGAATGGTTCTAATAAGGGTGGAACTAAGACCCCAAAGTTAAACACAAAAACTAGGAAAACTACAGAAAAATGAGTACAAACTGCAATAATTAAATGCATCAGACAGCTCTAAAACATAATGTTGTAAAGGGGGCCGAATTCTAAAATGAATACATAGTTATCAAGTTATATATGAGCGATGACTATGGCAGAAGATGGAATAATATATCAACTATAACCGGGCCCATCCAAGGATAAGAATCCATATATACTGGGGTTATTCAGAGATAAGAATCCATATATCTGGGCTCCTTCAAAGATAACAATCCATTGTAGTTAGTATCGGAAGAGTGGTGGAAGATATAGAAAATGAAACAAATTATCATGCCTGAGCCATATTTAAGGAGTTGTAGATGAGTAAATATGAGTATCTGCTATGATAAATTCACATTTAAGCATGGGAACACTTGCATTCCAAAGAATTAGATACAATAAATGTAGACAGATATGAAATGAACATTTGTATTAAAAAACATGGAGAAGATTGACAAACTGTGAATCATCCAGAGCGGAATCCCTAATTCCAGCAAAAATTCTTATTACCGAGTCCCTATGGGATCTTCAAACATCCGCTATCAAAGTTCATACAAAATACATCTAGAATACTCAAGCTAGTTAGTCCTTTCAGAAATATGGAACCTTTTGTCAGTGTTTTCTTCCTGTCTTTATAGCCTCTAATTCCTATGCGTGAGAAGATGTTTTGGGAAAATATCTTGCTCGCATGCTTGTATGTTGTTTCGGGTATAAATAAAAAATAGAAATGATGATGAGGTAGAACTGCCTCTCATCATCTTACAACACAGGCCTAAAGCCATTTGTTAACTGAAATGTAAACAATTTACTAAACTGAAAGTGAAAACTACAGGAGTGAAATAAGGATTTCACCCGTAACGACAAACTGAAGAGAACATAAGGTAAAAAGGCAACACAGGCCCAGTCATGAATTACCATGATGTTTGAAGAGGCGAAGCCACTGCTGCTCGTGAAAGAGATACTGTTAGTCGTGGGAAGCACTGGCCTTCTGTAGTAGAGGGTGCGGCACTGCTGGTAGTGGATGAGTTGGCCTTCTACGCTGGAGGGTTGTATAAAATGGCCAATGGTCATGATCCATTGATTTGGACATGAAATTGATCCTCTGCATCTTTTTTCTCTACTTCCTGGGTGTGGAGGATCGTCATCCTCAACCTCGAGCCACTATAATTGGCTATGAGATGGCATGCATACTTAAAATGCCATGAAAAACTGTCCAGAAAGCAAACCAGTTAAATAAATCCTGTGTTTATCGTTTGACTGATTTAGATGGCTTAGCAAGGGGTTATGGAGCGATGGGGAGGAATTGCGAATGTAGCAATGGAAGGTGAAACCATGGTCGTGGCGAAAACTAGGGTTTAAATTAAAATATGGCGCGAAAATATGATGCGTGGTTTCATGAGAAACAGTGAGTGGTTTTCGCGCAAGGTCAAGGTGGTTAGTGGTAATGGGCCAAATGAACACGATATGGCTTGGTGGCTGATGCGTGTCCATGGGAAAACTGCCTATATCATGTTCAAAATGTACTATGGAGGGGTCTGGGAGAAATGAATGCGAACCGTCTAATTTAGGGAAAACAATGGTGGAGATTGAATGGAAGCAAAATGAAAAGCCCAGCGCGGTTGGGTGGGACTGGTGGGATTATATGGGAGGAGAGTCGATGGCCGTCGGATCTAGAGAAGGTCGATGGCTTAGATCAAACGCGGGGGGATGGCAGGTATGGAAGGGTTTGCGGGCCGGGTGTCTCTGCAGTGAATATCGATTGTTGGATGAAGATCTTCCGCAGTCAAATGAGTCAACTATGGGGGCACTAGGGAGTATGGGCCACTTTGGTCGGGTGCCCCTGCAGTGATCCTGCACCATAGATTTGGATTAATTAGATGGTGGGGGATGCATTAAGGAATCGCACAAAGGCATTAATGGTGCGAGGGGAGAGGTGAAAGGTGAATGAGGCGATGAAGCGATGAGCATCCGATTAGGAGGATCGATGGCTTGAATAGTTTTGGAGAACAGAATGCAGAAGGGGCTTGGAGGAGAGGAAAGTGATATTGTGATGGCGTGAGAGCCGTTGGTTTGGGGACGATATCAATGGTGGAGATTATCTCAGAAGATCGGCATATTAGCGGAGAAATACAGAGTGGAAATGGATTACTATGATGTGCCATGAGTGATGGAGAGAGAACAATTGCATCTGGGAGAGATCAATGTTTAGGATTCCATCGGTGGGGGATGATCATCGGCGGAGAAGGGAAGATAGAAGCGAAAGGGAAAACCCCGATGCGATCCGCCGATGCGATGGAGCAATGCGATGGCTGTCGGATCTTGGGGAATGGACGGTTCAGATTTTATTGGAGGATCGGCCATCAGTGAAATAGAAAACTTGGAAGCGGGAACTTGGAAAGAGCGACCTGCGATCGTCGATGGACTTAGCGCTCGGTCACGGGGCCTGGTCTCATGGTGGAAAAGAGCTCGGGCTTAAGCGAAAGGGGCTTAGAGACCTGATATGTAAAAATGAGCGATTTTAAAGAAAAAAGGTGGATTTTAGCCTTTTCAAGGGTTCCAATAGGTGAAAAAGAGGCTTTGATAGTCCATGCAGTCCTTGTTGTATTTTCTTTATAGAATAAAAGCTCCTTATCATTAGACATCCCAGCTCGGTGAGGGATGTTATAACAACACCCTATATGAAGTTAGGTTGAGAAAAAACTTCTCACGCATCTCTTTTCATCCTCTTCCATCCAGTCAAAAAGTTACACATCGAAAGGGTTTTGCATTTGTTCTCATTTACTTGATGTGTATGGTGAGTGGTTTATCATCTCCATCATTCGAATCATGGACCATGGGGGGTTCTAGCTATAGATGATCCTACAAATTTTTGTCCTGGACAAGTTACCAGGAATTCCATTACTTGAGGTTCTATAAACTTAATTTGTCTTTGGAAACCGTGCAATGTTCTTCTATGGTTACAACCACGACTTCATAAGTTCGCAGAGATTCCGTCAATGGAGTCATTAATGAACTTGTTATTCTCGATTTCAAAGTTGCAGAGGGAATGTTCATTGGCTTAATTATGAGGTAGCTTATTAATATGCTCTTAAATCTAAAAATGAAAGAGGAACTTGTTCTGGAATCTATAATTCTCTTCGTATCATTAAAAAGCGGGGAAGAATTTGATTCTAAAATTCTCATTTGATAATGGCAAAAAAAGAATTTGATATGATACACATACAAATTAATTGGTGTTAATCCCTTGTGAGATGCGATCAACTCCCCATTTAGCAGCAATTTTTTTTCTAGATGATACTTCAATTGAAGCACTTCAAGAAAATATATGAAGATAAAAAAATTGGAGACATTATTTTTATAAATTGACACACGGAGTTATGAAATAAAAGTAATGTGCATATCAGGAGCAATAGGTTTTGAAACAATTATACAAATATTGCGTTGTCTGTTGTTTTTTATGTAATGGTGATTTGGATTTAGTTATAGATGAAAATGTAATTTGTATTACATAACTTTACCGGAGCCTTCTATTTGTATTGCATAGCGTTTTCCAAAAGTGCATCTATGAACTTATTCTAATGATCGATTCTTGCTTGGTTGATATTTCCACTTCCATCTATATATGCATTCAACTCAAAAAGGATTAGTATAACATAAAAACACAATAGGAAATACACCTGAATTAATAAGATTGTGAACTATTTATAATCTTAGAGGGGAATATGCACGACCAAGAGATGGAAAATACGTAGGCATTCGTCCCCATGTCTGCCATTATAAGCTAGATATCCTCCTCCACACCTTATTGACCGCATGATTATACATAGTACATTCCTTCTAACAAGGGTCCGCATGCTTATACATGGTAAATTCCTTCTAAAAAGGGTCTATTTGGCTGAGGTTGCAGCGAGCCTCACCCTGTAACGGTGAGATTGGTCTTCTGCAACATCCATGTTACTGAAATCCAGTATATGCCCTGTAAAAGTAATGCTTATCAAATTGTATAGTAAACATGGAAGGATGAAAAACATGGATTGCTATAGAAAGGTAAAAGCAATAGCCAATTTAGGAGAATATGTATCCAACACACTAGCTCCTCTCCTGTCTTTTATTACACCTTCGTACTGTAAAACAACATACCATTTGATAATACTTCAGAATCACACAAGTCATCAAAGTAAAGTTGCAAAAATTTCTTTAAACCTTGAACGTTGAGGAGGGCATGCCAAATACAAATCCAGGAGGGAAATCCCTTCTGTTGAAATCCTCTATCAAGTTTGGACAACATTGGGTTTCTGTTTTTTGAATTATAGTTAAGAAAAGAACGTTGACTAGTACGTATAACAGAGAAGTGCTCATCTTTGGCGTCTACAATCTGATAATGTTGTGGTGAACCAACTTTATTGAATGGATTCTGAAATCAAGTCATAGACACGGAATTTATTGATTGTGTTGATGCCCTCTTCAAGGACTTTTCAACTGAATGAAAATACACGCAAAATTCAAGCTTTCAAATTCCATGTCGCTCAATAATTGAATAACCTCTTAAATATCCCACCGTCATACTTGTGAGTCCTCACCAATTTAGGCATATACTAAATGCCAAATTATGCATATACTAAATGTATAGAGAGAATGATGCTTTTGATGGATTCCAAATATGATAAATATAACATATTTCCAATTTACGCATATACTAAATGCCAAATTATGCATCTCTAAATGTATAGAGAGAATGAATTTTTGATGGATTCCAAATATGATAAATATAACATATTTCCAACAACAATAAGATGATCCATGTGGAAAATGCTTCAATTGCATTCATCAAGATGTATATCTTATAGAGATCACTCGATTCTTGGATTCGTTTGGTAAAGTATGAATTTCAGATTTACAGATGTAGTTGGAATATTTATTTTAATGTATGTTTCATAAGTTAGATAATTTTGTTATGGAGAAGTTTCATAAAAATGTATGTAGAAAAGAGTTGGGTAGAAAGAATAAATATTACATTGAAGAATTCAACTTTATCTATGATCTCCAACGAAAAGAGTATATTGGAGATAACATTCCGTAGACGACAAATCTTTCTATTGCTCAATTAAGAACCAATTAGCATCAACTTTGGTGTGAAACAAGACGGTGGAAAAGGCCTAAAAAAAAGTTAGAAAAAGCATTTAGAGAAAGTTATAAGAATATGTTAACATTGGTTTCTTGGTATTATCTTTTCAATAATGAAATTGTTAGAAAATTAAGCTAGCTCATCATCAATTTAAATAAAGAAATAAGTGAAATACAAAAAACCTAAAAGCAAGTCTTATAGACTATATTAGATTTTAAATCTAATAGACATTAAAATTTAATTTAATTTCACTGCATTGCAGGATATAAAAGACGTTCAAGATTCCTTCGGCGCAATTGATTTCAACGTAGGTATGGTGAGGTCATGAGTATGAATATCATATGATAGAATTTCAAATTGGAATTTCACTGCACGGTTGTTAGGCAAATTGTCAATTATCATTTTTCTCAAATAGCTTCGAGTGAGCTCAAGAAATTATCTTTGCACCATATTTTCGGACACTGAATGCAGTCCCGTCGTTGGTCCACTTCCAGAAAAATGTTCCTTACTCAAAATTTTTGAAATTTTCATTCTTCTAACTTTTAAAGATTTCTTCGAAATTTTTATTTTTTTTATTGAATAGCTGTCGTATAGCTTTAAAAGTTCATAGAGATAGAATATTTCTTTTACATTCATTCATATATATATATATATATTTTTTAATAAATTGAAAAAATATATATTTTAAATAATTTTTATTTTATATATTTATTTTATAATAGAGTTTTTAGAATTTTAATTTAATTATTAGTAACTATTAGATGGATAGTAAGGATTAATCTTCATAGAATATGTTGAAATATTCATAATATTATGCACAAATCAAGACTTCAAATTTATCTTCAAACTAGTTATATTGTTTTAATTAATTTATGAATATATATCATATTGAACATGTGATATTGTTAATCCATAGTATTTGCCTATAATATTGTAACACAAAATATTTACAAATTAATATTTGTCATGGTAAAATGGAGGTGAATATCCATATTTAAGAATATTGTTATATGTATTTTAAAATATATATATATGTTTAGCTTATATAATAGTTCTTTTTATAATTAATAATAATATTAATTTAAAGTAAAATTGTAATTTAGTTCATTTTTATGAGTTCTTTTATAACCTTAATGTGATAGTGTATTATAGCTAAAGTGTTTTGATGTATATCATAGATTACATATCATTTATATAAAAATAATGCACATATAAAGAACAATGTATCCTAAACAATCATGCAAATATTTTGTTGTATGTTGTTTTAAGTAACGCTTATTTAGATTTAGTTACAAAGGAAGATGTATTTTGTATTTATTAGTTTTTCATTGGTAGATATGGTAGTTATCATTACTTGTTAGTAGTTAACTCGAGTTGACTTGTTTTTTATAGCTAATGTTAATTGACTCAGCTAACTCATCACTTTGTATAATTCATGTTTATTAACACGAAGGAGTTGAATAAATTTTCTATGCTATATAAATTGATGCTAGAGAGGTAACCTAAACCCCTAAACCACATAAAAGGAACACATGGATATCATAGTGGTAGACAAGCACCTAGGAAAAAATTAACAATGTTGATCTAATCAAATTTATGGAGGCTTTGACTTCCCTAAAAAGATGTAATGGCTTGTGTCGTAGTAGGTGTTGTTGTTATTAAGTGTGTACGGAATTGTGACGATGAATAATTTTTTATAACGTCTATAGGTGATACCATCATGGATGGCATGGAATATATGTGTGTGTGTAACAACTATTTGAGCATAATGTGTGCCACAGTATAAGTTATACTAGATATTAGTGACAGGTACATTTACTATATCATATTTGTATGATGACGTCGATACAAAAATTTAAGCATTACTGTTATAAGAAACTAGAGTAAGAAGGTGTCATTACCTTTTATCCATTTTTATTAATTAATATGAATTTATTAATAACAAAGGTTATATTGAAGGGTGAAAATGAGGATTTTCTTTAGTATTGGACAAGGTTAAATGATTGTAAAGTTTGTTTGTTCAAAAAAGTATGAAATGCCTTAATATAATGATTGGATGTGTGATTTTCCAAATACATTATATTAATGGTATTTTGACCCATACACACATAAGTGGATCAAATCTCATCATCATGGCATTTTAAAAAATCAAGGGTACATATATTGGGTGGTAGGGTGGATGATTTGATCTCCCCGAGTCAAATTTGATTACCACAAGTTACATGTTGCCTTATTGTGATAAAGTTAGAAGGGTAGATACCCATTGTGAGTGGGATCCCCCTCGTAGGTGTGTTTATATACGTCTTAACTCCTGGAAATTCATAATTTCCTCACTACATTTTGACTTATGAACTATTGGCACATGCCTACGAGTTATAGTTACAACTATCTGGTTTTGAACCTAAAATTTCCCAAATAACCTTAGTATATTACCAATTCATTATCTTTTATTTTTTTGCTACATATTTGCAGCTTTAGGGGAAATTTATAATAATAAATTGCAATGAAATAGTTTATGTGAATTTTATTTAGAATATTGATTTAAACATTGATGATGTATTTGATGAAATACATTTATGGCATATTGAATAAACACATAGAAAGCAACCAATAAAGTTGTAAACATTCTAGCATTTTCATTAAAAAATGAATTTGAGTGATGATTATTGCACAATATTTTAAATTCAAATTTAGCTTATTATTACTAAATCTTATGTGATGGTTAATCAATATAAAAGTGTTTAGAAGTCAATTTCAAGTAATTATTGTTGAATATTAGGTGATGGTTGCTCAATCGTAAGACATATAGACTTCTAGTAGTCAACCAAGTGAAATGAATATTTTTATTTATATATTGGGAAACAATGATTTACACATTTTGTGGTCTTGCTTTCCCTGAATATTAATGCCCCCAAATATTTGTAAATAGTCTCAACATTCTTGGTGCTCCCTCTCAAGGCCCAATGATGAAAACTTCATTATCCTTGCCAAAACAACAACTAGATGCAAAGAAGGAAACATCATATTTAGTAAATACACACTGGATTAGTTGTAGATAAATGGAATTGGTATTTTCATGTTGTTGGATGTCCAATCTGAAGGGTGAAACACAAGTGAAATTCTTAATAGGAATTATGCTTACTATGAATTTGATTGAAAAATTATATATAGAGAGGAGAGGAATAACCTGTTTTTGAGTTTTTATTAATAACCCAGAAACTCAGAAACAGGTTATTCCTCTCCTCTATAATCTACTTCACCTGTATGGACTCTCTATTTAAAAATTATATATACTATCATGACGTGCGAGTGAAAGATGCTACCGCAAACAACCGAAACACAGATTGTGTTGTGACTTTGATAAAATATAATATATACCTTGTTAAAAATATTGAATTAATCTCACATGTAGTGCAGGCCAATTTAAGAGTGTGATTTAGTTTGAGTTAGCGTGAGTTATTTTAGTTTAGCATGTATTTGAGAATTTGAAAATTAGTGTGAGTTTGCATGATGAATTAATATTGGAGTGACCTTCAGTTGAGTCTTTAGTTATAAAGGATAAATATCCCACATTGGATTAACTATAATCAACAGAATTTGTGTACTAATAGAGAATAACAACAATTAATATTGTTTGTGTGTGAATTTTTTGCGGATGTGTGCCTTTTTTCCTCTGTCTTTCCAACAAATTTCTATCAAAGCGAGCAGCATGAGGATAATTTTTTTTTTGGTTGAAGAGAATGTAGTAACATGGTATACATTGTTTTACCTATGTTATAATGCAATAGATGCCGGAGGACATGCACACTACATCTCATATTTTCCTTGATGCACTAACACAAAGGCTCTTCCAAACGAGGTTCCTTAGAAATAATGCAACCTCTCCATAGAACAAGTAATGTTAGCAAGCGATCTCACTATGATCCACACCATGTTAGCAAATCCCAATGGGAAAAATGAAAGGTTTAAAAAAAAAAAGTGGCCTTTTGAAGTAATATTAAAGACTATATTCGAGGGAAAGCATAAATATGTAAAGTATTTTTGGGGGAAATAAGGTGTGAGTGATATTAAAAGTCGCTTAAAAAAAATTTAGTTCTCCTTACTAAGTTTTATTTTAATTACTTCGAAATGGAGACGTTTAAGGTTTATTTGAGCCATATTTAATTAATGGAGAAACATTTTTTGGTAGATTCAAAGAAGAAGATATGGCTTTATCAAGATTCCAGACACAACCTCCATCGTTCATAGGGAAGAACTATGATATTTGGGCCATGAATATGGAGATGTTGTTATGAAACCTACTCCCAAAATAGAAGAAAGGATAGATCAACACCTTAGAAATCAGCCGCTCCGAGGGGGCAGCCTCCTTTACATTACATAAATAAACAATTCTTGGATGACACAAATGACAAAACCTCCTTTATATATATAGGATTCCATGGGGTCACAATATAATCCCAGCCAACCTAATCATAATAATATAAGGGCACAACAATAACAATAATGGGATTTTATTGGGCACAATAATAACAATATGGGGAATATAATGGTACAAAAAAAACTATAATGGGGTTACTAACAACAATAGGGGACTACACTAGTAATATAGGGACCTAAAATGCCCCTCTCCTTAAAAAAAAAAGTGTTTTCCTCAATTCTTGAGTAGCTATGTATGCTTCTGTATATAATTCTCATCCTCCCATGTGGAATCTTCAGTGGGTATGTTCTTCAACTTGATTAGACACTCTGAAATTAATTGATTTCATAGCTATCGATTTCTTGTTTCAGTGACTGATTCAGGTTCCAATAATATTTTTCCTTCCTCATCAAGTTCTGAAAATATTTTTTGAACTCCAAGTTTGTCACCTATAACCTTCGTTAAGCATGAAACATGGAAAATTGTGTACACTTGAGAAGAAGCAGGAAGCTCCAATTCGTATGACATAATAGCAATATTTTTCACCACCTTTTAAGGACCATAGTACTTTGGAGATAATTTATTATCATTGTTATATTTCTTGAGGGACAATTCTTTCTATAGTTGTAGCTGTAAAAATACACAGTATCCTACATCAAAACGTCTCTCGCTACAATGTTGATCCACCTATTTTTTAATTCGATTTTCTGCCATATTTGGGTTATCCTTTAAGAGTTGGAGAACTTGTTGTTGCTGCTCCATGTGATCCTCCATTGCTTGAAACTTATAATTTTCTCTTAAAGATGATGTGATAGATGATGGATGATATCCATAAAGTGCCATAAATGGAGTCATTTTGCTGTAGTATGGAAGGAAGTTTTATACCACCATTCAACTAGAGGTAACCACTTGACCCATTGTGTTTTTTTATCAGATACATAACAATGACGATATCCTTCCAAAAAAATGTTCACTATCTTAGTTTGCCCATCGGATTGAGGATGATAAGATGAGATATGAGCTAGTTGAATACCCAAACAAGAAAATAATTCCGTCCAAAAATTTCCAGTGAAAATGGGACCTCGATCACTTACAATAATATTTCGGTTTCCGTGTAGCTTTTGAATTGTTTCCATAAATGAAGTAGCAACTATACCTGCTTTGAATGAATGAAATAATGCACAAAAGTGTGCATACTTGGTAATTATATCAACTACCACCATGATGACACTCTTTCCTTCGGACTTAGGCAAACTTGTGATAAAATCCATTGAAATCTTCTCCCAATGTTGACTTGGAATGGATAAAGGTTGTAACCGACTCGGGGTCTTAACTGTCTCAACTTTACTTTTTTGGAAAACCAAACCTTCCACCATAAATTTTTGAATATTAGATTTAAGGCCATCCCAAAAAAAATCTTTCTTCACCCTATGTTAATTTTTTAAAAATATTGAGAGTCCTCCTATGTGAGAGGTGTGCAATTACAAAAGAATATATTGTTTTAGTTGGTAATTCTTACAAAGATATAAGCGAGCTTTGTGCCATAAGGAATTATTTTTCCAAGTAAAAGTATCATATGTAGTGGTATCTTGCTGCGAATTTGGAATGAGTTTCCACACATCTTCATCATTCTTCCATTCCTCCCTTGCTTTAGTTATCCAATCTGGTTGGATAATAGAAATGGAACAAAGAAATGCTCCCACCTCCTCATCGTGTGTTGACAGTGCATCTGCAACAACATTTAGCTTCTACTTTTTGTATATGATTTCAAAGTCATAACCCATTATATTTGTGACCCATTTTTTTTGCTCTTATCAAGATAGTCTTTGTTCCAAAAGGTATTTAAGACTATCATGATCATTTTTTACCTTTAAGTGTCTTTGCATTAGGTAAGGTCACTATTTATTTATTGCATGTAGTATTTCCAACATTTCCTTCTCATAAATAGCTTCCTGTAAATACTTTCGTTTGATTTGATGGATTTAAAAAGAAATGGGTCTTCTTTCTTGCATTAAAATAGAACCAATTCCATTTCTTGAGGCATCACATTCAACAATAAAGGTTTTTGTGAACTTTGGCATAGATAAGACTGGTGCTAGGCACATTTCCTCTTTAAGATGTTCAAAGGCCTTAGTATCTTTAGGAGTCCATGAAAAATGCATATTTCCTCAATAATGTTGTTAGAGGTGTTTTTATTCTCCCATAATTCTTAACAAACTTGCAATAATACCCTGTTAACCTCAGAAATCCTCGCAACTACATTACGCTTGTGGGGACATTCCATTCCTTAATGGATTTAATTTTCTTAGGGTCTACCTTAACACCCTTCTAAGATACAATATGACCTAGATATTCCACCTAGTGTACTCCAAAAAGACATTTGGAGGTTTTTTCATATATAATTGTTTCTCCTCCAATAGTTTGAGCACCCTATAAACATGTTAAACATGATCCTTCCAAGACCTGATGTAGATTAGTATATCAGAAAAAAATAATAACACAAATGTTCTAAGGATCAAAGGGTTTGAAAATGGAATTCATCAACCCTTGAAACGTAGAAGGTGCACTGGTAAGGCCAAAAGGCATGACCAAAAATTCATAATTTCCATCATGAGTTTGAAATGTATTTTTCCAAATATATTCAATCTTCATTTTAATTTGATGATATCCTGAATGAAGATCCAATTTGGTAAAATAAATTTCTCCATGTAATTCATCCAATAATTCATCAATCACACAAATGGGAGATTTATCTTTAATAGTGAGCTTATTTAGCTCCCTATAATCTGGACACATGCGCCATGATCCATCATTGTTCTGCACCAATATTACTGGAGCAAAGAAATAAATTTTCCTAGGTTGAATTATACCAAACTCTAACATTTCTGCGATCATATGTTCAATTTCACACTTTTGGACATAAGGATATGTAAGTCCTGATAATTTCAGGAACACGTCCTGGAATCAAATGAATAGCAAGAACATGATAACTAAGGTGGGAGTCCTTTAGGAGTTTCAGACACCTTGGAATGATTTTCCACGATTTTTTAGAGATATGGAGAAATAGATGATTTTGATGTTGGAACTTCAAGTGAGCATAAATGTGCAATTACGCTTTGTTGGTATTTATTCAGAAAATTTTTCATTAAATTAGAGCTTATTATCCTTCTTGCCTTCCATGTGATACCCTGTAATTCAACTTCCTTTCCTTTTGAAAAAATAATTCAAGAATAGTTCTTGAAAATTAAAAGCTATCGTCGCCAAAGACTATAACCATTATACTCCTAATACAAAATTAGCACCTGCCATTGGAATGGAAAGCATTGGACTATTCAATACCTATTCCCCCATGGTTAGCTTGATATTATGGAATTTTCTAGAGTAAGTTATAGTTCCTCCATTTGCAACGATCACTTAACACTCTCGTGTTGGGTATAGGAAGAAATTCAATTCCATGGCTACCTTACAAAGAATAAAATTATGGGTACTACCCGAATCAATCAACACTACAACATTTTTCTTCTTGATATGTACTTATATCTTGAGAGTTCGAGGAGCGGTAATTCCTACCAATGCATTACAGGATATGGTCATACTCATGTATTTTTTCTCTAAGGTTGGTTCCTGGTGTATATCCTCTTCTTGTGAATTTTCTTGTTCATTTTCTTCCTCCTCTTCCAAATCTATCTAAAAAAATTTCTTTTCAGCACACTTATGACCTTTAGTGTATTTTTATCACAACTGTAGCAAATCAATTTTTCTATTTTTTCTCCCAATCGTTGTGGTGTCAACCTTGTAGGTTCTGGAAGTCTAGGAGTAGAAACACTTCCATATTTATAGATGCCAGTGGTACACTTCCTTTTCTGCATATTTTTACTTTCAATTTTTCTTGCCAACCTAAATGACTTCTCCAATGAATCAGGTTCCCAAAGGCAAACCTAATTTTGGATGTCATCCTTTAAAGTCCCTATGAAGACATCAATAATGTGTTCCTCTAGAATATTAGTTATCTTTATATGCAATTTTTGGAAGTCCACAATGTGCTCCACCATTGAACCCTTTTGTTTGAGACTTATCGAATGGCTAAAGAAGGTATTTCTATTTTTATCCTCATGATGTGTTATCATTTCCTCTGTAAAATTGACCAAGTGACAATTTTTTTACGAGATCAAGCCATCAATACCATAAAAATGTATTTTTTTCTAAACATAAAGTTGCAATGCGTACCTTTTGTGTGTTTTTCACATTATGGAGATCAAAATATTGTTCCATTTGTAGTATCCATGTCATGGGATTCTTCCCATCAAAATTTCTCATATCGATCTTCCGAATATAGTGGGCCTTCAATCCAACATTAGAGTTTATGAAATCACAATTAGCATTTATTTTATTTTCATCATGGGTTTCCTCTACTAAATTTTAGCCATTAGGAACCATTCCTTGTATCAACACTGTCAAACCTTCCGTCAAACTTTCCATGTCTGTTTTTAGATATTTCTTCATCTCTTCAATGTTTCCTTTCATTTTTTTGCCGATATTATCTTCCATGTCATCCATCTTAGCATTAATCTTAGCTTCCATGCAATTATGCAAACCATCAGTCTTAGCTTGCATGCCTTTCTTCGAACCATCCATCTTATATTTTATGTCTTTCTTCAAAACTTCCATTTCATTTTTTGTTACTCTTTGTGAGAGAAAAATTTGGTACACTCGGTATTGTAATGTTCATATATCATGTTGCAATTATTTCTCTACATGAGTCATAGTTGACTATTATGGGGGCTAAATGGGTGTTGAATTATTTTTAGGGGAAATTTTAGAACCAAATACTGATATCTATGCTTCAATATGCCCTTGGAATCACTTCAAACTAATTTTTAAAACAAGACTTATGCGATTTGAAAAAACAAATACACACATTTTTATTTATTTTGAGGAGCTCGATATTAAAACTGATGTGTCTCTATAATTTCAGATCCCTGAGATTTTATCTTTAGTCCTTTAGTAGCCCTCTGAATCTTCTTTCCAATTTCATAGATCTAACCTGATTTAGATTATTCAAGAAAAATTTATTCCAAATCTCCCACAATGGCCTAATTATGGACTTGTATAGTAGAGAAAAAATGTAAGGTGTGCCACATGTCATTGTTTCTTCCTGCATTTCTAAAATTGATACACAGGAAAATAAAATCCATGTATGTGCAGCCATTTTTTACAAAATGTTAATCTGAATCTCAGATAGAGTGTTATGATGCGTTTACCAAGGTCACCTCTTTGAGATAAAATTTGGGAGCCTGGAAAAACCCTAAATTCCGTAGATAATATCTCTAAAAATATTGTGAAAAAGTATTTGAAATTTTTACACGTCATTCCTCAGGATATCTTTACAAATGGGTTATTTTTTTAGCATCTGAAATGTCATAGAAAATGTTTTGTAGCAAAAATACCATGATGGCTTGTTTGAAGAAGAAAAACCCTTAAATCCAAAGCTATGATACCAAATGTTATGAAATTAGCTCCCAAAATAGAATAAAAGAGAGATCAACACCTTAGAAATCAACCACTATGAGAAATAAACCTCCTTTACATTACATAAATGAAAATTTCTTAGATAATGCCAATGAAAGTACTTCCTTTTGATATATAGGAATACATGGGGTCACAATAGAATCTTAGTCGACCTAACAATAATAATGTAATGGCACAACAATAAAAATAGTGGGCTTTTATTGCGCATAATAATAAAAATATTGGGACTACAATGGTACAACAATAAAAATAAGGGGGTTACAATAATAACATTAAGGGACTACATTCGTAATATAGTGACCTAACAGTTTCTACTACAAGTTCAAGATGTTTGGGATTACAACAGGATTATATCTCTAAAACCTGACGATAATGCAACAGAACAAGCCCTCACACATGAAAAAAGGGAATAATTGAGGATAAATGAAAATAAGAATGCACATGCATTCTAATTTATCCAAGTATTAGTTCACGAAGTACTATTCTACAAAATTATGACCACATCATTGGAAAAGAAAACTTGGGATATTTTCGTGATGAGCTATCAAGGTATTGCCAAAGTGAATATTTTTAAATTGTAGAATACTAGGAGAGATTTTGAATGTCTACATATGAAAGAAACATAGAATATTTATTCATTAATTAATAGGGTTTTGACTATTGCAAAACAGTTAAAAATTTATGGTGTTGAAATTATGGATCATGCGATGGTTGAGAAGGTCCTTATATATATGCCTACTAAGTTTCATGTTGTAGTAATGGCTATTGAAGAAGACAATGATTCAACGATGATGATAGTTGGTGAACTGATGGGATATTTTCAATGAAATGAGGCGAGGATAGATAAAAATAATGATTCCTCCTTATAAAGTGGTTTTAAAAGTGAGGTTTCTATATTAAGAGACATAGGTAGAGGACGAGGTGGAAGAAATGGTGGTCAGAGAGATGGAAAAAAATAGAAGGAATAACGAAGTGGAATAAATACCATAAGCTTCAAAAACAATCAAATAGTTGATAAATCAAAGGTGTGTTGTTATTATTGCAATAAATTTGGTCATTATGCACCTGATTGTAGAAAGGGGATAATTGATTAGCGAAATAACAAAGATAATTTAAATATAAAAAATAGTGAATCCATCTTCCTAGCTTACCATACTATGCATGAACCTTTTGATAATGTTTGGCTACTAGAAAATGGTTGTAGTAACCACGTGATTGGAAACAAGAATCTGGTTGCAAATCTAGATAAATCGGTCAAGAAAAAGGTAAAATTGGGGACTGAAAAGACTGTGGATGTAGATGGAGTAGGAGTGGGAAACATATTGACCAATAAGGGGGATCCAAAGATAATATCAAAAGTATATTATGTTGCTGGTTTAAAACATAATATAACAAGTCTTGGTTAATTAATGCAGAAATGACACAAGATTATTTTTTATGGAAAATATTGTGTTATATATGAAAAGCCTCCAAGAAAGAACCTGATAATGAAGGTGCAGATGGAGAGAAATAGATTTTTCCCTCTAATCATGAATTACAAAAATCCAGCCACTTCTTTTAAGGTTTCATGTGTTGATGATTATTCATTATGGCACATTTGGTTTTGACATTTGCATTTCTCTGGTTTGCTGTTATTGTAGAAGAAACAAATTGTTCGAGGATTACCTCCTTTCAAATAATCTTATAGTACTTGTGACTATTGTATATTTATAAATCAACATCATGCTTTTTTTTCAAAAAGAGTTTCATACAGAGCAAAGTAGCCACTACAACTAGTTTATACAAAGCTATGTTGACCCATGCAGACAAAACTTATTGGTGGGATTTGGTACATCCTTACATTTAATGATGATATCAGTAGAAAGAGATGGATATATTTTTTGAAGAAGAATTGCGAGTCCTTTGAAAATTTCAAAGAATTCAAAACCCATGTAGACAGCTAGAGTGATCATTAGATCAAAGCATTGAGATCATATCATGGTGGAGAATATGTTTCGAAGGCATTTCATGCTTACTACAAACACAATGGAATCAAAAGGAAATTTACAACCAAATACACACCGTGGTGGATTGGTGTAGCAGAGAGAAATAATAGAACATTAACGAATGGGTGAAAACGTGAAATTGGGAAACACTTTTTGGCATGAGATAGAATTCGGGAGAAATTTTTAATTTCTTGGCCGAGAAAAAAAGTCAAATAAATTTCTCGGCCGAGAGTTTTCAAAACTCTCGTCCGAGAGATTTTAAATATTTCGTATTTTCTCGGACGAGATTTTTGAAAACTCTCGGCCGAGAGTTGTGGTCACAAAATTCTCAGCCGCAAACTCTCGGCCGAGAGTTAGAAAAACTCTCGGCCGAGAGCTTTTAACATTCAAAAACTCTCAGCCGAGAGTTTTTCTAACTCTCGACCGAGAGTTTTATTGTGCAAAATCTCGGCCACAAACTCTTGGCCGAGAGTTTTTAAAACTTTCAGCCGAGAGTTTTCCCGCGCGTTAAATTGGTTTAAATTTCTCGGTCGAGAGGTTTAAAAATTTCTCGGCCGAGAGTTTTTCTCGGCCGAGAGTTTCTGGTCAATGAAAAACTCAGAAAACTCTGTAGTTTTGAGAAACCTGCAACTTTGGAGGGACAGAACACCTACAAAAAAAAAATGTTATATGTCGGACCAAGTACCATTAGATTCGTCTCTAAATCTAGTTTTTGATGATGTGAGATTTATGGAGTTTCATTAAAAAATTAAATTTTTTATTAATTTTTAACTAAACTGTGTCACTGTGGAATTTCATTGTTCGAAAAATTGCACTGAATGAAAATTCAATAACTTTCAAATGACGACACCAAAAAATTCAAAACAATCATAGTGCACTTCCTCTCCCTGTCTACTTCAAAAGGGTACTCTCATTTTTCTTATTGACGATCACATTGAAAAGAAAATCAAAGAATAATAAAATGTACTGAGACATCACTGTTTTTTTGTCTTCGTCCATTTCAAAAAATAATAAAAAATAGTGTTTTGATCCGAAAATTACCAAAAAATACTCTGTGCACTAGTGCAATATATTCAGATTATGATGTTATGGTTTTTTTCCAAAAAACGAATAACCTTCCCTAAAAAAAGTTAAGGATAATAAAGTGACTATTTATGTTTGCCTGAAAATTTCAAGTATATGCAGTTAGTAAACAAAAAATTTACCCCTCTATATGTCAATATTTTTTTTTTTTTTAATATCGGTATGGAGGTAAGACAATTCTCTACAATTCTTGTTTTTATGTCAAAGCATAATTTGCGATAAAAATATGAGTTTAGTGGAGTTGAAGTTGAAAAACATAGAAAATTACAATTTTCAACGTCAAAAAAGGGCAAAAAGTGTTTCCCAACTTCACATTTTCACCCGAATATTGAAAGGAGCATGTTGAAAGGAAAAAAACATTTCAAATGAATATTGGGTAGAATAAATTGCATACGGTATTTATGTGATAAACAAATCTCCTTCAAAAATCATGATGACAAAATTTCCGTAAGAATCATGGTTTGGTATGCATTGTAGTGTATCTCATTTTAGAAGATTTGGAAGCATAGCATATGCACATATACCTAAAGATATAAGAGGGAAGCTAGATGATAAAAGTTAAAAGTGTATGTTTACTAGTTATATTGAGTGTTCAAAAGAATATAATTTATATAAGGTTGTCACCAAAAATATGATAATGAATAGAGATGTTATGTTCAAAGAACAAGATTCATGGAATGGGAGTGTGGAAAAAACAATTGATAAAAGAGTGTCTGATGCAGGAAAACCCTGCAAAACCCACATTCTCACCCAGTCTCATGCCTATAAAGATGCATATCCATATTCATACCCCAAATAAGACTCTAAGTCTGGCAATTTCAACATTTTCTACATGTGGAGGCTTTAGAACTGAACTTCAATTGAAGTTTGTAGTCAATTCAGCCCTTGGTTATAAAACCAATCCAACCTTCATATCCAAGGTTCTTTCACGAATGGAAGCCTCTTCAAAATTCTTTTAAAACAAAACCTTCATTAAACAACCTCGGCTTTATTTCTAAAACCCCAAACTTATAAACCCAATTCCCAAGGATTGATAATTCAGATTAATAAATCAATTTTTGGTTCCATTATATATATGCACCCTTGCCTTTTTAAACCACAAGGCTTAACCTTGGTTAAACACCAACGCACATAATATCCAACCTCAATGAAAATTATAATACCAATGCCAACATGAAAAACATTCAATCATAATGCACCAATGCACCATATTAATAATGCATCTGGGCCTTATTAACTTACCGTTTTTCCATCCAACGACATTGGAAACGATTCACCCATGGAATTAATATTCTTCAATCAAACTTATTACTCTACCTTTTTGATTCCTTGCTTTCTTCAAGACTTCAATTTCTGATTTGCGTTGACACTAGTTTTCAACGGAATTTCACTTTGGTTCAAACCAGAAGTTTATCACTTCTTTCTAGCTCAATTACACAGCTTGGATCGACCTCAATTTGCATCAAGTTTGAATCACTTCATTTTATTAATTCATCCAACATAATTTTAACAAATGGAGTTTCTCTCCAACGTAATTTCATTCACTTCCAGCTCTGTGTTTAACGCTGCAAATTAATGACCTTTGCCAGGATTCACTTCTTAGTGTGTTTTCTCAGATCTGTGTTGTGCCATCATTCAAATTTGATCTCTGCAATTCAAAACACGTCTACCACCTGCGACATCTTTAAATTCACAATTTCCCTTCGTGGGTTAAAAAATATTAAAATCTGTGTCCTTCTTTGAAAAGATTACACATCAAAAGCCAAAGACAGCTTTCATACAAATCGTAGACAGTGCCTTTAATTTTCATAGAATAATTCAGTGAATAAATAAACACAGAAAATACTTGGCAACAAGGGAATATAATTTATCCATACGAAGTGGTGAAGGGAGAGACATCGGCATTATTATTCATAAAAAGCAGTTCAATCATTGAAAAGAAGACTCCCAAAACTCGAAGTAAACCACCCTGACTATGTAACATGACACACTATAGCCAAAAGCCACTCTCTTCATCGTTGAATTTTGCGCCAATAGAATTTTATGAGCTTACCCATATTCTACATGTCAATTATTCCATTTCCAAGCCAGAACTTTGCTCTTCAAACCAGATTTATATCGTTGGTAAATAATGTGAAATGTGGATCGATCTTACTCTTCAATTAAACATTAAGCCTTCAAATTCATGATCGATGGCTTTTGAATTGCCAATTAAATTATCGGCAATCGCTATATGGCATTTCATTTCAAATTGTGCACTTTCTCTAATATCTGCAAACCTTCAAAACATAAAGTTGACATTAAACAACATCGATCCTTCCTCTATATGTAGAGCTTCGTCTATCACAAAGTTTATCATATGAATAAATTAAGAACTCAAACATCTTCCTACCAAATTCAACCAAGAATATATATATATATATATTTCACACAGAATTTTCAAAACAAATTCCTCATCGATATAACCAAATGTAATCAATTACAACAATCCTCTTGGTCCATGGCCTGATTTTCAAATGAATGGCCATTTTCCAAAAGCCCATAGGCTTACAAACTTTGCTGTCCAAACCACACCTCTCTCTCTATTCTTCCTGATCTATTTTTCCTTTGAGGCTTATTAATTTATACAAATTTAGTTGAACCAATTTAGGTTCACATCCCTTTAATAACTCGACAAGTCCTCAAATATCTCAACAAATCCTACAATCTAGAATTTTATCCCTAAAATCTTGAAACTAAATCTATCTTAGGCTTCATAATTAATTCTTAGATATTTCAATCTAATTTCCTTCATGTTTTCCAATTATTTGGAAACATTAAAAAATCCTCACATATAATTAATTAAAACTTCTCAAAAATCCCATTAATATTTACATAAAATTAATATCTCCTCACAACATAAGACCCCTTAGTTTAAATAGAATACAAAGCATTTTCTCGAACCTAATGCTCCTGCATCAGAATCCCCAGGTTGAAAATGATCATGATCTCCTGATCATGCGTTTAAGTCTTTGTCTGCCTGGATCCCACACTTTTTTCTGTAAGTCATCATCTATATACGTTGTTTGCTACTTTTCTCCAGGTCTCCATATCTTATGCTATCTTGCTTCGCTGGCTGCACTTTCACAATCTGTCTCTGTCTTCATTTTGCTGTTGTTGTTGCTTCTCTTCCTTGCTGATATCTTCCTCTGAGATACTTTCAACATGATTCCTCTGATTAATTCAATTTCTATGTCCAATAAATATTTAGATTGCTAATTTCTTCCTTTAGCTTGCTGAGCCCTTACTGCCACCCAATCATCCATACCCTCTTGTTTTCTATAATAGAACACTTTTTCTCTGCTTTTTGCTATCAACAAATTACTAGACTGGTACATTGTGTACTTCTTTCTGCTGTCTTCATCCTCTTCTATCTGCAATTCCCAATTCTGAAATTGAGAATTCTTTTTCTGCATTGACTCTTGACTATTCAGCATCATTTCCAACAACTTAGTGTCTTCATTCCATGGATTAAAGATATCCACAAAATTTTCCTCCTCCTTCATTTGACTGCTCAAATGAGTCAAATGTTCTTCAACACCTGCAATAAAACCTGCATTCACAAAACACTTGTTAAAACAAAAATCATAAGGCATTAGTGCCTTTTCTTCCTTCGCCGGCATTTCAGTATGTTGTCCTGCAATTTCTTCCCCTATCAGCACATCAGTATGCTGATTCTCTTTTCCCAAAGAATTCTCTGAAGAGTTCTCAAGACTATCAACTAGTCTTCTTTTCACATCATCTACTTCCATGATGTCTTTCTTCTCTTGTTCACTGTACTGAACTCTTTCTTCTGTAATCTCTTTTTCATACTCTAAATGTTCCAATAAATATTCCAACAATGCAATTTCTCTTTGGCATTGCTGAAGAATTTCACCATCACTTACAGTCCTTGCATTCATACACAACTTCTCAATTTGAAAACTACAAGTTTCAATAGTCTCAATTGTTGCTTCACTTATCAGTGCTTCAGACTGATCCACTTCTTCTGCATCCACAAGAACTTCCTCTTGTACTATAACAGCTTCAAGTACAAACGCAACACTGCTTTCTTCTTCAGAGTATTTATCTCCTGAAAGATTCTTTTCCATACTTGTGACAACTTCACAAGATTTTGCATCCTCCTCAGTGAAACCTGTAATCATATCACAATTGTCAGCTACAAAAATACAAGGTTTTACATTATCCAGCTGATCTGGATTTACCCAATAGTTCAACAAATCATCAATGATCTCCTCTTCTATTTCACCAATGGAAACCTCCACTTCCAACTCTGCTGCTCTGAGTTCTTCACGTCTCAGCTGTATACTCATCATTTGCTCGAGCTTCCTCAGCTCTTCTGTTAATTGCATGTTTACCTGTTGATCCCTCCTTACTTGTACTTTCTTCCATTTCACTTTCTTCTTCATGGTCCAACCATGTCTCTAGTCTTTCGTAATTTCCTGTAACAATTCCATCAATAACTCAAGATGAACTGCTATCTCATCTTTCTCTCTCTTATACTCTTCATCAGTCAACTGTTGTCTTATGCCATTTGGCTTGGCATCTTTATCCCTCTTTCTACTGTGGCCTCTCTTTGAACCTCTTCTCTCTCCCTTATGATTTTCAGTAGTCATCTTCTTCGCCATGAGTTTCTCACCCATGATTTTCACCAATCCTTTACAATAGCAAGCTCTCCTACTACCACTTACCTCACCAATCCTTTCCTCTGGATATGGTATTTTGGTAATCACCGGTCCTCTGCTAGAACCCTTTGAGAATTTCTTCACTGCTCCTTCAGGCTTCACTCATCTGCAATTTTAGTCAACCTCTATTGAATCTTCAATTTCTGCCACTCTCTCTTAGAATCCCTTGCTAGACTCCTTCATCACTGCTCTCATGCTGTGATCTGCTTCTTTCTGCTGAGATTTTATTCAACCTGCTTGCAACATGAATTCTACAAACAGCCTTCAAACCAGAGTTAAATATCATCTGTCAACTCACCTTCAAGATCCTCTTGATCTTGCTTCACTTCTTAAACTACACTGCATCCCTGTGCTGCAATCTTCTTTAGTTTCAAAATCTGACATTTATTCATCACATGCAATTAATTCAATTTAAAAACTTTAATCTTCACGCAGAGCTATTCCAGCTCTGATACCATTTGATGCAGGAAAACCCTGCAAAACCCAGATTCTCACCCAGTGTCATGCCTATAAAGATGCATCTCCATATTCATACCCCAAATAAGACTCTAAGTCTGGCAATTTCAACGTTTTCTACATGTGGAAGCTTTAGAATTGAACTTCAATTGAAGTTTGTACTCAATTCAGCCCTTGGTTATAAAACCAATCCAACCTTCATATCCAAGGTTCTTTCACGAATGGAAGCCTCTTAAAAATTCTTTTAAAACAAAACCCTAATTAAACAACCTCGGTTTTATTTCTAAAACCCCAAACTTTTAAACACAATTCCCAAAGATTGATAATTCAGATTAATAAATTAAATTTTGGCTCCATTATATATATGCGCCCTTGCCTTTTTAAACCACAAGGCTTAACCTTGTTTAAACACCAACACACATAAATATCCAACCTCAATGAAAATTAGAATACCAATGCCAACATGAAAAACATTCAATCATAATGCACCAACGCACCATATTAATAATGCATCTGGGCCTTATTAACTTACTGTTCTTCCATCCAACGCCATTGGAAATGATTCACCCATGGCATTACTATTCTTCAATCAAACTTATTACTCTACCTTTGTTATTCCTCACTTTCTTCAAGACTTCGATTTCTGATTTGCGTTGACACTGCTTTTCAACGACATTTCATTTTGGTCCAAACCAGAATTTTATCACTTCTTTCTAGCTCGATTCCACATCTTGGATTGACCTCAATTTGCATCAAGCTGGAATCACTTCATTGTATTAATTCATCCAACAACGTTTTAACAAATGGAGTTTCTCTCCAACAAAATTTCATTCACTTCCAGCTCTGTATTTAACACTGCAAACTAATGACCTTTTCCAGGGTTCACTTCTTAGTGCGTTTTCTCAGATCTATGTTGTGCCATCATTCAACTTTGATCTCTGTAATTCAAAACACGTCTACCACCTGCGACATCTTTAAATTCACAATTTCCCTTCGTGGGTTCAAACATATTAAAATCTGTGTCCTTCTTTGAAAATATTACACATCAAAATCGAAAGACAGCTTTGATACAAATCGTAGACAGTGCCTTTAATTCTCATAGAATAATTCAGTGAATAAAAAATCATGGAAAATACTTGGCAACAAGGGAATATAATTTATCCATAGGAAGTGGTGAAGGGAGAGACATCGGTATTATTATTCATAAAATGAAGTTCAATCTTTGAAAAGAAGACTCCAAAAACTCAAAGTAAACCACCCTGACTATGTAACGTGACACACTACAGCCAAAATCCACTCTCTTCATCGTTGACTTCTGCGCCAACAAAATTTTACTAGCTTACCCATATTCTACGTGTCAATTATTCCATTTCCAAGCCAGAACTTGGCTCTTCAAACCAGATTTATATCGCTGGTCAATAATGTGAAATGTGAATCGATCTTACTCTTCAATTAAGCATTAAGCCTTCAAATTCATGATCGATGGCTTTTTAATTGCCAATTAAATTCTCGGCAATCGCTATATGGCATTTCATTTCAAATTGTGCGCTTTCTCTAACATCTGCAAACCTTCAAAACATAAAGTCAACATTGAACAACATCAATCCTTCCTCTATATGTAGAGCTTCATCTATCACAAAGTTTATCATATGAATAAATTAAGAATTCAAACATCTTCCTACCAAATTCGACTAAGACTATATATATATTTCACAAAGAATTTTGAAAAAAATTTCCTCATCGATATAAGCAAATGTAATCAATTACAACAATCCTCTTGGTCCATGGCCAGATTTTCAAATCAATGGCCCTTTTCCAAAAGCCTATAGGCTTACAAACTTTGTTTTCCAAACCACACCTCTCTCTCTATTCTTCCTGATCTATTTTGCCTTTAAGGCTTATTAATTTATACAAATTTAGTTGAACCAATTTAGGTTCACATCCCTTTAATATCTCAACAAGTCCTCAAATATCTCAACAAATCCTATAATCTAGAATTTTATCCCTAAAATCTTGAAACTAAATCTATCTTAGGCTTCATAATTAATTCTTAGATATTTCAATCTAATTTCCCTCATGTTTTCCAATTATTTGGAAACATTAACAAATCCTCACATATAATTAATTAAAAACTTCTCAAAAATCCCATTAATATTTACATAAAATTAATATCTCCTCACAACATAAGACCCCTTAGTTTAAATAAAATACAAAGTATTTTCTTGAACCTAATGCTCCTGCATCAGTGTCATTTTTAGAAGAGGATGTAGCATAAAAACAAGTAGAAAGGATCATAGAAGAAGACACTAAATATAGTCATGATAGCAAGAATCCAAGATTTTATGAACAACATGGATCTCCAAGTAGATCGAAATAATCCAAACAATGAGTCAAGTAATGAATCTAGCAATCGTAAGAAGAAAATGAAAAATTTCTAAGATATTTATTATGATTTGGATGTTAGTAAAAAATTTTCATCATTTTTATTTCAATCTTATCCTTCAAATAAGCTATGATAGATGAGAACCGGGTGCAAGTTATGGATGGAGAAATATAATCTAAAGAGAATAATGATACTTGGGATTTGGTCGAGGTACCTAAACATAAAAATATCATTGGTCTTAAATGGATGTACAAGACGAAGTTGAATGAAAAAGGAGAGATTTATATATTTCAGGCAACGATTGTAGAAAATGTGTTCTTTCAGCAACCAAGAATAGAATTTGGAGAAAATTTTGATCCAGTAGTTAGATTGGACACTATTATAGAAATATTTGAAACAACAAATAATAAGAAGTGGAAGTTTTACTATATGGATGTGAAATCAACCTCCTCAAATGGAATTATGGAAGAGGAAACCTATGTGTAGTGACCTCAAGATTATGAAATTGAAGGTCATGAATATCAGGTTTACAAATTCAAGAAAGTTCTTTATGGACTCAAACAATCTCCAAGATTTTCGTATAGAAGAATTAATAGTTCTGTGATCGAGAATGAATTTACAAGAAGTAGCATTGAAATAACCTTGTATACAAAGGTAAATGAGCATGGGAAAATTTTGATTTAAAAATCATATTATCAAATATTTTCTTGGCATGGAAGTTGAGAAATCATAGAAAGGGATTTTTATTTTTCAAAACAAATATTGAAATAAATTGCTAAAAACATTCATAATGGAAAGTTGTAAACCCGCTCCTATACCAGTAGCAACAGTCACAAAGTTCATGATGATGGATCACATGGCAATCCAACCTTGTTCAGAATATTTTTCGGGAACCTTATGTATCTCATAGCTAAAAGAGCAGATATTATGTAAGGAGTTAGTCTAATTCCTAGATTTATGGAGTCTCCAAAAGAATCAAATTGGAAAGCTGGCAAACGGATTTTGAGACACATAGCAAGAAATACAAATTGTGGCATCTTTTATGCAAGTGCATAAAAGAAATATTTTGTTAGATATATTGAATGTGACTTTGAAGGAAGTTTGGATGACAGGAAAAGCACTTACGTCTATCTGTTTCAACTTGGTTCAACTGTGATATCATTGTAACCTACGAAGCAGCTAGTAGTGACACTTGCATGAGAAAAATTAGAATATGTAGCGGAAACATCAACAACATGCCAAACACTATGGTTACAAATATTTTTGGATGGACGTGAGAAAAAACAAGAAGTATCAACAACAATCCGTTGTGAGAACACCTCAACCATTGCATTGTCCAGGCATAGTGTGTTCTATCATAAGAGAAAACATATAGATACGAGGTATCATTTTATAACAAAACTTGTGAGAATTGGAGAATTTTATTTACAAGCTTGTAAATCGAGTGATAAATTCAATGATCTTTTCACTAAGCCATTATAAAAATATGTATTTGAGTTTAATAGAGGAAACTTAGGTGTTGTAAGCCTAATTGAAACATAGTCCAACATATATGTTTGTGTTGTGGTGAGATGTATTAGTTTACAACTCATAATTAAGGGAGAGTGTAAAAAATAACTAATTGATCATACATGTAATGTAGTCTCGTTTAAGAGTGTGAGTTAATTTGAGTCAGTGTTAACTAGTTTGTGTTTAGTGTATGTTTAGGAAAGTAAAATTTAGTGTGAGTGTGCATGATGAAGTTGGTCATAGTGAGATTCAGTTGAGTCATTAGTTAGAAAGGATCAATACACCACATTGGCTTCATTATAATAAATCAAGTTTGTGTGTTAATATAGAAGAGAAAAAACTCGTATTTTTGTGTGAATTTGTGTGTTTCCTCCTCTGCCTTTCCCACAATGTGTAAGTGCATAAAGCTATTATATGTCTTTCCAAATAAAATGAGAAAAATATATTTAATAAATTTTGATTCCTTTAATGAATTAGAATTCTTTTAGTAGATGATGTTGATAAGTCTTCATATTGACTTATGGTATTAATACATGGAATTATGAGAAATATTTTTATGATATAAAGTGAATGTGCAAGAGAATCGTAAGTGGTGTATATATATTTATTGTGTTGAGAATCACTCTCAATTCTAGTATAGAAAATATAAATTTTGACTCATCAAATTACCACTGGTTTTTACACTGTCAGTTTTGACATCCCATGGTTTTTTCCATGGTATTATACTCTAATGTAAACTATTTAAAGGAGTGAAATTCCAATTAATGTTCCCCTTTTTTAAAGGTAAGGATTTAGTTTGGGTGGAAGCCAAGTGAAAATTATAGGCATCGATTGATATCTCGAAAAAATGGCTTTGTCTTCTATAACATAGGTATGGTCATGTTGTTCCTCCTTGTGCAAGGATGCCCTTATATAAATATCTTATATTTCCTTTGACCAAAACTTCCATTAACATGAATGCGTAATAATTTTCCATGAGAAATTAATCTTGCATCACTTTGAGATTATTCCATGATAATTTTGTACATATTTTTTAGGATGTATTGAACTCAATATATATATATATATATATATATATATATATATATATATATATATATATATATATATATATATAGTCAATGTTTTATTTTTTAGTCTTATTCCAAAGGTGGATGCATATGGAGTCCAAATTTATGAATGCCAAAAATCAAATGTAACTATAATTGCATATACTATGGTTATTGAAATGGCCACATTCTACTCTCCTAGTGGTATTAGTGTGATGGTATTGTTAATGTGAATTATTTACTGGGGTATAATTATTTCCTATCTTAGTCTCTTGCTAAAAGTGGAAGCCTACATTTTCCTTCACTGTGAAGGCAAGGGAACTTCTCATAGCCATCCTTGGATTAACTGTAACAAGTAGGCCAATATTTTTTTCACTTATATGAAGCATATGTAAAAATATTTTATTTTAATCCTTTGAGTTGCATTATGATAATTACATTTTATAGAGATCAAATTTGGAACATTATAAAATATTATAAAAAATTAATGATTTGTTTTTAGATGGGTACTCTACTTTCTAAAAAAATGTTTAATATTGCAGATGTTAATGATCTACTACTTAAGCTCATTTCTCACAATGAGCATGACATTGTCAGAAAGGAATCTTATGTACAATGAAGGTGATAAAAGGGAGGATTTCCCCCATCTTTTGAATGCAATGTGGAGTTAGAAATCCAAACACGACACAACATTTATTCTGTTAACAGGATCAACCCCTCCCAATGTAAATTCCTATAGAAATTAGTGTTTCAAAGGATTTTTTTCTTATGAACTTATACTCCGAAGGAATCCAATATTACATATTTAATGGCTATTATTGGATTAATTTCAATGTATCAACATATATATACACTTATCCCTTCCAAGAGGTTTCGACTCAACATTATTCTCTACAAAATGTTATCAAGATTGAGGACAACCTACAGAGGAACCATTCATGCATTTGAGTTAAGTGACCATAAAGGTGATAATTTCAATCACATTGGATTATCTCAGTATTGATTGGATAAAATTGAAGGCTACCATACATGACATAAATAAGTTAGTGATAGAATAAATTATTTTCAACTTTTCAAACTGGATCTATCAAGGGCCGAGAGGGATCAAATCTCTTGACCTGTAGACCTTTCCTCAAATTTTGCACCAAGGAAATTGTTTTGAGGAAAGGTTTGGACCTCATGATATTTTATCCCTATTAGTGCTTGATATATCTGGAGCTAAGATTCATCTAAGTTGAATTGTTGTTAAAATAAATGTCAAATCCTTTTTCCACTGTATATTTTGGTAAAGTTTGTACTTAATCATTTTTAATTTTAAATTTATTTTTGGACTCTAATATTTAATTATTAACCACTCATATCAAAGTTGTAGGTTTTTTTTTTTATTCGTATATGTTAGATTTATGAAGCAATATAGATGACACTAATGTAACTTCAAAAATTTATGTTATAATTCTTGTTTTCGAATAAAAATCATACTTATATACTTATATAATTCTGGTAGTAGCATCGATAAAGTACTTGACTCTAGGTCATGTCATCATGTAACTTCATGCAAAATCAATTTTGTTGCATATGAGGGGGGTGATTATGGTAGATTAAATTTTGGAAACAATCACTTTTGAAATATCATTGTAGTGAAATCCAAATCAATATGAGGAATGGACATAATACCTTGTTGAAATATTTTAGCCGTATTCTAGAGGGGTGTATGATTTTTATGTTTCTAGGATAATTAGATGTTAAAGGTTTCTATAAAGTTAGTAAAGGGCCATTACTTATGAGTAGAGGATTTAAGACAAGGATATTGTACCCACTGAGGTAAAAAACAAAAAAAATAGATGTGGTTGTGCTGCAAAAGAATGAAACTTGACGTATTTATGGCATAATACCTTCGGTCATATGAGTGAAAAGGACCTAAAAATATTTGTTGGAAAAAAATATAATTGTAGTTTTGAAATCCTATGAACATGAAATTTTTTAGAATTGTGTACATGGTGGTTAAGAAATATTTTTATTTATAGAATGTGTTCATGGATGTAAAAGAAGTATAATATAATTAATGCAGTTCAATTTTCTTAGGACATTCAACGTTAACCCTTTGGAAGGACCCGAACATTTTTCTACATTCATAGATGATCCATATAGGAATATTTGGACTAACTCCGTAAAATAGAAAAAGGATAAGGTGTTTGAGATTTTTCAAAAAAATCAAGTTTTTGAAAGAGAGACTAAAAAACTTGTCAAATGTTTGATCATAAATAATGGTGGAGAGTATTGATGCAATGCATTCAACTTCTATTGTAATAGGATCAACGGAAAACATAAGAAGGCTATTCTTAGTTATCCTCAATAGCCCATGGTATTGTTGAAAGGAATATTCACATTATCGTGGAGAAGGTGAGGAGTATGTTTTCAACTTATACATTTTACGACCAATTTTTGGGTAGAAGTAGCAAGGATAACCTTTAATGCTGACATTATTAAAGAAGTTTGCAATACTAAAAAGGTAAACTAATCTCACTTGAAAACATTTGGATACAAAGCCTTTACTCATAGTACCAAGGAGCATAAAAATAGTTTAGATTATAAATCAATGAGATACATTTTTCTAGGATATGTTGATAGTGATTTTTTCTACCATCTATGTGATCATGCTAAACAAAAAAAATTTAAAACTAAAGATGTCAAAATAAATGCATTAGATATGTCTAAAGGTATCAAGGTGATACAAAGGTTTATAATTTTGTTGACATGTTTGAAGAAGAAAATTTAGAAAACACACTAGTATTTCAATTAAATGTGTGGCTAATTCAATAAAAGGGTGAATAACAAGTGGGAAATCATGGACAATAGAAAGGAAAAAAATTACAATGCTTGTTAGAAGAGATTCAACCAAAAAACACATCACCACAGTTTGTTGACATCTCTACTAGGTCTCATAAGCCCACACAAAGTTATCCACCCTCAAATTGAATTTTGTTAAATAATAAAGGTGAACCTAATTGTTTTCAAGAAGCTTGAAATGTGGAGAATAAAAATGAGTGGAAGAAAGAAATGGAAAAATAAATTGACTTCTTATTGAAAAAAAAAAACTTATGAGATAATCAAGCTCCTCGTAGAAATAATTTCCCTAAAAAAAAAACCACTAATACAAGATTAAACATGAGGGTGAAGGACATAAGGAAATATACAAATAAAGTTTGGTGGTGAAGGCTTTTTTCAATAAAGAAGGTATTGACTGTTAGGTCCCCATATTACTAGTGTATTCCCCTATTTTTATTAGTGTAGCCCCCTTATTATTATTTTCGTACCCTTGTAACCCCGATATTTTTATTATTGTTCCTATACATTATTATTGTTAGGTTGGCTAGGATTATATTGTGACCCCATGGACCCGTATATATAGAATGAGGGTTTGACATTTGTATAATCCAATAATTATTGATTTATGTAATGTATTGGAGCTTTCCCCCTCGAATTGGTTGATTTCTAAGGTGTTTATCTCTCTTTTCTTGTAATTTTGGAGCTGGTTTCATAACATTTGGTATCAGAGCTTTGGATTCTATGGTTTCACTGCTCGAAATAAGTCATCGTGGAATTTTAGCTATAACTTTTTTCTACAAGGTTTTAGAAGCTAAAATTAGTTATAGAGTGATGCAGAAATCCTGAGGAATTTCTTGTAAAAATTTTAGATCTTGGTTCACAATATTCTCAGAGATATTATTTGTGGAAGTTGGGGCTTTTTCATGCTCTTGAATTTCACCTAAACAGGTCATCATGGAATTTTTGGTATAAATTTTTTTCTATGAAGTTTTAGAAGCTGAAATTTTTACAAAGAGAAGCCGAAGTCATGAAGCTCTTCTTGTAAGAAATTAAGATCTTGGCTCGCAATATTTTCGGAGATGTGATTTTTGGAATTTAGAGTTTGTTTAGGCTGTCGAATTTCATCTCAAAGAGGTAACCTTGGGAAAATAATCATAACTCTCTCTTTGATCATCGGATTGGAATTATGTAAATAATGGTCACAAGTACATCGACTGTAGTCTCATGTGTATCAATTTCATAGCTGAAGGAGGAAACGGTGGCACATGGCACGTCGTACAAGTTCGCTCTACTGAACCAGTCCAAAATTAGGTCATTGTGGGAGACTGGGCGTAACTCTGACTTGAAGAATCAAAATCAGGTCATAGGTGTGGCACTTAAAAGAAGATTCAGAGGGCTACTACAGGGCCAAATTTCAAATATTGAAGATCTGAAATCACAGATATAATACAATCTCAATATCGAGCTCCTCAAAAGTAAGAAAAAAGTGTGTATTTTTTTCAAATTTCATAAGTCTTGTTTGAAAAAATATTTTTAAGTGATTCCAAGGGCCTATTGAGCATATATATTAGTATTGGATTCTAGAATGCCCCCTAGAAATAATTAAACACCCATTAAGCCCTCATAATACTCTACTATGACTCATGAAGATGAAGAATTGCAACATGATCTGTCAAAATTACAAGAGAAGGTGCACCAAATTTCGCTCTCACAAAGAGCAACAAAAAATGAAATGGAAGTTTTGGAGAAAGGCATGGAAGTGAAGGTGGATGGTTTGAAGAATAATATAGATGTTTTCAAAAAAGGCGTGGAAAATAATATGGATGGATGACATGAAATACAATATGGAAAACATGAATAATGATCTAAAAAAAGACATGGAAGGTTTGACAAAGTTGATACAAGGAATGTTTCCTAATGGCAAAAATATAGTAGAGGAAACTCATGATGAGAAAAAAATCAATTTTAATCGTGATTTCATAAACTCTAATGTTGGATGGAAGAACCACCATATTCCAAATATGGATATGAGGAGGTTTGATGGCAAGGATACCTTAACATGGATACTACATATGGAGCAATATTTTAATATTGAAAATGTGAAGCTGGGTTACACTTTTTGCCCTTTTTTGAGAAAAAATTTTCATTTCTTTTGGTTCTTCAACTTTCTGCAAACTATAATAATTTTTCTATGTAGAATTTAATTTTGCGATGAAAATAAAAGTTGTGAGAAATTTTCTTAGCTTTCTATTACTTATTTTTTGAAATTTTTTTATGCAGATTTGATATGTCAACTTAGCGTTTTTTTGAGTGTGTGTTTCTTAACAATCAAATGATTCATAAGAAGTCATGTTATGACGCAATGTTGTATTCATTGAAAATTTATGTTTTTGAAAAAAAAAAATGTGTTACAACAATCTAGACAGAGTCGAATTTGTTTTCGTCATATTTACAAAGCCAATGGATGCATATCATAATTACTAGAATTGTTTGAACTGGTCCAATACGAAAAACTGTGTATTTTGGATATGTTTTGCGTCGCAAGAAATTTCTTAACATATAAGTTATAAACTAAAAATCTAAAAGATATCCATTAGAGACGACGGACCAATGTAATGCCCCATAATTTTTTCAATTTTTTTTACAATTTATTTTGGGAGATACAAAATTTTGATTTCACTGAATCACAATGACCCTCAGAAATTGTTTGCACCCATTTTATTAGAAAAATAATTAAAATTATTAAACGTTTATGAAATTCCATAAAAGTTATATTTCCTAAAAGTAGATTCAATTCTGAAAATCCTTGTCTTGGTTCCGACAGTTAATTAACAACCTTTCATGGAGTTTAATCAGTCCAAAGTTTCAGAACCATATTCAGAACCTGGTTTTTGCATGAACTATGTTTTCCACTTAAGACCCATTAAATCTAACGTCTTAATAGTTTGGTCAAACTTTTGATCAAAATTTCAGCTGAACTATTGTGTAACTCTCCGTCGGCCGGAGAGTTTTGAGAAGCCCCCTACTAAAACACATTTCGCGTCAATATAAATTGGCGCGAACTGATTCACAATTTTCACACATTTCACACACTTCTTCTCATTTTACAAAGATCTTGGTTTGGGTTCAAAAACTTTTCTTCAAAATTTGGATTTAAGAGCATTTCTTGGTTGATTTTACAATTTTGGGTTTAAAGAATTTTTTTGGAGGACATTTCTTAGAGGCGGCGTGATTTTGGAAAAAATTGTAAAAAATTTCTTGGACGTACATTCAAAAGACATTTCTTGGAGGTATGTATGTGTTTTGAGTTGAAGTAAATATTTTGAGCTTCGTTTCATTTTTATAAGACATTTTTCTCTCAAATTTTTTAAAGTAAATGTTTTGAATTGGAATATGTATTTTTTGCAAAAATTTTACACTGAATTTTTTTAAATTAAATCTTTTGTGATATATTTTGTAATTGAGTTATTGTCCAATTTTTTGAAGGAAATTTTTTGAACTTCATACCCTATTATCATGGGAAATCGAAGAACTTGTGCAAGAAAATATGATCGAAAAAGAGACCCTGAGACACGTAGAGAAGAGACTAGACAATCTCGCAAAAGAAAGTTAGAAGCCCTCTGAAATATTGAAGAGGAAAATCAACCTCAAGAAGAAATTGAAGCATGTATGTAAATGTAAATATTATGATCTATTAATATATATTTAAATTTTTCCTAATGTAAAATGTGAAGCTTAATTTTTATTTGATGAACTAGTTTGAAAAATATTTTGTTTAATGTAAACAGACAGAGATATTCCTCAAAATATTGAAGACGAAAATCAACCTCAAGCAGAAATTGAAGCAGGTATGTAAATGTAAATATTATGATCTATTGATATGTTTAAAATTTTCCTAATGTAAAATGTGAAGCTTAATTTTTATTTGATGAACTAGTTTGAAAAATATTTTGTTTAATGTAAACAGACAGAGATACTCCTCAAAATATTGAAGAATAAAATCAACCTCAAGAAGAAATTGAAGCGGGTATGTAAATGTATATATTATGATCTATTGATATATTTAAAATTTTTCTAATATTTATTGACATATTTATTAATTTAGTGATTTATTAAATATGTACTATTTTTTCGAATATGTACAGATGAAATCACTATCGATAATGAGATGTTAGAAAATGTTGACACTCACACATATGGAGATAGAAAACCTGACCATGTTATACGATATCGTGTCGACCACGTTTTTGAAAAGCATTTCTTAAATGAACGAGTGACAGTCCAGGCTCAAATGTTGAAAGGTCTCCTATCATCAAGGAAATTAAAAGAAGCAACGACACTATTGGGTATTCGAAAATCAACCAAAGATAAAAAAATGAAGGAAGAGGTGATAAAAATATGAGTAGTGCTATAAAGTCAATTAAGAGATCTAGAGATAAAGATGTTTCAAATGTACGTAGAGGAATATAGATGGCAATGGTTTCACCAAGTACTCAAGAGAATTGTTTGATAACATCTATGGCATGAGCACTGGGAAGCTCACGAAAAAATCTGCACAAACATCGAAAATTTCGACTGCAAATAGATGTAAATGATCAAATCGCTTGTTGGAGAGATATTTGTAGGCAACCATACAAAGATATACTTGGAGAAAATGTTTAAAAAATAATATATGAATATTGGAAGAACAATTTGCGTGTTTCACTAACTGAAAGACATGTGATGCGAAGAAGAATAGCACGAAATCAGTATGAAGAACATGAAAAACATCTCTTGGAAACCACTCAGATAGAGTTATTTAACAAGTTCAAAGAAGAGAATCGTCAAATTCAAGTTTCACTCAGTGCTTTTGTTCAACAAAAACCATGGTATGTAAAACCTATCACCGTATGTGACACTTGTTGTTGTCATTATCATGTGGAATTTGAGTTATATTATGACACATTCCTTGATTTCGGTAGAAAATTATGGAAGGATTCACCTCCTCCTTCCACTATCCATGAATTCATATCTCAAATTCTATGTGAAAGAGAAAGCGATGAACTATTTTACAAAAAGAAATGTGTTGGTGGTAAAAGATGCGATGATAGTGGAAATTTGACTAAATTTCAAAAAAAATATCGTATTGATATAAATGATCAATCATTGTCCAACATAAAAGTTAAATGGAAGAGATATGAATATATCGGTACATCGATTCAAGGTGCAGATAGTGTTAAAAGGTGAATTGAGAAATTAGAATTTTTAAGTGGGTGCATTTTGAAATAAAAATTACAAATACACCAAGCTTTCCCATACATTTCGTTAGCTTGACTTACGTTAAAAAATCTCGTGGGTGCACTTACAGTGACCATTTTTGTCGTTGATTGATTTCAGAAAACTACACATTTGTTCTAAAGAAATTCGAGGTGAATACCTGAACAATCAGCGGTCTCCATGCTGGTCACTTATTCTATATAGACATTACGAACAAAATTTAGATCATATGAAAGCACGAATGAAAATTTGACATATCATTAAAGAATATCACTTTTATATGGGTGATCATACACATGATACATGTTTTGTACAACATTGTTTTGGAAGAATTTGTGATTCATTGAAAAAATGCATTGGAATAACATTCAATGAACATTGGATATGGTCCAGAACTATAATCTTTTGTGGTCATTCAAATCACCTGGGCTCATTCACGGTTGTATTTATTGCTCTGAAAACCCGCATTAAACATTGTTGGAATTTCTTCGAGACTGGCCATGGAAAAGGAGAACATGACGGTGCGGGAGCATGCATAAAACGAGTACTTCGAAGATATCAAATGAACCACTCTACACGCCAATTTGTGAATGCTGAAGAATTTTTTCAATGGTGCATCGCTGCTCTAAGCCATGAGAAAAACCCATCAAGAGAAGTGCGAAGGTACATTCAATTTAATTTATATTGGAAATCTAATTTTAAACATTGTACATTTATCATGCAATGATTATTTTTCATTGTATTTTGATATCATATTTACAAATTATTTTTCTAATTTTCCATATAAATGTTTTTATGGCATATTGGAATCGAAGACGTAGATAGATCAATTGGAAATGACATTGAAACAATAAAAGGGACTCGAAAATTGCATTCAATTCAAACAAAGTTGTCCAAAAATGTGTTTGCATTGGATAAAAAAAAATATTCTTGTTTTTGTGATGTTTGCATAGACAACACAAAATCCAATGACGTTTGTGAAAACAAAATCTATGTGAACGATTGGAAACCTACAAAGCTAAATACAAAGGGAAAAATGTCTGTTGCAATGTTTGAAGAAATGCAATCAGAGGAAACTACAATATCATCCGATGGTGATCGAGTTTCTGATCTTGTTAGAGAAGGTAACATTTGAATTACTTTCTAATGATTTAAAGATCTAAAAATAAATTTAAATATGCATAATTTTGTTAAATTCATTTTATTGTGCAGGAGATGTTTTCGCTGTAATTGCACCTATTGACAACGATGAAAATGTGAAGTATTATTTGATGCGTTGCACTGAACGAAAAATGAAATTATTACAAGACTATAATGATCACGGATTTCAGTATGACAGAGGGTCTATTATACTGAAAGGTTATTTTTCAGACAAACTCATCAAAGTGGAGACTTTGTTTACTTTGAAGACTATGAACCTGATTCCATAAGTTGTCAATATAGTCACTTGGTGTGTGCAGCACGCATAAAGTTGATAGAAGTTCAATCAAAGAAAAAATAGAAAATTAAGAAATGGAAAATGTCAAAATCCGATCATGAACGGATTATTGAGGATGGAATTCCATTAGAATTTTTTTGAGTGAAGTGTCCAACAATTTATTATCTTTGGATTAAATATGTTTTAGAACTTCCAGTACTCAACTAAAAATTGAGCTGCTTATGTTATTTGTGGTTTGCACATGTTAAAAATTGTTTGGGTACAAGCACGTGCTCTAGTATCAACTGAAAGTAGTTTTTCTATACATGTGCATTGATGAAAAATGTTATATGTATTGGATATATATATTCTAGAATGAAATTAATTGCTCTTGTATATTAATTTTTCTTGTATATGTTTTCCGACCGTATGGTACAAATTATTTCACTTTATTTTGTAAGGTCGGATTCGGTCCCCATATGGCCTAGCCTCCAAGGGACGAGATAACAAGTGGTTGTCCCCACTTGCCTGAATCTCAGAGTTTAATTACAATTTTAGGAGTAAAAGTTACAATGGTGAACAATTAGGAGTAAAAGTTGTCACCGAATGACCTACTAGGATATTATAAATACTAGCTTTGTAAGATCATTTGTCATTCGGAAAAATTTGAAAGTCTTGGACTGTCATTCAATTTAAAGTATCATTCACCCTCGGGAGTGTAAAATATTCAATGTAGGTTGGTGACGATGCTCACTCCTAGCTTTAAGCAGCTCCAATGACCAATTCTTTAATGAATTCCAATGCACTAGACCAAAGTTGGTGACCCACTTTGTTTTCACCCAAGAAATTCCAAGGTACTCTTCTTACCTTTGGCCCCCAAAGCTACAATGGATTTATAGGAAGCTGAAGAAATTTTTTTTCACTGATAGGAATTTGGTCACATCCCTTATCTCCCCTTATCAAAAAGTTCCTATCTACTACATTATCCAGCGTGTACTCAAGATCACTATTTCGTAATTAAAATATCACAATATCATAAGTTCTCACAAAAATACTTAGAATGCCATTACGGCACTCATCTAACAATGGGGAGCTCAAAACCTAGAAAGCTCCTCGTACCCTTAATAATAATGTGTTTAATTTATTCTTTTAGGTGAGGATTAAGTGTGAATCTTGTTTTCACATACAAAAATAATTAATTGTTTAATTCCATAAATTTGATTATTCACCAAAATACATGTCATATCCACTATTTGTCTCTTGTACAAATTCCCATTATTTTATTAAAATATATGATTTTATCTCACCCAACTATGACATGTTCCTAAATTTACTCCTAATTGTTCCCTATGCCCTAAATCTACTCCTAATTGTTCCCTATGCTGCTTTTCCCTTACTTATTTTTAGAAATTTATTTTCCTAGATCCATCATAACTATGGATCTATCAAGCGCCGAGAGGGATCAAATATCTAGAGGTGCAAACCTCTTTTTTGAGTGCAAAACTTGAGGAAATGTTTGCACCTCGAGAGATTTGATCCCTCTCGGCGCTTGATAGATCCTTAGTTAAGATGGATCTAAGTTGGTTTCAGTTGTGTGCAACCAAGGAAAAACTATCGATAATATGAGAAACATATGATTAATTTTATCAATAATATGTAAATACATCTAATATTAATATAACCATTTTAAATATGATAAATATGTTTGAGATTTATCAAGTCATTTTAATTTTAAATTTTCTTAGTTACCTCAATTTGTTGAGATGATAAATATTGTAGAATAACTTTAATAATGGAAAATGATCAAATAAAATTTTTGAATGAAAAGTGACAATGTAATAATATTGAATGATAGAATGTGAATAATTAGAATGTAATCAATTAAAAATAGCAATTAGAATGTAATCAATTACAAATAGCATTTATTGTGATCAATCTTAAACTATTTTCTTCTTATATTCTTATTGTCACCCTTATTAGTTTTGTCATCTTTCCATATCGATTATATTAAAAAGAAAGTAAAAATCATAAACCATAAACAATTTAAATATTTAGCTCGAACTCTTGTAGTAAACACCATACCTCGAGTCTCTCTTGCTCTGCAATATTATTAGGTTTAATTATTATAACACAAAAATCGTTCTACATTGTCAATAATTTTTTGCGCTTACACTGAAATCAATGAACACTATTAATCCAATGACTTTACAATTAATGTACCATCATACATGCAATTATATCAAATCAGAAATCAACATATACAATGAAATCAATGGGGATTGTCTTGTTACAAGTAACATTTCAATTTACCACATGTGAAAATGTAGGTTGAAACCATCCAAAACTTTAAGTTTTAAAACCCTTTTGATTGTATATTGTGCAACATTAAAACATTAAACATTTAAAGTTCATTAAATATCACATGCAAAATGTAGATTGAAACCATCCAAAACTTGAGTTTTAAAAACTTCACATGCCATGCCAATTATAATTCAACTATCCAACAAAAAAATTTAACATTAAATATCACATGCCATATGTAGTTCAGATGACAACATTACTTCACATTCACATGCCAAAAGTACTAAAACCATCCAAAAATTAAATAAAACAAATTATATAATAACAATGTAATAAAATATGTCCAAAAATTGTAAATATCACTTGAGTATCAAACTGTATCAATTTTAACAAATTTTAAAACCATCTAAATTTTAAAATAAAATCTACTGTAAATGATGTCCATCAAATGGAGGATCTATCATCTGGGTCTCAGTCCGCGCCCTATCCTGTGAATAGGAAACCTACATACACAATGCACATGTACTTGAACATTAAAATTTGAAGTTTTAAAAATGAATAAGAATATATATATCTAGAACTTCGTGTAAAAAAACAAAATATAACAAAAAAATATGCAATACCTCGTAAGGTTCCCTCTCCATTTGATGAATAGGTTCTGCCATAGAAACATCTGCAGTGGTAAACTGTATAATATACATGTACAGTTATATATATATATATATATATATATATATATATATATATATTAAAAACATTCAAATGAAAATGCACGTGTACATATATAAACTTATTTTCAATAATATTAAAAAAAGGAACTAAAGACAACTTGTTCAAATGTTGTGGATGTTCCTATCTCCATCGCTAGAGTCCTCGGATTAAAAAAATCTTCTATAGGAACCTAAATTCAAAAAATTTTAAATAACTGAAAATATAGATCTCTCTCTCTCTATATCTCAATTTTTAATGGAACTTTTTGAGGTAGAATATATATATATATATATATATATAACTTTTGAACATAAATTTTGAACTTGTGAAAAATTGTCCATACTTGTGGCACATCTCCCAATGAAGTAGAAGGTATATCTCCTAAGGAAGAAGAAGGTACCGCCATCCCAAAAACATCAGACGGAATCGGTACCTGTTAAAACATTTTATCAAAATATATATATACATACATGTACATGTGTGGCAACAATTATTTATTTTAGAGTCACTTAAAAAACACTAACATACATGTGCCAACATATCATGATGGTCAGACCCATCTGCATCGTTTGAGCCAGAGGTCCCGAACGTAATATTAACATTTTCATCACACATCATGCCTGCGAACTGCAAATGGTGTTTTAACATATAATCATACATTTTTGTTAGATTAATGTACACATACAAATAAATGTATACATGTACATACACATGTATTTATTACAAATTGTACACATGTATATGTAAATATAATTTCAAACCTAAGGTCACTAACACATACCGTTCTCGTGCCCTCTTCCTCATGAAAAATTAGGTCTTGCAGACCATTGCGACAATTTATTGCATATGTTCGGAGATCTTCAACATTCATGTTGTAAATCTCCTCATCTGTACGATAAACAAAATTGGCACGTGCATTTTCACGTGGTCTTTGTCGATTTAAACAAAGATCGACTCCACTCAATCCGCTATGAACATTGTCAATCATAACATCTCTTGCTTCTCGACTTATTTGAGAAGTCGCATCCATCTCTGATCGCAGGGTTTCGACTCGAAACGGTCGACTCACTAATGGCGGCTCAGGGCGAGGCAACTCCACATCTCGCTTAGCGCCCTTACGTTGATATAATCGACCTCTCCCCGGGCCAAAAAATTCTGAAGGAAGGTCATTATAGTCGGGTTTCATACCCAAAAAAAATTCTGCATAAAAAATTTGTGCAAAATAAACAGGAACCTCATCGTTCCATGGAAGCCTTCCAAAGGCCGCAAGATGTCGATCATACAAATAAGCAGCTTTGTCTGGGTGCTTGAAATACTGCACCTTCAACATTTTTCTTTTTGGCCCTTCCTTATAATTAAACATTGACTTGACCTCTGCTCTTGTAACTCTTTGTTTTATATCCTGCCATTTATCGGAACCTATCACTGTTTCTTTTCTCTTTCTCATCAATTCTACAAACGAATCAGTTGTTGGCCCCAAATTTTTGTACACATTTACCATTTCACCCAATGAATGTGTAACTATTTCGAGGCTTTGTCTACTCTCAGCAGGTAGAGACAAAGCCTCGAGATCTCTTTGCAATTTTTCATGAAGGCTTTGACACCTTTGTATGGTGCATTCTGTCATGTTCGTTTCCCATGGTATATCAGTAATCTCAGCCGGATAAGTTGTGCTGGGTTGACAGCCTTCTTCTTGAATTTAGCGCGCTGCCCTGCGTCTATTTTGACCACTGGCTTGAACATTTTTAGCCTCTGCATCAATATATATAAAATTTCGTATATTATAAAAAACACGTGTAAAAAACGTTGTACAAATTTAATGAAAAAATATTGAAATTGATGTCAACCTTGATGTTGTTGGTTAACATCATCTCCAACTTGACCCTGCTAAAAACCAACCCCAGAATGACGCTGTTGAGAACCAGACCCACAGTGACCCTGTTGAGAACCAGCAGCTGTTGATTGGCCTTTGGGGGAATAAATATCACCCCCTTCCCGCAACCTGCTACCACTAATACCTTGACCGATTGAACCTTGGACATGCTCCATGGATGGAGTAGAAACCCTTCTCCTCTTGCCTCCTAAAAATTAAAATATGAAACTTATTAACAACTAATTTCACTCACAAAGTTAATTAAAAAATCAATTCCACATGTACACACATGTATGGATATTTAAGATTATATTTAAATACCGTGAACATCCTCCGATCCCTAAACCTCCATATGGGATTCGGCTGATCTTCGTCTTTCATCCTCCATGATATATATCTATTAGTCGACATTCACAAAATAGATTTCAAAAAATCAATTTGTAATTTAGTGTACACAAATTATGTACAACACAACTTTCAAAGCAATAATTGATCATGTGTGAAACTAAATTTAATCGAAAAAGATATTATAAAAATGATAAGTTCACCAAATTGCACTTTACATGGTGGGAGCACACTTGGTATAAAATTTCCTACTTATACACTTTAGTTTGTGGAAGAAATGACACATGTACATAGTTTACCTTAAAGTAGTTTTGTTTTACGGATATTAAAATTAAGAACTTCTATTTAGATCCCTTGCAGAGATTTACTGTAGGAGCATTTACTAGATATGTCACCTTTCATAAAAGATGAGATCAAGAGGCTACCTGGCCCTTTACAGACTCTGCCTATAGAACTTGTAGAAGTAAACACTAGAGGCATTAACAATATCAAAGAATTTTTTCATGCTCAGACATGGGAATGTGTCTCTTTCCCTACGCAAAAAAATAGTTCAAGGTAGTTAATATTCATAGACATGTCATCAAGCAAGTCAATGTGATCATCCCCAACTTACTTTTTATGAAATTAGGCTTGGAATCCTCTACAACCTGGTGAATGGAGTTGAATGGGAACTAGGTTGAAAGGCCTTTACAAAATATATGCTAGTGAATAACACTTACTAGGTTATGCCAACAAATAAAGTGGGAGAAATATTTTCTCCTCCAGGTTGTCCAATTGGGTGTGTAATACCAACTTCACACATTTCCTCACAGGTTTCTCTCTTAGGTTACAAATGTCTTCCACCTTATTATTTATATATTTTTCAATTTCCCAAGGATTCCTTTATTTTTTTCTCCTACCATCTCCCTCTCCCACTCCCCAAATTATTGTCATCAAACATGCCCCATTGAGGATCTATAGCAATGTTTGCACCATACTTAGAACTGTCATTGCTGCTAATTGAAATTGGAGTCATGTATACTAGATTACTTTCTTAAGTGGCTCTTACTTGGACAATATCCTAATATGATTTTGACATGATGGTCATATGAGGTTGGAAGCTACTTAGTGTAATTTTCCTTAAATCTTCAAAAAAACAGAGCAAAAATGTCGTTTTCGATCATTTTTTATTAGCTTCTACATACAGCAAATGTTATCACAATTGCAACACAATCATGTTCCATGAGCATGAATTATGAATGTCACAAGCCAAATGGAAAGGAAATTTGCATTCATTTAGGAAAAAGAAGGCTATGACATTAAGGTCCATGCTAGAAAAAATTATGCAAATAAAGTTGCTAAGTCTTGATACTTACCATGCGTTTCAAAGCCATAATGAAGGTTGGCTTTGAGAGTGTTCTCTGAAAGCCCTGTCTTGAGATGAAATTTAATTCAATGTCTCTTAGAGTTGCAAGGTGGAACTGATAGAACTATTTTATTTCTTTACCATAAATGGATCAACTGAAAAAATTGAAAAAACTTATTTGTCATATTATATTTTGATGCTTATAGAGTGAAAAAACTGAAAGAATCAACTTGTAGGGTCATTTTAATGGTGGGTGGAGAATTGGGGTCTAAAACCTTTTGGAGTCATTTTGAGGTATTAAATGACATTTCCGGGGGTCAAACAATTATCCCTTGTGTCGAAATCTTGACCATTATTCTACACTTAAAGACATATCCAATGGTGCAAGAAAAACATCAAATGAAGTTCATTCAAAATTTATGCCTTTAGTAAGTTGACCTATCATGTTGACCAGGTCATGGTACGAGAGAATGACATTTTAGCCCTATTACTCATGCATGGCAAGCTAGCTACATGTGGAATTTTAACAAGACTCTATAAAAGGTCTAAAATCACAAACCTCATTAATGGTTGACAGAGTCAAATCTTACACCTAATTGGCTATCACGCTATGTTAAATACTTGGCCACTAGGAGGAATAAGAGTTCCATTTTGTGTTATTGTATTTTGTTCCATAGTTGAAAATAAAACTAGGAGTGTGAAGTTAGAGAGAAAAATGTATGAAGTTAAGTTTTTATAGCAACCTTACACGCTAAAATTCAGTAGCTAACTCTAGAGCATGTTTACATTTTAGTGTTGTTTTTCTCCCATAAGAATTTCCTAGGGAAAAAGGAGTCTAGAGCATCATTACTTTTTAGGGTTGCTTGTCTCCCATAAGGATTCATAGGAAAATAATTGTATTGATTGTCTAGAGATATATGTATGTGTTTGTTTCATTATGTTCTCTATTTCTTACGTTGTTTTTCATTATGTTTTATATTTCTTACATTTCTGCCCTCCTATTTTTCTTTCCAATCAAGGTTTATAAAATAACATGAGAAGCAACATGAGACTTGGAACAATCATTTTCATTATCTATATGGAAGGCAAGAAGGATTATATACCCTCAAGCTTAAACTTACGTAGTTTGTCAATTTTTATCATATATTTTTTGGTAAGGGTAAATGTTTTTTATCTATAGTACAAGTCATGAGTTCCCCAATTTTACCTTATATGTAAAGCATGATTCTGGGATTACTACAATTTGTACTTGGTTTTTTATTGTGATGATGCCCTGTCTCAATCTAGACATAAGTGATGATGGTATTCTCCAAATCAACTCATGTATCCTCATTAAATTTATACAAACATTTCAAATTCATATTTTCTTTCATAAAATTCTAGGAATATTAGAAGAATCAGTAAAAAGTGAGATAACCATCTCAATATGCCCCCCATAATTCATTTTATAAAAGATAAATTTGTAAAATCCCTTTCGGTAATAATGATCGTTATTAATTAATTAAAAACATAATATATAATAAAAATTTGAGAAATAAAATTTTTGATGAAAATGTGCTATGAAAGTAAAGGTTTAAAGGAAAACATGTACAAGGCATAGTTGAGTACAGGGCATAGTTGAGCCAAATTATTATCTATTTTTTGAACTAGAAAGGACATATAATTATTACACATGTTCAATTTACATTCAAATGCTTCTTTGATTTATCTCCTATAGCTTAATGTAATGCTAGATATATAATTTAAGTTGAAGGCCCATGAGATAAATATGACTTCTTGTGACATTTGTATTGAATCATCTAATTGTTGTGTTATATGAACATAATTGGTACGCATATCTAAAGAGTCCAAATGCTCATTCAAGACCATATGTAATCCTCATCTAACTTAACCAGGGATCTGCAATACTATATTTGAGTTGGCTAGCTCCATTTCAAGATATTATGGTTATCCAAGAGGGGATATAAAAAATGAAAAGAAGGATGTTGTTGTAGGTTATCCAAGTTGCACATAGAACTAGTGGAGAAACCTAATGAAAAAATATGTTTCCAGGTCGAACCTTTGTAGAGGTTCCAGTACCTGAGAGTAAAATCCAGTTTGGGGCTGTTAAATTCTAACTGGATTGGTAATTGTGCTAGGGGGGAGAAATAGGATGTAATTTCCTCTTCTCATGGTTGGGAGTCTTGTTTTTCATGTGGATTCAACCAAACAAATTGTACATATTAAATGACGAATTTCACTCTCCCAATCATTTCTAAATCATCCATATCACCAAGAAAAAATGTTTTAAAAGAACATACTTTAGTATGGGAAAGGAGGGGTTTTTTAAATTGGGAAGGTGTATTGGGTTCGTATTGGTAGGGGGTTAAATAATGTGATTTTCAATGGTATTTTCCAATATCTAGTCAAATTAAGGGTATTGTTTAATATGCCACGAACGCACATGATATGTCAAAGCTTCATTGAGTGAAGCCCCTGTGGTGAGAGGTATGGAAACAAGTGCAGATTTTGTGATATAAATAATTGCATATGTTGTGATGTAAGGGGTTTAAAGATTGATGCAGATGGTCATATGAAAAAGGGAAACTTGGCCACTAGGAGGAATAAGAGTTCCATTTTGTGTTATTGTATTTTGTTCCATAGTTGAAAATACAACTGGGAGTGTGAAGTTAGAGAGATAAATGTATGAAGTTAAGGTTTTATAGCAACCTTACACGCTAAAAGTCTTAGCTAACTCTAGAGATATTACCTCTTTCTTTGTACTCACATATTTTTCATACCAGAAAAGAGAGAGTAGAGCATGTTTACATTTTAGTGTTGCTTTTTTCCCAGAAGGATTTCCTAGGGAAATAGGAGTCTAGAGCATCATTACTTTTTAGGGTTGCTTGTCTCCCATATAAATATTTCCTAGGAAAAAATTGTGTTGATTGTCTAGAGATATGTATGTGTGTGTTTCATTATGTTCTCTATTTCTTACGTTGTGTTTCATTATGTTTTATTTTCCTACATTTCTACCCAAGCCTATTTTTCTTTCCAATCAAGGCTTATAAAATAACATGACAAGCAACATGAGACTTGGAACAATCATTTTCATTATCTATATGGAAGGCAAGAAGGATTATATCCCCCTAAGCTTAAGCTTATGTAGTTTGTCAATTTTTATCATATATTTTTTGGTAAGGGTAATTTTTTTTTTTATCTATAGTACAAGTCATGAGTTCCCCAATTTTACCTCATGTAAAGCATGATTCTAGGATTACTACAATTTGTACTTGGATTTTTATTGTGATGATGCCCTGTCTCAATCACTTGGCCATCTCTCAATGCGTAGTTAAATCTTTATAACAATACTTAAGTAAAATTTATCTATTTGTATTATGTGAAATTATGTAAAAAATGGTATACTACTTTTCATAAAATTGGGTTGAGATTATCATATATTTCAATGAAAGTTGATTAAATATGTTTTCTTTAAAAGGACCTAACAATTTTGTTAAGGTATGAATTTGCAATTTTGTGTGGCTCTCTATCAACCTTCACTTCCTCATTTCTAGAAAAAATCTACTTTCTCATTCGTATACACACTTTCTATTCAAATGCATGAGTTTTGAACTCTCGGTAACTATCTTTTTCCACGCAGGAAAATTATGTCACATTTTATACTAACTCTAAATATTATTTTGAAGTTTCGATTACTGTTATTCTTTTATATAATTTAACATTAGATATAAGTTTAAATTGAAAGCTACTTAGATGAAATATAGCTTAGATATGGCATTTGCAAATTATTATCTATTTATTGAATTATTATCTTGGAACGTTATCTTGGAATACACAGAAGAATAAGAATAAATGTTACATCTACGAATTTTTTTTCAAAATAAAACAACTAATGTTATTTATTTAGATTACCATGCAATAATAATGACGACAAAACTTTCTTTCCAGTCATATTGGATTCTTCACAGTGGATTCTTAGAATAAATCACTGAATTAACTTTCTGTCACGTTATTTTCGAATACATAAAAGAAAATAAATATGGTAGAGAAGTTCATGTGTCTTACTATTCAGGCATACATATTTTGTAATCTTTTAGGAAGAAACACATGTTCTTAATCATTAGGCCCACTTAACCATTCTGATATGTAAGAAGACAGCATAAATTTTTTATAATAAAAAAGAAAATGACATTTATTGAGATGTATAAGATTTTGTATCTATAATGAAGAAAGAAACACAATATCAGTTTTCTTCTTTATTAAAGATATAATGAAAAAAGAAACACAATATTGGGTGCTTCTTTATTAAAGATAGAGTAAAGAATAGTTAGTCAAATAGATAGAATATTTTCCTTGTATTTCTCTCCCTATTTAGTCAAATATATTTATGGTGCCTAAAATTTCAACAAGCTGGTTTGCCCAAGAGGTTAAGGGGGAAGACTTAAGATCTTCTGCACAGAATTATTTTACTATTCTTTACTCTATATTTAATAAAGAAGACTATTTTTTACTCTATTCTGGAAGACTATTGTTTTATTTTTGCTGGTTTGCTTGTGTTAATAGTGATTTCAACTTTGTGCATAAAAAGACCCCAAAGATTATAGGCTAGCTTTGGCTGCATTGTGTCCTAGTAATTAGTTCCACATCATCTACATACAACACCAACATTGTTATGATAATCCTTTCTATGTTCACCCCTCCCTTATAGTTCTTGTTTATACATTCCTATATAGCTTATTGATGTAAACATGAGACAGTGTGGCATAGAGGATAACTATTTTGATGTGATATCATTGTTGAAGCACTCTAAAAATGCCTTGCAATTCTAAATTTATCCTTTTCTCTGTTAATTTAACTTGTGTCTCAACGTCTCCCATAATTTCGCCCTTACAACCAAAAAAGAATGATGTTCGAAGACATTTTAAGAATGGATAAAATAATGCCATAATTCTCTGCAATTACTTTCTCCCTATCCCTTTGATAAGCTCAACAAACAGTGGGTTGATCATGATGTTTCGTGTCCGAAAGGATTTAAAATTGGATATACAAGACTGACCCACATTGTTGGTTGGTTTCAACATTCTGGAGATTTTAATGTTGCTTGATTTTTCCCTGTGGTGGCTACCTGTATGATGCATGTTCCTTTTCGACATTATTTTTGCGTTAGCAAGAGAAAAAATATAGGGAAGTATAACAAACAAGAGAGTTGCACCAAAATGTAACACAATCTATAGCCGGGCTTTTGGGATTGAAGAAAAACATTGTTCGGAATAGCATTTGCCTATGATTTTCCAAAAAAACAATTATAAAGGTTTAGGGCACTACGAGAATCGAACTCGCGGCTTCTCACAGCTTCTCACACCCAGAAAAAAAATTCATACCAATGTTAATGGAGTTTTCCAACTGCCAGTTGAATAATTTATAGTAAAATTTTCCTAATTTTAAATTAGTCATTCATAATACGTTGAGAAATAAATGCCATTGAAGTATATTAGCACGAGAAGAGAAGCAAAGGTATCTAGCATTGAAAAACCAATCTGGTTATTAAATATTTTGCACACAGAACTGCAATTCTGGCGGGGCATTCGATAATAGAGAAGAAATCCAAAGAATTTGTGACATACCCGAGAAGTTCTACTCGATGCAGCATGGTGACCAGGAGCAGCACCACAGCGACTAGGAGCAGCAAGAGTACCCACGGCGACCAGGAGCAGCACCAACGCAGCTAGAGCGAAAAAAAACGCGCGCACAATGAAAACTGTAAATCATTACCCTTCGCGGGCGACTTATTTATAAAAAATAGTTCGACACTTTTTTTAAAAATAGTTCGGCCAAACTATTTTTGAAAAAAAAGTTCGGCCGAACTTTTGATGCCGGTTTTCCAATTCCCGGAAAAAATTCTGTTTGCTCGCGCTGTCAGTGTGCCATCAATCTAAACGGAATCACGAGTTCGGCCGAAATTTATAAAAAACTTCGGCCGAACTATTGCAAAGTTCGACCGAACTTTGTAAAATGTTTGGCCGAACTATTGTTGAAAAAAAATTTCGGCCCCCGATTCTCACAAAAGTGTAACCCAGCTTCACGTTTCCGCCCATCAATAATGTGTAAGAAACACAAAAGGTATGCATTGCAACTTTACATTTAGAACAAAATACATTTTTATGATATTGATGGCTTTTCTCCTATAAAAAATTGTCACTTGGTTAATTTTTTTGGAGGAAATGATAGCACATTATGAGGATACAAAGAGAAACACCTTCTTTAGCTAATTGATAATTCTCAAACAAAAGGGTTCAGTGGTGGAGCACATTGAGGACTTCCAAAAGTTGAATATAAGGGTAACTGATATTCTAGAGGAACGCATGATTGATTTCTTCATAAGGACTTTAAAGGATAAAATCCAACATGAATTTCACGTTTGGGAACTTGATTCATTGGAGAAGGAATTCAGGTTGGCAAGAAAAATTGGATGTAAAATTATGGCGACGAGGATGCCTACCACTCACATCTATAAATATGGAATTGTCGCTACTCCTAAACTTCCACAACCTACAAGGTTGACACCACTACAATTGGAATAAAAAAGAGAAAAGGGCTTCGGTAAAATTGTGATAGAAAATACAGGAAAGGTCATAAGTGTGATGAGAAGAAATTATTTTACATATATTGTGAAGAGGAGGAAGAAAATGAACAAGAAACTTCAAAATAAGAGGATATACACCAGGAACCAATCCTAGAAGAACAAGAAATGAGTCCGACCATATCATGTAATGCATTGGAAGGAATTACCACTCCTCAAAATCTCAAGATAGAAGGACATATCAAGAAGAAAAATGTAATAGTGTTGATTGATTCGAGTAGTACCCATAATTTTATTCATTGTAAGGTAGCCAAGGAATTGAATTGTTTCCTATACTGAACACCAAAATGTCAAGTGATGGCTGAAAATGGAGGAACTATAAATTTCTCTAGAAAATGCCATAATATCAAGCTAAACATCGGGGAATATGTATTGAATAGTGCAATGCTTTCCATTCCAATGGGAGGTGCTAATGTTGTACTAGGATTTCAATGGTTACAATATTTGGGGACAGTAGCTTTTAATTTTCAAGAAATTTTTTGAAAATTGTTTTGGAAGGAAAGGAAATTGAATTACAAGGTATCGCAGGGAATCCGAGAAATATAATAAGCTATAATTTCATGAAAAAACTTTTGAAGAAAAAAAAATGAGGTATAATTGCAAAATTATGCTCACTAGAAGTTCCAACATCAAAATCATCTATTTCTCCATATCTCCAAAAATTCTTGGACAATCATTCTAAGGTGTTTGAAACTCCCAAATGACTCCCACCTATTCATGATCATGATCATGCTATTCATTTGATTCTAGGAAGTGTTACTCTAAACATATGGCCTTACAAATATCCTTATGTCCAAAAGAGTGAAATTGAACATATGATTACAAAAATGTTAGAGGCTGGTATAATTCAACCTAGTCAAAGTTACTTCTCACCTCCAGCAGTATTGTTCCACAAGAAGGATGGATCATGGTGCATGTGTCCGGATTATAGGGAGCTCAATAAGCTCACTATTAAAGATAAATTTTCCATTACTGTGATTAATGAATTATTGGATGAATTACATAGTGCAATTTATTTTACCAAGTTGGATCTTCATTCAGGATATGATAAAATTAGAATGAAGACTAAAGATATTTCAAAAACAACATTTCGAACTCATGAGGGTCATTATGAATTTTTGGTCATGCTTTTTGGCCTTACTAATGCCCCTTCTACATTTCAGGGGTTGATGGATTCCATTTTCAAACCCTTCCTTATAAAATTTGTGCTAGTATTTTTTGATGACATACTAATCTACAACAGGTCTTGGAAGGATCATGCTCAACATGTTGACATGGTGCTTAAACTAATGGAGGGGAAACAATTATATGCAAAAACATCCAAATTTTTGTTTGGGGTGCAACAGGTGGACTATTTGGGTCATATTGTATCTCACGAGGGTGTTAAGGTGGATCGTGACAAAATTAAATCCATTAAGGAATGGAAAGTCCCAACAACCATAAACTAGTTGCGAGGATTTCTTGGGTTAACAGTGTATTATCGCATGTTCGTTAAGAATTATGGGATAATAGCAGCACTTCCAACAACATTATTGACTGAAGATGCATTTTCATGTACTCTTGAAGCAACTAAGGCCTTTGAACATCTTAAAGAGGCAATGTGCCTAGCCTGGATCTTAGTTATGCCAGACTTCAAAAAAGCATTTATTGCAAATGTGATACCTCAAGAAATGGAATACGTGTTGTTTTAATGCAAGAAGGAAGACCCATTTATTTTGAAAGTTGTCCAATCAAAGGAAAGTATTTATATAAAGCTATTTATGAGAACGAAATGTTGGTAATACTACATGCACTAAAGAAATGGCGACCTCACCTAATGGGACGATACTTCAAGGTAAAAATTGATCATGATAGTCTTAAACACATTTTGGAACAAAGACTATCTTCAGAAGAGTAGTAAAAATGGATCGCAAAGCTATTCGGTTATGACTTTGAAATCATCTACAAAAAAGGGAAGCTAAATGTTGTTGCAAATGCACTTTCAAGAAAGGATGAAGATGTGGAAGCATTGCATTGTGCAATATCTATTATCGAACCAGATTGGATAACCAAAGAAAGGGATGAATGGAAGAAGGATGAGGAGGTGTGGACACTCATTCAAAATTTGAAGCAATATCCTACTACATCTAATACATTTAGTTGGAAAAAGACTGCTTATGGTAGAAATATTGCTTATATATTTGTAAGAATTCCCAACTAAAACAAAATATTCTTTTGGAATTGCACACTTCTACTTTAGGAGGATACTAAGGCTTTTTAAAAACTTACCACATGGTGAAGAATTTTTTTTTTGGGGCATGACCTTAAATATGATATTCAAAATTTTGTGACAGAATGTTTGGTTTTCTAGAAAAATAAAGTTGAGACAATGAAAACCCCAGGTCTTCTATAGCCTTTATCCATTCCAAGTCAACGTTTGGAGGAAATTTCAATGGATTTTAGGAAAGAGTGTCATCATGGTGATAGTTGATAGACTTAACAAGTATGCACACTTTTGTGCATTATATCATCCATTTAAATCAAGTATAGTTGCTATTGAATTTATGGAAACAATTGAAAAGCTACATGGAAACGCAAAGATTATGCTAAGCAGCAGAGATCCCATTTTTACTAGAAATTTTTGGACAAAATTATTTTCTTGTTTGGGTACTCAATTAGCTCATACCTCATCTTATCATCCTCAATTTGATGGTCAAACTGAGATAGTGAACAAATGATTGGAAGGATATCTTCGTTGTTTTGTATCTGATAAAAAAACACAATGGGTGAAGTGGTTACCTCTGGCTAAATGGTGGTATAACACTTCCTTCCATACTGCAGCAAAAATGACCCCATTTATGGCACGTTATTGATATCATCAACCGTCCATCAGATCATCTTTAAGAGAAAAATATAAGGTGCAAGCAGTGGAAGATCACATCGAGCGTCAATAAGAAGTTCTCCAACTCTTAAAGGATAACGTCAATTTGGCACAAAATCAAATGAAACAACTAGAAAATCAACATCGCAGCAACAGAAGTTTCGATGTATGATACTGGGTATTTTTATAGCTACAACTATACAAAAAAAATGTCTCTCAAGCAATCTAAGAAGGATAATAAATTATTGCCAAACTACTATGGTCCTTACAAGTTGTTGCAAAATATTAGTACTATGGCATTCAAATTGGAGCTTCATGCTTCTCCGCGAGTCCATCCAGTTTTCCATGTTTCATGCTTAAATAAGGTTATAGGTGAAAAAATTCCACTTCAAACAATATTTCTAGAACTTGATGAGGAATGAAAAATCATATTGGAGCCTGAAAAAATCATGGAAACAAGAACTCGACAGCTACAAAATCAATCAATTTCAGAGTATCTCATCAAGTGGAAGAACTTGCCCACTAAAGATTCTACATGTGATGATGAGAATTTTATACATAAGCATCCAGAGCTACTCAAGAGTTGAGGACAACACTTTTTTGTAGCAAAGGGGCATGTTAGGTCCCGATATTACTAGTGTAGTCCCTTATTGTTATTAGTGTAGCTCCGTTATTTTTATTGTTGTATCCCTATAACCCCCATATTGTTATTATTATTACCTTAAATTATTATTGTTAGGTCGGCTACGATTATATTGTGACCCCATGGACCCCTATATATAGAAGGAGGTTTTTTCATTTTTATAAGCCAAGAATTATTCATTTATGTAATTTATTGGAGGTTGCCCCCTCGAACTGGCTGATTTCTAAGGCATTGATCTCTCTTTTCTTATATTTTTGGAGCTGGTTTCATAGCATTGACTTTATCAATATTTTTCACAATTTATTATGATGTCATCCATAGGAGTTGTTCTTATTTTTGTTGCTTCTTTAAATTTTAAATTTGAACAAATAGGTGTAAAGAAGACATTTCTTCACAAAGAATTGAAGGAGAAGATTTCTATACATAAACTAGAAATATTCTAAGTAAAAATTAAAGAGAACCTCACTTGCAAAAAAAACCTCGTCAATGGTGTACAAAGTTTGATACATTCATGTTGGACCCTAGTTTTAAATAAAAATAGACATGATAATTATTTATATATAAGGAGATATAGCAAAGAAAAGTATATTATACTACTGTTATTTGTGGATGACATGCTAATTGTTCAACATGATATAAACATGATCAATATGTTGAAGAAGGATTTGGACAGTCAATTTTCAATGAAGGATTTGGGTTTAGCATAAAAAATTTTTGGCATGAAGATCATGCATGATAGACAAGATAAAAATTCCGCCACAATTAAAATATATTAATAAGGTTCCAAACTAGTTGGTACACCCCTAACATTTCACTTCAAACCAAGTGTTGATTTGTACCTTTGTGATGATAAGAAGGAGGAGAAAATGAGTTAAATACCATATACATCAACATTTTGTAGCTTTATGTATCCTAGGGTATGTGCCTAATGATAGATTGCACATCCAATGGGAGGAGAAAGTGGATACCTTGCAAATAAACACAAATGGCATTGCAAATTGCTAAAGTGGTTTTAAAGCTATCTTAACGATAATAGTATTTACTTTTTATGTTTTTTTAATAAGAATAAAGTTGTTGTTGAGGGTTATGTAGATTCAAACTGTTGAGGAGGTAAATCCCCTCTGCGGATAGAGGCGATCCCTACTAGCCTAACACGGGTCTAGCAACAATCATCAAATGCTACAACGCAAGTTCCTAATTGCGAATAAACAGACCAACGATGGAGGCCTACCTAGAGTCCAGTGCTATGATTCGTAGAAGAGACAGTGTTCCCATTCCCCAGCCTCGGCAGATCACGATCCCCACAATCTCCGTGGATGGACACCTGCACATGCAGGAAACAACATGAATACAAGCATAAAATCCAGAATATGCAACTATATATTAGTCAGAAAGGATATAACTCATCATTACCATAAGTGAAAAATAGAGTGGAACCACAACCAGTAGTCATTCATTAATAATCAATCGAAAGAGAGTACAACCAATGTTCTGACGCTGAGGTCTCCTTCGGAGGGGTCTCCAGTCGTGCACGTCTCACAAAGCTTGCCAGAGATGGGACAAGCCTCTCTTAGAGTCTCTCGACGATAGTCTCCTTCCTTGAGTCGGCCTTAAGGGAAGAATGAGGGCTCTTGCAGCATGAAGGCTCTTGGGAATTTGGAGATTCAAAGCTTAGGCACTTCAAGACTAGCTTGCAATGGCAATGAGCTAGCTTTTATAGATGGAGGAAGGGGAGTTGGGATCCCTATAATTGTGGGATTGGCCCTATCTTCAAGGAAGCTTCCATGAGAGGTGGCAAACCACTTCCCTTTCATGGAACTCCCGGAGCCAAACCTCCCAACTCAAGATAGATAGCAGTTCCTGAGTCGGTTGAAACAAAACTTCCGCCATCCTTATTTAAAAAACACTCCTTAAATTGGTTGGCGCGACTGCGACTCTGGGACAGAGCGCCAGTTGGCACGACCTCTTTGTAGGATTTTCCTCATTGGCGCGAGTGATGAACTGGCTACCCGCGCCAATGCAAAAAGGGATGTTTTATAGTTTTTTGCAAGGAGATGTCTTTAGGGAAATTGAATCTCATGTTTATAGGAATGCAATGATAATGGTTTCAAGGCATGACATTGCTCACATGTCACATAATGGGCCCCCCAATGTGCGGGACGGGGAATGGTAGGGACGGTGACAAATTACTGTGTAACAGATGCCCCCTAAAGCATGAGGCCCGAGAGAGAGAGAGGGGTGAAATGCTTTACGAGAACGTGTGCAACTGAAGCTCTGTCGTCGGAAAACCTGCGTGGAGAAATACAACTGATATCTCAAGTACATGATGTATATGTGGTATAGACGCAGCCATCCAAAATAGAGTATACAATAATCCAGACCCAAGGTATGGTCGCAGCCATCCAGTGAATAAGTCATGTAAATAATAATCCACAAAATCGCAGCCTAGATTACAACAGACAAAATCCAGGGTCTTGCGCTCCATCTCGACCCAAACAAAGTACAAGTTCAAGCATGCGAATATGTGAGCTGAAGTCGAACATGCAAGAACATCGTATGATTACCAGCCAATAATGAGAGCTGTTAACAGACACGAGAGGAACCACCAATAATGACGATGGCCCTCAAGGTACTACAGGTACAATCTACGGCATGTGAATCAATGATCTGGCGTCGAACACCCGTAGAATCACTCGATCGGAGGCCAACGATGAGAACCTCACATCGAATGCGACGAACCTTCCATTGAGGCATGCAGGCTCCAAGGTACCATAAAGGAGTCTCTAGATTAGCTTCCTGGATAATGAGCTGAAGTCGACAGGAAGTGACCTTGATCGAAGGTGGGCCATAATGTTTCCCACATCATCGACACGAGACAGAGGAACATGATGATTTTGTTGTGAATCAGGATCATATGAGAATCAGTGGAAGGTTGATATTTGCAGAGGTCAAATTCGCTTAAACATATAACGGCACAAATAGTGGTTTTGGTAGTATTTGACATCAACGGTTCAGAGGTCATGGTGACGAGGCAATGAGCAGAGGAGAGGTAAAAAAGGATCACCCAAACCCACGGAAGCAAGTGAAAAAATGAGATGAGATGTCCCCAACCCGACACGAATGCAAACAAGTGCCATGTTCAAGAGTGACATACTGCCGACACGACAATGATGATGGTTCCATTTTTCCCCCACCATTTCTGGTGAGTACCCCAATTATTTTTGATAAAAAACTTGAAGGGGATAGCATATGCTTGTAATATAAATCCGCCCTTCGGGTGAATCCATCCTAGTACATTTAAGGAGCCCTAGGAAGGAGGAACTCGGAGAACGTCATTTCGACTGAATCCGATGTTATCTAGGTTTAACGAGTCTGACAAAGGAAGAACTCGGCGTCTTTTCATGTTTAGAGAGTTTGAAAATACAATAGAAAAGTAAACTCCAAAGGTCCCTTTTCGTAAATAGTTCCTCAGATCCGAAAAGGTAGAAAACAATATCCGAGAAAACCTCCTAGTCGCAATAGGCTAGGGTATTCATTTTTCGTAATCAATCTATCCCAGCCCGAAAAAGGGGTAAACGTATACTGGGTAGATGTCAATTCGTGTCCATTTTAACGAGATCGAAACGACAAGGGCCTCGGCAATATTTTCATGTTTAGAGAGTCAGAAAAGAGCTGAAAGATGACTCCAAAGTGACTTTTTCGTGTATTTACCGAGTCTGAAAAAGTATAAAATACAACTCGTTTTCACCGTTAAGGTCACGGAAAAACCTGTTGCTGCACATACCAAGCAAGTGTAAAACCCATTTCTGACATAACATATTAAAATATTTGAGAAAAATAACTTTTAAAACCTATCCTGTGTCGAAAAAGTTATAAATATGCCAAAATGGTAAAAAACAAAATTACATTTACTATTTACCTTGGTGAAAAGTAGCAGTGGTCCATTTGGTGTGCAAACTTCCGACAGTGATTGCGACAGATCCGGTTTACCATTCAGATCCTCGTCTGTTATAGGTAAGAGGTGCCTCCCTGTACTTCATTTCAATATGCTTTTTAATAGTTTTCCCTCATGTATCAGAGTTATGTGGCAACTCTTTAAATTTTTAGGGCTGCTCTCATTGGCGCGGGTATCGGGCACGAACCTGTGCTAATGGGATTTTATACGTAAAGGCCTCGCGCCACCTGGTACGACTGTTCACAAAACAGCTGCACCAGCGGCCGAACCCAAATTTCCGCCTAAAAATTCGAGATTTTAACCAATTTGAATGAATTTTGAAGCCTAACATATATCTAATTAAGGGTTTGTGACCATGTGGATGCAGGGAATCAAGAAAAATGGTGATTGAGTGGAAAGAAAGAGAGCATGGAGAAGAGGATGAACATGCCATAGAAAATGAGGCTTGCATGAATTCCCTCAGAAGCTGTGGGCTAAAGAAGTTCTTCCTATCACCCTGCTTACGAGCTCAACCTGAGCTCCTCCAGTATCTGATCAATATTTGGGATGAATAGGAACAAGTGTTCAAGTTACGAGACCAGGTGTTGGAACTGGAGGTCTCTGATGTGTACTTTATAACTGGATTGTCTTGCAGAGGTCCGATGCCCATCTTGACTGGGAGCAGACCATCCAGTGAGAAGATGGAGGAAGTGATGGCACGAGTGTTCCCAAGGGCACAAATGGGATCAGGGAGTAAAAAGGTGGATATTCACACCATCCCAAATCTGGCGCTGAGGGTAGTCCTACATACCATCACGCGGGTTGCAGGGTTGCAGGCACCGCACGAGGCCACAAAGGCCCAACTCCTGCTGGCCTCAGAGTGCATGAGCCCCCTATTGTTTGACTAGGCTACAGCAGTAACAATAAACATGAAGAGACAGCTCACGAAGTGCAGGCAAGCCAAATTGAAAGAGTTTGGCTATGGTTCCATCCTGGTATTGTTTATTCTAGAATGATTACCAATCCTCCAGGGCCAAGGGGCCATAGTAGCTGAGCCAATTCCACGAGAGCCAAGAATGGCTCGTTGGGCAGCACTAATGCCCAGAGCTGGAGGCGGCCAACAGATGTCCTGGAGGCTGGAGTTTTTTGGGTGGTTACGGCGCTAGTTGATCGTAGTGGAGGATTGGCCATATGCAGGAACTGATTTCACTGGAGACATAGATCTCCCACTGATAGATGGAGATGACTGGGACGAGGAGTTGGGTATGACCTCATCTCTTTTGATTTTTATGTTTTATGATTTTTTGTTAATACACATTCGCCCTAAAACATTTTATATCTATGCAGCTGTGGGCCCTGAGAGACCAGCCGGTATGTCTCCAATCACGCGAAGGACTCTTCTCACCCCTGATCCTCAGGCAAAGGGTACATGAGGGGAGGATTTGATCCAGAATCTCGAAGGTATTTCCCGAGGGATCCCGGACTATGCTCGGCTGGCGAATGTACCGATGGCGTACCAGCGACATATGGTGGGAGTACCTAGTCGAATCCACCGACTTCTGAGATGCTTAGTGCGTGCAGTTACATGTTATCATGAGCACCATGCGGATTAGATTCTTAGGGCTTTTACCACACATATTTTTTCAGAGACATATCATCTCCAGATGTATTTAAGACGATTATGTATATTTTTGACTTTATGTGACACACGCTATGTAAACACTTCGATATCTATATATATATGCATATCTATTTCTGGATGGATCTTTCTTTAAATGTGATGATGATTTACAAATTGCGCAAATGTTTGTCTAACACCAAGTTAGCTACCGCATATGTTAATGTATTCAAATGCCTGGGTATATGTTGATATGTAATGTAGTCAAAATTCCTTTCTAGTAATCGAATACGCAGATACAGACGTAAAATGGACGGGTTTCTTACTGAATAGTGTCCGTTCAGTTGTAACACTAAAAGTTGCGAATCTAGATGCACAAAAAATTCACGGATACCAAGGTTTACTGCCTCAGTTAATAATTCTAACACAGCACTATATTCCAAGATGTTGTTCGTAGTACGTCCTAGACACACACCTTGCAGGTTGACCAACTCACCAGCAGGATCATAGATTACCCAGGCTGCTAAAGACAAATACCTGGTACTGCGGGAGGCACCATCCGCGAAACCAACAAATGGATGAATGGACATTTGCACAACCAGGAAGACCCAATTAGCAGAAAGATGTTTACAAGGCACACCACACCATACCTGCACACAAATGAAAAACACACACTTATGTACACACACCACACCAAGAAATCACTTCAGGCATAGTAATTTTTGAGGTACAACCCATTTATGGGCTGCGCCAGTGGAACTCCTTCATAATCTATAAGCTCATAAGCCCCATTTTTCAAAACGCATTTTACTATATAGGGCCCATGCCACATAGGCTGGAACTTACCGGCTCCAAGCTTGTCATGTGCTTGATCGTACAGGAGGACGAGGTCTCCTTTGATAAAGGAACGGGGGGAAACAGATTGATCAAAATGAGTTTTGACCCTCTTCTTTTATGCTTCAATAAACAAAGTAGCTAAACGATGGGTTTCATCTAACCGTTCCAGATACAGAAGACGTTCTTTCTCAGCAGAAGTATTAGGTAGAAGTTCCACAGCTAATTTCAAAGAAGGAATCTTGCATTCAACCAGAAGAGTTGCTTCCAGACCATACACCAATTGAAATGGTATGAATCCAGTTGCACTCTTTGCAAATGTTCGGTATGCCCATAGAGCTGACAACGGTTGGAGATGCCAATTGGATTTGTGAATACCAACTGTTCGTTGAAGCATAGTGACCAGAACCTTGTTCACTGCTTCAACCTGACCATTCGCCTGAGGGTAATATGGTGTTGAGCTGTCGTGACGCAAGCCCAACTTTGAAGTCAGCTCAGCCATCATATAATCTCAGAAATGAGTACCATGATCGGTGACGATGGCCTGAGGAACCTCGAACCGTGCAATAATGTGGTTGAATATAAATTGAGCAGTCATTTTACCTTCAGCAACTAGTGTAGGCATCGCCTCGGCCCACGTGGAGAATCCCGTCTTTCGAGACTATGAATCCTAAAAGACGGCCAGAATCAATACAAAAGACACATTTATGAGGATTAGGCCTAATATTGTAGCGCCTGCAACAAAGAAAGATCTGGCGGAAATGTTCGAGATGGTCCTCTCGCTTAGCTGAATGAGCTGGAAAGTCGTCCAAATAAGGCTGAACAATATGGCGAATGTCATGAAAAGCGTAGGACATCGGACGCTGAAAAGTGGCTCCAGCATTCTTCAAGCTGAACGGGAGATTTTTGTAGGCGAACGTACCCCATGGACAGATGAATGTCGTCTTGTGTTGATCCTCAGATGCAATATTGATCTAATTATACCCCAAGAAACCATCCATCAAGGAATAAATCTCACTTCTGGCACATTTTTCAATGATCTGGTCTATGAACGGAGTGGGATAATTATCCTTTGGACAGGCGTGATTAATGTCACGATAATCAACACAGACTCTACTCGTACCCTGCTTTTTATCGACAGGGACAATGTTGGAAACCCATTCTGTGAGGGGGATGCGATAAATAAATCCCGCGTTCAGAAGTTTTTTAACTTCTGCCTTAATTGCGGCGGCTTTTCGAGGATGCATGGGGTGTAAGCGTTGGCGCACGGGCTTCACACTAGGATAGGTTGGAATCTCATGCACTACGATACTGGGATCAATCCCCAGCATTTCCTCGTAGGACCAGGTGAACACATCTCTGAATTCTTTAAAAATATCAGTATAGACTTGAATCTCATAGGGAGAACAAGTCACTCCCACGTGAATATTCTCAACAATCCCCGGTTTAATGGAGATGTTGATCGGGATGGTTTGAGTGATGTTACTCAGGTTTCCCTACGAAAAAACCTCGTGCGTCAAAATAGGCGTTTGAAGAGGAGGGGTAGGAATATGAGAAGCATAATGCTCCAGACAGTTAGTCATTGCCCCCAAGCTTGTCATAAAAGAGGAGCGATGATGTCCATCGCCCCAAGGCAGCTCCTCAAGAGACATAGTTTCAATGATGGTTTCATCGAAAGGAAAAGTCTCTTTGAGAGGATCAGGTGAATCGGCCTGACCAAGCCAGGGGGATTGAGAGTAGACGTCGAGAGCCATGCTCAAAGGAGCATGCTGAGGAGGTGGAGGATCAGATGCGGCAACAATTTCACAGTAGCTGATCTCTACTGGAGTCGAGGGCATTGATTCTCCAAACTCAAACACCTGCTCAGGCGTAGGAATAAGCCAGGGGTCATCGGACCTGAAAATCATGTTAACTTGAGTGGTGTGTGGTGGTGGTGTGGGAAAAATACCCATGAGGATTGGGTTTTTGAAGAGACCAGGTCCTACACTGTCTGGGGGATTTGGAATTTGATCCACGTATAGCACGTTGTTCTCAGAGGTAGAGGTGAAAAATGACAACTAATCCATTGTGACAATTTTTCCCTCGTGAGGGAACTTAAGGAGTCAAAAGATGGTGGACAGCATGCAGAGCATGGCATGAGTCCAGCTGCGGCCAAGAATTATATTGTAGTTGAGTTTGGCGTCAACCACTTCTACTTCCACGTTGATAGTCTTCCCCTGTAAAGTGATCGCTAGACTCTCGAGAACACCCAGGGGTTTGGATTCCCGACCATCAAATGCCTCGAGGGCATTGGGAGAAGACGCGAGGGCTAGAGAGCCAATGGCCTTCCAGCAAGCGGATGACATAACGTAGGTAGAAGCACCTTCATCCACCACGGCTCTATGAATGTTTAGACCGTTAATCCCGACTTGAATAATAAGAGCGATTTGATGTGGAAGTCGGGGAGTGAAATTCTCTAAATCGAAGGTGACAAGACTCGAGTCGGCGGGATCAATGCCACCGATTGCAGACAGTAAAGCCTTCCGTTGTGAAGAACAACTTTGAATAACTTCTAGTGCAGACATAGTAGAGGGTGCCAATGCCAAATCCTTAACAATGCTGTAGTGTTGAGCAGCACGAGCATTCGGATTATAAGAAGATCTTCGTAAGACACCTTTAGAAGGTGGCTTCACAACGGGTTCAGGAGTGGGCTTCTTGATTTCCAACGAACCGGAGACAGGTGGGGGAGGTGATCCATCCACAACTGCCTTCCCGGGTGCCTACCGTGATTCACTGTAATCCTTCGAACGCGTAGCGATGGAGATAGGTGCAACACTCTTCATCATGAAAACTTGGGACCCAAATGGTGCAGATGGTGATGGCTGTTCGACCATCTGGGTCTGCTGAGATGCGAATGGCTCTTTTAGAACAGCCAGAGTCCCTTTAGAACCCTTGAGAAGTTTACTAACCTCGGATCGTCGTGGGAAATCCTTAGTATAACGGTCCCCTTCACAAATGAGGCAAGGGTACTTCGGTTTATGCTGAGAACCATCCTCAGTGCGAGATTTAGATTCTGGCTTTGGGGCATCAGATTTAGATTTTCCTTTGCCCTTCTTCTTCCCTTTGGAGGATTTCTCTGTAGGATTGGCCTGAACGGAATTCAGCTCCAAGTTTTTTCTAGAATCAGACGGGGCGGGATTAGGAGGAGCATTGTTGGAAGAATTAGACTTTTGCTTCCCATTCGAAGATTTCTTCCAATTCTGAGAGACAGAACCAATGACACCATCCACCGCAGGGGTAGGCGGAGCCTTAGAGGTTCCGGACCATGGGGCATTAGGAAAGATATCATAAAGCATGCCAGATTGAGAATATACAAGATCCAGATATTGGGCACGCGCAATGGCTTGTTCCTCCATCACACACACTCCCATCACAATATCTTGAGCGATTTTATTCACGAAGGAGGTGGTGAACCAGTGAGTTAGTATCTGATTAGGTATGTGAAACTTGATCAGTCTACGATGGCGCCGCCACTCATGAATGTGATCAGAGATGTGAGTGGCTTTATCCTTCTTCAGAGAAGTCAGGAGGTGTGTCCCAGCTTCATAATGAACCGGTAACTAAAAGTGTGTGAGAAAAGCCATGGCTAAAGAATTGAAATCTTGGAAAATGCCACGGGATAACTCTATGTACCACTTAGCAACAACTCCAGTTAAAGTATGCTGGAAGAGGTGCAGACGAATCGAATCGTTGACCCAAGAGTTAGACGAACACCAAAGATGATACGTCATCACATGCGCCTTGGGATCCTCTCCAACTTTTCCCTCAAACTTGGGGCAATCACCTGGTATCTTGGTGGGAACCAGAGGCCAATACAGATTATGTAAACTTGGATCATTGGTCATTTTTGAAACATCCAGCAGCTCCAAGGTAGCCAGGAACGACAATGGTGGATTAACCATCATGCTAGGCCCGGGATGAGGTCCGGTACCCATACTCCACAATGGTTGTGAATATCCTTGCCCCCATGGGTTCTGTCCCATAGGATTCTGACCGTAGGGGGCATAGGTTGTATAACCAAACTGATTTGGATGCTGGTAACCAGAGTGTGGGACTTGATAACCAGAGTACGGACCCTGATTATGTGTCGGCCCGGTGTAAGCAGCATTTGGATTTGGCTGCTGAGTGTAGGTAAAACCAGGTGGAGGAGGATAATACTGAGAGCCTCTGGAGTGGTTATAATTCAGTTGAGATTGACCATGAGGATAATAACCACCCTGAGGATGAGTAGGCTGCTGAAAAGTGGAACCCTGCAGAGCTTAATAAGTAGGGCGCAACTGTTTATTTGGCTATGGCATCGAATGAATCGGATGCTGGGTAGGGTTAATGGAATGAGTGGGTTGCCCTGAGTGAACGGGTTGACTCGACTGAGAGGGTTTCCCTGAATGAACAGGTTGAGCTGGATAGACAGGCTACGCCGGTTGCATAGCCTGACTCGGCTGTGAAGGAGCCCCAGGTTGTACCGGATGGGCCAGTTGGCCTGGAGGCAGAACACTAGGTTGTGCCGAATGGGCCGGTTGGCCTGGTGGAGGAACAGGGCCAGGTGGTTGCTGGAAACCGATTTGACCTGAAGCAGAACCATAGGATGGTCCCGGCTGATATAAAACATTAGAGACAACAGGATATTGTGGTTGCATTGGTAGAAAAGGCTGGATTTTCCCCCCAAGACCATATACCGGTCCCGGTTGGTACCCCGACTGAGGCTGAACAGGTTGACCGGAAGGGCTATAATACTGTCCTTGCGGACCGTACGATGGCCCTTGCTGGCCTGCAGGATAGCCTTGGATGGGCTACCCCTGTGGGTCATAAGGATGGCCTGGTTGGCCCGAAGGTTGGCCTTGGAAAGGTTTCCCTTGCGAGTTATAAGTCTGGTTATAAGGTAAACCTTGAGCATGGAGGTAAGCCTCAGGAGCGGGCAGACGTAAAATGTTCCCGTGCTCGTCATACTGACCTGGAAAAGCATACACGGGTGTACCATCTTGTGCATAGTGCGAAAAATAAGAGCGCTTGGGATCTTGGGAGGATGGTCCAACCTCGAGGTTCGACTGTTGCAGAGACAACCGGTACTCCTCCGGAGAGATGTTCTCTGGTATAGCAGTCGCTAGATAGATATCTTCAGGAGTTGGCATAGCCCTGGTAGGGGGTGCTGTGACAACAGGAGAAGAGGTGGCCACACAAACAGTGGGTCGAACGGGTACAGAAGTAACGGGCATCTGAGGAGACACCCCGGGTGAAGGAGCAGTTGGCCTCGGAGAAGGAGCTAACACTCCCATAGAGCCTACGACAGAAATGATCTGACCCAAAGACCTGTACCCTGGTGGTACAGAGGGACTGGCTGTTGACATGTTAGCCAGTTCAGAGTTGTCTCCCGGAAACAATCTTCGTGGGAAGAGCTGATAGTCTTCACCAGACATTGGGATTTCCTCACCAGAATCACTCATGGTTGAGCCTGCCGTTAGATCGTGCAATAGACGGCGAGGACTAGGAGGAAATACAACAGCAACAAAAGGCGAACCCGATGTAAGAGAAAGGAAATCAGCTCGACCCCAATCGCATACATGGTCCGAAAGGGCTAACAATTTCACCCGGCCCCAAAGGGTTGCCTCGTAAAGAACCGGTCCCCCATCGTAAATCCCGGAAAACAATAGGTTGTCATGTTCAAGAGGGAGGATTGGGTAGCTCGATGAATCGTCCGTGTAAGGACTACTTCGTGACGATTTCATACTACTACCTACAAAATGGATGGGTGAGAAAAAAAGACACACACACTACGTGTAGTGGAGTCAAGACACATGATCAAACGGTCAACAAGCAAAATCTAAGAGGGCGTGTAATCGTGGGTGATTAATTTTTACCACATTGAAAAATAAGAAACTTTACCGTTTCATGTTTTAAGAGTCGAGAAACGATAAAAAGGTGACTCTATCTCTTTCAGATTTGACACAAGCGTGAAAGGACAAGCGCTTGGCGATCTTTTCAAATTTAGGGAGTAAGAAAAGACCAAATGACTGCTCGAGAATACTAGGCAAAAAGGGTGTACCAAATAACCGTGAACTGCAATATACACCTTGGTTTTAATAATGAAAAAGAAATCAACCAAGGACTTTCCGTACGTGCAGGAAATCTCCCCGAATGTTGTGTCTGGTGTATCACGGGTATAGGGTGGCAGACTCGGCTTCCTATGGATAAAGGATTGAAACCTAGAGGGGTCTCCCTTTATATACGCGACGGTACGGGGAGCACAAGTCCGTACTAGCGCTGTCTAAAGCCAAAAGGCGAACAACAGCTACTAGGTTTAAAGACGTCGGAACACGTCTCTAGCCTAGACCTCTAAATGTGTTTCGTTAGATTTCAATGCTACCTTAGTGTAAATTGAGTAGATTTTAAAGTTGATCTTCAATTACGTTTCAGTTTTCAGGCCCTAACGAATGTGTGGTCTCAAAAATTCCTAAATGCAAAGCTACATGCCACAGTACATCATTTCGTTCGATGAAAACTAGCTACAAAAGAGTTGAGAGCTTTGACACAAACAAAATGATCGGAAGACAATCAATGATATCTCTAATGCAACTAATGAAATCGAAAACTTTTCATTCAAATCACTAATTACTAGTAAAATCGAAAAGATTTCAATTTGCACTAATCAACCAAAAGCAAAAGAGATTTTTTTTTTTTAAATTTTCAATGTTTGATGGCTAGATGCACTAAACAAACTGAAAACAAAAGAGAAGCAATTCGAGAAACGATATTAAGAGAGCAAAAACAAACAAGTTTCACTCGATGACACAAACAATCAGATCTCAAATCGACCAAAGTCTCTCAAAACCAAGAAAAAGTCTCAAAGGTTCCAATGGACCGTGTGATCTAGGTCCAAAGCAAGACCAAATGAAGTTTGAATGAAGAGAAGAGTAATCACCCAAAAATCACAACGAAATGGTGAACAGCCACTAAGAGAATGCGGAGGAGCAATCAAAGAATTGACTGGACTAACACAACACCAAAACTCCTAAGGAGGGCTCGATACACAAAGCCACTAGATGCCCTAGGGCTTAAAACGTGAAATCGATGGAGAAAAGCAAACAACCAAAGGACGAAGGCAAATTCCCAGTCAAACAGGACTCCAACACACTCAGGTAGCCGAAAAACCAAAAAGAAAAACACTGACCAGACCCAGAGAGCTCAAAACTGAGCAAACCCTAATGCCTCACAGGAGTGGCGCGACTGTGAGGTTGTAACTGGCGCTAGAAAGAAATTGGCGCGGGCAATACAAATGCAACATGCGCCAATTGGTGCAACTGTCAAGCTAAAAAGCGCGCCAGCAGAGTTCCTCAGCCAAAAATAAAAAATAACTACTCCAGAAGCAGATCAATGATATCCAAGCAAACCAAGAAGCAAAAAACAGCAAAAGAACCCAGCCCAGAAGGCTAACCAAGCAAGGAAAACCACGAAACAATCAAAACGAGACAATCAAAACTAGACGATCCCCAGCGGAGTCGCCAAATTTTTGAGGAGGTAAATCCCCTCTGCGGACAGAGGCGATCCCTACTAGCCCAGCAGGGGTCTAGCAACAATCATCAAATGCTACAACGCAAGTTCCTAATTGCGAATAAAGAAGCCAACGATGGAGGCCTACCTGGAATCCAGTGCTATGATTCGTAGAAGAGACAACGTTCCCATTCCTCAGCCTTGGCAGATCACGATCCCCACGATCTCCGTGAATGGACACCTGCACATGCAAGAAACAACACGAATACAAGCATAAAATCCAGAATACGCAACTATATATCAGTCAGAAAGGATATAACCCATCATTATCATAAGTGAAAAACAGAGTGGAACCATAACCAGTAGTCATTCATTAATAAGCAATCGAAAGAGAGTACAACCAATGTTCTGACGCTGAGGTCTCCTTCGGAGGGGTCTCCAGTCGTGCACGTCTCGCAAAGCCTTCCAAGGATAGGACAAGCCTCTCTTAGAGTCTCTCGACGATAGTCTCCTTGCTTGAGTCGGCCTTAAGGGAAGAATGAGGGCTCTTGCAGCATGAAGGCTCTTGGGAATTTGGAGATTCAAAGCTTAGGCACTTCAAGACTAGCTTGCAATGGCAATGAGCAAGCTTTTATAGATGGAGGAAGGGGAGTTGGGATCCCTATAATTGTGGGATTGGCCCTATCTTCAAGGAAGCTTCCATGAGAGGTGGCAAACCACTTCCCTTTCATGGAACTCCTGGAGCCAAACCTCCCAACTCAAGATTGATAGCAGTTCCTGAGTCTGTTGAAACGAAACTTCGGCCATCCTTATTTAAAAAACACTCCTTAAATTGGCTGGCGCGACTGCGACTCTAGGATAGAGCGCCAGTTGGCGCGGCCTCTTTGTAGGATTTTCCTCATTGGCGCGAGTGATGAACTGGCTACCCACGCCAATGCAAAAAGGGATGTTTTTCTGGTTTTTTGCAAGGAGATGTCTTTAGGGCAATTGAAGCTCATGTTCAGAGGAATGTAATGATAATGGTTTCAAGGCATGACATTGCTCACAGGTCACATAATGGGCCCCCCAATGTGCGGGGCGGGTAATGGTAGGGACGGTGACAAATTACTGTGTACCACAAACAATGGTTGGATGTATGGACACTAAAATTTTCATCACTTGTTATTGATATCGTTTCGTAGGTGTCATAGTGTCTTGGGAGTCTAGATTGCATAACACAATATCGATCTCTATAATAGAGATAGAATACATAGATTCCATAAAATCCTACAAAGAGATTCTTAGATACAATGTTTCTCAAGAATGATGGGAAGAAAACAAGATAAATATGTACTACATCTTTTATAGTGACACCACCATTCATTTAATAAAAAAATGATTATATGATTCTAAGACAAAGCACATTGATGTGAGATATCATTGGATGCAATAAATTTTAAATGATAAGATGTTGCAATAGTATAAAATACACTCTCAAGATAATCCAGGTGATATGTTAATAAATATCTCTCCAAGGGATAATAAATAGTTTTGCAAAATCATGGCTAGGTTAATGCAAATATGTTGAAATCATGTTGGGAAAGGATTATAAGTTAGGAGACAGATAAAAAAGAAAAAACATTCTCTCAATCTTCAGTCTCAAGTTGGAGATGGTTAGATGTGAGTTCAAATCAAATCAAAATAAAATTTTGACTTTTTCATATTTATCCAATGTTACAAACGAAGTCAAATGAGTTATTGAGAATCCATGATATTAACAAAAGATTTTGTAACAAAACTCATTTACAAGCCAGAATATATGTGTGAATGGATATATGTATGATAATTTGTTGATTACATAAAGCTCTAATAGTTTCCCAAGTATGGAAAAAAAATTATTTATTCTTGATTTTTTTAAAATTTTATTTCCATTTCTATTTCTTTATCATTATTAACAAAAGGTAATTAAATATTTAAGAAAAATCTTGGTTCAGGTCTTTAAATATATATAGTTGAAAACTTCACCTCTTTGAACCCATCAACATTTGATAAATCCAACACATAATGCAAATTTATAATAAGAATATGATATATTTTACATAAATCTATACTAACTTATAATGCAATTAAGACTAGTGTAACCAGATAAATCAAATGATTGATACATATTAATAAGCAATATATATTGAAACAATCAATCTAAACATCAAAACACTTAATTCATCATTAACTAAATTATAACTTTTGTGAATATCCTTTGTTACAATACCATGACCATTCACTCTATTATTTCGTTTCTCTGGATTAAAACAAATATTAAACATTAAACAACTATCGGAATTTTTTGACGTAATGGTTTTATTACAACATACGATTGATTAAATGTTGACCATCTTCCAAAGTAATTTTATTTGACATTTCCAGCAGAGAGAATGTGGATGCTTTTAAGATATTAAAGTTTAATCCGTTTTATTCCCAGTCCAGTAAGCAATATTGTAATCCATGTTTGTAAAGTTTTGGGCATTGACTGAATGAGATGACATTTCTGGGGTGTCAGTATCAAATGCATGCGCTCTGAAAAGCCGATGGTTGGTTTAGGTTGCAGGTTCAGGGATTCCAGTTTTGACATCTGAGAATTGGCTGAGGTCACTCGGTACCTGCAGGCTGCGTCTGTCAGCTGTATCAACGGGTGCTCCGGTGTCAAGATAAGGATTCACAAATTTATTTGTACTACAAAGTATAGTTACCAGATTCGGCCGTATCGATAAAGTAAAATAAAAAATACGGTAATACGTACGTACGTTCTATACGGCAAAATTTCTAATCAAATTGGATTCGGAATTCGACTATTGTGATGGTTTTTCATGGTAGATATTCTGCATCACCTATTCGATCCTTGCCTATAAGTACAGATCAAGCGTCAGCTCAAATAGTGAAACTTGCGTTACAATGTGAAACATTGAACCAGAATTAATCAACAAATAAGGTAGGAATTAGATTTGGAGTCAATGATCGATGATGGCAGGGTATTTTACCCATAAATCTAGGTTTCTCACACCTATTATGTTCCCTCCCGCCGGGCTTCTCGTATAGAATGGATTTATCATAGTTTTCTGTAGTCTTAATGAATGAATATGCAAAATTTAATATCCATTTCCTCTTATTTTCTATAATTTTAATGAAATTAAAAATCTGATTATAAGAATAATAATATATAAATTAGATCCTCGGAATAAACATGCACCCCTATTACCAACATAGATTTGGGTTTTTATTATTCATAAAACTGAAATACTTAGAAAATTATCACGAAGTTGAAACCTCGTTTGAAAATAACTCTATTATTATGATATTATCACTAAGTTGGTACCTCGTTTGAAAATAACTCTATTATTATGCTGTTTTCAAAAACTAAGTAAAAGATGTTTCCATTACTCGTATAAAACAGAAATATTAAAGAAAAAATTATCGATAAATTGATACATCATCATTCGAAAATAAGTCTATTAATATTATATTTTAAAAAGTTAAGTAAAATATATTTATTATATGCATGAATAAGGTAAATCTTTAAAAAAACTTATAACATGAAAAATAAATTTTGATAGAAATATTTATAAGAGAATACTAAGAAGAACCAATTTTGAAATGTTAAATTGTAACTTCGCAATCAAAATTTTTCATTACTGTATTGAATTCAAATCCGTAATTCGAACTCGAACTTTAGAAGTTAGTAACTGGCCAAAAATTTCTTCATGTACCGTCAATTCATGTGCAACAAATTTATTCAAAAATCATTTATGGATTGAAATTGGTTGGGAGATAACGCATATGTTCAGTCATCTCATCACATTTCCATTAAATTTTTTATCTACCACTAGTGCGGAAAGTGTGTGAGGTCATTTGGAGGACATAAATAGTGCTAAGGAATACCTATATAATTGGTGCAATGAGATGGGTTTCATTTGACTTACATATTTTTTACACTGCAAAGGAATATATATATATATATATATATATATATATATATTTTTGGTGCAATGAGATAGAGTTGATAAGACTGGTATGTTATTCGTTTTGGTAGTTATTTATGAAGATATATTATCTACATTATCATAAAAAAATCAGTAAACTTCACTCCTCTCAACAATTGACAAATGTGAAGTGCAAAAAAGTACGATGGATCAATGTCATCTATTTACATATTCCTGACAATATAAATAACTCGCTACGGCCTATGAAACTACTCCTCACAATATAAATAACCCGCTACGGCCTATGAAGCTACTGATTACAAACTTAATAAAAATCGTTTTTATACCATTATGGCTAAGCTTTAGAATAGTGAAGTAGCAGATTAGCTTAAGTATTTTTGGTGGATTCCATCCACAATGATTGCTTTTAACTCATATTCCCTTTTTTATATATTTTGGGATAATCAAAACAATGTGTAATGACCTTGTTAGGTGACTGACTGATTGAATTAACTGAGCACTAGTTAGCTAGCAGCGTTTGAGCATGCGGCACTCCAATCGGAAGGTTTATGTTGGAGATCAGAAGCACAGCAGATTAAACAAAATATTCAGCAAACCAATCACGCACATAAAGACACAACAATTAACGTGGTTCACTCAACCATTCTGGGCTACGTCCACACAACAAAGGCATCGGCAATTCTTTATTAATCAAACAGGAGATTACAAACTCTCACACCCTCTCAAACCATCCGTATGGATACCTGTTTTATAGCAAGGAGAATCCAACTGCCTCATAAATCCTCTCACATCAAATTTAGGATGCATTAACTCTCTCCCAACAACCTGGAGCTAATCTAGGAACTAATTCCTATTGTTGTCATCTACTGAGATTTTGCCTATTTTATTCAGAACAGAAAATCTCAACAATCTCCACGTTGACAACAATTAGCCTGATGCCCTGTTATTATTATTTTATCTTTTCTGCAAGCCAAAAGAAGCCAAACACCAACGCAGCTTCTCCAACAAAACTGGTTTCGTGAACATGTCTGCACAGTTTTCCTTTGTATGCACCTTTTCAAGAGAGACTCCCCTTTCAGTGATAACATGTCTTACAAAATGATACTTTATTGGAATATGCTTTGATTTACTATGATAGGTCGGATTCTTAGCCAAATGTATTGCACTTTGACTATCACACAGTAACTTGATGTTATCCTGTAACCTACCAAACTCACCAAGCAAACCTTTCAGCCAAACCGCCTCTTTGCAAGCATGCGAAGCAGCAATGTATTCTGCTTCAGTAGTGGATAAAGCAACAATGTTTTGTAGCTTTGACATCCAACTAATAGCTCCACCTGCAAGAGTAAAGACATACCCTGAAGTTGACCTTCTCTTATCCAAATCACCTGCAAAATCAGAATCAACATACCCGCAAACAAATTCACTACTCTTATTGTAAGTAATACAATAACTACTTGTGCCTCTCAAGTACCGAAGCACCCATTTCACTGCTGACCAGTGTTCTTTACCCGGATTTGCCATATACCTGCTGACAACCCCAACTGCATGTGAAATATCTGGTTGAGTACAAACCATCGCATACATCAAACATCCTACTATATTGGCATATGGAATTCGAGACATATAATCCTTTTCTTCATCTGTATTAGGACATAAACTGGAAGAAAGCTTAAAATGGGAAGCTAAAGGGACTGACACAAGCTTCACATTGTTCATACCAAACCTCACAAGTATTTTCTCAATATACTTCTGTTGTGATAGCCACAGCTTACCATTGCTCCTGTCTCTGAAAATCTCCATGCCCAAAATCTGTCTTGCTACTCCTAGATCTTTCATATCAAATGTCCTTGCCATCTGAGTCTTCAACCTGTTGATTTCTTCAATGCTTTTGCTTGCTAAAAGCATATCGTCAACATATAACACTAAGATAATGAACATGTCATTACTTAACTGCTTAAAGTAAACACAATGATCATATTCACTTCTTATATATTTTTGACTCAACATGAAAGAATCAAATTTCTTGTACCACTGTCGAGGCGACTGCTTCAGACCATACAATGACTTCTTGAGCCTGCAGACAAATTTCTTATTGCGATGCTGAACAAACCCTTCCGGTTGTTCCATATAAATTTCCTCATCTAAATCACCATGTAGAAATGCAGTCTTAACATCTAGTTGTTGTAACTCTAAATCAAGCAAAGCCACTAATGCTAACACAATTCTAATTGAAACAATTTTAACTACTGGTGAAAAAATCTCATGAAAGTCTATGCCTGGTTTCTGAGAAAACCCTTTTGCGACCAGTCTCGCTTTGTACCTGTCTTCCGTATCATTCACACCCTGTTTCACCTTGAAAACCCATTTACATCCCACACTTTTCCTGTCTTTTGGAAGTTCAACCAGATCCCATGTGCCATTCTTACCTAAGGCCATCATTTCCTCCTTCATAGCTGCTTTCCACTTATCACTTTTCGAACCTTCTATAGCTTCCTGATAGCACAGAGGTTCATCATCGTTAGCGGTCAAAGCAACTGAAGTAACATAATCATCATACCTTCTAGGAAGTCGTCTGATTCTCGTAGACCTCCTTAAAGATGTTTCTGGTACTTCCACAATTTGCTGACTGCCCTCTGCAGGAACTTCCTCATGACCAACGTCTGAGACCTGTTCACGCTCTATATCTGAACCCTGTTCATAATCTGATTCTGAAACCTGTTCATGACTAGTATCTGAACGATGGTCATCATAGCTATCATTAGAAGAGCTTTCAAACTGAATGTGTTGTAAATCAGATACATCATCCTGTTTCAATCTACTATCTACATCTAACTGTACAAGAGAGGATTCATTAAACCTTACATCTCTGTTGATGATGATTTTGCGGGTAGTAGGATCCCACAATCTAAATCCCTTTGTTCCATCACCATACCCAACAAAGATATACCTTTTTGATTTTGGATCTAATTTAGTTCGCTGATGTTTAGGCACTAGAGCATATGCATCACAACCAAACACTCTGAGTTTAGAATAATCACAAGGGTGACCGTTCCATACCTCTTGAGGAATCTTGCAGTCTATTGCCGTCGATGGAGATCGGTTTATCACATAACAAGCTGTTGCCACCGCTTCTGTCCACAACTCCTTTTGCAACCCGGCGTTACTCAGCATACTCCTTGCTCTCTCTAGAAGAGTCCTGTTCATGCGTTCAGCAACTCCATTTTGCTGAGGAGTATAAACCGTGGTCTTATGTCTCTCGATCCCTGCATCCTTGCAATAGCTGTTAAACTCCTTGGAAGTAAACTCACCACCATTGTCAGTTCTTAAACATTTTATTGTTCTACCAGTGATGTTTTCTACCAATGCTCTAAACTGTTTGAAAATTGTAAAAACATCGGACTTCTTTTTCATCATGTAGACCCACACCTTCCTAGAAAAATCATCAATGAACGACACAAAATATGACGAGCCACCATATGACGCTGTAGGGGCTGGACCCCAAACATCTGAATGAATATAATCAAGTATCCCTTTACTAGTATGTTTGCCTGTTTTAAATTTTTGTTTACTTTGTTTTCCAAACAAGCAATCCTTACAGAAATCTAACTTTTCAGACTTTAGATTAGGAAGTAATTTGTGATCAACCAAAATCTTTAACCCTCTTTCGCTCATATGGCCCAAACTTTGATGCCATAGGCGAATGGAACTACTTTCATGTTCAGACACCGTAGACACATGATCTGACCCTGTTCTTCCTTCTAATTGAAACAGATTTCCTACTTTCTTAGCCTTCATTACTAGTAAGATACCTTTATAGATTTTCATAACTCCACCTTGAATTACAGTTTTATATCCATTCGTATCCAATGCTCCTAAAGAAATTAGATTTTTCCTTAAGTCTGGAACATGTCTCACATCTGTTAACAATTTAGTTGTGCCATCAAACATTTGTAGTTGTATACTTCCTATCCCAACAATATTGCAAGTAACATCATTACCCATGTACACGACGCCATCATCAACAGATCTATACGTCTTAAACCAGTCTTTATGGATACACATGTGGTTTGATGCACCGGAATCTAACAACCAATGTTGATCATGTTTTGACATATAAACAGACAATACTTCGTCGCTCATACCTGAACTAGATGCCGAACATGTATCTGTCGTGTTAGCTTCCTTCTTTTTTGTTGAAGAGCCTTCTTTAGCAGCCTGCTGTCGCTTCCAGCAATCCTTCTTTAGGTGTCCAACTTTCCCACAATGCCAGCACTTCACCTTTGTCTTCTTTCCTTTAGACATTGAACGAGAGTTGCTATGCTTACCCCCGGAGTGTCTCTCTCTCGAGCGACCTCTGGCCATCATTACCTCTGATGTAGAGGTGTCTGCATTCGACCTCTTCCTCGTCTCCTCAGACAACAAGGCTCCAACCACATCGTTCTCAAAACGGGCACTTTGTGTTTTTGCCATATCTGAATAGCTCGTGTCACAAAAAAACAACCTCCAATTGCAACTTTTAATAAAGAATGCCCTTTAAAAAAAATACCCTTCACCTTTATAAAAATGCCCTTAACCTTCACATAATGCCATATTGGTTTTCAATTTACAAAGGAAAAATCAATTTTAAATGGCATCTAGATTTTTAAATGGCAAATCGATTTAATGAAATGCCTCCTTATTAAAGGACTTCATAAAAAAACTTTACCCTTTACCATATAAAAGGGCCTTTCCTTTAATACAAATCGATTTTCATTTAAACACCACTCATATCGATTTACATAAATCGATTTATAGAACTTCAAATCGATCCTTAAAAGAAAACTTCAAAACACCTTTGAATAAATCGATATTGGACCCCTTTGAATAAATCGATATTGAACAAGGATTATATATATTAAATCGATTTTTGAATAAACTTAAAAAACAGCGTTTCACTCAACCATATGGCAGTGTCGACCTTCTTTTCACAGACATTTCATAACAACGTTTTAAAAAAACTTCAAGTCGACTTTTATGAAACCGACTTTATAAAACTGCAAATCGACCCATTTCAAAAATTGTTTCAATGAAATATCGATTTACCATATGATAACTCTCGGTCAAATGGTCAACGGCGCTGAATGGTTTCACGCAGTTCGGACAGCTCCAGCAATGTTCAACACAGCAATTGCAAACCTCCAGCAATGTTCAACGCACCTCCAGCAATTAACTGCGCTCCACCTCCACGCAACACCAGGCAACGAGAGCATCACCAGCGCTCCACGCAGCACCAGCGCTCCAATACACCTCCACGCAGTTGAACAGCATCACCAGCGCTCCACTCATCAATCATTCTGCGCCCAACAAGTCTACGCATCAACTCTACGCATCAATCATTACGCACGCTGCCTCCACGCTGATGGACAAAACCAACCTCCACGCACGCTGGAAACAACGACCCCCACACAGCAGTGGATAGAAGTTCAACTCGGCCAAGTCTGGTATGTCAACCTTCAGTCCGGTCCAGGCATTAACACGCAGGCTCAGCCAGATCCACGCGGCTGCTCTGGTCAGCGCGCTGGTATGTTGGGCGATTAGAGTTTTAATACACTCCGCAGCACTGTATGTCTATGCGCTGGCCTTCATAGCAAACAGCACGCACTCGCAAGGTCCAACAATTGCTCATATATACGCTGGTCCAGCAATCACAAATACGCAGGTAGGCGATCACCCCCAACCACGCAGCAATCATGTGCTCCACCTCCAGCTGCGCCACGCCTCCAACTTCTCTGATACCACTTGTTGGAGATCAGAAGCACAGCAGATTAAACAAAATACTCAGCAAACCAATCACGCACATAAAGACACAACAATTAACGTGGTTCACCCAACCATTCTGGGCTACGTCCACACAACAAAGGCATCGAAAATTCTTTATTAATCAAACAGGAGATTACAAACTCTCACACCCTCTCAAACCATCCGTATGGATACCTGTTTTATAGCAAGGAGAATCTAACTACCTCATAAATCCTCTCACATCAAATTTAGGATGCATTAACTCTCTCCCAACAACCTGGAGCTAATCTAGGAACTAATTCCTATTGTTGTCATCTACTGAGATTTTGCCTATTTTATTCAGAACAGAAAATCTCAACAATTTATAGTTAATTTTAACATTCTGTAAATCAATGACTGAACACACATTACTTAGGCTTTGCAGCAGAAGAGAAAGGCGGGGTGTTTTGATGACGTAATCGCGGAGCCCCTAATTGGGGGGCATGAAATTTTATTGACAACTGAAATTTGGGATTGGTCTAAATATTTTTGTTTCGCAAAATATATTCCTTTTATAACCGTTGAAGTTATGTAAACTATTTCAATTAAACAATACGCTGATAAAAATATGTCGAACATATTATAGTCTATCATAACTTTTTAAACAAGAGCATTGGCTGCATTTGGATCCATCCAGTCACTGTTATAATTGCATTAAGAATAAATATTTCAAGTCCATTCAAAGTGCTCATTTTATGGGCAGAGCCTAAGAATTAGTCGGTGGATAAAATATATTAAACCTAGGTTAGGCATCCTTATTCCTGGAATATTCCAAATCCCATGGCTTATATATAAGATAATGGTTTAGTTTAATTTAAAAAAGAAAAAAAAATTATTTGAATAGGGTTACAATTTCTGAAAGTATATATGGATTTAGTCTCCTAAAATACTTATGTGAAACACTAATTCTATAGATTAAACAATTTAATTTCAAATTTTTAAAAATGTTGACCGCATTTTAATTGTCTAACAAGACCGAGGAATTGTCTAGATGGCCAAAATTGGTCGGAATCTCGGCCAAATTTTTTTTAAGAAATTTTACAGTAACAGTGTTTGAATCACGATTTTGATGGTGGAAATGGATTCAGTACCATCAAAAGCCTCTAGAGCACCCAAAATATTAAAGTTTGATTGTTATAACGTGGATTTACAGAAGTCCCTACCCGATTTTCTTAAAATCTTACGGAAATTTCCATGATTTTCAAAGAAAAAAAACAGTCTAGTTAGACTATACGTTCCACTTTATAAGTTAGACTATGTCTAATATAATTCTTTTTTTATTTTTATAATAATATATATTATAATATTCTATAAGTTACATTATGCCTAGTATAATTCTCTTTTTATTTTTATAATAATATATATTATAATTTCTTTTTTAGTGCAATTTGAGTTGGTCTAATGATTAAGAGGGATAGAGTATATATGCCTTAGTAAACTTAGTAGTCAAATCAATGGGTGAAAGTGGGTCCCTTGTCTTACAAACAAAAGGTTTCATACACCATTTTAAAATCTCACTTGACTGTGACCTTATAATTAGATAATAATAATGACTTGACTCTGACTTTAAAATTAGGTAATAATAATGCTTAAAATCAGATAATAATAATTATTATTATATTTATGATGTTATTTTGTATAATATGTATTATATTCCATTTATTTTATCTATAAATAAAATATTAGTTAACATTAGTGAAAAAATATTAGTTAACATTTATTTTATCATTGGACATTCACAAAAATCTTAGATCTAATATTTATTCTGTCAATGTTTTCAGTTTCCAGTAGAAATGATAAAAATCTTTTTTGAAAAAAATGAATTGATGTTTTAAGATAAATTCGTGGGCATGCAAAACCAGTTTCGCTTAAATTGGTGCATAACTGAGTGTTCACGATCTTATCTCCTTTAAACACACCAATATCTGAGACCATGAGCCAGGTGTTACTGCAGTCCACCTGCTCCTACGAGCACAAAGCTCTCGTGTACACGTTAGCCACTCAGGCAATATGCCACCACCGGGCAAGTCCGATCTGCCACCACCGGGCAAATCCGCCAACTTCAATATGCCACCACCGGGCAAGTCCGATTTGCCACCACCGGGCAAATCCGGAACTTAAATGTGCCACCACCGGGCAGATCCTGTAGCCACTAAGGCTCTGTACGTGGTTTCTGGCTCACCACAAACCATCACTTTACAGTGACAAAAGATGGTTTCAGGCTGACCATAAACCATTACAAATTGGTTTTAAGATCACCACGAACCTTCAAATACCTTTAAAAGGCTTACATTTCATTCAACATTTTGGAGTTTCTGGGTACATACAATGACCATTACAACAACTGGACTTGCTTATAACATACTAGGGAGTCTATTCCACAAAGCACACTAACTCAAAAAAACATCTATTTTGTTGTCCACCATAAACGTTGTTGCTGCTTCATTACCTCATCTTCTCCTACATCCTGCGCATCCTTATCTGTTCAAATAACTTCTTGGAACTCCATGCTTAACCTGTCATTCGTTAGAGTTGCAAATTCTAACAAAATAACTTTGCCTACATTGAGTTAGCTAGGCTCAATAAGGCTCAATAATATTAAAACATGATTCCAAGCAAATACAACATAAACTCTTCAAATTTAGTTTCTCTATCTCTACCCATAGATGATTATTTTTCCAAGCATACCAGTAACCATTCCAACGATACCTTTGGGGGGTCCACCGATAAAGAAACTGAAACATAGGCACTCACAGCCACACGAAGAGAACACAATTTTCCCTTCAAGAACATTAATCTAGGACTCCAGGGTCTAATCCTCCATTGCGTTTCAGTATCCACTTCTCTGGCAACATAATGCCACTTCCCCTACTCATAGTATCTAGGCTTGGTAACTGCTTCCAAGCATGTTTCCTCATGCCCGCTGACGTACTGCAACAACTAAGACCCATTGTCTAGCTAATCTCCTCGCAATTGAACATGCAGATCTTTCTCCACAATCTGTTTCCATCACACCGGGCACGCACAAACTTGATCATCCTCTACTCGATTCGCCAAAGAATTACCCATGCTAGCAAACGCTTAAAAAACTCTGTTTAGACAACATGTCCAGCTCCAGCTCTAGAGAAACACGCTCATCTATTCTCTATTACTGAGACTTCCATGCTACGAATTCCACACTCCAGAAAAAGTTACTTCCAAGTAGATCCAAATTTAAAAAATTAATACTTGCGCCACTACTGAAATGTATTTGGAATCTCTGAAAATGCGAGAATTATCTAATTCCCAATGTCTTCATAGCCAGGAGGAGTGCGAATGACCCTCAAGAAACTCTGTCCACTACATTGAATCCTCTACCTACTGGAATGTTGCGGGAATATATAGCGGAGCATCCAGGTTCAAACTGAAACCTCCTCTCAAAGCAAGAGAGCCATAGATTTATTCAAACTAATTATATCACACAATGTCAGCGCATAAAATTCATGATGCAACAAATATGATTATTTCCCAAATAATTATTAGAGTGCAATACATGCTTCCACATAGCTTTTAGACAGTAACTTCAATGCCAGCTCCACACTCCACGCTTACCGATAAATCGACTACGGCCTTGCTGCCACGTGATCTCTATTGTGACCACCTACAACCTCGACCAAAAGCTCTTCAGGCTCAGCCTTCACTACCTCCACGCAGACTCGGCCACCCTAACTACAAGCTTGTGCACAGATCAGCTCACCACGTTATGGTTTGCACGCGGCAGGACCACAGTCTTATAGTCCTCCGCACCGCACTGTACATAACACCCAGCCAGGACACCGACAATGCCAAAGCGAGGGAGCTCATCAGTTCTCTACAATAGGCTCAACAAACAACAACTACATTAACAAGCAGCGAGTCGATCTAGCTCATATTCGTAGTGAGGGAATTTAACTGAAGGATTCGTACGGGGTCATAGCATTTCTCTTTTCCAAACCGGTTGAACTGAAGGCCGCGCCGCCCCCTTCGCTATTTCTGTGAGAGTGTTCATGAACTGAACGAAGCCACGAGCATCACTCACCGTGTGATTGACACGCATGGCAAATATGAAACCTCTGCCTCTCAAGTGCGTCACCTGAATATGAATGACTGGATAATTTGTAATAACTACGGAGCCTGGCACATTGATCAGCAAATCAAGATACAATAGAAGAATCTCCTCACCTTATTATATATCACATAGCCTGACTCACCACGTATGCAATCCTCTGGAATTCTACAGCACCAGAACCAAAGTCTCGTCAGACGCACCAATAATCACCAGATCCGATCAGATCCGATCAGATTTAGGCTCAGCCTTCCGTCTCCTTCAACCACGAGAGAAAAAAAGAAGAATTTCTCTGTGGAATGCCTCTGCACTTTCCACGCAGCTGCACTTTCGCCTTTCATTCGCGGTCCAGCTCCACGTAGTTAACGCAGCAGCGAGTATTCAAACAGTTGCTCCTCAGGTAGGCAGCGCTCCTCAGATGGACAAACCCAAAACAAAATAAACTGCAAACAAAACTCTTTATCTGCTAGGCCTTTACGGGCTCTGAAGCTCTGATACCAAGATAAAATAGCACACACACTCAATATATTATGTATTATTAATCAAGGAAATTACACACATATTTATACAAGAAAAAGTCTCAAGATAGGAATTCTATCTTAGACGTAAGCATATATAATATATCAAATATATAATAATAACTAATAAGATTTTTAATTATAAAGATTTATCTTGTTTTATTATAGATATTGTTAATTTACAAATACATTATGTTACAATATGATGGATTAATACCATAGCTTATCAATAGATCATATTTTAAATATCGTAATTCATTTTATATGATATCCTTTTATATGGCATTTTATTAAATTAATAATTAAAAAAAAACTGTTTTAATACATTTATTAATAATATTTTAGAATATTCTATAAAGGCTAAATCTTTATTAGTTATTTATTTAATCATTATTGATAATTAAATTAAAATTTTATAAACTCTATTTTAAAATGAAAATATAATTGTTATTTTTCAAAAAATTAATTAAATATTATTATTTTATAAATAAAATGAAAATTTTTAATTTTCAAATTTAAACCATGAAAATTATTATTATATATAATTAAAATCTTATAATATATTTTTGATATTTTATAGACTTTTCAAACATATGTATATAGTACTACAAAGTTATAAAACGAAGCATGTAATGTTAAAGTGATATTTAAATTAACGTGCATATGACATGTTTCACAAACAAACTTAAAAGTATGATCATATGAAAAATAATTATTAATGAAAATGAGCAGTATTTATTTCTTCTTAATCATGATTTTAATGAGCACAAAGATTTTCTTCTCAATCTCCATTCGATTCTTTAGTTAATAAGCTATTTCTTCCTCTTTGAACTTAACTTGGAATATATTTTATGTACCCCTATTGATTGATTGTAGTGGATGGAATTTTTTTTCGAAGGTTAATAATTAGATTCTAAAAGATATTGTATTATGCTTCATGAACAACAAGGTCATGATATTTTCATACTATGAAAAAGTAACTCGTCGAGTGTAGTGAGATGTTGATGGATTAAATATAGTCCTCATGTTTTCTCAAAATACTTTTTTTTTCCATCATATTCTTATTTTGTATACTTATTTGACCTATAATCGGAAATTGGAAATGAAAATATAAGAAATTTTAAATACTTTGTTTAATGGAATAATGATGGCATCACTAGGCCCCTTAAAATCACATCAAAATATAAATTTTTTATAGAAATGAGTATTTAGACTTTCAAAAAAAATATTCATTGACACATATACCTGCAATATATCATAATGAACAAGATACATAGGCAAGCATGAAAATAGAGACCAAAATTAAAATTTTCATCATTGCATAAAAGTAAAATCCAATGGGACCTACAGCTAGGTTTGTGGATAGGATGATGGCTAGGCCCAAGGCATCTCCCATCCTACAATGGTGTTTCCCCCATACTTCTGACCCTGATGACACTCACTAATTTCCATTCCTACTCTTGCCATGTTATCGCTACCTCCCACATGACCACATTTCATTTCACATGATGCATGATGAGCCACTAAACATCTCCAACATCCCACCTCAATCTTAATTTTTCCATCAACCAACTAAATACTATATGGTTTTAGCGATCTCCATTCCCTCCTTGGTTGTGGTACTACATTTCTCTAGCATCCTCTCTCACAATATTTGTCCATTAAATCCCTTGAGCTTGATGCTTAGCTTGTCTAAAATTTACTCCCTACATAATGACATTACTCGACATATTCCCTCGATCACTTATATCCCTCTTCTTCGTACCATCGAACTATCTTTGTGCCCCATATTTCCTCCATTCCCCCTCTTTCATCTACCACTATCTCCTTTCCTCCTTTTGAACCCCTATCCCTCTCCATTAAGTGCACCAAAACTTGAAAAGGGTATATCTCTGTGGTTTTCAGATGTCATATCAACTTCCTAATCCTCCCCTATATCTTATTAAAAAACTTCATTGGGAAATCTTCTTCGAAAGACCCTACATCAAAGAAACTCCCCTCACGGGTTGATACTCAGTGAAAAGGATAGATTACATTTCCTCCCCAAAGTCTATTTTCCTATTTTCTCAATCTTGGATAGCTATTATATTTCCATCATGGTACAACACTTCCAAGATATTGGTGGGATCATGGTTTTGGAGATTAACTTCAACCTAACATCCAAGCCTTTTCCCATTGAGAGGATATGGACAATTCTCCCTCGTATCACTTTTGTATTATGATAAAATAATCTCTGTGTGATTGGAAATAAGGTTGGTTGCCTAATCAAGGTCGAGATCATTCCTCTATCTTGATCTCAGACCCCCCCTGTTAGGTCCCTATATTACTATTTTAGTCCCTTATTGCTATTAGTGTAGCCACCGTATTTTTATTTTTATACCCCTGTAACCGTAATATTGTTACTATTTTTCCATTACATTATTATTGTTAGGTTGGCTAGGATTATATTGTGACCCCATTGACTCCTATATATAGAAGGAGGTTTTTACATTTGTATCATGCAAGACTTATTCATTTATGTAATGTAAAGGAGGTTCCCCCCTCAAAGTCGCTTAATTATAAGGCATTGATCTCTCTTTTCTTCTATTTTTGGAGTTGGTTTTATAACATTTTGTATCAAAGCTTTGGATTCTAGGGTTTCACTGCTCCAAACATGTCATCATGGAATTTTCGCTATAACATTTTTTATATGAAGGTTCAGAAGCTGAAATTTTTATAGAGTGAAGCCGAACACTTGAGGAATTTTGTGTAAAAATTTCAGATCTTGGTTCCTAATATTTTTGAAGATATGATTTGTGGACGTTACAGTTTTTTTAGGCTCCTGAATTTCACGTAAATAGGTCATTGTCGAATTTTCAATATAAATTTTTTTCTAAGAAGGTTCAGAAGTAGAAATATTTACAAATCAAAGCCGAAATCCTAAGGAACTTCATGTAAAAATTACAGGTCTTATTTCACAATACCTTTGGAGATATGATCTGTGGAATTTAGGGTTTTTTGAGGCTCTTGAATTTCATCTGAAAGAGGTGACCGTGGAAAAATCATCATAACTCTCTCTTTGAGCATGGGATTGGAAATCTATAAAAAGTGGTTACAAGTACACGAAGTGCAGTTTCCTATGTATTAATTTAAGAGCCGAAGGATGAAACAGTGATGTGTGGCACACCGTACAAATTCGCTCTACTGAACCAGACTTCCATAATTATGCATTTTGGGATATTGGGCATAACTTTTCCTTGAAGAATAAAAATTATATTAGACCTATGGCATTCGAAAGAAGATTGAGGGGGCTACTGCATGACCAAATTTCAGATATTGAATATCCTTAATCACAGAGATAATTCAGTTTCAATATAGAGCTCCTCAAAAGCAATAAAAATATCTGTATTTTTTTCTCGATTGCATAGGTCTTGTTTGAAGAGTCAATTTGAATTCATTCCAAGGGCATATTGTAGAATAAATATCAGTATTGGGTTATTAAATTCCCCCTAAAAAGGGTTCAACACCCATTAATCCTTCAGAAGGCTCAACTCTGACCCATGAAGATGAAGAAGTGAAACATAACATATCAAAATTACAAGAGAAAATTCACCAAATTTCGCTCTCACAAAGAGCAACGAAAAATGAAATGGAACTTTCGAAGAAAGGTGTGGAAGCTAAGATGGATGGTTTGAAGAAAGTCATCGAAGCTAATATGGATATGTAACACCCCCAATTTGTGTGTTGAATTTTTAAACAAGTTAGACATTTGAATTTTAAATCCTAAGGGGGTGGACCCAAGGGATGACTATGGTGTGAATGTAATTGCATATTTTATTTGAGGAAATAAATAAAATGATTGTGCATTTTGACCAAAAAGAGAAATTGAGATCACTTGCCAAATCCATGAGGATGGATAAGGCAACAAATCCCCAAAAATCTTTCAAAAATCCTTGAAAGAAATTTATTTAGATTTAAGGAGAAATCTAAATTTTCCCAATGAAGAGGAGTAGTTGGGAAGAGGTGAGAAAAGCTGGAAAAGCTGAGGAAAAGATTAAAGCAGCTTTAAAGAACCCCAAGAGGGGAAGCCTAGGCTAAACAGGAAAGAAAGCATCCTGCTATTCTGGACGCAGAATTAGAAACATGCTTTGGGGTATGAGCTTAAATAAGCTGTTCCTAGACAGATCAGAGGTTGATCTGTGCTGGGAGGTGATCTCTGCTCGGGGGTGAGTCCTGGGAGATAAAGAGGACTCTAAGGTTGGGAGGTTGGTCATTTTGCAGATTGTGTGGTATGTTCTGAAATCCTGGTTACTATGTCTTCTTATTGTATGAATTGGCTACATATAAAATTTTAGTCTATGATAATGAAAAACTTTGGTACTACATTTAACAGAATCTATCTTTCGGCATTCACCCTCCAGATTTTGTTTAGTTGTAGACCAACACTCCCTAGGGCAGAAACAACAGAATCTCTAAACCAAAGGTGGTTTAAATCTGAGGTTACTTAAGCCTAAGGATGATTAAATCTTGCTTGTTCATGGTAGGCATAAATGTGAACTTTACACTTATGAATTTTGCTAGAGGAACAATATAGCAGTACTAAAGAGTTCTGGTATAAGTAACCACTTATGACAGTAATTAACATTAACTTGTACATTGAAAAGCATGCCAGTGAAGTTACTATTATCTACCTCATATATATATAAATGTGAAAGGTCATACTAGTGGTTATATTAATTAATATAGAGATATTATGGAGGAAAAAACAAAGATGTATACTTAACATGTTACTATTCCATAGCTTGAAAAGGAAATTCTATTTCTCAGAATTCATATACCAAGTATAGTAAGCCTAGAGTACAGTATGGGTTGAAATCTATTTAAAGTACTTGAATTAAGCAGCCTAGTTGCAAACTAAAACTAACATTGAGTTATATTGAATACATATCTATAACTAACCATGTGACTATATGTATTCAGAAATAGGTTAGAAAACATTTTAAAACAAATCAGAAGTGTACAAGATAAAAAGAGCATACTTGAATTATAAGTTATGATCAAAGTAGAATATAAGTATATCGATTCTAAAACATATAATTGTACTTCTCACTAACCTCCAAAGCAAATCACTATTTCGGCGAGTATTTGTACTCAGAGCCATTAGAGCATCTTTTATATTTAATTTAGATCCTAACCTTGTAAGTAAATGGTAGGAATATGTATACAGCTATAGGAAGACTGTTACAACGAGTAGCACCAACTGAAATATCGCTTACATGACTATGTAATTATCAAAACGCATATAGATTATTAGGAATTAAGATTAATGGAAGTCGGCCATGGGTAAGCTCGACTATATAAGCATGTGGGCGAATTAGAAATGACCCTGTGCATGTAAATCATAATGGTAAAACAACAAAATAATAATAACAATCCGTGGCAATACACTCCGGTGACAAATAACCTCTCGGCTGAAATTGTTAACTCTACGCCATGTGTTCAAGCCTATCTGCGCCATCGAGGTACGCAGAGCCTGGAATACATATTATAAGGCCGCGAACCCAAAACTGTGAGCAATATATATATGTGTACATCAGCATATGCATAACAACGATAAACCCAACGCAAACGCTGTTAAGAAAAAAAATATAACCGGGGAAAATACACCATTGAGATACAATTTAAAATAAGATGGGAATAATATAAGGGTAGTGCCAAATAGGAGGCGACCGGACGTCCAGTCATCACCTGAAAAACCCTAGATCAGAATCAACGTTTGATGAGATAAGGGCGTCGCGTCAGAAATTTCGCGAAGGGAAGATTTTAAACCTCCTCGGCTTTCTGGGATTATTCTGCATATGATACCGAGTCAGTAGTTAGAATAAATCTCGAAATATGGTAAGCATAACCTTCCCAACCTACAGCTGATCTACTAGAAATTATAACCATCATAGCTAGGTGCGGAAGATGAATTATTATCTGCACCTCCAGAATTACAGTGAAAGCGGCATCATAGCGAAATGAAAAAAAAAATAATAAAATAAAACACCGGGGCTAGGCCAGCGGCGATAAATACAAACAGGAAATGCAAAGTAGACGGGCAGCACCGCAGCCAGGAGAAGGCCTTTCCCTGGAATGACCAGGGAAACTGCGAATAGACTGCGATCTTCCTAAACGCGTCCACAACCAAGTTAAATTCAGGAGTGTCTACTCCCATCAAATAAATTGCAGAACTAAGGGAGAAAGTGAATGATACACAGAGACTTACCCAGCGCCAAACGAGTATGGAAGTTCTGCGCCCTCAGAGCACTCGGAGAAGATAAAACTATCCTCCCAGTCCCAAATAATATTCAACGAGAACCCCGACCCATTCTTATAGGAATAGCTGGCGTAAGGGAAATTAATAGAAATCTCCGGGGAAACGTGTAAGAGGATAAAACCCTAATCCTCTTTGTAACCACTGGCGGAGAATTTCAAACTGCGATCTGGAAAAAAATCCGGTTCGATAGCCTGGAACCCGATTGGGAAGAGCGCTCAATCAAAGTATTAACCTACGTCGTTCGTTCGCTCTGTACTGAGCTAAGTAGGAATACAACCCTACACGTATTGCTGTACAGGGACAGGAACCTGCAATTTCGGCATCGGGTACCTCCTCTTCAGTATGAGGCGCCGTCACTGCAGAAGAAAACCAACCGAACCCAGAATGAGCTCGCACACGTAACCCCAATGGAGATCCCCAAAAATAGCTTTCACCTGCATCGCGATTCGAGGTCATGACAGACAGTAGCGTGAGTGAAAAGAAAAACGATTGGTAAACCATCGACACGGCTATGAAGAGACTCAGCAGAGAAATAATAAAATGAAATAAACCCATCGAGCGTTAGGGTTAGGGTTTGTGTGATGCCGTGCGATCAGTAATAGCACCATCGTTAAAATCCGAAGTTAACCAGCAACTGTAGCGAAATTCCAAGGCCAATTATCTGAAATGAAACTTAACTGTCGCATCACGGTGAACTCGTAGTCGATTTCCTGCAGAAACAAATCCCTGTCATATAAAGGATGACGAAAATGTCAACGTATTGTTACGGTTGAATAATGAAATAAAAAAAACAAATTTCAAAGTGTTAATACAGGATTTAAGCGAGGTGGCATGTAGCCAGTCGGGTTACAACGCGGAACAGTGTGGCGTCGACGGTGGGCGAGTCCAACGCTAGAGGTCAAAGGAAATATATCATGAGTATGGTGCCGGTTCTATGAGCATAAAATTAATTCGGCGTTGAAAAGGGTCGCATATATATATGTATATATAAGTATTACATATATATATATATATATATATATATATATATATATCGAAATGTCGTTTATAAAATGGTCAAAAGATATATAGTGACTCCATATAAGTGTTATATGTATAATTCAGGAAATACATATGTTTGAATATATCGGTTTAAGAAGGAAGCGCTATATATACATATGTATATGTATAGGTATACAACTGTAATATACCTAATCGAGTTCGGTGGGTGGACTCGATAAGTACATGTATTGATTTTATAATGTGGAAAAGTATTAGAGAAGAGGTAGGCCATTGGTATATGTATACCTTTGGGTATATGTATAATGTAAAAGATTCTTGGTATATGTTTAATGGAAAAGATTATTAGAGAATATGTAGGGATAGTTATAAACTAGAAACAAAAACATCTCAGGAGAATATATCTAGTTATAGCAAAAAAATTGGGTTCAAGAAAATGTAGTGGGAATGTTTGAGGTTGTTATGAGGAAACAAATGTTAGAAGAGGAAAATAAAAAATAAAAAAAAATTTGTGTTAAAACTAGAGGTGTTACAGATAGCATGGAAGCTGGAATGGAAACTAAGATGGATGACATGGAAGCTAAGACTTATGAAAAAAAGGAAAACATGAAGAATGATTTAAAAGCAAACATTGAAAGTTTGACAAAGTTGCTACAAGAAATGTTTCCTAATGGTGAAAAGATAGTAGAGGAAACTCATCATGAGAACAAAATAGATGTTAACCGTGATTTCATAAACTCTAATGTTGGATGGAATACCCACAATATTCCAAATATTGATATGAGGAAGTTTGATGGCAAGGATCCTGTAACATGGATACTATAGATGGAGCAATATTTTGATCTCAATAATGTGCAAAACACACAAAATGTACGTACTGCAACTTTATATTTAGAAAAAAAACATTTTTATGGTATCAATGGCTTTTCTTTTGTAAAATAATTGTCACTTGGTCAATTTTTATAGAGGAAATGATAGCACATTATGAGGATACAAAGAGAAACACTTTTTTTAGTCAATTGATAAATCTCAAACAAGAGGGTTTGGTGGTGGAGCACATTGAGGACTTCCAAAAAATGAATATAAGGGTCACTGATATTCCAAAGGAACACATGATTGATGTTTCCATAGGGACTTTAAAGGATAACATCCAACATGAGGTTCGTGTTTGGGAACCTGATTCATTGGAGACAACATTCAGGCTGGCAAGAAAAAATTAATGTAAAATTATGGCGACCAGGAAGCCTACCACTCACATCTATAAAGATGGAAGTGTTGCTACTCCTAAACTTCCACAACCTACAAGGTTGATACCAGAAAAATTTGAAGAAAAAATAACAAAAGGGCTTTGCTACGGTTCTGATTGAAAATACACTAAAGGTCATAAGTGTGCTAAGAAGAAATTATTTTACATAGATTGTGAAGAAGAGGAACAAAATGAATAAGAATCTTCAAAACAAGACGATATACACCAGGAATCAATCCTAGAAGAAGAAGAAATGATTTTGACCATATCATGTAATGCATTGGCAGGAATTACTACTCCTCAAACTTTCAGGATACAAGGACATATCAGGAAGAAAAAGGTAATAGCGTTGATTGACTCGGGTATTACTCATAATTTTATTCATTGTAAGATATCAAAGGAATTGAATTGTTTCAAAAACCTAACACTAGAATGTCAAGTGATGGTTGAAAATGGAGGAACTATAAATTTCTCTGTAAAATTCCATAATATCAAGCTAACTATGGGGGTATATGTAGTGAATATTCCAATTCTTTCCATTCAAATGGGAGGTGGTGATGTTGTATTAAGAGTACAATGGTTACAATCTTTGGGGACGGTAGCTTTTAAATTTCAAGAGCTTTTCTTTAAATGTTTTTCATAATGAAAGGAAGTCGAATTACAGGGTATCGCAGGGAAGCCAGGAAATATAATAAGCTATAATGTCATGAAAAAGCTTCTAAAGAAAGAAAAATGAGGCGTAATTGCACAATTATGCTCACTATAACTTCCAACATCAAAATCATCTATTTCTGGAGATGTCCAAAAATTCTTGGAAAATCATTCTGAGGTGTTTGGAACTCCCAAAGGACTCCCACCTATTCGTGATCATGATCATGCTATTCATTAATTAAAGGAAGTGTGCCTCCAAACATAAGGCCTTATAGATATATTTATGTCCAAAAGAGAAAAATTGAATGTATGATTGTAGAAATGTTAGAGGCTGGAAAATTCAACCTCGTCCAAGTACTTCCTTTGCTCCAATAGTATTGGTGCACAAGAAGGATGGATCATGGCACATTTGTCCAGATTATAGGGAGCTCAATAAGCTCACTATTAAAGATAAATTTCCCATTCATATGATTGATGAATTATTGGATGAATTACATAGATACATTTATTTTACCAATTTGGGTCTTCATTTAGGATATCATCAAATTAGAATGAAGAATGAAGATATTTTGAAAAAACATTTAGAACTTATGAGGGTCATTATGAATTTTTTGTCATGCCTTTTGGCCTTAACAATGCACCTTCTACATTTCTAGGGTTCATGAATTCCATTTTGAAACCCCTCCCTAAAAAGTTTGTGATAGTATTTTTTGGTGATATACTAATCTACAATAGGTCTTGGAAGGATCATGTTCAACATGTTGACAGGGTGCTCAAACTATTGCAAGAGAAACAATTATATGAAAAACATCCAAATTTTTCTTAGGAGTAAATGAGGTGGAATATATGGGTCGTATTGTATCTCACGAGGGTGTTAAGGTATACCATAACAAAATTAAAGCCATTAAGGAATGGAAATTCCCCACAACCATAAAGCAGTTGCGAGGATTTCTTGGGTTAATAGGGTATTATCGCAAGTTTGTTAAGAATTATGGGAGAATAGGAGCACCTATAACAACATTATTGAATAAAGATGCATTTTCATGGACTCTTCAAGCAACTAAGGCCTTTAAACATCATAAAGAGGCAATGTTCTTAGCACCAGTCTTAGCTATGCCAGACTTCACAAAAACCTTTATTCTGGAATGTGATGCCTCAGGAAATAGAATTGGTGATGTTTCAATGCAAGAAGGAAGACTCATTACTATTTAAATTTGTCCAATCAAAGGAAAGTATTTATAGAAAAATATTTATGAGAAGGAAATTTTAGCAATACTACATGCACTAAAGAAATAGCGACCTTACCTAATGGGAAGACACTTCAAGGTAAAAGCTGATCATGATAGTCTTAAACGCTTGTTGGAACAAAGACTATCTTCAGAAGAGAAGAAAAAATGGGTCACAAAGATGTTGGGTTATGACTTTCAAATCATCTAGAAAAATGGAAGCTAAATGTTGTTGCAGATGCACTCTCGAGAATGAATGAAGAGGTGGAAGCATTTCTTTGTGTCATTTCTATTATCCAACCAGATTGGGTAACCGAAGCAAGGGATGAATGGAAGAAGGATGAAGAAGTGTGGACACTCATTCAAAATTTGCAGCAAGATCCTAGTACATCTGATACATTTAGTTGGAAAAATGATTCCTTAGGGTACAGAGATCACTTATATCTTTGTAATAATTTCGAACTAAAACAAATTATTCTTTTGTAATTGTGCACTTCTCCTTTAGGAAAACACTCAGGATTTTTAAAAACATACCACAGGGTGAAGCATTTTTTTTTTAGATGGCCTTAAATATGATATTCAAAAGTTTGTGGTAGAATTTTTGGCTTTCCAGCAAAATAAAGTTGAGACAATTAAGACCCTAGGTCTTCTACATCCTTTATCCATTCCAAATTGATGTTGGGAGGAGATTTCAATGGATTTTATCACAGGTTTACCTAAATCTGAAGGAAAGAGTGTCATCATTGTGGTAGTTGATAGAATTACCAAATATGCTCAGTTTTGTGCATTATCTCATCCATTTAAAGAAAGTACAATTGCTACTACATTTATGGAAATAATTCAAAAGCTACATGGAAACCCAAATATTATTGTGAGCGATAGAGATCCCCTTTTTACTGGAAATTTTTTGACAGAGTTATTTTCTTGTTTGGCTACTCAGCTAGCTCATAGCTCATCTTATCATCCTCAATCCCATGGTCAGACTGAGATAATGAATAAATGTTTGGAAGGATATCTTCGTTGTTTTGTATCTGATAAACAAACACAATGGGTGAAGTGGTTACCTCTCGCTGAATATTGGTATAACACTTCCTTCCATACTGCATCAAAAATGACCCCAATTATGGCACTTTATGGATATCATCCACCATCCGTCACATCAAATTTAAGAGAAAATTATAAGGTTTAAGCAATGGAAGATCACGAAGAGCATCAACAAGAAGTTCTCCAACTCTTAAAGTAAAACCTAAATTTGGCACAAACTCAATTGAAACAATAGGCAAATCAACATCGCAGCGAGATAATTTTTTATGTAGGATACTACGTATTTTTACGGCTACAACCATACAAACAAATGTCCCTCAAGCAGAATAAGAAGGATAATAAATTATCGCCAAAGTATTGTCGTCCTTACAAGGTGTTTCAAAATTTTGGTATTATGGCATACAAATCGGAGCTTCTTGCTTCTTCCCGAGTGCATCCAGTTTTCCATGTTTCATGCTTAAAGAAGGTTATAGGTGAAAAAATTCGAGTTAAAACATTATTGGTAGAAATTGATAAGGAAGGAAAAACCATATTGGAACTTGAAGTAGTCATGGAGACAAGAACTCGACAGCTACAAAATCGATCAATTTTAGAGTATCTCATCAAGTGGAAGAACTTAGCCCTGAAGATTCTACATGGGAGGATGATAATTTTATACAGAAGCACCTAGAGCTACTCAATCATTGAGTAAAACAATTCTTTTGAAGAAGAGAGGCATGTTAGGTGTCTATATTACTAGTTTAGTCCCTTCTTGTTATTAGTGTAACCTATTATTGTTATTGTTGTACTCTTATAACCCCAAAATTGTTATTATTGTGCCCGTACATTATTATTGTTAGGTCGTCTAAGATTATATTGTGACCCCATAAATTCCTATATATAGAAGGATGTTTTTTCATTTGTATCATCCAAGAATTTTTCATTTATGTAATGTAGAGCACGTTTCCTCCTCGAAGTGGCATAATTATAAGGCATTGATCTCTCTTTTCTTCTATATTTGGAGTTGGTTCCATAACATCCCCCTCAACTCTCCCCCCTAATCCCCTTGTTCAAACCTCTCCTCCTCTCTTTATACAGAAAAAGAGTTTGTGTAAAGAGTCAAACATGCATTATAATGTCAAATAGAACCAAAATTAATTAAAAAATAAGGTAGTAATTAGATTTGGATGCAATCAATGATCAATGATGTTAGGCCATTTTACCAAAAAATGTAGGTGTTATCGTACCTATTACCTTCCGTCCGATAAGGTTTCTCGTACAAGATGAATCTATCATTATTTTATGTAGTCTTAATGAATGAATATTCAAATTTAATATCCATTTCCTAAAATAATAATAATAATAATAATAATAAATTATTTTCTATAATTTTAATGAAGATAAAATTTGATCTACAAAAATAATAATATAAAATTAGATGTTCAGCATAAAAATGTATCCCTCACCATCATAGATTTGGGTATCAATTACTCATATAATCGAAATACTTTGAATAAGCCTACTAATATGATATTTTCAAAGGTTAATTAAAATATATTTATTATATGTATGAATAGGGCCAATCTTAAAAAAAAACTTATATTATTAAACCTAATAAAAAATTGGATATAAATAATAATAAAAGAACACTAAGAAGGACCAATTTTGAAATGTTGAAGTGTAATTTCTCAATCAATTTTTTCCATTATTTGTTGAATTCAAATCTGAATTCGAACTTGAACTTTTGGACTTAGTAACTAACAAAATATCTCTTCACGTCCCATCAATTCATGTGCAGCAAATTTATACAAAAATCATCTATGCATTGAAATTGGTTTGGAGAAAAGCATGTGTAATACATATGTTTCGTCATCTCATCACATCTCCATTAATTGTTTAATCTAGCAACACTGCGGCAAGTAAAAGTGACGTCCATAAATTCATGTGTAACAAATTTATTCAAAAATCATCTATGCATTGAAATTGGTTTGGAGAAAACCATGCGTAACACATATGTTTCGTCATCTCATCACATCTCCATTAAGTCATTAATCTAGCAACACTGGCTCAAGTAAAACTGACCCTGTGGGAGGTCATTTGGAAGAGATAAATAGTGCAAAGGGATACCTTTATATTTGGTGCAATGAGATGCGGTTGATTTGACTTGTATGTTTTTAATAGTGAAAAGGAATATCTATGTATTTGGTAGAGATAACTAGTGCAAAAGAATATCTATATATTGCATACAATGAGATGGATTTGACTTGTGTGTTTTTTATAGGGAATGGGATATCTATAAATACTTGGCAGAGATAAATAGTGCAATGAGATGGGGTTGATTTGACTTGTATGTTTTTAATAGTGAATGGAATATCTATATATATTTGGCAAAGATAAATAGTGCAATGAGATGGTGTTGATTTGACTTGTATGCTTTTAATAGTGCAAAAAAATGTATATATATTTGGTGCAATGAGATGGAGTTGGTTTGAATTTTTTGAATAGTCCAAAGGACCAATGAGATGGAGTTGGTTTGAATTTTTTGAATAGTCCGAAGGACCAATTTCGGTCGACATTTTACAACTTGGTATGAAGATATATTATCTACATTATCATAAAAAAATAGTTAACTTCACTCCTCTCAACAATTGATAAATGTGAAGTTCAAGAAAGTACGATCGGTCAGTGCCATTTATTTTCATATTCATGAGAATATAAGTAACTCTCAACCGCCTATGAATCTACTAATTGTAGACTTTATAAAAAATAATCTATATACCATCATGGCTAAGATTTAAAATGGTGAGCTATAATTTTAGCTTAGGAAATTTTGGTGGATTCCACACATAATGATTGGTTTGACTTATATTCCTTTTGTTATATATTTTTTTGTGATAATCAAAACGATCTGCAGTGGCCCTGTAGGCTACTGACTGATAGAATTGACAGAGCACTAGCTAGTGGCGTTTGAGCATGCGAAACTCCAATCCGAATATTTATAGTTAATTTTAAAATTCCGCAAATCTATGACTGAACACACGTTACAAAGGCTTTGCAGCAGAAAAGAGAGGCAGGGTGTCCCTTGGCTCAAGTTTTGATGAGTAATCGTGAGCAGAGCTGCTTGGCCCACACGGACTTTTAATGACAACTCAAAAATTTGGATTGGTATAAACATATTTTACTAGAACAGTTTCCTTTAGTGGCTTGGAACCTAACATGTCAAACTCTTCTATAAAGTTTGTCTTTCTCGGAGATTGCAAAACATTGTTTTTGTGTTTTTTTTTATCATTTTTCTAATTTATTTGGCTTTATCTTCTTTGAGGCTCTCTTATATTCTTTTGAAACTTTTGAGATCTAGCAACACTGGCTTTATCTTATTTGAGGCTCTCTTATATTCTTTTAACCAATGATTTAATGTAATTTATTGATAAAATGTTAAGACTTTATACACCATTTTATAAAAATTTGATTGATTTTTCCTTAACAATTTGGTAAAGCTTGCTCTCTAAAAACTCCAACACTCTATGTTGCATCTTTATTATTATTAAGTTGACTCTAAAGAGATTCAATTTTCTCTTTTAAATGTGTGGTTATCATTTTAAAATTATTTTATGTTTCTTCTTTCCAAATGCGAGTTTGATTCTCGTGTATTTTCTTTTTCTTAACCCGTGAATGTGTTTTTATTTTTTTATTTTTTTCAAAAAAATATGTAGATTTTCCCTTTCACATTCAATCCTTCCATTAAGGTTGCAGAATGTTTTTTCTAATTTTCTGCTAATTTTCTTTTTTAAAAAATTAACTTTTTTCTAAGTTATTCTCTAAAACGTTATTTTTTATTTTTTTTAAGATGGTTATCATATGAGGTTGCAAGTTCATGTAAATGATATTGGTTGTAATTAACAAAAGTTCTTAGGGACATAGATGATTCTTTGGCTTTTTCTTTAACATCTTCCTGATCTGATGGAAAATTTTAGTGCTAATATTAGTAGGTGGGCTAATTTTCCATGATTTTATAAAAACAATTGATTCGCCAATTTCCATTTTTGTATAAAAATGATTTGCTCAAATTTTACAAAATAAAATAATTTAACTTTAAAAATCGTTAACATTATATATATAGTATATATAAAATCATTATAATTTCAAATAATTTTTCAAATACATCACTAAACATTTTATAGTTTGCATATTAGGGACTAGTGATATTTGTCAATGTTTTTAAACTTCAAGATAATTTTACATCTTTCAATTTTTCTTTGTTTGACACTGTTAGCTAAATTCAAACATAATCTCTAATTTTTTTTTTCTTTGTTCTTATTCCAACTGATTTCGTTTCAGAATTAAAATAATAATATTCCATAGAAGGAATTGTATCTCAAAGAGAAACTGGTTTGAACATAAATGGTTACCAAGGAATCTTGGTAGAAATGGGTGTTACGGAAGTCTTAGGAGATGTAATAGAAATATTCTCCATATATTTATGTGATTCTATTGTCTCTTCATTCTTCTTGGTGAAGATTTCACCAGAGATTTTATTTTATTTATCCTCATCATTTTCCATTTCTTCACTTGTTGTAGTTTCTTGTTTCTTCTGGTCTCTCTCCTCATGGGAGTTAATTAGAATAGTTTCGTATTCATTTGTTATTTCATTTTCGGTTATTTTTCTTATTACGACACTTTCCTATTTTTATTTTAGAATTTCCATTGTTGTGACCTATACTTCCTTAGCTGTGACAACAACATATTTTACTTTTTCAATTTCAACATTTTGTTCATTTTTAGAGACAATAGAAGGATCTGAAGTAATTTGGTTGAAATTAAATTGAAATAATTCAGAATATTTTAATTGTTCAAAAGAAATGTTCAGACATAGACTTTTTTTTAAGAAAACTTAAAACAATTTTTCTGTAAACTTTCATTAGGAGAATTTTGAGTTTTAAAATAGGTCTTCTTAGAAAAATGTATAATCGAAACAAAATATATAAGAACCAATAGGATTCAATATGATGATGTCAAGCATGGGGATGACTCACCATTTTTGGAGTAAAAATGTAAAAATATTAAAAAGTAGTAAAATAATAAAACTATTTTTTGAACTCATATTTTCAACTTATATCCTTAATATTTTAGTCAAATTTCGAGCGGGAGTACTCATTGAATGAAAAATTTCATTCCTTATCCAAGGAATACTAGTGTTGCATACTTTCAATGGACCCTACTACACGAAAAACAAGAAATATATGAAAAATTTTGATTGCAATCACGTTTTTCATATAGTTCTCATTTGGTGTGTAGTAAAGTCCATCAAAAGTATGGAACGTGGGTACTACTTGGATGAGGAATCAAATTCCACACCCAAAAGGTGTTGTCACTCGAAATTTGAGTAAACCCACTTGAAGATAAGTTGAAAATACGAGTTAACAAATAGTTTTGTTTTTCACTCTAAAATTTGATGATGTAATGTAATATTGTTTTATTATTTCCACTAGCATTTTAAAATTTCCTTGGCAAGCCCATTTTAGACCTCAAAATTCCCCTAATGTAAAACTGCTTTCTTGCTTGAATGTCTAACATTTTTCCTCTTTCAATAGCCTCTCGGAATTCATCAATATCTATAAAAATATCATCAAAAAGGGGCTCCTAATGAATTAATATTTTCATATATCTAACTATTATATATTGAGTGGTAATAATATGATTAGGATCATAGTCATATTGAAGTAGTGAATATAACCAAACTCGTTTAAGCTCTTTGGCTTCCTTGAATTGATGTCCTCTTTCCATGATATTTATGTCACCAAATGTAATTGGAAACCAAGCGAAATTTTCTTCTACAATTTACATAAATTTTTTGATTGGCCATTTAAAACAACTTGATTTACCATTTCTCTCATAGTAAGTCTTTCAGGGATATAACAGGGTAAAAGGTGAGGACCAAAAGCACTTCCAAAAACTCTTATATAGAAAAATAACTCTTCCACAAATCAATGATCAATGGACTCTAGGCCTTCTTTCATATTTTGAGTAATTTTGGGAGGTGTTTTTACAAACAAGGTTTCATAAAACAGGATTAAGACATAATGAAAAATATCATAAAAATGAAATTTAAAATTTGACTCCCACATGATCGGAGCATAATTTTGGATAAGTAGTTGCTTATCTGATGGGTAATTATTTTTCATGAGTCGGAATTGAATTGAGGCAATGAAAATATCTATCAGATAGGAATACATATACAAAATGTGTTTGTATCTAGGCGGATATTCTAACGAAAACTTTAAATAATTTGTGATATTCGCGACAACATCGGTGTGATGTATACATTTCCCTCATTTAAAATGTTATTGATTATTGGAATCCATTTTATTTTACAATTTTTAAGATCTTCTTCCCATATAACTTGGTTATCATTTTAATACGAAATCTTATGGATTTCTTGAAAATAGCTATGGAATACTCATATTCTTAGAACTTCAAACCTTCATTTTCTTCCCTTAATTAGTGTTCAATAACACTTTCATAATTATCTCCACATTTTTTGAAGATAGTGTTTCAAAAATTCTTAAGGAAATGAACATTAAGTTGGATTTATGGGGGGCTAAACTTATATATAGTTGATAGGACTTCAATTTTGCAAGAGGCTATGAATTTTTTTTTAATGGTGTGATACTGTTCGGGTTTTAATATGATCATGAGAATAAATTCATGAAACCGTGTCATATTAAGGAAAAATTATAGCCCTAAATAAAACTTTGTGTAATTCTATTTCTCTTATTGCTTTAAACCGATTATTCCTTGTTTCAAAATATTTTGTGTTCTTTAAACATCCTCTTTTCTGAAAATAAAATAAAATTTACTTCCCATATCATCGTACCTACTTTTTGTGCCTTGTAAGTTAAGTCTGAAATAAGGAATGGCTTGAAGCTAACCTCCTATGATTGCATATTCTCCATTTTTTTAAATTTTCTCGCTAATATTCTCCATTTTTTGTTTCGATGTTGGATATTTTCCTTTTTCCCATTCTATGACACGTGAACAAAAAACATAGTATATATAAGCTTCTCCTATTTAAAATTTCAAGTTGAATTAAGAATTATGTATAATATCATCCTGATAATTTTTGTAATTAAAATCGTATTCTCATAATTCAAAATTTTCTCTGAACCAAGATTAAGAAAACTCCATGTAGGAAAAATATTCTAAGAAATTATGAATTTTGATTAGAAATTTTAGAAAGACGTAAATTAATTTTTTCATTAATTTCCCTTAGAGATGTGCAACTATTTCTTTTCATGAATCATCAAAGGATCAAAAAATTTATTGTTTATTTAACATAAAAATCAATTAAACGTGAAACGAGAGAATTTTAAAATCTACTTTAGAAATAAAACTTCGTGAAAATAAAGAAAAATTAATATTTTATTAGGCTGATCAGACATTTGGGTGGTCAGATAGACTTGTAGTCTGCGTTTATTGCTTATTTATTTCATCATGGCCTCGTCTGCACAATATTCAGGTTTTATCTTTAAGTCGAGTAGTCGAATGGCAAGGTGATCGAAAGGTCGGGCATTTTCATAGTTTTGTTTTAAAATACCTTTCAGAAATCCAACCTCTGTCCCAAAATTTTAATTTTTTTGGATTTTTATGGGGAGAACAAATTAGGTCATTATGTTTTTGTTTATTATTTATTTTTCTCATGTATAAAACAAAAGGGATCTTTTGTAAACATGACAATAAATGGCAACATATTGGAAGAAGAAATTATGTCTATCAAGTTTAAATATATATTTTTAAAAGAAAATAAAGTTTTCAGAAATATTTTCTGAATTTTTATTTTTCACTGAGATACTTGATGAAGTGTCAATGTTCCAAATAATCAAAATAAAAATACTAATAAATAAAAGGAAAATGTATATAATAAGAGTCAAATAATGAATTTATTTGTATTTCTAAAACCTTATTCATCTGAAATTTTAAACAACAAACAAAGTTTTTTTTTCTTTCCATTAAAATCATGTCTCTTTGAAACTTAAAATTGCTTCAATTGCTTTGAAGGAAAATATCGCCTTTTGCTGGATTAAAAGCATTCATCAATTGCCAATAAGTAAACGTTCATAGCGCTCATGGGTTTTTTCATTCTCCTTTTAATAAAAAGGTGAAGTTTTCACTTTATATTTTATCATTAATTTTGAAATTTATTATATATAGCTAAGTGACAAAAGGAGAGTTTATTTGATAGAAAAATATTTTTACATATTAAAATAAATTCAAAATTTGTATTGTATCATTCATTTTATTTGAAATATTTTGGTTTATTTTTTTAAATTTTTAAAGATGACGAAACTGTCAAAAAAAAAAAAAAAAAATAACGAATTTTTTATTTTCCATATTATCAAAAATTTAAATAAAAATTAAAATAACATCAACTATTTCTAGATTTGTCATATTTTGAAAATATTTTTTCCTTAAAATTTAATTTGTTTTAAAACATAAGATAATATACGATAAAAAAAATATTTCTTGAAGTATGTAATCATAACTGTAATTATACAGCTAAAAAATAATATTTTTATATAAAAAAAATATCAAAAAACTTATTTTAATAAGATGAAAACCTAAAAATATCTTTTTGGAGTTTTTGCATAAAACTTCTCAGACCTGTTTGGTTTTATGAACTGAAATTCTAATTAGGATTTTAATTCACATGATATTTCACATGGTATTATGTTTATTTTAATATTTTAATCTTTGATGTTTAAATTGATCCTATTATACTAACGTATACTCTCTACCATTTGTAAATCATTAGAATATATCATATATTTCCCTTAGATCAATTATTGTTTTTTATAGTTTAGTTTTAATTTTAGATGAAACAGAAAACAAGACTTTGTTCGAGAAACTAATTGAAACTTTGATCTGGCAAATACTCACTAATTGCAAGAGGGATATCTCCTTGTGTCCACTGTAAACTATATCAATTAAATATTCCACTCATAAAATACTGTGAGACATAATATAATCAATCATAAATTTTTAATTTAGAGATGCATTTGGATCCATCACGTCAATGTCATAACTGCATTCACAATAAAAAAATTCAAGTCCATTCCAAGTGTGACTTTCAAATATTTAGTGAATGCACTCTCAAAATAAATGAATAGTAACATAATATATATTATACTTATCTTAGGACATCCTTAGAATGCATATATGGGGAATATTCTAGGATCCGATAGACATAAACGACAATAAATATTATATAGTATGTTGGAGATCAACACAGCAAAAAACCATTAAACAATTAACACACAGCAGAAAACCATTAGCAGAAGACACACAGGTTTAACGTGGTTCACCCAAACCTCCTGGGATACGTCCATACAACATAGGCATCGGCAGTCTTTATTAATCAAATTATGCATTAACTCCCTCCCAACAAACTGGAGCTAATCTAGGAACTAATTCCTAATTTTTGTCACCTACTGAGATTTTGCCTATTTTATCCAAAACAGAAAATCTCAACATAGTATATGTATTATAATTCATTTTTTAAATCGCATATTAATATATTATTATATATTATAATTTCTTTTTTAATTTGTATAATAATATAGGCATAACCTAAGAATATAAATTTTTATTGTTAAAAATATATTTTTAAATGCATAAATAAATTCAATACTGTGAAAAATCTCTAAGACACTCAAATTTTACAAATTAGATAACTAAAACTCTTGTAGTGAAATATTTCTACTCGATTTTTGTTAAAAATAGAAAAAAAGAGAGTAGGATATCAAGGGAGAACACGACGGAGAGTGTTTAGTAGGGGGCGAATGAAAGAGACAACACACAATTTACAAAAAGAGCAAACACACAATTTACAAAAAGAGCAGTGAAAGGAATTATTACTAGAGGGAATCCGAGGGACGATCTCAAAGCTTTATTTTGAACTAAGACTGTCAAGCTTGAGATATTATTGGATATTTTGAACACGAGGCCAATGAACTTCTATCTCGAATTCCTCTGGAACTGTGAACAGGAAAGCTTCATTCCAGATAAGCGGCCAGGAATAAATCAGTTTGGTAACGAAGCTAGATAATTTGGAACAACTACATAGATTGATATTAGAAAAGAGAACCAGATATATATATGGATTATACAATTTCCGTGCAATGTTGCTTTTATGTTAAAAATGAAACTAAGACCCTTGCATAATTGACCTTGCCCAATCCGAAATCCACTTAATATGATGGCTTAACTTACCCATTGGCATTAACGCATGCAAGAAATTATATTACCGATTGGGATTAAGGCATGCAATAAATTCGACTAAATTAGGGGGTTATACTTTTTGATTTTTTAGAGTTACTGTTTTCTCGCCAGTCTTTGTGCTGGTGCGATTCAACGTTACTTGAACTGAAAAATATGAAATAGGTTACCAGAGCCTCAAAATTTTAGACTATTTAATACGTCCATCTTGAGTGGTTTTAGCATGAATCGTGTATCTCAAATCAAGAGTGGGCCCTTTTCTTTTGTAAGTACGAATGACGAATTTTAGGCAGTCGTTTGTGAGATTCGCTGGAAATTAAAATTAAAAGCAATGGTTTTTTTTTTCAGAAAAGAAAACCCTGCTTACAAACAGTACATGATTCACAAATAAACTTAGACACAGGTTCATACATGTAATACATTGTACTACTGTATACCATTACCTATACTTCGGTTCTCACCAGCAACAAAAACGATGCATTATACTTAACATGGGCAGTAGTGTTCATCCTAACGCTACGTTATATTAACTTCGGCAACTTATAGAAAGAACAAAATTCAGCATTCTGCAAAATGAAAATCATTGTCGCCATTCAGTGCGATCAGCCAGGAGCTTTTGGACACCTTGACCAATTACCAGGCTCGCTCGCTGTTGGACCCATATAATTGCCCACTGTTCACAGAGAAGGTTTGACCGCACCATACAAGATAGAAACCCACAGGGAAATAACAAAAATGGTGGCCCCCTCATGAGATTTATGTTATAGGAATTTCTAGCTGTTCAATTATCTGCTCCCCCTAGTAATAGAGCAGATATATGCATCCTGGATCAACTTCCAATCCGCTATTTGAAAGTAGATCCGCACGCCCATTGTTCTCCCTATATATATGTGATATATATCTGAGATATGAGGATTATTAAATTTGACAAGAAGCTATTTTAGTCGGTCAATCAATCCTTGTAGACCTTGTGGTTGGAAGGAGATAGTTCCACTGATACCATCTATGACAGTTCTTGAATCTACATAAATATGTATGGATTGTAAATCCAGATTATGTGCAACCTACAATCCACCTCCACAATGTCAGAAGTTCTACTTTATTATTAGTTCCCCTACCTCCATTCCAGTACATCCAATAGTGTGCAGCGTTCTCCAACTTTATCCAAGCCCCGGACACACAACCTACAACCTTCTGTGCGCCATCGAAAAAGAGTGCCGGCAGAGAAATACGATGCAAATGATAGCGATGAGACTGATCATTAGTTATGGCCATTTTTGGTTCTTGACCAACAATCCATACCATGATGGCCCCATAGATTCTCGATATATTTATGGGTACATATGGCAATTCTGAGCCATCCATAATTCCCAAAATAAATAAAAGGGAATCATTTTGTACATACCATTTGTGCCGGCCCATCTCTCAAGTGTACTGGTAAAATCCTTCGGTATCCATTTGGAGCTAAGGATGTGAACAAAAAAAACTTCCATAGCCTCCTTGTAAATGTGCATAGAAGAAATAGATGAACTGTCGATTCCTCATGGCAATGGAAAAAGGGGAAATGACCCGGTCCTTGAGTTCCAAATCTATTCGTCCTATCCCATGTCAGGATCCTCCCTTTCCATGACAGCCTATTTTCTAAATTGTGATGCATCTTCCCCACCCATCGGAGATGTGATTGCATTAGCATATATATCCTTTAACACCAATCCTCCTTCTTTCATTACACCATCCCATACCATTTTATCTCCATCCTGGTGAAGGCATAACCCTGCATCCCTGAGGCAATCAGTGAATGCCATCCTCCCCTGAGATAAACTTTCAGGAAGCCCCAGTTGCTCCCATGTCTTGCATATCGGGTGACTCTGTCTCCCACATCTAATCAACTGCTGTACGTATATAAACCTTCTATGAGCCAACCGATGTGCAATTCCAGCCTCCAACTGGGCCTCCCCATCCATGCCCAAAATTTTATCACTCCCAACAAGAATGGACTGTCCGTTCCCAAAGCACCATGCCAATCATAGTCCAAGACCTGACACCACGTTTTTGAAACTTTTCCATATCGCAGATTCCTTCCTTGATCCCAGATTATCCCCCCTATAAAGCTCTATCATTAGATCCCCTTCTATGTATTTGAAATGGATAATTTTTTACCATATTCCATCCTGATGAATGGCTCGCCATAGAGATTTGGTGAGGAGGGTGTTCATGAATGTTCTAACATCTAATAGCCCCCATCCACCTAGATCTTTGGGTGTTGATAGCATACTTATCTTACATAAATGGTACTTCATATTGGTAGAGGTTCTAGGCCAAAGGAAGCTTGCAAGAAAAACATTTATACCCTCGACTATATGTTCTGAAAAATAATATAGACGCCCCCAATACACCATAAACTAAATAAGAACAACTTGTATAAGCACATACCTACCACCCATCGATAGCCATCTGTGGCTCCAAAGTTGGAACATGCCTTTGAATTTATCCACCAGCCACTGCCAATCCACCAATATATAGCCTTTTGGTTTTAGCTTGAAGCCCAAATAAGAGAAACCCACCCACAACGCTTTAGGCTGGACCCCTAAGAAGGTCGCTATAAACTTGATCTGTTCAATGTCCCCATTTTCATGCAACAAAAATATTTTCCTTTATTGCTGTGTAAACCTGATGCCGTGCCGAATAGATTGAGGAGGAAATGGAGATAGAACCATTGATTCGTTAATAACTTTCCAAACACCAGTAAATCATCGACAAAGAGAGAGTGTGTAATGGAAACCATCAGAGAGAAAACTAAACCCATGAATAATCCTTCAAGAGAGGCCCGCTGAAGACCTATGCTAAAAACACACATTATCAAAATAAATATAAGTGGAGACAAGGCACAGCCTTGGCCAAGGCCTCTCTCCACCTTAAAAAATTGGGATAGTCTACCATTGATAAGGACCGCATAATAGACCGATGTTATACAAGCCATGATTCACCTAATGTTCTATAATGACATCCCCACCTTTAACAATACTAATTGTATGAATGACTAGTCAACACAGTCATACGCCTTAAACAGGTCTACCTTCATGATTAATGCCTCCTCTTTGTTTGAATGGATGGAATGTATGATTTCTTATATTGTGCCTATTGCGTCATGGATGGACCTTCCTTTCAAAGATCCATGTTCTTCAACTGAGATATATTTGGACCATATACCCTTAAGCTGATTTGCTATGATTTTAGATGTTAAATTATAAATGGTGTTACACAGTGCTATTCGCCTGTAGTCCAAGAAGCCTTGTGGATTTCATGATTTTGGTATTAGGGCCATGAATGTCAAATTCATGTCACCCGGAACATATCTGTTATGTTTTGTCTGCCATGTAACCACCACAAGGTCTTCAGCCAACAACTCGAATAAATGAATATAAATTCTGGGGGCCATCCATCCAGACCCCGACTCTTGTCCTATGCAGACGACTTTAACACAGATTCAATCTCCTCCTTTGTGATCCCCTTCCCTAAGCTTTCATTTGCATTCACATGTAGCATGATTAGCATATTTTCCAAAACCTTCTCTTGCCTTCTGAAGTTGATCTCCCCATCAACCTTACAGAAAGATGAGTAGAATTTATGTACCTTTGCTTGAATGGCCTCAATATTATATACCATATTCTCCTCCTTTGTCTTCATCTGCCATATTGTGTTTTTGAGCTTTCTTTCATTTGCCACATTATGAAAATATTTCGTGTTTGAATCCCCTTCTTTTAGCCATTGGATCCGACTCTTCAGCCTCCAAGAAACTTCCTGTATTTCAAAGATTTCCCCTCTTCTAACCTCCAACTCATGCATGTTTTCACAACGTTCTTTTGCAAGAGGAACCCTCCGCATATTCGCGTGGACCCTTGTTAATTCAGCAGAAATCGTAGCCAGTTCCTCCCACAAACTACCCTTCATATCCTTTTCCCACCTCTTAGTGAGAGCTTTAAGGATGCGAAACCAGGACAACACATAGCTGCATCCAACCTCCTTTCAACCTTTTATCACCTCCCGCTAGCAATCCGTAACTAGTTGTATATAGCTAGGATCCTTAAGCAAGATACAATTAAATTTAAAGGGGATCCCATATACTGCCTTACTATTAAGCAACTAATCCTTGGGTCCGTTTGTGTCAGGTAATCGGTTATTAGAGTCCAAGAAACCTGGAGAATTGATTCAACAGTTTCTTGATGTATTTATATGTGTACACACTGTACATCATTCCTTGAGACATTCATTAATATATTGTTGAAGATTGTTTCTAGTTTCTGTGTTGTGTGTCTAATAATCGTATGAAAGCACTAGTTCGAAAAGATGAGCCACTAGTTTTCTGGCCATGAATATTTGTAATTTGAGGGCGAATGATGGTGAAGAGTTTCCCCTGTTGAAGAACCACAATGTTGTGGTTGTCAAGAAGTGATTTTTGAATAGTTTTGATGTTGGAAGGCAGTTTTGACCTTCTGTGACATAAAAGAAGTTCCCATTGGTACACATTGACACGAGAAACCAGACAACGCGCACATACAGTGCGAGAGTTCGAATGCGTTGCTCACTGCTTGCTTCAAGCAACCTCATTTGTATTGAAAAGAGTCCTACAATGTGACAGGAGGCTTCAAGTTTTCGATTTAATTGCAGCAGAGGGCCGACAGTAAAGGATTCACATCACGTTTTGGGTGAAGGAGGAAAATAAAATTGATTAGACATTCAAAATTTTAAAGCGTTGAAGTTGTAGGAAGACAAGCCCTGCGGTGAACATTGAGCGAACAAAAGGTAATTGAGGTAATGGGCACATTGATTTGCTCCATATTTTTTTTTCTTACTGTCTTGAGTCATTTAAGTTAGAAGAGCTTCTGAAGTTTTGAAAAGAAACCATCGATACCTTTTTCATGTCTGAAAACGCTATGTTGTCTGAATCCTCTGAAAAATAACTCTCTCTTCCTTACTAATAAATTAAAGGCTATCACCACTCTGATTACATTTGCTAGTCAATACATGGTGTGTTGGATAGTCTCCATTACAAAATAGTATCCCTACAAGGGGGCAACCAGCTGTTTTTCCACTCCTATGCCAAGAGATTCGTTTGGAATAGTGATAGCAGAAGGGTCTATTGAGAAGTTCTTTTGAATATTTTTGATGCTGGAGTTAATTGATTATAATCTATTTGGACTGTCATCCAAGGAAGTTGATTCTACAACCAAACTCTACTTCATTTGGGGATTCAACATTAAAACACCTGTGCAGTTTGAGAAATTTATAGTTATAGAACCACTCTACTCATTGTCGTCGAGAAGAGCTTTATCACCGAAGTTGCAAAGAACAAAACAAAAAAAAACAAAAAAAATGAAGGTACAGAAAATTCAAATAAATTTGAAAATGTTGAACTGTGGGAAACCATAAGAGTTATTATACAAATGGTTAATATGTTTTTTGATATGAGGTTTATTGACTATTTTTCCATTTGAAATTGAAGATATTTCAGATATATTGAGATATATGGATATTTGAGATATGTGATAAACTTGAAGTTGTATTTTAAAAAGAAAATGCATTGTGGTTATAAAACAACTTTTGATATATTAAAGATCATGAAATTACATGGGTCAAAGATTATTTGATGAGAATTAAAACCAGATTTTAAAGGGGATTTTTTTAGCACAAAAATTATTCGATGAGAATTAAAATCAAATTTTAAAAGGGATTGGGATTTTATTGTTGCTTCGAGTAGACTCGTTGATACCATAAGAAAGTTTTGAAGTTGTTTGTTACATGTTGATGGGTGCATGATTTGTTGAACTCGACACCCTATTAATTCATTGAAAGTTTGTATTGGGTCCATTTTTGGTGGTAACCGACGCCCATTTTTTCAAATTTGATTATTGGAGAAAATGACCAATCTAAATGATTTAGTACAGTTATTAAACAATTTAATTACGCCGATACGCGTATCCCCCTATCGGAAGGAGCATATTTTGTGATTAGGCTAATTAATCTTTTTGATCTGATGGTCTAGATTGAAAGATGCCGGTATATTCTGGTCGTCGCCACTCAATCAACGGATCAAATCTACCCCACTAACTTCCTTGCATATCTAAATCACATGTTTAAACCGTACTTAAATTATTTTTTTACAAATCTTGATTAAAAATTTACTGTGCCATTTATTAATTGCCACCTATCAAGATTAACAACTAGAAGGAAACCGAAACATTAAATCTTCTCCAAGTTTTGAAATCATTCTGCAATGTGTCCCATGCCTTTCACATGAGCCATAGTGGCAGCAAGCGTGGCGGCAAGCGGTGCGATTCGCGAAGTGGAAGGTTCGACCAACGAACAGGCAAAAAACTGGGTATACACTCGGCGGTGAAGGCATCAGAATGGGCTCACACATTGGAACGTTGCAGATGTGTGGCGTCGTCTCTTGTCAATCGTTTTAGCTTCGCCCATTTTCATGGTGAAAATTTCATCTTCTTGGTCCTCACCTTGATACAGGTGGCTTCATCTTTCTGTATTAGAGAGCGACTTCTCAACTCGGTAAGCATTCACCTCTGTTGGTTTAGTTTATCAATCATAGTACTTTCGAGCAGAGGGTTTTGGTTTTGGATATGGGAGCCCTGAAAGGCATACACAGCCAGGGCCACTCATGTTATCTGCTATGTTGGTAGATGCCCTTATAAAATTTAAATCTGTTGCAGGGAAAGAGGGATCGACGACATGTCCAGGATTATTCAAGGATCATTAGGATCATCATCTACTCATCATCTACTACGCCTCCACCAGTGCCATTATAATATTTCTCTCAACTCTATCCAGCTTCCATACGTAGCGCCATTTTAAGCCCCTAGGACGCTGGTAATTGGTGGCTCGAAGAGCTCAAGTGGGAGGAGCAGGGGTTGTGTCTCATCCATCTCTTGCTTGCCTGTGCCAAGTATGCATTTCATACACATTGATGTCGTATGATTTTGGATTTCGTGGTGCGGGACTTTTGTAATATCAATTTTAGAGTGTATTATCCATTTTATATGTATTAAAATATATTAATATTTTAATCATAGATTTGTATTGGAATAGGTTTGTTTAACGAGGTGATTATTTTTTTAGTTTTTCTTCGTTGTAGTTTAGTAATAATTTGTAATAAAATTGTAATGTTTCCCTCTTTAGCTTATGTATAGAAATATGTCTGTATATTGTGTTTCCACGCACTTGTAGCCTTCCATGGAGGATTTAGTGTCCACCCACCAGGTGTTTTTCTCTCTATTTACTTATCTCAAATTTTCTTTCAACGCAGTGCATTTGACGATTCTGGAGTCCATGGAAAAGGAAAAGATGGTACACATAATCGATTTGGACGCCTCCGAGGTAACACAGTGGGTTTCGCTTTTTCATTCCTTGAGTCGTCGGCCAGGGGGACCTCCGCATCTGAAGATGACAGGGTTCAACGAGAAGAAAGAAGTATATTGACGGACGAAGCTGAGAGATTGGACATTCTGTTCCAGTTCAACCAACTAATTGTAACGTGCCTCGACCGTCTTACAGACGATATGCTCCTTGTCAAGACGGGAGAGGTCGTCGCTATCATCATTGTTTTGTAGTTTCATGCTCTGCTAATTTGATCATGGTATTCGTAAGCGCCATCTTACTTCAGTCCATTTAAATTAAAATTTAACAATGTTTAAAGTGAATGATTAATAAATTGTTGCTTAATGCGTTTAACCTATAAATAATTATATAAACTAGTGAAATGAAATTATGCTATTTATACTGCCCCGCCTCTCCCTAGATGAAAAACAATAAAATTAAATTTTGTTAAAATAATTGATGATGATTAATGTGTAGTCATATAAATAGGTGGTTAAGGTAGACGTCAAATCATGATATATGTATTTCATTCATCTTATGATATTTTGAATCATGAATTATTGTTATTATTAATAAATGAAACAATAAATTTAATTATGTGAGATAAAATAATAAATGGTGTATAGTAATATAAATAAGTGTTTAATTTTAGGCATGAATTTATAGTATATGTATCGTATCTATCCCATGATAAATATGATTCATATTATATAAAAATACATGAAAATGATATAAATATTCAAAACATTTTCATGATATATCTCGCTTACATCTCACACTACATTTAATATATTTCATATTATATCTCACACTACATTAATACGTCATATATTACATTGACATTTAAGATTACATTTACCATTATTTATTAAACGGATGTTATACATTGAACATTAAATTTGATAATTAAAGATTAAATTTGATAATTATAGGTCGTAAATGTAGGCTACAATGTGCACATAATCCTTGATAGGTCTAAGCCTCTATTGTAGTAGCTATCTATTGCTGAAGTGCTTCAAGGGACATGAAGATAGTTTAAATGTCTGCTAGCACCTTCGGGTAGGAGAGGGAATCTTCTCTTTTCTTTCTCCCTCAAAATAAAACAAAATAAAACAAAAAAAGAGAATTCGTAGCGGCAGTAATTTACTGTCTCTTTTTTTTTATTTAAAAAAAAAAAATCCATTTTATTTATATATGTTTTAAGCACAGTAATCTATCCTTTCTGAGGTCAAGGCAATGAAGACAATAGTAAGTGGAAAGTTTGGATAAAGTTGGTTATATAATATTGAAAAATTATGATATTATAATAAAATTTATTTATATATTAACAATATATATTACAAAAATGTACTTATATATTAATAATATAAATAGTAAAGAAGGGATGTATTTTTATGATTAACAATTTTATCATATGTTTTATATATATGAGTTGTAAATGAATTAGATTGTGTGGATTTTATTTCAATTAAGGTTACAAGTTAGAATTTTATGGAGAAAAGTTGAGGATGAGAGATACCTTTAGAAGAATTAAACTAGTGATAGCATATTGAGAAGATTTTCTTTGATAGCATATCGAGAACATTTTCTTTGACTTAGCTTAGATTGATAAAAATGTAATTTTGTTAATATACTTATCATGAATTGAATACAAAAGCCAAGGTTGACTGTGTTTTTTTTAGTTTTGTTTTCTTAAAATAATACTTTAATATTACAAAAATTAACTCATTTTAAATAATAAGTATTTAAAAAAATATAGATTGGAACAAACAACACTAACCAGAACGCACCATATGATTTGAAAACCATAAAAAATAGTTTTACATTTGAAAGTCATTCAAATAAATTATAAATATAAATTTAATAAATAATTTTTTATATTAGATTTTATTTAGGAAATATTAATTTTCTTATTAATTTTTTTATATAATAATTTGGAGTGTTTTTTATTTTTAACATACAAAATTTAAACGAATTCTATTTCTTTTAATTTCAGGATAAATTTTAATAAACACTAATCATTATTATTAATTATCATTATTAATTTTTTTATAATAAAAAAAAAAATGAAATTAATAATAGAAATAAAACTTAAAGTTTACTTTAAAAAATTAAGTTTTTTATATCATATGTTTTAAATATTAATTTAGGAAAATAAAATATTAAAAAGGTTTAAAAATATAAATTTGGTAGTGTAAGTAATACAATCTTTATTATTTTTTTATAAAAAGTGTATGAGATGTGTAACTTTTTTTATGCATCTTACTCTAGCTTTGACACATCTTGCCTAAAATAAAAATAAAATGTTCATTAAATTAAGAAATAATTTCAACTATAATGAGAACAAAAAAAATTACATATGTTTGGTTCATTTTAATTAAAAACGTTATTGGACCAATATATGCATTAGAAAAACCTATATGATAGAGATATCTAATTCCTTTTGTGCTCAATCAATAACATATTCTGATGGAAGAATTATAAACCATATTTCTCATTTTTTTTAATATATATATATATATATATATATATATATATACACCAATTATTCTAAAATGTTTCATTCCCTAAACAAAACAAATAATTTAAATCAATTCCTTTGGGTTCACCAATTCCTTTGGTTTATAATATTAAACCCTTGGGTTTATTAGTTCTTTTGGTTTATAATATGAATAATCGATCAATGTTATCCATGATCAGATGTCACATTCTGACAAATATTGTCTCAATATGAAAATCACCCATGGCCAACCCTGGCCATAGTTGGTCCAATGTCGCATTGTGACAACAATTGTCTAAATGTTTAAATCAATTCCCTTGCGTTCACCAATTCCTTTGGTTTATACTATTAAACCCTTGGGTTTATTAGTTTACCCATGGCCAACCCTGGTCATACTTGGTCCAATGTCACATTGTGACAACAATTGTCTCAATGTTTAAATCAATTCCCTTGGGTTCACCAATTACTTTGGTTTATAATTTTTTGGGTAATGGTTGTCCCTTGGGTTCACCAATTCCTTTGGTTTATAATATTAAACCCTCGGGTTTATTAGTTTTTTTGGTTTATAATATGAATAATCGATCAATGTCATCCATGATCAAATGTCACATTGTGACAAACATTGTATCAATATGAAAATCACCCATGGCCAACCATGGTCATAGTTGGTCCAACATCGCATTGTGACAACAATTGTCTCAATGTTTAAGTCAATTCCCTCAGGTTCGCCAATTCCTTTGGTTTATAATTTTTTGGGTAATGATTTTCCCTTGGGTTCACCACTTGCTTTGGTTTATAATATTAAACCCTTGGGTTTATTAGTTTTTTTGGTTTTAGAATATGAATAATCGATCAATGTCATCCATGATCAAATGACACATTATGACAAACATTGCCTCAATATGAAAATCACCCATGGCCAACCATGGTCATAGTTGGTCCAGCGTCGTATTGTGACAACAATTGTCTCAATGTTTAAATCAATTTCCTTAGGTTCACTAATTCCTTTTGGTTTATAATTTGTTGAGTAATGGTTGTCCCTTGGGTTCACCAATTCCTTTGATTTATAATATTAAACCCTTGGGTTTATTAGTTCTTTTGGTTTATAATATGTTATTGGACCAATAGATGCATTAGAAAAACCAATATGATAGAGATATCTAATTCCTTTTGTGCTCAATCAATAACATATTTTGATGGAAGAATTATAAACCATATTTCTCATTTTTTTAAAATATATATATATATATATATATATATATATACCAATTATTCTAAAATGTTTCATTCCCTAAAGAAAACAAATAATTTAAATCAATTCCTTTGCGTTCACCAATTCCTTTGGTTTATAATATTAAAACCTTAGGTTTATTAGTTTACCCATGGCCAGCCCTGGTCATACTTGGTCCAATGTCGCATTGTGACAACAATTGTCTTAATGTTTAAATCAATTCCCTTGGGTTCACCAATTACTTTGGTTTATAATTTTTTGGGTAATGGTTGTCCCTTGGGTTCACCAATTCCTTTGGTTTATAATATTAAACCCTTGGGTTTATTGGTTTTTTTGGTTTATAATATGAATAATCGATCAATGTCATCCATGATCAAATTTCACATTCTCACAAAAATTGTCTCAATATGAAAATCACCCATGCACAACCATGGTCATACTTGTCCACCGCATTGTGACAACAATTGTCTCAATGTTTAAATCAATTCCCTTGGGTTCACCAATTCCTTTTGGTTTATAATTTGTTGGGTAATGGTTGTCCCTTGGGTTCACCAATTCCTTTGGTTTATAATATTAAACCCTTGGGTTTAGGTTTATTAGTTTTTTTGGTTTATAATATGAATAATCGATCAATGCCATCCATGATCAAAGGACACATTATGAAAAACATTGTCTCACTATGAAAATCACCCATGGCCAACCATGTTCATAGTTGGTCTAACGTCCCATTGTGACAACAATTGTCTCAATTTTTAAATCAATTCCCTTGGGTTCACCAATTCCTTTTCGTTTATAATTTGTTGGGTAATGGTTGTCACTTGGGTTCACCAATTCCTTTGGTTTATAATATTAAACCCTTTGGTTTATTAGTTATTTTGGTTTATAATATGAATAATCGATCAATGTCATCCTTTGGTTTATAATATTAAACCCTTGGGTTTATTAGTTTACCCATGGCCAACCCTAGTCATAGTTGGTTCAGTGTCGCATTGTGACAACAATTGTCTCAATGTTTAAATCAATTCCCTTGGGTTCCCCAATTACTTTGGTTTATAATTTTTTGGGTAATGGTTGTCCCTTGGATTCACCAATTCCTTTGGTTTATAATATTATACCCTTGGGTTTATTAGTTTTTTTGGTTTATAATATGAATAACCGATCAATGTCATCCATGATCAAATGTCACATTGTGACAAACATTGTATCAATATGAAAATCACCCATGGCCAACCGTGGTCATACTTGGTTCAACGTCGCATTGTGACAACAATTGTCTCAATGTTTAAATCAATTCCCTTGGGTTCAACAATTCCTTTTGGTTTATAATTTGTTGGGTAATGGTTGTCCCTTGGGTTCCAAGACTTGCTTTGATACTACGTACAACTTCTTGGCTTATTATTTTTTTGGTTTATAATATGAATAATCGATCAATGTCATCCATGATCAAATGACACATTATGACAAACATTGTCTCAATATGAAAATCACCCATGGCCAACCATGGTCATAGTTGGTCCAATGTCGCATTGTGACAAAAATTGTCTCAATGTTTAAATCAATTCACTTGGGTTCACCAATTCCGTTTGGTTTATAATTTGTTGGGTATTGGTTGTCCCCTAGGTTCACCAATTCCTTTGGTTTATAATATTAATCCCTTGGGTTTATTAGTTATTTTGGTTTATAATATGAATAATCGATCAATGTCATCCTTTGGTTTATAATATTCAACCCTTGGGTTTATTAGTTTAGTCATGGCCAACCCTGGTCATAGTTGGTCCAATTTCGCATTGTGACAACAATTGTCTCAATGGTTAAATCGATTCCCTTGGGTTCACCAATTACTTTGGTTTATAATTTTTTAGGTAATGGTTGTCCCTTGGGTTTACCAATTCCTTTGGTTTATAATATTAAACCCTTGGGTTTATTAGTTTTTTTGGTTTATAATATGAACAACCGATCAATGTCATCCATGATCAAATGTCACATTGTGACAAACATTGTATCAATTTGAAAATCACCCATGGCCAACCATGGTCATACTTGGTCCAACGTCGCATTGCGACAACAATTGTCTCAATGTTTAAATCAATTCTCTCGGGTTCACCAATTCCTTTGGTTTATAATTTTTTGGGTCATGATTTTCCCTTGAGTTCACCACTTGCTTTGGTTTATAATATTAAACCCTTGGGTCTATTAATTTTTTTGGTCATACTTGGTCCAACGTCGCATTGTGACAACAATTGTCTCAATGTTTAAATCAATTCCCTTGGGTTCACCAATTCCTTTGGTTTATAATGTTTTGGGTAATGATTTTCCCTTGGGTTCACCACTTGCTTTGGTTTATAATATTAAACCCTTGGGTTTATTAGTTTTTTTGGTTTATAATATGAATAATCGATCAATGTCATCCATGATCAAATGACACATTATGACAAACATTGTCTCAATATGAAAATCACCCATGCCCAACCATGGTTATAGTTGGTCCAACGTGGCATTGTGACAACAATTGTCTCAATGTTTAAATCAATTCCCTTGGGTTCACCAATTCCTTTTGGTTTATAATTTGTTGGGTAATGGTTGTCCCTTGGGTTCACCAATTCCTTTGGTTTATACTATTAAACTCTTGGGTTTATTAGTTCTTTTGGTTTATAATATGAATAATCGATCAATGTCATCTATGATCAAATGTGACATTCTGACAAATATTGTCTCAATATGAAAATCACTCATGGCCAACCCTGGTCATAGTTGGTCCAACGTCGCATTCTGACAACAATTCTCTGAATGTTTAAATCAATTCCCTTGGGTTCACCAATTTCTTTTGGTTTATAATTTCTTGGGTGATGGCTGTCCCTTGGGTTCACGAATTCTTTTGGTTTATAATATGAATAATCAATCAATGTCATCCATGATCAAATGTGACATTCTGACAAATATTGTCTCAATATGAAAATCACCCATGGCCAACCCTGGTCATAGTTGGTCCAACGTCGCATTCTCACAACAATTCTCTCAATGTTTAAATCAATTCTATTGGGTTCACCAATTTCTTTTGGTTTATAATTTCTTGGGTGATGGTTGTCCCTTGGGTTCACCAATTCCTTTGGTTTATAATATTAAACCCTTGGGTTTATTAGTTATTTTGGTTTATAATATGAATAATCGATCAATGTCATCGATGATCAAATGTCACATTCTGACAAATATTGTCTCAATATGAAAATCACCCATGGCCAACCTTGGTCATAGTTGGTCCAACGTCGCATTGTGACAACAATTGTCTCAATGTTTAAATCAATCCCCTTGGGTTCACCAATTCCTTTGGTTTATAATTTTTTGAATAGTGGTTTTCCCTTGGGTTCACCAATTGATTTGGTTTATAGTATTAAACTCTTGGGTTTTATTAATCTCTCTTTTTTTTAATATTGCCCTTAGCCTTATTGATCCCTTAGGTTTTTAATATTTTTCCCTTGGGTTCACTGACTCCTTTGGTTTATAATATTAAACCCTTGGGTTTATTAGTTCTTTTGGTTTATAATGTTAATCAAACATTCGGTTTATTACTCTCTTGAGTTTAAAATACTAATTCTCAGGGTTTGTTAATTTCTTAGATTTTTCAGTTTCAAATATTAATTCTTAGGGTTTATTAATCTTTATTGTTTATAATATTCATCCTTTAGGTTTATGATATTTATCCCTTGGGTTCGTTGATTCCTTTGCTTTATAACATTAAACCCTTGGGTCTATTAGTTCTTTTGGTTTATAATGTTAATAATATCGTTGGTTTATTAATATCTTATGTTTAAAATACTGATTCTTATGGATTATTAATTTATTAGGTTTTTTAGTTTAAAATATCAATTCTTACGGTTTATTAATTTCTTGTGTTTTTAATATTGATCCCTTATGTTTATAATATTTATCCCTTGGGTTCACCAATTCCTATGGTTTATAATATTTAAACCTTTGGTTTATGATGACATTGGGTTTGTATTATTAATTATCCCTTCGGTTTATTAATATCTTCACTTTAAAATATTAATTGTTAGGGTTTATTAATCTCTTAGGTTTTGTTTTTAAATATTGTTTCATATGGTTTATTACTCTATTGAGTTTATTATTATTAATATATTAATATATGTTATAAATAAATATTCAAATATTTATTAATAATGATTATTAGTAATATTATAATATTATTATTAATATATATTATTAATAATATAACCAACTATGATATAATATATATTATTAATATATTATTAGTTCTTTTGGTTTATTAATAATATAACCATCTATGATATTAATATATAAATAAATATTCAAATATTTATTAATAATGATTATTAGTAATATTATAATATTATTAATATATATTATTAATAATATAACCAACTATGATATAATATATATTATTAATATATTATTAGTTCTTTTGGTTTATTAATAATATAAACATCTATAATATTAATATATAAATAAATATTAAATTATTATATATTATCAATATTATTTTTATATTAATATATATTATATTTCAAGTTAATTTATATTATGTATATAGTTAATATTTTTAATATATTAATATTCTTATTAATATATAATGTATATGTTTCAAGTTAATATAATAAAATTATTATATAATATTTATTTATTGATATATAAATTAATGTGATGGGTAGTGGATATAGGCCTATTGGCGTATATCAACCACATTGGTAAATGTGGTTGTAAATCTATTTTATATACGTCTATCGGCGTATATCAACCACATTAGTAAATATAATGTGGTTGTGCTAGTGTTATCTACTGTCCATAACGATGTTCAAGTCAGCAAAAACATGCTCTGTGACATCCAATCATGTTTGCAAAATGCTAAAAGCATAATCAAATTTTTGGAGTTAGAATCACAGTTACAGCAAGACGAACTTGAAAAAAAAACTTGTGATTTTGAACTAGTGTTTGTTCAGAACAACAATTTGTTTGAGCATGATCATCAGTCATAGAATGATCAGAGAAATGCAGTGCTTTCAGGTGAGAATTTAGACGCAGTTTGGAGTTCTAATGTGAAACCTGTTATAAGACCATGGGAAGAGATGACACACAATAAACACATAACTAGTCTTGGTTATAATAGTCATGTATTTTTTCACATTCCAGACTTCTCTAAACCTATAAAATTTCGAAGTGTAGGTTTTCTGGATGGTGTTGTTCCAGAAAGGTTTGATAGATGCTAACAGTGTAACTGAGTTGGACATATGAAAGATCAATGTTTTGATCTTCACCCGTGTACAAATTGTGGAAAGAAAAATCACAAGTCAAATAGATGTTCCAAAAATAAAAGCACTGCAAGAGAGAAGCAAAGTTTTGAATGGATTGCTTCTTGAGAATGGACGAAAGAAGCCAATAAGATCTACAGATCATATCGAAGAATTTGTTCGAGTGACGAATCTTGCAGTGATGATGAATATTTCTCACCTTGTATTTGACAAGGGGGGATTTGTTGGTGGGTGGTCTGCTACAGGTTCAAGTTCAAGATGTCAAGCAAGCCTGAGTCACTGATCCACATCCTGAGCCATAACCTCAGTTTATTGAGTTGTTTCTGAGCGAGCACTTCCAGATTTGGAATTGTTCGAGGAATTGCTATGACAGTTCTAGAGATTGTGGTCAACTTAAAACCACCATTCTTGTTCTGAGAGCTGTTATGTAGGTTCCAGAATTAGTGTTGGTGAGACATTGGGTTCTCACATTTTTGGCTTATGGTCATCTTTGAAAACCATTTCCAAGAGACATTCAACTCTTGGCTTAGATGCATTTATGCATTATGGGCTCTCGTTCTTGGACTTTCGTATATCCCTTCGCATTAAGGGGGGAATGGTAAGCAACTAATCCTTGTATTAGTTTTTGTTAGGTAATCGGTTACTAGAGTCCAAGAAACCAAGGGAATTGATTCAACAATTTCTTGATGTATATATATGTGTACACACTCTACATCATTCTTTGAGACATTCATTAATATATTGTTGAAGATTGTTTCCAGTTTCTGTGTTGTGTGTCTAACCCTTACTGGATCTCCAGAAAAAAGATATTAAATTGTGATCCGACAGGAACCCATTAATAATCTGTGATCGAATGGTGCCCAACTCCGGCAACAAATCTTCAAAAATCATGGCCCTATCCAATCTCTTACCTATGTACTCCGCCCCTTTCGTGTTATTTTTCCATGTTGGAGCCAATGGTGCTGGGCAGATATCCACCAAATGATACTCACTAGACATATGGCCAATTCGATCCGCCAAAAATCATGTCGTGCATTTGCACCCCCATATCTCATTAACCGCAAGAGTGGCATTATAGTCCCCAATAACCATTGGATTCATTACCCTCAATATCTGCGAAGCTTTGATTCGATCCCAGAAGGCAGCCCTGGCATGACATGACGCATACAGATTTATTATATGAAGCTTCTTTGCAATTCCCTTGATAAAACCGGCCAATACTATTCCACCAAAAAAACTTGTACGCCCGAGAACGAGCCACATTAGGATCCCACATAGCAAACATACCACCGGGGCGACACTCAGTATCAATTGCAGCAACCTGCCATCCAGCACGTATGGGCAGCAGAATATCCATAGCCTTTATGCGAGGGCATAACGTCTCTTCCCGTTATGTTAAGAGAGATTATAGAATTCATCTGCAAATCTTGACAGGGCCGCAGGGCCGCATGCTGTAAGGGCCCGAGGGTCATCCACCGTAGAAATGGGTATCTGATGGAAATCACTCTGTTCATCCTGGAATAAAGGTTTACTGCAGTAGTAAAATGATAAAAGGATTTTTAGGGAAATTGGATAGTTATTGTTGTTTTCCCGATAAATTCGTAGGCACGCAGGACCAGTTTCGCTTAAATTGGTGCAACCGAGTGTTTAGGATCTTATCTTCGTTAAACTAGAGTTACATTTAGTTCGTCCATTTTGCAATAAAACGATTAGAGGCTCTTTGGAAATTAGAGAGTTTTTGTTGTTTTTCGTGAGAATTTCTCATTCCTACTGGAACAGTTTCAACTGAGCGTTTCAGAGCTAATCTCTGCTGAATTTTCATCTGCGACCAACCGTAGATTTACATTAAATATTTCCTTAATGGATTTTGAGAAAACCACCGTGAATTCCAGAGCTAGAGGATTACCAAAATGTTTTAAATCATTAGAAAAAACAATTATCTAATATTAAATCTTAGATACTCTAAATAAATTTATGGTAAATTATGTGCTGAAGCTCATATCGATATCTACGAATCTACCGAGTGAACTCACGAGAAAGTATATCGGTGGACACAAGTGCCCGCAAGAGATAATCTAATACACATGAGGAAATACTTAAAATTAAGGTTGGCCTTACGATTAAGTATCTATAAAGTTAAGTTTATTTACCACAACAATCATATAAATTTAATTTATTTAAACGTTAAACGCATTTATTTTATGAGATATATAATATTATCATTATAAAAAAGTCATTAAAAACAATATAAATATAAATATAAATTTTATTTCATCAAACAAAGAATTGATATATGAGATAAGTTCATATAAAACATATTATGGAGATTTACTTTATTTCATTTTGCTATTGATGTTTTTAACTTTTAAATAGGGTATGTTACAATATCATGGACTAATATTATAATTTAGACAAGTTTAGAAAGTAAGAACACATTTCATATTACATTTCTTCATATGACATTTTATTAAATTAATCAAATTAATTAAAAAAAATAACTATTTTTAAAATAAATCTTACGTCTATAAAAATTAAATCCTTACTAATTATTTATTTAATAATTATTAATAATTAAATTAAAATTTTATAAACTCTATTTTAGAATAAACACATAATTACTATTTTTCAATAAATTAATTAAATATTATTATTCTATAAATAAAATAAAAAAATTCAAATTTCAAATTAAAATTATCTTACTTTGCTTAGTGTAATAAGTCAATTTTAAAACTTTAAATTTAAGTAGTTTTCACGAGAACAAAAATATTATTATATATAATCAAAATCTTATAAAAAATTTCAAATTCCAAATTCAAATTATCTTACCTGCTGAATGTAATAAGTCAATCTTAAAACTTTAAATTTAAGTAGTTTTCACGAGAACAAAAATATTATTATATATAATCAAAATCTTATAATATATTTTAGAAATTTTATAGAGGTTTCCAACATGGTTATATGGTACTATAAGGTTATAAAATGAAACATATAATGTTAAAGTAGAAATTTAAGTTAACTTGCACGTGACCTATTTCACAAACACGCTTAAGAGTGTAATCATACAAAAACATAAGTATTAATAAAGAATTAGGAGTATTTATTTCTTCTTAATCATAATTTGAGTGAGGAGAGACTTTTGCTTCCCTACTTCCATCGGACTTTTCAATTAATAAATTATATCTTCTTCTTCGAACTTGTCTTGGAATAGATTGTATGTACCCATATTGCTTCTAGTGGATGCACTGTGCTTTCGATGGTTAATAGCTAGGTTTGAAAGGATATTGTATTATGCATCAAGAATGTCATTCCTCTTCTTCTATTGAACTATTAAGCTCATCATATTTTCACATTAAAAAATTAGCAAGAACGATTCTCATGGACATTACAAGTGACAAAATGTATTGAGATTTTGGTGGACTAAATATAGTACTGATGCCTTCCGAAAATTCTGTGTTGCTCCATCACATTCTTATTTTTCATATTTATTTGACCAAAAGAAAATTGGAAATGAAAACCTAAAAATTTTTAGATATCTTGTATAATCGAATATCGATGGCATTACTAGGCCCGTTAAAATCACATCAGAATGAAAATTCTTTGTAGAAATCAATATTTAGATTTTCAACCATGAAACTCATTCACACAGATACTTGCAATCAATCATAATGAATAACATACATAGGCAAGTATAAGAATATAAACCAAAATTAAAATTCCCTTCCTTTCATAAATATAAAATCCAATGGGAGCCAAAGCTAGCTTTTTGGATAGGATGATGGATAGGCCCAAGGCCTCTACCCTCCTACAATGGTGTTACCCCAATTTATTTCTTCTTAATCATAATTTGAGTGAGGAGAGACTTTTGCTTCCCTACTTCCATCGGACTTTTAAATTAATAAATTATATCTTCTTCTTCGAACTTGTCTTGGAATAGATTGTATGTACCCATATTGCTTCTAGTGGATGCACTGTGCTTTCGATGGTTAATAGCTAGGTTTGAAAGGATATTGTATTATGCATCAAGAATGTCATTCCTCTTCTTCTATTGAACTATTAAGCTCATCATATTTTCACATTAAAAAATTAGCAAGAACGATTCTCATGGACATTACAAGTGACAAAATGTATTGAGATTTTGGTGGACTAAATATAGTACTGATGCCTTCCGAAAATTCTGTGTTGCTCCATCACATTCTTATTTTTCATATTTATTTGACCAAAAGAAAATTGGAAATGAAAACCTAAAAATTTTTAGATATCTTGTATAATCGAATATCGATGGCATTACTAGGCCCGTTAAAATCACATCAGAATGAAAATTCTTTGTAGAAATCAATATTTAGATTTTCAACCATGAAACTCATTCACACAGATACTTGCAATCAATCATAATGAATAACATACATAGGCAAGTATAAGAATATAAACCAAAATTAAAATTCCCTTCCTTTCATAAATATAAAATCCAATGGGACCCAAAGCTAGCTTTTTGGATAGGATGATGGATAGGCCCAAGGCCTCTGCCCTCCTACAATGGTGTTACCCCATACTTCTGGCCCTAATGACACTTTCTACTTTCCAATCCCACCCCTGACATGTTAGCACAACCTCCCACATGCTCACATTTCTTCTCAACATGATAGATGCCGAACCACTCAACTTCTACAACAACCAACCTCACTCTTTAGTTTTCCATCAACATACTGAATTCTAAATGGTTTTGGAGATCTCATTTCCCTCCTTGGTTGTGGTATCGCACTTCTATAGCATACTCTCTCACAATAGTTTTCCATTAAATCCCTTGAACTCGACGCTTCACTCATCTAGAATTGACTCCCCACATAATTACATTACTCCACATATTCCCTCTATGAATTATATCACTTAGCTTTGTGCCATGGCACTATCTTTGTGCTTCCTCTTTCCTCCACACCCCCTCTTTCATCTACCACTCTATCCTTTCCTCTGTTTCCACCCCCTTCCCTCTCCACTAAGTGCATCAAAACTTGAAAATGATATATCTTTATTGTTTTGAGATGTGATAGCAACTTCATAATCCTGTCGTGTATCCTTTGAAAAAATATAATTGGGAAAATTTCTTGGAAAGAAACTACATCAAAGACACTCCTCGCATTGGTTGATACACAATGAAAAGGTGAGGTTAGGTTTCCTACCAAAATTCTATTTTCCTATTTTCTCAATCCTCGATAGGTTTTATATTTCCATCACGGGAAAATGCTTCCAAGATCTTTGTGGGCTCATGGTTTTGGGGGCCATCGGTACTCTCTCTCAAGCCATGGGTGGTTATCTCCAAGCCAACATGCAAGCATTTTCTAATCAAGAGGATCTGGGCCATTCTCCCTAGGAAGCTTTTGTATTATGGTAAAAATATTCTATGTGTGATCGAGAATAAATTTGGCCACCCAATAAAGGTTGAGATAACTTTGGAATTCAATCTCAAACAATGCTGGGTATGGATCCAAATTTATTTTAATACCAGAGATGGTTTATTGGTGAAATTTAAAATCCACCTTAGGCCCACAATTTGGAAATAAAACACCAAATATGGTAAATATACCTTCAAGTGTCATTCCTATCATGGTATGGGACACCTTCTAGCTCAATGCAACAAAACTAGGCCCTAAAAAAAATGTCTCAAAAAAATTGGTTGAGAAAAACAATGGTTCCCAAAATGTAATAGCGCCAGTCTCCACATAAGATAAAGGTTCCTTAGGATTATTTGTAGCAGAATTAAAAACACCTTGTCATTGGATCCTTTATGGTTCTCTAAATTTGAAATCATTGCTCCTCCCCTCTTTTTCATGATTCTATTTCCTTTATGGATTTGGTTCCCCCCACCCGCATGTTGTCCCTCCTCTCTCTTGATCTCAGGCCCCATCGTCCACTTCCCCGCCTAATGCCCCTTTTCAAAACCATCCTCCCCTTTTGGAATCTAACCTTACCCCCTTTCTTACTAACCCCTCACCATCTCCCATGGATGACATTCAACACATACCTTCCTTTGTTGGGTTGATTTCTCCACATATCTTGACATTTCTCCCCTCTCCCTCCTCTCTTCCCCCTAATGTTATTATCTCTTATGAAGAATTTTATACCTGGAGTATCCAACCTCATTCCCTTCGATTAGAACACTATCCCTCTTTTGGTGGGATTTCCCTTGAACCAATACTCATCAATATTTCTAGACATAAATCCCACATTTTGGAAGCCCAACAAAAATAAATTTTGGACATTACTAAAGGTAGAAAATATACCATTTTGCAAACCCTTATAGCATCGCATCAACCTCCTCACTAATTCTTACCCTATAATATAATTTAAGAGGGCTTGGGGGTGCCCAAATACACCTGACTCTCAAGTTCCTCATTTACTGATATAATCAAGACATCATATTTGTTCAATAATTCATTAAATCAAGAACTCATGCATGTGATTTAATTGAACCTTTACTTCAGGGTCAGTAATTTTCCACTTCTAACCTTTTCGGAGTTTCTGAGTGCCTTCTCATTCAATAGAGGTTTGATTATCTAGAACTAGGCCCTATATAATATAACTCAACTATCATTGTTAATCTTCTCATTTTTTAACATTACTTTATTGTTAATTTAATTCCTTAACATATATGGGACATACTCTTATTATGTTCACTACTATTAATCAATCACCTCATATGATTCCTTTTTCCCCCCCTTCATCAATGGAATGACCTAAATATCACCCTCTCCATAAGGGATATTTGGGGCAGAAAAGCTAGAGTTGTACCATATAGTGTTTTTTTCAAAAAATTACACAATTGAATCCATATTGTGGATGTTTCTCTTTTGAAGCTAACCCCGACTTGGTGGAAATTGAAATCTAGTGAGGCTTGTATCACCAAAAGACCAACTATATTTTTTTCTCTTGATGAATCTCGTCGCTCATAGGCATGCTCTTCACTTTGGGATCTCCTTAGGAAACATTTTTGGTCCCCTTCCCATAATTATTCCTTCATTTGGGAGGATAGTAGACAAATAGTCCCCTACAAAAAAAACCATACTTGGTTTTAGGAGGATTATTTTGTATCCTCGGTCCACAGCTACTAAATGTGCCTCTCTTATTCTCCCTTAACATCACAAATGGAACAATTCACAGAGAATATCTAAAAAATAAAAAATTGTTTGTTTGTAAAGCACATGGGAAAACAACAAGGGTGTATTAGAGAGGTTGAATATGTAACACCCCTATGCATTTTATTTTCATACATGGCTATTTTTAAAATTTTAAGTTACTGTTGGAATTAATGTGTATGGAATCTAAGATGGAAACTATGATGATGCAATTATATTTTATTTTAAATGAAATTAATAAATGATATTTCTTGAGAATATTTAAGAAATAGAACTTGAGTATTTGATACTTTTTTCCAAATTATAAAAATTTGTTAATGGTTAAAATCCACATGGTGGAACTTCCCAAAGGTCTCCTAAAAATTCCTAAGAGAAATTTGTTAAATATGTTAACATAATGGGAGAGAAATACTATGTTAATTACTTAGCTAGAGATAAATTCTAAGTTGGGGGGTAATAATAATAAAGCACAATTGGAGAGAAAGGCATGCTTTAAAGAAAAAAAAAGGATATTTTTCTTAAATTAATACTAAAGGCCTAGGTAAAAAGGTGAGAAGACCTTAAAGAAGGATGTTGCTAAAAATATTTTGGGAAGAATCTATAAAAGAAACCACTTAGGATCCAAAATGTTGTTTATTACTAAAGTAAATAAGGTATGAACTCACGGGGAACTATTGCAATAAGTTCATCGTTGTGTGGGACATTGTTTGTTCTTGAATATTTTCCAAGAATTGAATTTGGTTAGATGTATTTCTATTTATATTTTATAGTTGATGCTACGATAGCTAATATTTTTATAATGAGAATGCAAAATTAATTCAAAATTTAATAAATGAGTTGTATATGTTACCTATTCAGTGTGCATAGCTTAAATTAAATTATGAGTAGAAAATTTGAGATATGTTGTTGCAAAAAGTGGTAGACATATAGTATTTATAATAGTTAATGTTTTGGAAATAAATGGATGTTTGTGGAATATATGTACGAAATATGCAACCATCAGTAGAAATAATAGCTACTAAATTATTTGATCATGATTAGACCTGTGATGATTTAGATGAAAAAATAGAAATTTATGTTATATCATATAGTTGATCATACTATATAGTTTGAAGAATCAAAACAAGAGGTTATATACATATAGACTAGAGGTTTTATTCATTCCAATATATTATTGGATGTTATACATAATAAATAAATAACTTAATTAGGTAGATATGTCCCTCTAGATATAGCCTTGTACTTTTACAAAAGTACATGTAGATTGGAAAAGTATAAATATTGATAAAAAAAATTAGAATGAATGCATAGAAATATATATATATATATATATATATATATATATATATATATATATATATATATACGTATAGATAGATAGATAGATAAGAGTATTTTTCATTCTCCATAGTAACTATACACGTAAAGATCCATCACTAAGGGATAAATTCTCTTTTTGAATAAGAAAAATAAACAAAACTCTATGAATGTATTCTAGAATAGGTGATTAGTCTGGACAAAGAAAAATGTGTGCATTTTGTTAAGGAAAATGGTTGTAAAATAATTAGACATGTGTCAAAAATTGGCACCAGAGTAGCCTCATACAAAGATGGAATATGAAGGAAAAGGTCAATCTATAAGGCAACAAAATTCCAGTCAAGGGTATAAATAAGGTAAGAAATGATCCAAGTGGATATTTGTGGTCTCCCACCTGTGCAACTTAGATCCCAACCACTGCTACTTTTATTTTCCTTAATTCTAACAAAATTATCTATTTTCGGCTATTTTTCAGGTCCTAAATGTTCGGAGCCATTTTGAGGTACTAAAACATTTTTTATAGGAAACATTAGAGACCAAAACAAGTGATAGAATATATTTCAAAGATTCTCTTTTGACCCCCTATTGGATAACTTTGAAATGTTATATTATAATATAAAAACGTAGATCGTATAGCAAAGTTATGACTTTGAGAATTTGGCCATCCAACTTACCCTCCCGGGGCCTAAAACTGTTGTTGCTTCATCTCCTAGGATTAGGGTATCACCCTTATTCTTTACGATAGAAAAGCCTTCGAGCCACAATGTAATTAATTTTAGAAGGCATGTAGTCATCACATATCTTCTCAAAGATAATCTACCATCACGCGAGCTAGTTTTTTTACACTCTACATGAAAAAAATTATCATTATTTGTTATTAATCAATTGAATTTTAGTTTACGTTGTAGCTTTTTGTTTCTGTTCATTTCAGTATTTCATTCCCTTCCTACTTAAATATTGATTAGTGGTATCAGAGCTGTCAAATATTTCTCTATTTCTCCGTGCATGTCCCCAACGAGGTAGGGGTATAAGGAGTTTGGACTTGAAGTGGTTGAGCCCTTGTAATACCATATCCACTTGCACGAACGACTTCCCATGGTGGGAGAAAAGAAATATGACAGAGTAGGAGATCTTATCAAACTACTACTGAAAGAATCCTTCGAGTGGCACATAAATGAGATGACAAAAAAAAATTCCCCGATCCTTCAGTGGATGCCAATAAGCGATACATCTTCATCCAACATTAACTTCAAAGGAACCGACCCCTTCAATGTACCAGCTAACTTTGAAATCCCTATATTTGAAGGAAAAATAGGTGCATATGCTATAGATAAATGGTTAAATCAGCTGGAAGGATATTTTTGGTTCATGATTTTTCTGATACACAAAATATTACTCTTTTCGTCCTCAAAGCCTCCCACCACATTAAGGACTAGTGGGAAGCCAACTGTGAGGAGAAGGATGAGACGAAAACCTCATTGTTTTGAACTACACCCACCTGGAATTATTTCTGAGATGCCACAAAGTAACAATATTACCTTTCCACGACGTATGAAGGTAAGTACATAAAATGGACAACACTATGGCAAGGAAGGGGCAACAGCATTTCAAAGTTCAAAAATATTTTTCACACACTTCATACAAATTTGGGTATCAAGGATTTTGAGTAGCATATAGTACTCAATTAATATGAATGTATACATAAATAATTCCAGGATGAGATGGAGTTCCTCAACATTTCCTCACATGGCACTTTATACCGATATGTCGTCAATATTGAGAAAACATTTAAATGGAAAGAGAGAGAATTTGGATCCAAAGAAGGGAAAGGGTACACCAAAACCATAAAACAAAAGGAAAAGCCAAGGCATTCCAACCCAAGACAACCCATCAAATCTGCAAGAAAATAATAGAACCACGAGGACGAAGAAGGACACAAGAATGTGGTGTGAGTTCCACAAGATCCCCACTCTCAACAAAAGTGAGTGTCGCACCAAGAATTTACTAGTGGACATGCTGAAGACATCAGAGGTAGATGCATGTTCTGACTCTAATTCATAACCTGACAAGGTAATTAACAAAGGGAATCTTATCGAATAATATCCTAGTCACACCATCATTTCCACCACCAAGTTCCAGAAGATTAAGAAAAAAAATCCAAAGGAAGGGGATCACCTCTTCCAATCACAAATGTGGGTGAAGGGGTCTCTGCTACGATTCATTATCAACAGTGGGAGAAAAAAAAAACTCATATTAGGAGATATTGTTAAGGTGTTGGGATTAACGACCACACCACACTTAGAACCACACACCATCGGGTGGCTCCAGTAATGACCAGATATTCGTGCCAGCTAATAATTACGTACAACATGTTCGCTTCATGGAGGAGGTATTGTGTGTTGTTGCTCCTATTTAATTTTTTGATGTGTTATTATGCCAAAAATTATTGTGGAAGTGTCATATTATGTATTATTTTTTACCTCACACAGTTAATATTACATTGGGAAATAATTTATATAGGATACCGGCGGTAGCCCTACCTACTACCATCTCTTTGATCTCTGAGAAGAAATGCAGTAAGATCATCTACCATATCGGGAAATTTGTTTTTTTTTTTTTTTCTCTCAAATTAAGGCGATGATCGTGGCCACATCCATCACCCCCGGGAATTTTTCGTTCATGTAGTAGAAGCAGGTGTATAAATCCATGGGAGAATACAAGGACATATTCTCCTCACCGACAAGGGTACCTTTGCACTCTCAGGTCAAGAATTTGATCGATTTGGCCCTCAGAGAACCTCTACTGAATGGAATGATATACAACCACTCCATTATGAAAAATGAAGAAATCAAGTGGTAGAGCTACAATTTGCTACAAAAAGGGCACATCCGTTTAAGGTCTCAGCTCCTTCTTGCAGCTCGATTGTGCTTATACAGATAAAGGATGAGACCTAGAGACTTTGCATTGATTATGGGGCACTAAAAAAATCACTTTCAGGAATAGGTATCCAATCCTAGAGATTGATGAAATTATTGACCATCTCAAGGATACAAGTACTTAAAAAAAAATGATCTGAATTATGGCTATCATCGAGTTCTAGTAGAACCCACAAATGTATAGAATACCACTTTCAAATCTAGGCAGTGCCTTTCTTTGTTTTTGGTCATGCCCTTCAGGTTGCCATATGCCACTGTAACTTTTATGAGGCTAATGGATGACATATTACGACCCTTCACCAACTCATTCATGGTTATATATGTGGACGATATCCTCATCTTGAGCAAGAGTTGAGGAGAGCACTGGCAACAAAAAATATGTTCCAACTAGGATAAATGCACTTTTCACATGATCGAGGTCCAATATTGTGATTACATAATTGATGAGAAAGGTGTCAATGTGGACCCTGATAAGATCCAAGTTATTTAGGATTTCCCAGACATGACCACTCTAATAGATCTTCGTAGGTTTTTGGGCCTTGCCAATCTTTATTAGAGGTTTGTGTTGTGATTCTATCATATCACTTGGCCTTTGGTTCAAGTTACCAAAGGCGAGTTGAAGGAAAAATTTTCTTTTTCTGAGTCTCAACAAATAGCATTCATTGAACTGAAGAACCAAATTTTCTCTACACCAATACTCACATTTCCTGACCTATTACAATCATAAGAAATTGAGGAAAAAAACATTCACTATGTTATTGCTGTAGTTCTCACCCCACAATAGCATATGATTTCCTATCACAGTGAAACACTTCCAAATACAATTTGGAAAATCCCCACCTATGATAAATATATGATTCTATCATGCAGGATTTACGGTAATGTAAACATTACATTATGGGGAAGGAGACAATAATCCACACAAATCACGAACCTCTTCAATTTATAGAGATACAAGAAAAGTTTCAGAATTATTGCCATCAAAAGTGGTCAACATATATGCAAATATCCCACTTGAACATTAAATACAAGAAGGGAAGCACCAATCTTGTTTTTTATTTCCTTAGTCGACCCCCAGTTGTAGCACTAAATATTTTTCTCAACCCTTGTTCCCATGAGGCATTTGAGTGGCTGCAACTGTATAAAAATGATGGAGATTTCACCACCACATACGAGATGCTAGTGGATGGTAAGCATGTTCTAAATTTCCACCTCCAAGGAAAATTGTTATGATACCTAGACCACCTTTTTGTTCCTTCAAGAAAGCATTCCAAGATAAGTTTGGATGCACAATAGAATTTGATGTCATGACATTTTGGTGTGGAGAAAATTCTAGCCTTAATAAAGAATTTTTACTGGCCAAAGCTATGAAAGGATGTTGGGAAATACATGAGATCCTACACTACCTATGTCATCTCAAATCCAACCTTCAAGAAGCAAGGCTTTTGGACTCCTCTTACAACTCCTAGTCAACCCTGTAAATCCATCTTCATGGACTATCTATCTATAATCCCTTCTACCATGCATGGTAATGGCTCTATGTTTGTGCTCGTGGATAGATTTTGTAAAATGGCAAGAAGAGTATGAGAAGAGAATATAATGCCAAACTCTTATTTGAATGAGTTTGGGTGTAGTTTGGGATCCCATTGATGGAAAAATAAAGGTCATCAACAGGATGACAGTGCACATATTACGCATGTAAAACTCCAAGAATCCATGAACTTGGGATGAGATCATTCCCTATGTGCAACATAGTTATAATAGAGCTCTCCATAGCTCAATTCGTCACAAACCATTTCAAGTGGGTTTGGGATTTCAACCATTGTTTTTTATTGATGTTTCCATGCGTCATGTGTCTAAAAAAACATAATTCACACATGTATATTCTAAGGCTAATAAAGAAATAATTTTTATTGAAAGCATATAACACATCTTCTAGTAGTTTAATCAAATACTGGGGAAGTCCAATGCCAATTACAAGAAGAAACATTATCAACATCGAGTGGCACATAAGGTTTAGTTGGACAAAAAATTTTGGTTGCATTTTTTAAAAATAAAACCTTGATGGAGCCTATCTAGAGATAAACCCACTCCAATATTGGACTTACACCATCACCAAGGTTGTGGGAGATCATTACTTTTAGCTCAACATCCCCCCGTTCCTTGGCTTGCACCTAGTGTTCAATGTGGAACACCTTCGCCCATACTTTCCACCATTGTTGGACACATCTAGCATTGTAGAGAAGCTAACGCCAATGGAACTCAACCAATACCACATGGAACATGCCATAACTAATCGAATCTATGACTAGAATATCAAAGAAATCTACACTTTCTTTGTTTTTATGAGGATGTCCCTAACAAGGTCGGGGTATAATGAGTTAGGACTTGAACTGCTTGAGCCCTTGCAATACCGTACCCGTTGATACTAACAACCACACATGGCGGAAGAAAATAAATATGAGGGATTAGGAGATCCTATCAAACTATTGCTCGAAGAAGCCCTTGAGCAGGAAGTAAAAAACATGACAAACAAATTTACCAATGTAACACCCCCAAGTTCTATGCTTTTCAAATTAGACAATTGAACATAAATCCATAGGGGAGTGGACCCCAATGGATAATTATTCTGTGGATATGGTTAACTACTTATTTATGAAAAATAAATAAAATATTGTGCATGCACTATGACCAGATGAGAAAGTGAGATCACATGCCTAATCCATGAGGTAATGGAAAAGGAAAAAGACTTTCCCCAAATCTTTCAAAAATCCTTGAAAGAAATTATTTCTAATTTAGATTTTTGAGTAAAAATCTAAATTTCCCCAATGAAGAGGAGTAGTTGGGAAGAGGTGAGAAAAAGCTGGAAAAGCTGAGGAAAAGCTTAAAGCAACTTTAAAGAGTCCCAAAATGGGAAGCCTAGGCTAAACAGGAATAAAGCATCCTGAAATTCTGGACGCAGAATTGGAAACAGGCTTGGGCAAAGCACATCTTAAATAAGCTGCTCCAGAACAGATTCAGGTTAGTCTGTTCTTGGAGGATCTCAGCTCGGGAGTGAGTTCTGGAGACAAACGAACTCTAAGGTTGGGTGGAATGGTCATAGTAGTGGTGTGCATGCATAAATGGGGAGATTTCTGTAAGTTGAATTAAACATGTCCATGGTTTATGAAATTGTGATGTTATGGTTCATTATGTAGGTTATGAATTTTCATGCTATGGTGCATTATGCAAATGTTAGATTGATTAATTGTTAAGTAGTTCATGTAATGCCAAACCAAAGCTAGTGATAGCAGAGACAAATGGTTGGGTTGTATGGATGAGTCTCTGGTAGTAATGAGGTTAGGGATGGCACAGAATTCACTGAAATCAATAACAGAAAGTAGGGAACAACAACCCTCAGCTGTGTTACAGAAAAAAAAAAATTTGTAAAATTTAGAATTTACAGTATTCTGTTAAATGTAATTGTACACATATGGAAGGAGAAGTTGAAGCCTAACTAAATACGAGGATCTAACTCTAGGGATTCTAAAATAACCAGTTTAGTATTCTCTACCTCCATTGGAGTGAAGCAAGAGGATCTGTTTCTTAGTTTTCCCATGGAATAGTTGAATCTGTACCATAGTGTCACACATGTTGAATGGTTGTAACAGAAAAATAAGGGTGGAAACAACCTATTGCAAAATCGATTGTGTGATAAAAGTTTGTGTGAGGGAAGATGGTAAGCATGTGTAAAAATACCATGAACAGAGCATCGGTTTAACCGTCCATAGAAACTACTGGGAAAGTAGTGGAGCAATAGAGGTTAACTGCGTAGAGATAGATGTATGCGAGGAGGCATACATATATACCTCGATGCTGAAACTTTAAAAATATTGAAAATTTTATCCGGCCTGCAAACTGGGAAGTTGAGTAAGGGCCTAGTGATCATCTAGAGTTGGACACAACTCTGAGCAGAAAACCTGAGAAATACCAATTAATATATATAGATATATAAGTCTACTATATGGACTGAGAAGAGGGGAGGTCAAACCCAAAAAAAAAAAATTCTCATGGAAATGCTTGTAGTCCATGGCTATCTATAAATACTGAAAAGAATCTAAACCCCGGATAACAGTCTGCAATTGTAAATGATTCAGTATAAAAACTATAATTGTTATCGACGCATAAAGCGGAGAATATTTGAGTTATGGGTAGCACTCATCACAGGTTCAATTGTCTTTCCTCAATCGGGGTGATGTATATAGACCTGTTATGAAAAAAAAAAAGTTCAAAAATTGGGTTTGGGAGGCGTGACAAATGGTATCGGAGCAAAGTTCAAAAATTGGGCAAGATATGTGCTCACAAAGAAATGGTTAACTGTTATAAATTTTATGAATATTAAAAATATTTCCAAATATCTTGGATATACTTTCAGGTATACATGTAACAGATGGTGAGGAAGTAGAAACATTGATATGAGAGTAATATGAGGAGGCTCATATACCAGAATGGTTAAACCTATAATAGGTTTAAAACTGGAAACCGATATCTCTCAGAAAAATAGCATTTCTATGTAAAATAATAGAGTATGAAAAAGTTTATAATGACATATTTAGCTATTGTTCTACTATCATCGTTATGTAAAAGAAATTTCAGCGTTCATAAAGTTAAGATACTAGAATCATCTAAATACAGTAGAAAAGATCAATGCTAAAGTTAATGGAAAGGAAAGGGGAAAATGGTACTACCAGGAACATGCAGATGTCGAGCAAAGACTACAAGGAGTATAGAAGGAGGGTTTCCATTCTAAAAAAAAACTGCTAAACTAATTATTCCTTACTGTGATGAAAAACAAGAGAAAAATGAATTTATAATTATTCCCTAGATACATAGAAAAGGGAACTTCTAGAAATAAGATAGTGGTATGTTCCTGAAATTTTCTGTTCATTCAGATGTTCTATGGTATGAATTAGTTACATATAAACATTTAAGAGAATCTGGATGTTTGATTTTGGTACTACATCTAACAGAACCCATCATCAGGCCTTCACCTTTCAGATACTGTTTAGTTGTAGCCCAGAAAATCCATAGAGTAGATCGGTTTAAATCTAAAGTACTTACCCTCTGCAGATGATTAATTCTGGTTTTGGCCATTGTAGGCACAAATGTTATACTGTATGCTTATGAGTCTGCTAGAGAAACATTATAGAAGTACTAGAAAGTACATGAGATAAATATAAATAGCTGGAAGTAAATACCATGAATTTTGACACTCACAGTTATGCAGGAAAATTGAATATTACCTTACTACATATATGTGTACAATGGTGAAATTTTATGCTCATATGTAAATGGAAAACTATATTAGTAGACTTTGAGTTATAGAGGAAAATTAAAAGAGGCAAATTAGGCATGCCAACATTTCCTAACTTTAAAAGAAATTCTATTCTACGGAAAGAATATATTAGGTATAGAAAATATAGAGCACATTATGTTCTAAATCCATCTCAAATTCCTAATTTAAGCATCATAGTCCAAACTAAAGTAGAATTCAGTTATGCAACAAATTGACTATGGAATACATATATAAACACCCATGTCACATTATGTGCTCATAAGTATGTTAGGAAATGAGTGACCTTACTCTATAGGATTTTTTTTATACTATTCATAAGTGTGTGGATTTTCCTTCTAAATCTATCTTGAGTCTTTGAATAAACTCTCATACACAAAGGTTCCAATTATATTTAAGGTCCTCTAGAAAGACTATTTTCCTTCTAAATCTATCTTGAGTCTTTGAATAAACTCTCATACACAAAGGTTCCAATTATATTTAAGGTCCTCTAGAAAGACCTAAGGTTTAAATCTAAAGGTACCGAGTCCCCCCAGAAATGGAAATATTAACTTGTTTCATAATTATGCAAATGATTAAGTCTGATGTTCAAATGTCAGATGGAAAAATTGTTTTAACAGATCTGAAATGTATATGACATCCTAGAAAAAATAAATCAAAGGGGTTAGATTCTGAATAGCGACATGGTCTATTCCTAAAAGAAGCTCAAATCTATCTAAATGCTATACCACTCATAGTATGTACACGGCGTATTAAAAATTGAATATCTACTTTTAAATGTTAGTATTACAGTTACAAAGTAAATCTAACATATAAATATAGGGCGCAAGGGCAATGGAACATTTATATAATCCAAACTAGTTACTAAGGCCGAGAACCCTAGTCCTAACAGCATATGTACCGTTACCTTCTGTATAAGCTATCAAAAAAAAAAAAAAAAAAATGCGCACTGCTGCATAAAAATCATGGCAACTATTATAAAATATTATAAACAAAGAAAGTGCGAGAGTATCGATGTATATCTTAACCAAACGTTGATGCGTTTTGAAAGAAGAAAAAGAGGGTCAATTATCATTGAAACCTAACGAAAATACAAATTATAGGATATAGCAAGTTAAAACCGGAAGTCGCCGAGATTTAGAATATACTTCGTCCTACCTGCATCCCAATATATATATATATATAGGAAATTTAAAAAAAAAAAAAAAAGGTCAACAGAAGTTATAAATGCGGTGGGATATGGGCAGATCCTGTATGGAAAAAAAATCAAGAGATATAAAACCAAAATCAACTACGCTAAACCGAGGTATATTTCTGATCCCTATTGCCAAATTGATTTTTGCATAGGATTCAACCTACGGTCGCGCGGTGAGAGGTGCTCCGGTGTCACGTCTCCCAGGCCCACTTTTTTTTTTTTTTTTTCATTTTTCCTAACATGTCTAGATACATCACCCCGAATGGGGAAGACTATTGAACCTGTGATGAGTGCTACACCTATAACATAACTCATATTCTCCGTTTTATGCGTCGATAACAATTATAGTTCTTATACTGAATCACTTACAAATTCAGACTGTTATCCGGGGTTTAGATTCTTTTCAGCACTTATCGACAGCCATGGATTTCAAGAATTTCCATGAGAATTTCCATGAGAATTTCCATCGAGTGGACTTATATATCTATATATAATACTTTGTGTTCCTCACAGTTTTTCTATTCCGTATACCGTGTCCAACTCCTGATCGTTCGTACCCTTACTCAAACTTCTATCATAGCAGGACTTATAAAATTTCCAACATTTTAAAGTGCAGCATCGAGATATAGAGGTATGCCTCTTCGTATACCTCTATCTATACTCAGTTAACCTCCACGGCTCCAATTTCTTTCCCAGCAGTTTATATGGAAGGTAACCAGATGCTTTGTTCATTGTATTCTTACATATGCTTACAATCTTCCTTCACACAACTTTTTATCACACAAAGGTTGTGCAAGTAGGATTTCCCTTTTTATTTTACTGTTACAACATTCAATTTGGTTTACACTCGGGTGAAGATTCAACTATTCCCTATGACATAGATCCTCTTTGCTTCAATCAAATAGGGGAGGATACTAAAATGGATAGTTTAGACTCCCTAGTGTTAGATCCTCTTACTTAGTAGGCTCCAACTTCTACTTTCATATGTTTACACTTACAGTTAGTAGAATAGTTTACATTCTTAGTTTTACAATTCCTCACATTTCCTCCCAACTGACATCCTGAACCCCATACTACTATCGCAGGGTTGTGGTGTCCTATCTTCTGTGATTTGTTACAGGGAATTCTGTGTCACTAATATTGTGATGATATGTTTAGTTATTTGGTACTTGCTGTCCATGGTTATTGGTTTGTTAACATTTTCTGTCTATACACATAGTAAGTTAATATTCCTTGGAGAGGCAGCAAGCTACACCTGTACATAATCATGGGATCAGCTGTTCAAAGGACCTACAATCTCTAACTCCATTTTACAAGATACTCATCCCTATATTCCAACCATGTGTCTCTGCTACCAATAGCTTTGGTTTACAATTACATGAGTTACTGAACCAATAATCAATCTACAATATTCATAATGAACCATAACATAATAACTCATAAATTGCATAAGAAACTATAACATCACAATTCATAAATTTCATAAGAAATTATAACATCAAAATTCATAAAGCAGGGATATATTTAATACAGACTTACAACAATCTCCAACAATATGCATGCATACCTCTACCATGACCAGTCCTCCCAACCATAGAATCCTCTTTATCTCCCAGGATTCACCCCTGAGCAGAGATCCTCCAAGAACAGACTAACCTCAATCTGTTCTGGAGCAGCTTATTTAAGCTGTGCTTTCCCCAAAGCCCTAAGCTTCAATTCTGTCCCGTAATTTCGTACGTTTCTTTATTCCCCGTTAGCTCAGGCCCCATTTTGGGATTCTTTAAAGCTGCTTTAAGATTTTCCTCAGCTTTTCCAGCTTTTTCTCACCTCTTCCCAACTACTCCTCTTCATTGGGGGAAATTTATATTTTTCCTCAAAAATCTAAATTAGAAATAATTTCTTTCAAGGATTTTTGAAAGATTTGGGGAAAGTCTTTTTTCCTTTTCCATCACCTCATGGATTAGGAATATGATCTCACTTTCTCATCTGGTCATGGTGCATGCACAATATTTTATTTATTTTTCATAATTAAGTATTTAACCATATCCACATAAAAATTATCCATTGGGGTCCACTCCCCTATGGATGTATGTTCAAATGTCTAATTTGAAAAGTATAGAACTTGGGGGTGTTACATATTCCCCCTCTGAAAATAAACACCGTCCTCGGTGTTGACAACTATCGACTTAGTTCATTTTGAACTTAATTATGAATGCTTTTCCATCATCTTAGCTTCTCTGTTCCATGTAGCTTTCCAGCAGTAAAGTGCTCCACTGCACCTTTACTCTAGCTACTGTTTGATTTCAAAATTCAATTCCTTCTCGCTTTCATCTTTGAGGCGACTCTGGAAGGAAATTCCTCTTCTGGTTCCACCTGGACCACATTTCAACTCAATCATGTGAGAAGCATCATGTACAAAAATGATAACGTTTCCTTTCCAATCAAGGAGACATGAAATATATCAGGAAATTTAATAAGCAAGGGCAGGGCTAATGTATAAGCCATTAGTTTCCAGCAGAGTATTCTGCTGCCTCCACTCTATTTACTGATGCCTTATGCAGTTGGTTTTCTTCCTACTTCTTTGCAAGAAGTCTGTATGGAAGATCTTTTATTCTGGTTTCTCTGTCCACAATTCATACCAATGTAAGTAAGATCAGGTACATATAATTGATAATTCACAACAGCATTCTGCATTTCAATAACTTAAGACATTCAGTTATTAATCAAACCGTTCAGATTCATAATAGTTTAGTGTACTTTTAGTACACTACTTATCCTTCCTTGTTTTGCAGTGAGATTCTTTCCTCGCACCACTTGGTTCAGTTTAGCTTTTCTGAATTTTCTAGGTGATTTATCTTCACCTTTTTCCTCTTTGTTTCCAGAGTGCCCAATTTCCTGTTACACACTTGGCTAAACAATTTTTTTCAACTTTTTCATTAGTACTCATAAATGAGAGAAAACAATTGTATCATATGAATGGTTATGCTTACCCTTTCTCATTTTATAGCTGTACTTCTAGTATCTTTTCATTGTTTCTTTTGTTAGTTAATCAATTTAATTTGTAACAACTAGACTCATTACTAATATCTACCATTCCATGCTTACCTCTCACATGAAATGGTATCCACTAGTTCAAAACTTAAGTGAACAATTTTTTTTTTTATTCAATGTACTATACTTTCGTACCAACTTACATTTTTCCTTTGTGATGGACTTATAAAGTTTTGATTTGAACCAATACAAGGATAATTGAGATGGTTTCAACTATTATTAAGTCAAAAGTTTATAATAAAATTCATCTCTATAATTTCCAGCCAAGTAAGCGAATATCTGAACTTACAGGATTTTCCTATTAGGGGATAAATAAAATTTGCATAACTCTATGCATAACCTTTATACATATAAGTACCTCATATATATATATCTACATCCTTTGGTAAGGCTATGGACCGATATATATATATATATATATATATATATATATATATATATATATATATATATATATATCCACCTATTCCATACCCATATTTTATGTCACATATATCCATATATCTAACTGTTGATAATTTATTTACATGCACATGTATGGGTATATAACTCGTCTATATATATCTCATCTACACTTATTACCGATGTGACATATCTTTGTAAGGGGCATACCTACACAATGCATGTATAATACATCTATATCTATAGAGGACCTAACCTCTTGACCATATTTTGGAGTTCACCTAACTATGTGTTCCATCTATTTACACCATATATCACAATATTAGGCGGTGAACCTTTAAACACATGTAACTTTATCACATATATATATTATCACGCATATATATTATTCCCACATAAATATATCTATATATTACTTACCTACAATAAAATATTTAACATTTCCCTTATATATATATACTCCCATATATATATATATATATATATATATAACACATATACTTCCACCCTATATATAAAATCCATATATATGTAAAGCATATTCTTTGATTCATTATATTTCCATTTTATTCTAGGACGTGAAGGCGCACGTCGATAGATATCACTGATCTATATGAATTTTTTTTTTTTTTAACACCTCTCTATATACCCTTATCGGTCAATACATATACCTATATGAAATTTGATTAACCACTTATATCTACCGCCTACCATATGTGTAATTTCGTAGATAACGTATTTATCTTTTCCTTTGGATAATGCGCATCTCGACATTTTAAACCATCCATACCTATACCTAGTAGGTATACATTCACCTTTTTAACCCTACTGAAGTGCACGCTCTTGCCTATTAACTCCGGCGTACGCATATATTTAACTGCAGGGTGCTATTCTTTTGGGAAAACCGGTTTCATCTCCCCAGGCGGTATTGAACTTAGGTTAGGTTGAATAGATTTGACGGTTGTATGGTTTCAGCGGTTGCTTCTCTGGTATGCATGCATGTAGTCTGGGATATTGGTAATACGGATCTAACCCTAATTTTCGTTTGCGTGTGCAGGTGTATCCGTTCCATATGGTTGTCAGATTGGCCGCGGCGTAGATGTAAGCCTATTTCTTCCGGATTCAGTTCATCTTGTGACAGATCAGTACTAATTTTGTTTCTGATGTGAACGGCCCATACCTACGCAGTGATCCCATACCCCGAGTACCCCATACTCGTACCGGGTATGGATTACATGCGCCGCCTACACTGAATCGGTTCAGCAAGCATTTGACAGGTGGTTTTTCCACTGTCCAACCCAGTACGAGGGTACCACCTCGGAGTTTTCTTGAAGATTTTCGGCCAGAGAAATTTTAGGGTTTCCAAGGGTTTTTAACCAGACACATTTACATCGGTCTATGGACCGGTTCCTGTCTGGGTTATTTGTAACGCAGAGGGGGCAGGAGATCAGCGTCTCCATCGGTTCACCGGGACAGAGGTCTACCCTGTTCTCCCTGAAGCATTTCCATCTTTCTTCTGTTCTTACCCCAGTTCTGCAATTCGTTCTGAAATACTCTAGACATGAACTAGCGAATGTATTGATTTCTGAGGTGGTTGTTCCTGCGTCTAATATATGACTATCATTTGCAGGCATCTCCGATATTACGATTCGCCGGTCATCAGAACCCTCTCACCTCATAGGTTTTTATATTTGTATGTGTCTATAGTTAGCGCAACTCACCATCGAAGGTATGCGCGAGAGTCCAATGCGATAGGATGCGTCTGGTGGTATAATTTCTGGGAAATACGAATTCCCCAATTTTAACGTTTGCTGTTTTTATGCTGTTATAATACCTCCCCAGCGTGGTCACGCTGCCCCCGGGAGTTTTAACATAATTCCTTGACATATAAAATTTTGTTGCAGTCATTTACAGGCAAATTTTTACACAGCCCGGTTGCGGTTGTTAGCCATTGATTTGACCGAGATATTTCACTGTTTGGTTTCGGTTTATACCATATTAAACAGGCTCGTCAATATGCAATACACTCTTTGCCTACAACACCTTTCGCTGTTAACCTAAGCGATATTTTATTTCTCAGCATGTTAACAACGTATAATGTTTTTGTTTTAATTTACTCGCCCTCTATTTCTATAGTTTGACCGGCGTTCGTTTAATCATTCATATGCTTTACCTTTAATACCTATAGTTTGTCTTTAATCATAGCTACTATCAGAACCCTAGTTACATCAAATTGGTATGAACTTCTCGGCGTTTACATTCATGTCTATGTTATGGTGAACCTTAGTTCTCGGCATAAACATTTCTGTGGAACGAGCTATTTGATTTGCGCTCGGCCTTTATATAGTCGGTTTGGTTATACATAACCGCATTTTTTTTCCTTACATAACGCTCGTTTTTATCGCCATAGCAATTTTCTACATGTTCCAAAGATTATTTTTATTATTTGCCAGATATATATATCTTTCGTACTGGTTTCCTGCATACATAAATCGCTAACGATAGGGTTTGCAATTATTTTGCCATGGTTCAAGTTTGTTTGCTAGTTGGCGAAATAGCAATAAACCGGAGGTCTTAAGTTCGGTTAGTGCCATGAAATGGATAGCCATATACTTAATTCATCTTATGACCTTCTCTCCGCCGTAAGTATGATTTTATATATTTGTCCACGGTTATTGTTGGTTTCTTGGTTGGTGAAAATTGTTTCAAACCGGAAGTCCCGAGTTCGATTTGCGGCATAAGTCTTTAGAGAAAGAAAATGCGAAGAATAAACTATATGATTTTATACATATAGATGTTTGGTATAGCTACTTATTTTCTCTACCCATTTGGGGTTATATGCATTCGTTCGATAGTTTTCGATTAATTAAACTTTACACATAAATTCACGCTTTTGCCTTAATACCTAATTACAAAGGCTAGCGCTGAACTCAGGATACAAATGCGCTATAATATTTTTAATTATTGAATAACTTAATTTGTATTTCTTTTATACTTTGTTTCGTAGGAATAAATCTTACAAAGTCATTGGTTTAATTCATATGTCTAGTCGCTATATAACTATACACAATCTATAGTGTATGACTAGAAGACTTTCACAATAAGTTAAACCATTTAATATCGTACTGGTTCCAAAGATTAAAAATGATTTTTTTCATAATGCGATAGATCCACTTATCACCGTTTTAATAATCATATATCATAGAGATTGCTTCACAATATAACACAATCATGGTATGCCGAGCTCCATGGGGGCGCTTAGTACTCGAAAATATATATATATATATATATATATATGCACCCACTTTGTTTTATTTAGATGTTTATATAAAGGTAATCGATATATTAATGGATGGTATACCTTAAGCGTTGATTTAATCCATTGCCCTAATATTCATTTATAGGGTTAGATATGAAGTGATAATACACTTACTCTATAAGTGATATGATTATTATTATTCTTTTATAAAGGAGCTTTTCTTTTGAAGTATTTTTAGACCAGATTAGATTTAAAGATGGATTCTATACACTTATAATTATCATAATGCTCATATAGATTAGAATGACTCCTTTTTCTAGCATCATCTTTCTTTTCTATGAACCATGCATACCTTAGTGCAATTATACTACTTTAGAGTAGAATTTACCTTTTTATCTAGAAACATGTTAACTTCATGTTCTAATTTATTTTCTTGCTCTACCACAATTCTGCTACAATATCCTCTATTTTACTTATGAGTATAGAATATCAGCTAGTGGCTACATAAGATAAGAAAACTTATATATTGGAAATGTTCTTCCTCTAGCATAAATTTCAAAGTTTGTAGTATACCATTTTTGTGTTTAAAGGGGACAAAGCGATAACTAGTCATCTATAGAGGATAAGTAGAAGAGCATCATCCCACTTCATACTCTTAACTCTAGAAGTTCATTTTTTTCTCTTTGTATGTTCTACCCATACTAAAGATCTTACCCTCATAATTGGAAGATATCTAGTGAGGGTTTGAATTATGGTAACTTACAGATTTTTTTTTTTATATATATATATACTTTTTTTTTTTTTAAAACCTATTATAGGTTTAACCATTCTGGTATATGAGTCTACTCATATTACCCCCATATCACTGTTTCTACTCATCAAAATCTGTTACATGTATACTTGAAAGTATACCTGAAAGTATATCCAAGATGTTTATATATTTGAAGTAATATTTTTAATACTCAAAATTTTATAACAGTTAACCATTCCTTTGTGAGCACATATCTTGCCCAATTTTTGAACTTTGCTCCGATACCATTTGTCACGTCTCCCAGGCCCACTTTTTTTTTTTTTTTCATTTTTCGTAACATGTCTAGATACATCACCCCGAATGGGGAAGACAATTGAACCTGTGATGAGTGCTACACCTATAACATAACTCATATTCTCCGTTTTATGCGTCGATAACAATTATAGTTCTTATACTGAATCACTTACAAATTCAGACTGTTATCCGGAGTTTAGATTCTTTTCAGCACTTATCGACAGCCATGGATTTCAAGAATTTCCATGAGAATTTCCATGAGAATTTCCATCGAGTGGACTTATATATCTATATATAATACTTTGTGTTCCTCAAGTTTTCTATTCAGAGTTGTGTCCAACTCTAGATGATCACTAGACCCTTACTCGAACTTCCCCATTTGCAGGACTTATAAAATTTCCAACATTTTAAAGTGCAGCATCGAGATATAGAGGTATGCCTCTTCGTATACCTCTATCTATACTCAGTTAACCTCCACGGCTCCAACTGCTTTCCCAGCAGTTTATATGGAAGGTAACCAGATGCTTTGTTCATTGTATTCTTACATATGCTTACAATCTTCCTTCACACAACTTTTTATCACACAAAGGTTGTGCAAGTAGGATTTCCCTTTTTATTTTACTGTTACAACATTCAATTTGGTTTACACTCGGGTGCAGATTCAACTATTCCCTATGACATAGATCCTCTTTGCTTCAATAAAATAGGGGAGGATACTAAAATGGATAGTTTAGACTCCCTAGTGTTAGATCCTCTTACTTAGTAGGCTCCAACTTCTGCTTTCATATGTTTACACTTACAGTTAGTAGAATAGTTTACATTCTTAGTTTTACAATTCCTCCCATTTCCTCCCAACTGACATCCTGAACCTCATACTACTATCGCAGGGTTGTGGTGTCCTATCTTCTGTGATTTGTTACAGGGAATTCTGTGTCACCAATATTGTGATGATATGTTTAGTTATTTGGTACTTGCTGTCCATGGTTATTGGTTTGTTAACATTTTCTGTCTATACACACAGTAAGTTAATATTCCTTGGAGAGGCAGCAAGCTACACCTGTACATAATCATGGGATCAGCTGTTCAAAGGACCTACAATCTCTAACTCCATTTTACAAGATACTCATCCCTATATTCCAACCATGTGTCTCTGCTACCAATAGCTTTGGTTTACAATTACATGAGTTGCTGAACCAATAATCAATCTACAATATTCATAATGAACCATAACATAATAACTCATAAATTGCATAAGAAACTATAACATCACAATTCATAAATTGCATAAGAAATTATAACATCAAAATTCATAAAGCAGGGATATATTTAATACAGACTTACATCAATCTCCAACAATAGGCATGCATACCTCTACCATGACCGGTCCTCCCAACCATAGAATCCTCTTTATCTCCCAGGATTCACCCCCGAGCAGAGATCCTCCAAGAACAGACTAACCTCAATCTGTTCTGGAGCAGCTTATTTAAGCTGTGCTTTCCCCAAAGCTTGTTTCCAGTGCTGCGTCCGGAATTTCGGGATGCTTTATTCTGTTTAGCCTAGAGCTTCATTTTGGGACTCTTTAAATTTGCTTTAGCTTTTCCTCGGCCTAGAGCTTTTTTCTCAGCTCTTCCCAACTACTCCTCTTCATTGGGGAAATTTAGATTTTTTCCTCAAAAATCTAAATTAGAAATAATTTCTTTCAAGGATTTTTGAAAGATTTGGGGAAAGTCTTTTTCCTTTTCCATTACCTCATGGATTAGGCATTTGATCTCACTTTCTCATCTGGTCATAGTGCATGCACAATATTTTATTTATTTTTCATAATTAAGTATTTAACCATATCCACATAGCAATTATCCATTGGGGTCCACTCCCCTTTATGGATGTATGTTCAAGCGTCTAATTTGAAGAGTATAGAACTAAAGGGGTGTTACATCAGAGACAGCGAGTGCCGAGAGCTAAACCTAGCTCATCGTGAGCCTGTTACAAGGCGCATATATGCGAAAATAGAACAAAAAGAATTGGTAGCTCCAGTAATTTTCGTTTCAGAGAAAACTGATAGCCGAATCTTTTTTGACGGTGTCATAATCGATTTATTGTTGCAGATGAAGGGTATCAAACCACTATCGCCTCTGGAATTACTGCCAAGCTATTCCGATCTGGGAAACTACAGAAAATTACATACCAGTGGGCGAGAGGTGTATATGAGCGTGAAAAAAACTAATGAACTGATGCGGCTTTAATAATGCGAACCGCCTTGAATCTCCCCACAGAGGTACAGGCGGCAGACATGGCGATTTCAGTGTATAAACACAAACCTAAACCCTAACTTGCAATGGCTGTACATTGCCCCAAAATCCCGAGGAAGGATTTTACCGATTTTTGACGTGCATAAAAAGTAATACAAGTGCCGCCTGGTTGTCGTGCCCAACCCTAACTCTAAGCACAGCATCAGGTGAAGTTTCGGCCTTAACCAACCTCAAAGCAGTAATCGTGAGACACGTATGCTTCCGGGTCCCAGAAAAGTGTTGATGATCTGTGGTAAGTCCCTGCACCGCAGATTCGAATCCCTGCCATAATGAGTTTAAACACCCGAACACTCCAAGAAAACCGACGGCGCGTTACTACCAGGCACACCGAGGTGTTACATAAGTTAATATGATAATTTTAGTACGCTTTCCATGTTTTGGTTATCAGGAATGGTTATAGGGTTGACACGTCAACATTAACGGGCGGTTGTGTTGAAACTTTATAGATCTGCCATACATATACAAGCACGCCGAATCATTATAAACAAGGAAGTGAAAAAGAACTTGTACATATATATAAAATGTATTTATATAATGCTATATTGACCTATGTGGGGACGTAAATAAATGCCGAAGTGTTTATATGCTATGTGAAGTGAGTATCTATATAATTATATATATGGGAATATATATATATAGGTGAAAGAATTCCAATGGGAAATATTTTATTATATGTAATACATATATAGATATATATATGTGGGAAGAATTTATCTATGTGAATTATCTATATATATATATTTGATAATATATAAAGATGTGTAAGCCAAAGAGACATAGGTAGGGGGGTTAAGAAGACTCTAAATGGAATGTTACATATTTTAGAGACTAGATGAATAAAGAGAACTTTGCCAAGAGGACATCAAAAAAATGTATATATATGCTTAATGGTATCGAAGAGGTGCTACGTAACTTTAATTACGTGCCCATTAAGTTACATAGCCGAGGTGGGTCTACGGGCCTATACATGCGCCCATTTGAGTTGATATACATATCCGATAACCTATTAAACATTTCACCTTAAAGATTAAATATTGGTTAAGTATCAAATATTGAACCTACCTATATATATGTATATAGACCTCGAAGGCTAAGTATGATACAGGTTGAAACATAGGTATGTCATATAGAATATATATATATTCTCAACAAGGAAATACTCCTATCGGATATACCGACCAGTAGTATATAGGGTGTCTACTTATACTATACATACACTCATTTTCCCATGGAACGAATGGGGTCTATATTCACATAGACTATGTTCGGTTATAAAAACAAAATACCCAAGTACTACCCACGAATTCGGCTCAGAATATTCCTATAACCTTTTCAAAAGATTTATCTATAGATATATGTCGTTAACGTATATGCATACATCTACTTGGACATCCATCTAAATGAGCAAAGGGGTAGGGAACTTGTAATTTTATGACGAATATATATATATAAATCGAAATGCGAATCCCCATAGTTTTATTATGGTGGATATAATCATATATATATAGGCTATTGGATAAATATATATAGGGGCTATTGTATATATATATATATACACCTCTATATACATGATTTATATATATGGGCTATTGAATGAAACATAGGTTGTGTATAGTGGTATTAAATTGTAAATTTTATTTTACTAAAGGATATACATATAGGGATTATGTATAACCTACCAATGTATTTAATATGCCTATGTGTTTGACATGGTAAGTTGTGAACACGATTATATTGTACACATGGAAATTATTGGATGTTGGAGAAAAAATTTTTTGGCCTATGCATTATGTAGGTATGCATTATATATATATATGAAAATTAGAAATATAGTGTGATAAAGCGTACGAAATGAGAATTTAATGCTTATAGACAGGGAAAATGGAAAAGAAAACATGAATATGTCACATCGGTGATAAGTGCATGTGAGATATATATAGACGAGTTATATACCCATACATGTGCATGTAAATAAATTATCAAAGGTTAGATATATGGATATATGTGACATAAAACATGGGTATGGAATAGGTGTTTATATATATATATATATATATATATATATATATATATATATATATATATATATATATATATATATATATATATATATATATATATATATATATATATATATATATATAGATATATATATATATATATTCATAGCTTTATCAAAGGATGTAGAAATATATATATGGGGTACTTATATGTATAAAGGTTATGCATAGAATTATGCAAATGTTATTTATCCCCTAATAGAAAATCCTGTAAGTTTAGGTATTCGCTTACTTGGCTGGAAATAATAGAGATGAGTTCTATTATAAATTTTTGACTTAACCATCTCAATTACCCTTGTACTGATTCAAATTAAAACTTTATAAGTCCATCACAAAGGAAAAATTGTAAGTTGGTACGAAAGTATAGTACATTGAATAAGAATTTTTTTTTTTTTTAAAGAGTGTTAATTAAACTCTTTGGATTATATATGGTATGTATATGTCTGGTGGATATATATATGTGGTGGATTGTATTTATATAAGGTGGATTTTATATATATAATGGAATTTATATTATGTGTATATTTTGTGGATTATAGATAATAATAACATCGGTTCCTATAATGCATGAAAACATTTGAGGATTATGATAATGAGTTATAATGTCTCATGTATGACGTTTGTCTTGCAAGAAATTTATATGTTTAAAGTTATTTCTCAAACTTTATACCACGGAATTAAAGGAGAAGAAATAATCCACTGAGGATTATTAAAAGTGAATTCACCCTAAAAGCTGCAAGTACAAGGGAAGGGCATATTTTATCATATGGCTGAATATTATTGCTTTAATTATGGTTAAAGGAGTAATAAATACTATGGTGGTAGAATAAGTGGTCCCAGTAGAATGTGAAGAAATTTCTTTTAGAAAATGTATAAATTGTGGTAATTATTGGAAAAGGGGAAAATTGTGGCAAATTCTATTTTGATATTATCAAGTAGTAATAGAACGAATGATCATAATTACATGCATTCACACTATAAAATGTTGTTGGTGTAAATTTTATGTAAAATTCCTGAGTCTTAAATTCAAAGATAGGGGGAAATAGTGTGAAATCGTACAGTTACGAAAAAAAAAAACAAAAGAGAAGGTACTGGAAGTACAGCGATGAACTGAAAAGGGGTAAGCATAATCATGCATATAGTACAGTTGTTTTCATTCATTTATGAGTACTAATGAAAAATTGTCAAATTGTTTAGCCAAGTGTGTAACAGGAAATTGTACACTCTGGAAACAAGAAGGAAAAAGGTGAAGATAAATCACCTAGAAACTCCAGAAAAGCTGAATTGGACCAAGTTGATGGAGGAAAAAAAAAACCTCACTAAAGAAACAAGAAAGAAGAAGTAGTGTACTAAAAGTGCACTAAACTATTATGAACCTGAACAGTTTGACTAATAACTGAAATTTTTAAGTCATGGAAATGCAGAATGTTGTTGTGGATGATCAATTTTATGTACCTAACATTCTTACATTGGTATGAATTGTGGACAGGGAAAACAGAATAAAATATTTCTAGACAGACTTCTTGCAAAGAAGTAGAAAGAAAAGCAACTGCATAAAGCAGGAGAGTACTCTGCTGGAAACAAAGCAAAAGCAAAGAAGAAATTTTTGGTCAAAGTGAAAAAGTCAACATCAAGGAAGGTGTTGGAAAGGGGGAAAACTAATGGCTTATAAATTTTCCTTACCCTTGCATAGTAAATTTCCTGATATGTTCCATGTTGAAATTTTTTTTTTTTTTTTTTTACATGATGCTTCTCACATGATTGATTTGAAATGTGGTCCAGGTGGAACCAGCAAAAGGAATTTCCATCGAGAGTCGCTTCAAAGATGAAAGCGAGAAGGAATTGAATTGAGAAAACGAACAGTAGCTAGAGTAAAGGTGCAGTGGAGCACTTTACTGCTGAAAAGCTACATGGAACAGTGAAGCTGAGATGATGGAAAAGCATTCATACTTATGTTCCAAATAAGCTAAGTAGATAGTTGTCAACACCGAGGACGGTGTTTATTTTCAGAGGGGGAATATGTAACACCCCCAAGTTCTATGCTTTTCAAATTAGACAATTGAACATAAATCCATAGGGGAGTGGACCCCAATGGATAATTATTATGTGGATATGGTTAACTACTTATTTATGAAAAATAAATAAAATATTGTGCATGCACTATGACCAGATGAGAAAGTGAGATCACATGCCTAATCCATGAGGTAATGGAAAAGGAAAAGACTTTCCCCAAAATCTTTCAAAAATCCTTGAAAGAAATTATTTCTAATTTAGATTTTTGAGGAAAAAATCTAAATTTCCCCAATGAAGAGGAGTAGTTGGGAAGAGGTGAGAAAAAGCTGGAAAAGCTGAGGAAAAGCTTAAAGCAGCTTTAAAGAGTCCCAAAATGGGAAGCCTAGGATAAACAGGAATAAAGCATCCTGAAATTCTGGACGCAGAATTGGAAACAGGCTTTGGGGAAAGCACAGCTTAAATAAGCTGCTCCAGAACAGATTGAGGTTAGTCTGTTCTTGGAGGATCTCAGCTCGGGGGTGAGTTCTGGAGACAAACGAACTCTAAGGTTGGGTGGACTGGTCATAGTAGTGGTGTGCATGCATAAATGGGGAGATTTCTGTAAGTTGAATTAAACATGTCCATGGTTTATGAAATTGTGATGTTATGGTTCATTATGTAGGTTATGAATTTTCATGCTATGATGCATTATGCAAATGTTAGATTGATTAATTGTTAAGTAGTTCATGTAATGCCAAACCAAAGCTAGTGATAGCAGAGACAAATGGTTGGGTTGTATGGATGAGTCTCTGGTAGTAATGAGGTTAGGGATGGCACAGAATTCACTGAAATCAATAACAGAAAGTAGGGAACAACAACCCTCAGCTGTGTTACAGAAAAAAAAAATTTGTAAAATTTAGAATTTACAGTATTCTGTTAAATGTAATTGTACACATATGGAAGGATAAGTTGAAGCCTAACTAAATACGAGGATCTAACTCTAGGGATTCTAAACTAACCAGTTCAGTATTCTCTACCTCCATTGGACTGAAGCAAGAGGATCTGTTTCTTAGTTTTCCCATGGAATAGTTGAATCTGTACCATAGTGTCACACATGTTGAATGGTTGTAACAGAAAAATAAGGGTGGAAACAGCCTATTGCAAAATCGATTGTGTGATAAAAGTTTGTGTGAGGGAAGATGGTAAGCATGTGTAAAAATACCATGAACAGAGCATCGGTTTAACCATCCATAGAAACTACTGGGAAAGTAGTGGAGCAATAGAGGTTAACTGCGTAGAGATAGATGTATGCGAGGAGGCATACATCTATACCTCGATGCTGAAACTTTAAAAATATTGAAAATGTTATCCGGCCTGCAAACTGGGAAGTTGAGTAAGGGCCTAGTGATCATCTAGAGTTGGACACAACTCTGAGCAGAAAAACTGAGAAATACCAATTAATATATATAGATATATAAGTCTACTATATGGACTGAGAAGAGGGGAGGTCAAACCCAAAAAAAAAAAATTCTCATGGAAATGCTTGTAGTCCATGGCTATCTATAAATACTGAAAAGAATCTAAACCCCGGATAACAGTCTGTAATTTTAAATGATTCAGTATAAAAACTATAATTGTTATCGACGCATAAAGCAGAGAATATTTGAGTTATGGGTAGCACTCATCACAGGTTCAATTGTCTTTCCTCAATCGGGGTGATGTATATAGACCTGTTATGAAAAAAAAAAAAAAAAAAAAAAAAATGGTTCAAAAATTGGGTTTGGGAGGCGTGACAACCAAAATCCTTCAACGGATCCTAATATGTGATGCATATTCATCTAAAATTCACTTCAAAGGCGACGACCTATTCAAGGTAGAAATTAACATATACATCCTTATATTTGATTGCCAAATAGATGCGTATGTCATAATTAAATGGTTTAATTAGCTGGAATGATATTTTTCGGTTCATAATTTTTTCGATAGGGAACGAAATTATTTTGTGCTTCTCAAAGCATTCCCCAACGTCAAGGACTGGTGGAAAAACTACTATGTGTAGAAATATGAGAGGTAACCCTCATTTTTTTATAGTCACACACACTTGGAATTATTTCTAATATTTTGTCAAGGAATAGTATTTCCGTATCGGTAGCTATAATGATAAGCTCATAAAATGGATGACACTGCGACAGGGAAGGGACCCAAACATCTAGGATTTCACAAATATTTTTCATACCCTTTGTACAAAGTTGGGTATCAAGTATTTTTAGTGAAACCTAGTACGCAAGTATCACAAATGTCTACACAATACGTCCATGATGAGATCTATTTCTTGGACATATGATCACTTGGCACCACATACCGATATGCCATCAATATATTTCATAAATTTATACAAAGGAAGCAAGAATTTGGAACTTAAAATCTGAGGTAGGGAAAGGTAACCCCAAGATCGTCGAAAAAAACATAAATCCAAGGTAGGGCAACCTAGAACAACCCATCAAATCCATAATCAAAGAATAACACCACGAAGACAAAGAAGGACACAATAAAGTGGTGCAAGTTCCACAAGAGCCCCACTCACAAAAAAATTGAGTGTCATGCCAAGTAGTCACTAGTGGCCAAGTTGAAGGCTTCTGAGGTAGATGCATGTTCCCACTTTGAGTCAGAACCATACAAAGGAAGTGACAAAGGGAAGAAAATTATCGATGCAGAGCCCATTTCCACTATTCCTACCACCAAGCTCCAGAATATTGAGCTCGGATATGAAAACTAAGGTAATCATCTCTTCCACTCACATACGTGTATGAAGGGGTCTATTATGTAGGCCATTTTTGACAATGAGAGTCAAAATAGCCTCACCTCAACAGAATTTTTTGATTATTTCACCCTACCGACCGCACCACGACTATAACCATAGACCATCGAGTGACTCCATCAAGGATGATATATCCATGTTAGCTAGGAGTGCATCCAATCCCATTGAGTGATGACCTTATTGAATAGCTCAATGGGGCCAAGTAATTTATCAAAATTCATTTGAAGTTTGTCTATCACCATGTTCCAATAAAACCCATAGATGTATGTAATATTTCTTTCAACTCCAAGGAGGGCCTTTCTTGATGGTTGGTCATGCCTCTCAGGTTGACAAATCCCCCTGCAACTTTTACGAGGCTGATGGATGACATATTGTGGCCCTTCACCAACTAATTCATTGTTACATATCTGGACAAAATCCTCATCTTCAACATGAGTTTGGAAGGGCACTTGCAACACATTCAATAGGTCCTTCAAACCCTACGATAGCATAAAATATTTTCCATCTTGTATAAATGCACATTTGGAATGATCCAGGTGAAATATTCGGGCTACATCATTGATGAGCAAGGCGTGCATCTGTACTTTTCTAAGATACAAGTCATTTGGGATTGGCTAGCCCAACTACTCTAATAGAGCTTCATATATTTTTGGGCCTTGCTAATTTTTATCAGTGGTTCATGTTGGGATTCTCTCATATCATGTGCCTGTTAAGCCAAGTTACCAAGGGCATGATGACAATAAACTTTCTTGGTCCGAGTCTCAATATAGCACATTCATTGAATTTAAGCACTTCCTTTGCTCTACATCAGTACTCACAATGCTTGACCTACAAAAACCATTTGAAATTGAGACAGACACCTCTGACTATGTTATTAGTGCATTTTTGACCCACAGAGGGCATCTGCTAACCTATAGCAGTGAGACACTTTTCGATAAAATTAATAAATACTCCACCTATGATAAAGATATATGTTATATCATGCGCATGTTTCTACAATGGGAACATTACATTGCATGGAAGGAGACAGTTATCCACACAGATCACCAACCCCCTCAGTTTATATAAACATAAGGGAAGTTATAGAGTGATCACCATCAGAAGTGGTCTAAATCTCTACAAAATTTATACTTGAACATTAAATAAAAGAATGTCAAAATTAAGCATATTTTTTGCTGCCTTAGTGATCCCCCAGATGAAACACTAACTAATGTTATCAACTGTTATGGTCACGAGACCTTTTGATGGCCACAACTATACAAAAATGATCCAGATTTTTCCACCACATACCATATAGTAGTTGATGGCAAGAAAGTTCCAAAATTCTACCTCAATGATGCATTATTATGCTACATGATCCACCTTTGTGTTCATTCAAGAAAACAGGCCAAGCTGGTTTGGGAGGCACACTATTGTCGGGTCGGAGGATGTTTTGGTTTTGAGAAAATTGTGGATGTACTTTAGAAGTATATTCATTAGCCAAATATATGAAATAATTTTGGGAAATACATCAGATCCTAGACTTCTTGTGCCATTTCCAATCCAACTATCAAGAAGAAAGGCCTATAAACTCCTCTTCATACTCGAATCCAGCCCTGGGAATCCATATCCATGGACTATTTCCCTAGCCTCTCTTCTACAAATCATGGTCAGGACTATGTACTTGTAGTCATAGACAAGTTTTTGGAAATGGATATATTGGTGCCTTGCAAGAAGAGTATCACGATAGAAGATGCTTCTAATCTCTTATTTTAATGAGTGTGGGTATATTTTGGGATCCCATGGACCATTATATCATATCGAGATAACATGTTCTTGAGCACATTACATTCGAGCCTCTCGAAACTATTGGACACCAAGCTCACGAAGTCGACTGCATTTCATCGACAGACTAATGGTCAAATAAAGGTTGTCAATAGGATGATAGTGAACATACTACACATGTACATCTCTAAGAATCCACGAACCTAGAATGATATCCTTCCCTATGTTCAACACAGTTATAATATACATCTCCATAACTCGACTGGTCACAATCCCTTTCAAGTGTGTTTGATATTTCAACCATTATGTTTGATTGATATTTCGATGCATCATGCAACTGCATTGAAAAAATACCCACATGTGTAGTATGAGGTTGATTAACAAACCAAGTTTATTGAAAACATCCAACACTTTCTCTATCAGGTTCATCACATGTTGGAGAAGTCCAGTGACAAGTACAATTAATGGCATGATCAACATCTCGTGCCACATAAGTTTTTGGTCGATGACAAAATTTGGTTTCATTTGTAAAAATAACACATTGCTGGATCCCGTTAGAAGATTTGACCACTCTGATATGGGCATTACACCATCACCAAGGTTGGGAGATAAAATAATTTCAAGCTCAATATTTCCCCTTCCATGGCATGCACCCATTTTTTAGTGTGGACTTCCTTCGAGCATACTTTCCACCATTGGTGGACACATTAGTCATTTTAGAAAAACTAACACCAACAAAATTCAGCCTAGACTGCATGGAACATGCCACAAATAATAAAATCATGGACACAAAGATCAAGAACACTCATCAGTATGAGATCTGACTATATCAGGTTGTCAAAACTGGCCAACCCTTGCACCAAGGAAAGTGGTTTATGAGGGGCCAAGTTCAACAAAAGTTTCCCCATCTCATGGAGGCACTCAACGTAATGGGGACCATTGCCTCCTAAGGGAGAAGTAATTATCTAGGTTTATAGTGGTTTCCACCCTCATATTACACTTGCACTCCCACCACTATTTCTTTCAGTTTCATTAACTCTAGCACAAATTATGTTTTTTGTAGTTTTTCAGGTCCTAAACTTCTGGAGCTATTTTTATGTATTAAAAGAAAATTTCAGGGAAATTTTAGAGACTAGAAAAGTTTCATAAAATAATTCATTACTATTTTCCATCCTTGTGGAGATCTTCAAAACGAGGTATTATGATAGCCAAATGGAGATCGTATGCCAAAGTGTTCACCTTAGGAAGTTGTTTGTCCAACTTACCCTAACGGAGCACAAAACCATTTTTCCTTCATCTCCTATTTTTAGTGTTTCAAAATTCTTATTTATGATGAAAAATTCTTCGAGCCTCATTATAACTTAGTTCAAAATTCATCTAGCCATCACATCTCTTCATAAGAATAAGCGACCAACGATCGAGCTAGTTTGTTTCCATTTTGCATGTAAACAATATTCAGTATTTGTTATTAATCAATTCATTCTCATTTTACATTGTGGAACTATGTTTCTGTTTAATTCTATATTTCATTTTTTTCCTGCATAAAACTCAAATAAGGATCCTTGAATAAATAAAAAAATATGTCTCGACAAACACACATTCTTCTTATCGTTGCAAAAGACATACTTCTAGCTAGAAAACACCATAGATAATTAGTAAATGGAAGAATGAGGAGAATACTTCAAAATTTAAAACCAAAATGAAGAATTTCATCGTGTGTTTATAGCTATCCAATATTTCATAAAGTACCTTCCTCAACGACCTAGAGATGTTAAGACGATATATTAGAAGCATAAAATATAAAACTGTAATATTTAGGGGAGAGAGCTACAAAAATGAAAAAAATTAACGAACACAACTCTAACACCTTAGGTGTGGGTTCCATGATAAAAAGGACGCAATTTTTCTCTCTTAAACTAAAAGGGAATAACCCAAATACACTATAGAGAATTTAGCAAAGAAATCCCACTCTTTTCGAAAATGTAATGATATATTTAAAACAAAAGAAAGGAGAATTGGCATACCAAGCGACCATTAGATTTGAAGCACATGGGACGAATTCGATTTATTTTTGTGTCAAAAGGAAAAAAAAACAAGGATTCATGTTCCAAGAAAAACAATAACCCTAGATTAATAGTGGTCATAAGCTCTAGAAGTTTTCTTCAACTTGTCAGTACAACAATCTATTAAGGCAAAGAAAAACCTTCATTATAAGTCAATAGAATGTAAGAAAAGAGGTGTAAATCAAGTCTCTAAATGCCTACACATTAAGAGTAAAATGAAAGAAAAAAACTTGGTGCCATATCATCTACGAATCGAGTAAAATATAAAATATGAATGCGAGTTCTTGGGTCTCTATGATTAACAACAACAAAAAAATCGTAACATTAGAGCTAAGAAAGAAATCTACCAATAGTCAAAGGAGACTTGTAGAGTAGCATGAATACAGTAAGTTATATATAAAAAAATTAACTATATTAATTTATAAAGAAGCCTAAACCCCCAAAGAATAAGGAGAGGCCAATTCCTGGGAGAGTTAAATGAGACATCTGTGGAATTAAAAAAATGGAATATAATACAGGAAGTTTTAAAAATTTCTCTGGAAATACAAACACTCTAGCCGCTATAGCCCAAATGAAATTGACGCAATTGAGATATGGAAGTGGTTTTTCATTCCATTCAAAGCCATAAATGATGGATCACCATTTGATTAATTTGGATGGTTTATAGTGCACAGTCTAAAAATTTCGATTTTTCACACAATGGTTTCAAATGACACATTTACCTAGCCCCTTTAAATATGCTATATTTATAGTTATTGATTATAATTATTAATTCACAAAATAATGATATAAAATAGTGAATTATACAATGATATTAACTTATTATTTTATAATTTATGGAGGATCTAAAGAATACAAGTGTGTATTTGCGTATATTGGCTATGCATATTTTGTTGTCTTTAGAAAATGCCAAAATAAATGACTTTAAAATAGACCCGTTTGTTGGGTGATTTAATGGTTAGTTAAATCATCATCATTTAATTATCAACTCAGGGTTTTGTAAACTCGCGAGGTATATCTGTACTATATTTACTAGGTGGTTATATTTCATATTAGATTAATCCAATGCAATTAAAACTAATTGCAAAATAAATTAAGTCAATCTAATTCGAACCAAATCAAACTAATATAAATAAATTGAAAACACAGTTGCATGAAATTAAAGTCTCTCTTGCAGAATTAAAATCACGCCACACTTTCATAAATAAAATCACATCACTCTTACATAATTGAAATCACTTCACTGTTGCATAATTGAAATCACACCACACTTCCATAAATGAATTTTTGAATTGAAATAACACTCACATCTACTGAAAAGTAAATCACACTTTGCTTTAATGAAAAACACACTTGCATAAAATGGAAACACACTTACTAAAAAGAAGTGAAATAACGTAACTAAATTATGTTACCAATATGTGCAAAGGTATGTAAACTAGGGTTCATGGGGGCCCCAAATTCCTCAGAAAGCACACCGAACAACTATGACATATTGGAGATCAAAGTGGGAGTGTGTAATTCATAAAATGATTTCAATATATTACAATAATTCTCTCTCCTCACTTTACAAAACACGTATTGAATGGAACTTGGAACCTCCAACTATCAACTAGCCACTAGCTACCTCTAATATCTATTAACTAACAATTGACAACCCTTTGTGTGAAGGGTGCATTACTATTTATAAAAAAATTGAAGATAACTATAGATCCTAAAATCTCTTCCAAATCCATACATGGTTACAACCAATATCCTAAATATATAAGATACAAAACCTCTCCAAATTCTCTCATAGTTTTGATAAGGACACATATCAAAACATCCATGATTCTTCTCCTTTCAATGTGCTTGGCTTACTTGTCCATATCTTGTTCAAATATTCTACAAATCCTCATGAGTTGGAATTTTCAATTCGAATTTGTAGGTACGAGACCAAGTAGGACCCTTCTAGATTGTCTAAGTGGGCCTACAATATCACAAAACTTATTCCACTTTAATGTATATATGAAAACATGTTTATTTTATAGTATTTAATCCCAAATTCACTTAGAATACCTTGTTCTTATATATCCTACCATTGAATAACATGCATACGATCATATGCATATTTGGCCAATAATGACACATGAAATATGTTATGAACTCTTATGATTAGGTAGTTCTCATCAGTATGCCATCAATAGAATTCTTTCTAATATTTAGAAAGGGCTACAAAATGAGAGGGAATTTTTGCACAACCACCCCATCTTCATGTACCCTTATTTGGCTTGAATCATACATATATGTTATCCCCAAATTTAAAATATAGATAGGGTCTCTTTTTATAGACATAAGTATTTTTCCTATCTCGGGAAGCTTTTGTGTTCTATCATACCTTCGTCAATGCTTTCTTCGTTTCTGCTAACATGTCTCGCTCTAGTATTATTCCTTCAAAGGCTATTCTAATTAGTAGGTTTCCTACAAATTCTCCCGTATAACAACTCAAACGAGGTCATTTTTAAGGATTCATGATAACTATTTTTATACAAAAATACAACCAAATGTAAATACTCTTGCCATTTAGCAAGTTGTTGCATAACATACAATCTTAAAATGTCTTCCAACAACTTATTTACCTATTCGGTCTGCCCATCTATTTATGGATAGTATGAAGTGTTGAACTATAACTCATTTCCTAATATGGTGAAGATATTTTTCCCAAATGCATAGGTAAATTTTACATCTCTGTGTGAAATAACTACCTTAGCTCTGCCATGCAATCAAAACACTTCTTTAATGAAAATAGCAATAATTTGGACAATGTTATAAGCACATTATATGAGAATAAAATGATTTGTTTTACTTATTTTTTCAACCGCGACCATGATTCAATCATTATTCTTCTTGGATCTTGGTTTTCATATTATAAAATCTAGTGTATAACTTCCAATTTCCATTCAATAATGGGTAGTGAATGGAGAATTCCAACGAGATGTTTTTGTTAAAAATTAGCTTGCTGAAATTCTAATATTTTTTCCAAATAGTCCTCAATATATGTTCTCATTCCTATCCAAAATTAATCTCTTTCTATTGTTGAAAATAATATTTGATAGGTGACATGGGCAACATAAGGACTTATGTGAAATTCATCCACAATGAGTTTCTTGATTGAAATATGATTGGGAACATATATTATCTCTCTAAAAGTTACCATATGATCCATGATAATATTAAATTCAATTCATATTTTAGGGCTATTAGTTTTACAGTCTTATTTCCATACAAGTTTATATTACTGATCCTTTTGAGTATCTTCTTTCATCTGTTCCAAAAAGTTAAATTCTATCTAGTTGTAGAGAAGTTTATGAACAAAGTGAACCCTCCTACTTAATGCTTATGCTACTTGATTTTATTTTCCCTTTAAATGCTTGATGTCAAAGTAAAATTCAATAAGAAAATAATTCCATATTTCTTCATAGGAATTCAAGTGTCTCCATACTGTCATTGCATGGATTCCATCAATTAATTCCTTCATCAGCAAACACTTCTTTCCAAATAGATAGTGTCTCCATACTTTCATTGCATGGATTACATCAATTAATTCCAAGTGGTAACTAGATTATCACTGTTGATGTTACTTCAGCTTCCAAAATATGTAAGATATAACCTTCCCTTCTTGCATCAACACTCCCCCTATCCTGTCTTGGAAGGAATCCATGCATACCACAAATTCGTTATCTTGGTCAACAATATTTATAATGGGGCAAATAGTTAACAATTGTTTTAGTTGTTTAAAATTTTGTTGAAATTCAATTTTCCACTTGAAATCCCTTCCTTTCATTTTCATGGAAGTGATAGGGTAAGAAATTTGGGAGAATCCATAAATAAAATGACGATAGTACCCTTGAAAAACCATGAAAGATCATATGTCTACAAAATGTTTGGGTACAACCCATTCCATAATGGAATTTATCTTTTAAGGGTTGATAGTTATACCTTTGTGTGAGATGACGTGCCCCAAGTATTTGATTTGGTCCTTATAAAAATTTCACTTGCTAAATTTAGCATATAACTAATGTTCTCATAAAACTTGTAGCACTATCTATAAATTTTCTTTATGTTCTTATAGGTTTATGGAATAAACCAAAATATCATCTATAAATATGACGACAAATATATCCAAAAACGGGTGCAAAGTACCATGCATGTAACTCATGAATGTCGTTGGCACATTGGTAAACCCAAATGGAAAGACAACGAACTGATAATTACCATAATGGGTTTCAAACATAGTCTTACAAATTTATTCTTCCCCTAGTCTAATTTTATTGGAACCTAATCCCAAATCAGTCTTAGAGAATATTGTAGTGCTTTTAACTTCATTGAATAAATCATCGATTTCAGGAAACATGTACTTATTTTTATAGTCAATTTATCTCGCAGCTTGGAATCAATGAAAAGCCTCAAAGTGCCATTGTTTTTTCTTAAAAACGACATTGGAGCTCCCCAGCGGGACACAGTTGGTCGGATGTACCCTTTACCAAGAAATTATTGTAGTTGCATCATGAGATTTGTTTTCTCGGGTATGCTCATATGCTAGGGAGCCTTTGACACTTGGGAAACTATAGGAACTAACTCTATCATGAAATCAAAATCTTGTTTTAGGGGTAGTGTTGGTATGCTCTCAAGGAATACATCAACAAAATATTGAATAATGAGTATATTTTCTAAGGTGGATATTTTTTCCTTGACATTAAAATACCTCACGTGGAAAACATATATTATGTAGCCCTATCTGAAATATTTTCATAATTGTGAAGGGGTAATACAACATAATTTTATTTTATTTTTTATCCCTTGGATCTCTTTCCTAGTATCATATTCGTAGTGGTAACTAATATTTTTTCTTTACAATGAACCAAGGAGAAATTCCCTTATAACAAGTCTACCCCAATAAACATAGTGTAACATCCTTAATTTTTTTCCTCCCTACATCAACATGTCAATATGGTAATTTAGGAGTCACTCTGATATTTTCTCTTCAAGTTTTTTGTTTTTTTTGTAAATTTCATAGGACCTCGCTATTTTCTATTTATAATTGTAAGGCAGGTTACAAAAATATAAAATCAAGTCTGTGGCCTCAACCTGCCCGTAGGAAACCAGGTCTGTTGGCCACCTTAAAGCATGAAAAACAAACCAAAATTGAAACTGTTTCATCCGTCTATGAGCTGCATGTGCTAACTATCCTATAACAGAAATATCGACATACTGATGAAATGAAAGAATGTAACGTCTCTCTTCTCCTCCTTTACCATTTTTTTTTTTCAAATCTTGGTTCACATTTCGTTTAATCGCTACTCTGGCTTTCACTAACATTAATGACTCATGAGTGTTTTCTGATACTCACTGGTTAATAGCTATCTTTCTTTAAAAATGTTTATTCTCCCAGTCTTCTTTCATTTAATGATATATACATTCTTAATAATATTATTGGAAATCAATGCTAACATTTATTAAGATAATAATATACTAATTATAAAGATTAATAATATATATGTTTTATATTACTAACGTATTACTTAATGTATTCATTCCCATAGCATTCATATGTTAGATGTTTGGGTTTTCTTACCCATTGGATCGATATTTCACATGGGATCGAATGTCAAATCCCTATCGATTTTTATACCTTCACATAATGTAATGTGTATCCGGTATATACCATTAGAATTTCATATTAAAGGCCGAAGGTTTAAAGACCAACCCATGGTCAGTATGCAATTGAACGAATTATTAAATGGCCATGGTTAAGGTAAATTCCTCCTTTGGTATAATTCCAGGTGAACCATAGGTTTATTTCAACCGTCAGTCTTTACCCTCCGTGCAGTAGTAAATATATTTCATTAATTCGATTCGTACCTTGCCTGGAGATACTCACACGTTCACTGGGGTTTACAAATCTCATGATGGTGTTTACATTACTCTCGGCTCCGGATTTTTAGTCGTTTTTTCCTAACCCTAGTACTGCTAATTGTGAATGGAAGACGCGTGACACCCGTAGCAGGAGGTACCGCGTGCCTGAGTCACTTCAGCAGAGGAAACTCAGAGCGTATTAAATTTTTTCGCTTGTTTTGTACCCGGTTGTTGACTGGCTAACCATTGAAAATTCTGAGCCTGGTACAAATAATTTCTTCGAATTAACTCAGAAATCGCCTCAGGATTTCGCTCAAGCTTCTGCCGCCATAAACCTGGTTCTCGCGCTTTCCATTCCTTATGCATAACCCTGGATCTGAGTTTATTTGTTCAGTCATCGTTTTCGGTCTTAGGGTTCCGATGTGAGTTATAAAACATAGTCTTGAGCGGGTGTGCCATTTTTCCAAGTTGATTACTTCTCATCTCGCCGCTCAGCCATTTTCCTCAGGCATCAGAGGTCATGCAACCGTGAAGAGTGTAATACAGGGCGGCGTTTCACCACTGGTGAGTTGTTAATCGATTTCCTTCTCTGCTATTTTGTTCTGCGTTAATTTCCAAATGGGTTATTCCCTAGTGGGGAATTTTTATGCGTTTGTTTATTCTCAGAGACTGATTCTATGTTGTTTCATTCTTATTACCATTAACACCACGCATTTTCTGAATCTCCTTACTCATTCCAGGTGTAACCTGGTTCGTATGGTTTCCATCAATTCTGTCTATGGCTGGCTTGTATATGATAATAGATTTTACCCATTCCTCCTAATTTTTCTTGTTCGTGATTCGACTTATCAGTGATCTCGAGTCATTACTCTCCACGAAATGAGTAATAGTCCCAGGGTCTCGATCTCCTTCATCATTAATAACATAGGTCTGGTTTTCAGTTTGTATTAATACCATTCTCTCGTTTACTATTTTTACTACCCTTCTCGCAATGTATTTCAATATCACATTTTGTTCTTATGACAGGTACCAGGAGCTCCATCCTAACGATGGTTGACTCCAGTTAATTTATTTCCCGCCTTGCTAAACTCCTCATGTCAGCTATAATTTGTATGGCTCGTTTAAAGAACTGTTTGATATACCCTTCCATCTGTGTGTTCGGAACATTGTAACATTTTATTATGTTGGTCACTGATATCATTTTTGTTTGCAAGGGTTTGCACCGTGGTTTTTCCTATTTTACTCTACAACCCATCACAGAGTTTTCCTTTTAATTCTATTAACTATCGTCATAACCATAACTACTTGCCGGGAAAAATTTTAATTAATAACTCGTTGGAAGACTATGTGTTTCCATTGCATACAATGCTTTGTCGATATTCATTACTATGCCTATGGTCTGGTTTATGGATTTGCGCATATATATATATATTCCATGCAACACCAAATTTTGTTTTTATAAAGGGGTCTCAGTCCCGTTCCGAAATACATATATATGTACAAATTTGATAAAACTGATGTGTTTTTATTAATCAAACTGGAAAGTATTACGACTGAGAGGAATCGATTTTCAAGTATGTTTATTTTTCGAAACAAATATTTACATAGTTTTATGAATAACTGTAACCAGTGAATAGTTTGAATACTTTGGGGTTATACCACAATGCTTTTCCTTCTTACCAATTTTTCTTACAGATTATACTCTCGTACCCTCACTCAGTACATTTAATCACTGCTCTTCTAATATGTTTGTCCTTTATGTTAAACTGTAATTCGTAACAGAAGGCTACGAAGGTAATTTATTTTAATAGTGGATATTTTATTTTTGAGACATGTGCATGTATTTTTACAATCCGTAGCTACTTTGGCAAGTTTGAGAATGAAATTTGGAATAGTCTGGTATTTTCTAATGTCATTATACTCTTATCCACTTTCGTGCAGATGTTATAACAAGGACATTTAAATACCAATCACTTGTATTACAACGAATTTCTTCAATTTCATTTATAGAGGTTTTATAATTAACCTTCGAAATGGTAGTTTGTCTAACTCAGTAAAGCAATGATTAAATATGGATTGAATAGCAGAGTTCTCCTTGGACTTATTTTAGTAAAGGTTGTCTTTTCCAGAATACCATTTCTAATGCAGTAACCATTAAGTTTTTTTTTTTTTTTTCTTTCAATTTTGGCGACTTCATTCAGAGAGTTATTTTGTTTTTTTTTCTTTTTCTGGTAGATGTAATTCTAACCAAACTAGTATTGCATGAGACTTCTTTTCATTCTATAATACAGAAACAAATTCAAGTTACATTAAATGTACTATGAATTTCTAAAGTTCTCCACCATTTACTTAAGAATTAATTTAGAAAAATTGGAGAATTTCTCCTGAATCTAACTACTGTCACTCATAGTTTTATACTGACAGATCAGAAATGTCTAGCAGCTAAATTATCTGTAAAGAATTATGTATCCTCAGATTTAAACCGAACACGGTTTAGAGTTTCTGGTGGATTCTACTTTACAGAATTTCTGTCTATAACTATAAATAATTTTGAAGGTAAATGCCTGATAATTAATTCTGTTGAATGTAGCATTAATAATTATAATATATGAACAGACATTTATATGTAGCCAATTCATACTACAGGAATTAAAAACACCAGATAAATTGAATTACCTACCACTCATGCAATCGACCAACCTCCCAACCTTAGAGTCCTTCTGTCTCCCAGGACTCACCCCCGAGCTGAGATCACCTCCACCACAGACCAACCATTAATCTACATAGGAGCAGCTTACTTAAGCTATTGTTCCCCAAAGCCTGTTTCTAATTCTGCGTCCAGAATATCAGGTAGCTTTTCTTCCTATTTGCTTAGGCTTCCCATTTTTGGGACTCTTTAAAGATGTTTTATGTTTTTCCTCAGCCTTTCCAGCTTTTTACCTCTTCCCAACTACTTTCCTCGTCATTAGGGAAATTTAGATTCTTCCTCAAAAATCTAATTTAGAAATAATTCCTTTCAAGGATTTTTGAAAGATTGTGGGGAATTAGTTGCCTTATTGATCCTCATGGATTTAGCAAGTGATCTCGTCATCTCATTCTGGTCAATCTGCACACAATCATTTTATTCATTTCCTCAATTAAATATTTAATTACATTCACAAAATATTTATCTTTTCGGGTCCACTCCCCTTAGGATTAAAGTTCAAATGTCTAGCTTTGAAATTCAAACACATAAATTAGGGGTGTTACATATTCCCCCTTTGAAAATAAACACCATCCTCGTTGTTGTTATTCAACTACTAGAGTTCATTTTGCAAATAAAAATGGATACTTTTCCATCATTTTAGCTTCCCTTTCCCAGGTAGCTTCTTCAGCAGTAAAGTGCTTCCACTGCACCTTTACTCTTGCTAATGTTCTGTTTCTCAATTCAATTTCTTTCCGCTCCAATATTTGAAGCGGTTTTGGCAGAAACTCCCCTTCTGATTCCACCTGTACAATATTCCAATCAACTATGTGAGAAGCATCATGAACATATCTTTTTAATAACGAAACATGAAACACAACATGAACTCTAACATGGGGAGGTAAGGCTAGTTTTTAAGCCACTGTTCCCACCCTTTCTAATATTTCAAAAGGACCACAATATCTAGGAGCTAGTTTTGCACAACTTCCAGTATAGAGAGTGCTCTTTTTGGGTTTAATATGCAAGTACACATGTTCCCCCACTTTGAACTCTCTATGTACTCTTTTCTTATCAGCATAACTTTTCTGGCGATCTTGTGCTGTCTTGATGTTTCTTTGTATCTGTTTAACAATTCTTTCCATCTCTTGTAAAGCATCCGGACCCAACTTTAGTTTATCTTTTGGCTGGCTCCAGCTCAAAGGAGTACGACACTTCCTTCCATACAGTGCCTAAAATGGACTCATTTTGATGGAGGATTGGTAGCTGTTATTATAGGCAAATTCAGCTAAATGTAGGTAGTCCTCCCAATTTGAAGGCATGTCCATCACATACATTCTCAGCATATCCTCCAAAATCTGATTAGTTCTCTTTGTTTGGCCATCTGTCTGAGGGTGGTAAGCAGTACTAAAATTCAATTTAGTACCCATCCCTCCAAATAGCCCTTTCCAAAAAGCTGTTGTGAACTTAGCATCTCGGTCAGAAACAATGATTTTTGGGACCCCATGTAATCTTACTATTTATTTTAAAAACACATCTGCTACTTGAGCTGTTCCGAAGGTAGATTTCACTGGTATAAAATGTGGAGCTTTTGTTAAAGTGTCTACTACTACCATTACTGAATCATGCTCGTATTTGGTTTTGGGTAATCCTGTTATGAAATCCATGGAAACTGTGTCCCATTTCCATTCTTCAATCGGCAAAGGATTTAACAAACCAGCAGGATGCTGATGTTCAACTTTAACTAGTTGACACTCCATACATCTAGTTAAATATTCTGCTACATCTTTCTTCATTCCGGGCCAAAACAACTTCTTTTTCAAAGTTGTTAACATTTTCTGATACCCTGGATGTCCTGCATATGGCTGTTTGTGGTATTCATCTAAGATCTCTCTTTTCAAGGTCTCCACATTCGGAACATATAATCTATTTTTATAGTAGATCAGCCCTTTTTGGTTTTGAGTGAAATCAAATTTTTCCTTTTTCTATAGTTTCACCAAAAGTGTTTCGTAATTTGGATCTTGGTTTACTGCCTTTTTCACCAAATCTTCTATGTCAATCTGGGCACTACTTCCAATGTTGTTTATATTCTGACAAGCATTTCTGCTCAATGCATCCGCAATTTTATTTTCTTTTCCCTGGATATGTTTTATGTCCATGTCGAACTCACTTAGAAAAGACAACCATCTAGCCTGTCTCGCATTCAAATCAGTTTGGGAAAAGAAATATTTAAGACTAATATGATCAGTCATCAACATGAATTTCTTTCCAAGAAGATAGTGTCGCCACATTTTCAAAGCATGAATAACCGCAACTAACTCCAAATCATAGGCACTATAGTTTTGTTCATGTATTTTCAATTTCCTAGATTCATATGCAATAACTAAAGTTTCCTGCAACAGAACTCCTCCTAATCCTTCTCTACAAGTATTCGTACATACCACAAATTCTTGATCAGGATCTGCAATCTTCAGTATAGGGGCTGTAGTAAGTTTTACTTTCAATTGGTCAAAACTTTTTTGACATTTCTCAGTCCATTCGAACTTAACACCCTTCCTTTGTAATGAGGTTATGGGATATGCTATAGCAGAAAATTTCTCCACAAATCTGCGATAATAGCCTACAATCCCCATGAATGACCTCACTGCTGAAACATCAATTGGGACAGGCCATTCTTTAATAGCTTTTATCTTTTCAGGATCGATAGCAAGGCCTTGTTCAGAAATGATATGACCCGGGTATTGGATCTTATCTTTGTAAAATTCACATTTACTGAACTTGGCATATAACTTTTTTTCTTTCAGAGTTTGAAATACTATCCTCAAGTGTTCTTTATGTTCCTCCTCACTTCTTGAGTAGACTAGAATATCATATATGAACAAGAGTACAAATTTATCCAAGTACTTATGTAAAACACTGTTCATTAGACACATAAAAGTGGCAGGGGCATTTGTCAAACCAAAAGGTAGGACTACAAATTCGTAGTGCCCATACTTGGTTCGAAAAGTTGTTTTGCTGATGTCTTATTCTTTAATTCTGAGTTGGTGATAACCATTCCTTAAGTCAATTTTAGAAAACACTGAAGCCCCTCTCACTTGGTCAAAAAGATCATCAATTCTGGGCAAGGGGTATTTGTTTTTAATGGTCAACTTATTTAGTTGATGGTAATCAATGCACATTCTAAAAGTTCCATCCTTCTTTTTCACAAATAGGACCGGTGCTCCCCAAGGAGACACACTTGGTCTTATGTAACCTTTATCTAGCAGTTCTTGTAATTGCATTTTCAATTCCATAAGTTCAGGGGGACTCATCTGATAAGGGGCTCGGGAGACAGGTGTTGCTCCCGGCACCAAATCGATTGAGAAATCAATCTCTCTTTTGGGGGGAAGATGAGGGATTTCATCTGGGAAGACTTCTTTAAATTCTCTTACTACTGGCACAACATCCAAGAATTCCTCTTCAGTTTTATGTTCGGTTTCTTCCACATGTACTGCATAAACTTGGTATCCTTTCCTAGATGTTCGTTTTAATTGCAGTGCTGATATTTGTCTTACAGAGATAGGTTTTGGTTTTCCCTTGAGAATAAAAGGTTTCCCTTCTTCATCTACACAATGCAGGGTCTTGTCCCAAAAGTTCATCATAGCTTTCTTCTTTTCCAGCCAGTCCATTCCTATCAGCAAATCATATGAACCTAGGGGCAGAATATTCAAATTTACTTCTGTTTGATAATCATTTAATTTGATTGTTGTTCGAGATAATTTATGAGTTACTTTTCTCTTAGTTCCAGTGGCCAGCTGTACCAACCATGACTGCTGAAATTTTTCAGTTTTAAGATTACATTTTTCTACAATCTTTGGACTAATGTAACTCAATGAAGCACCCGGATCAATAAAAAATGTAACATATTGGTAAAAAATATTACCTTCCATTTCAACCATGGTAGCTTGATGTTCTGCTTGTTGGTTCTCCAAGGCTGCACTAATAGCGGGTATGTTTCTTGCTATGTCATTTACTGTGGTTGGTTCTCGATCTCTCATAATCATCTAAATGTTTCTATGGGGACAATCTCTCAACAGATGGGGTTCTCGACAGCCCCAACATTTCAAGGGTTCTCTCATTTTCACTGTGCCCTCTTTCTGTTGTCTCCATCTGTTTGTTTTGAGGCCACTTGGGACTGAGCAGTTTGAATTTCTTTGGGTTTATTAAACTTTTTCCACTGATGATCCCTGCCAAAGTTCTTCAAATAGGCCGATTTCTATTTCCTTCCTTTGAACTCACTCTTATTTTGCCAACCTCTTCCATGCTCAGCCTTTACCTTAAACTGCTGATAGCATAGTCTAGCCTTCCTTACTGCCTCGTCCATTGTTTTTGGATTATCAAACTCAATATTCTATTTATACACAGCCGGCAAAAAAATCAGAAACCTTTGCACCTTTGCCTTCTCTTCCCTAATATAAGGGACATATCTCAACAGATTCGTAAACTTAGTGACAAGATCATCAATAGCGAGCTGTCCTAGTCTAAGTTCATGAAATTCTTTGGCTTTATCGTCATAGTAAAGTTCATTTAAATAGCGGTTTTTGAACTTAATCTGAAAATCCTCCCAAGTAACTGTCTTTTCATCAATGGCATGAACCATTTTTGTCTCCTCCCACCACAAGGTAGCCTTACCTTGTAGTTGGTAAACAGCTAATCTGGCCTTCAGATTGCTTTCATATTCATAGACCTGGAAATATTTAATCATGTTCAGCAACCAAGCTTCCGCATCTTCCTCCTTCTCCCCATCATAGGAGGGAGGTTTGATCTTTCAGAATTCCCCTTGTAATTCCATTTTCTATTTATATTGATGCCTAGCAGCATCATCATCATCAGACTCATCAATCTTCCTCTTTCTGGAACCTTCGCTTTCTTGGTTGTTCCTTGAGGCTAATTCTCTGATGATCTTTACCTACTCCTTACTGGCTCATGAAAACCTGTCATTTTGGCTTCTCAGCTCAGCCAATTCTCGTTGGTACCTGTGCAACATAGCCATCACCGGAGCGTTGGGATCTGGTGTACTATGCTCATCACGCAGATCCACATAAATTTCTTCACCTTCTGCCATTTCAGCACCACTGTACACTACACAACACAGATTAGTAATATTTACAAGAAAATTTCCACAATACTCATTTATACAAGGAATACACAGCAACAGTAAGCACAATGTCAATAACCCAGTGTTATAACTTGGGCTCTGATACCATTTGTAACGTCTCTCTTCTCCTCCTTTACCAATTTTTTTTTTTCTTTTTTTTTTCTTTTCAAATCTTGGTTCACATTTCATTTAATCGCTACTCTGGCTTTCACTAACATTTCTGCCTCATGAGTGTTTTCTGATACTCACTGGTTAATAGCTATCTTTGTTTAAAAATGTTTATTCTCCCAGTCTTCTTTCATTTAATGATATATACATTCTTAATAATATTATTGGAAATCAATGCTAACATTTATTAAGGTAATAATATACTAATTATAAAGATTAATAATATATATGTTTTATATTACTAACGTATTACTTAATGTATTCGTTCCCATAGCATTCATATGTTATATGTTTGGGTTTTCTTACCCATTGGATCGATAATTCATATGGGATCGAATGTCAAATCCCTATCTATTTTTATACCTTCACATAATGTAAGGTGTATCCGGTATATACCATTAGAATTCCATATTAAAGGCCGAAGGTTTAACGACCAACCCATGGTCAGTATGCAATTGAAAGAATTATTAAATGGCCATGGTTAAGGTAAATTCCTCCTTTGGTATAATTCCAGGTGAACCATAGGTTTATTTCAACTGTCAGTCTTTACCCTCCGTGTAGTAGTAAAGATATTTCATTAATTCGATTCGTACCTTGCCTGGAGATACTCACGCGTTCACTGGGGTTTACAAATCTCATGATGGCGTTTACATTACTCTCGGCTCCGGATTTTTAGTCGTTTTTTCCTAACCCTAGTACTGCTAATTGTGAATGGAAGACGCGTGACACCCGTAGTAGGAGGCACCGCGTGCTTGAGTCACTTCGGCAGAGGAAACTCAGAGCATATTAAATTTTTTCACTTGTTTTGTACCCGGTTGTTGACTGGCTAACCATTGAAAATTCTGAGCCTCGTACAAATCATTTCTTCGAATTATCTCGGAAATTTCCTCGGGATTTCGCTGAGGCTTCTGCCGCCATAAACCTGGTTCACGCATTTGCCATTCCTTGTGCATAACCCTGGATCTGAGTTTATTTGTTCAGTCATTGTTTTCGGTCTTAGGGTTCCGATGTGAGTTATAAAACATAGTCTTGAGCGGGTGTGCCATTTTTTTAGGTTGATTACTTCTCATCTCGCTTCTTAGTATTTTTCCTCAGGCATCAGAGGTCATGCAACCCTGAAGAGTGCAATGCACGGCAGCGTTTCACCACTGGTAAGTTGTTAATCGTTTTCCTTCTCCGCTATTTTGTTCTGCGTTAATTTCCAAATGGGTTATTCCCCAGTGGAGAATTTTTCTGCGTTTGTTTATTCTCAGAGACTGATTCTCTGTTTTTTCGCTCTTATTACCATTAACACCACACGTTTTCTGAATCTCCTTACTCATCCCAGGTGTAACCTGGTTCGTATGGTTTCCGTCAATTCTGTCTATGGCTGGCTTGTATATGTTAATAGATTTTACCCATTCCTCCTGATTTTTCTTGTTCGTTTCTATTGTGTACCCCTAGATTCGACTTATCAGCGATCTCGAGTCGTTACTCTCCATGAAACGAGTAATAGTCCCAGGGTCTAGATCTCCTTCATCATTAATAACATAGGTCTGGTTTTCAGTTTGTATTAATACCATTCTCTCGTTTACTATTTTTACTACCCTTCTCGCAATGTATTTCAATATCACGTTTTGTTCTTATGACAGGTACAAGGAGCTCCGTCCTAACGATGGTTGACTCCAGTTAATTTATTTCCCGCCTTGCTAAACTCCTCATGTCAGCTATAATTTGTATGGCTCGTTTAAAGAACTGGTTGATATACGCTTCCATCTGTGTGTTCGGAACATTGTAACATTTTATTATGTTGGTCACTGATATCATTTTTGTTTGCAAGGGTTTGTGCCATGGTTTTTCCTATTTTACTCCACAACCCATCACAGAGTTTTCCTTTTAATTCTATTAACTATCGTCATAACCATAATTACTTGCCGAGCAAAATTTTAATTAATAACTCGTTGGAAGACTATATGTTTCCATTGCATACAATCCTCTATCGATATTCATTACTACACCTATGGTCTGGTTTATGGATTTGCGCATATATATATATATATATATATATATATATATATATATTCCATGTGACACCAAATTTTGTTTTTATAAAGGGGTCTCAGTCATGTTCCGAAATATATATATATATATGTATGAATTTGATAAAACTGATGTGTTTTTATTAATCAAACTCGAAAGTATTACGACTGAGAGGAACCGATTTTCAAGTATATTTATTTTTCGAAACAAATATTTAGATAGTTTTATGAATAGTCAGAATCATGAGTAGTTCTGATACTTTGGGGTTATACCACAACGCTTTTCCTTCTTACCAATTTTTCTTGCAAACATTATACTCTCGTACCCTCACTCAGTACATTTAATCACTGCTCTTTTAATATGTTTGTCCTTTATGTTAAACTGTAATTCGTAACAGAAGGCTACGAAGCTAATTTATTTTAATAGTGGATATTTTATTTTTGAGACATGTGCATGTATTTTTACAATCCGTAGCTAATTTGGCAAGTTCGAGAATGAAATTTCGAATAGTCTGGTATTTTCTAATGTCGTTATAATCTTATCCAATTTCGTGCAGATGTTATAACAAGGACAGTTAAATACCAATCACTTGTATTACAACGAATTCCTTCATTTTCATTTATAGAGGTTTTATAATTAACCTTCGAAATGGTAATTTGTCTAATTCAGTAAAGCAGTGATTAAATATGGACTGAATAGCAGAGTTCTCCTTGGACTTATTTTAGTAAATGTTGTCTTTTCCATAATACCATTTCTAATGCAGTAACCATTAAGTGTTTTGCTTTCAATTTCGGTGACTTCATTCAGAGAGTTATTTTGTTTTTTTTTTTCTTTTTCTGGTAGATGTAATTCTAACCAAACTAGTATTGCGCGAGACTTCTTTTCATTCTATAATACAGAAACAGATTCAAGTTACATTAACTGTACTATGAATTTCTAAAGTTCTCCACCATTTACTTAAGAATAAATTTAGAAAATTTGGAGAATTTCTCCTCAATCTAACTACTGTCACTCATAGTTTTATACTGACAGATCAGAAATGTCTAGCAGCTAAATTATCTGTAAAGAATTATGTATCCTCAGATTTAAACCGAACACGGTTTAGAGTTTCTGGTGGATTCTACTACATAATTTCTGGCTTCACAACTATACATAATTTTGAAGGTAAATGCCCGATAATTAAAATTCCGTTGAATGTAGCATTAATAATTATAATATACAATTAGACATTTATATGTAGCCAATTCATACTACAGAATCAAAAACCCCGCATAAATTGAATTACCTACCACTCATGCACGACCAACCTCCCAACCTTAGAGTCCTTCTTTCTCCCAGGACTCACCCCCGAGTCGAGATCACCTCCTAGAAGTACCAACCACTAACTGCTTAGAGCAGCTTATTTAAGCTATTGTTCCCCAAAGCCTGTTTCTAATTCTGCGTCCAGAATATCAGGATGCTTTTCTTCCTGTTTGCCTAGGCTTCCCATTTTTGGGACTCTTTAAAGCTGTTTTATGCTTTTCCTCAGCTTTTCCAGCTTTTTACCTTTTCCCAACTACTTTCCTCATCATTGGGGAAATTTATATTCTTCCTCAAAAATCTAATTTAGACATAATTCCTTTCAAGGATTTTTGAAAGATTGTGGGGAATTAGTTTCCTTATCCATCCTCATGGATTTAGCAAGTAATCTCATCATCTCATTTTGGTCAATCTGCACACAATCATTTTATTCATTTCCTCAATTAAATATTTAATTACATTCACAAAATATTTATCCTTTGGGGTCCACTCCCCTTAGGATTAAAGTTCAAATGTCTAGCTTTGAAATTCAAACACATAAATTGGGGGTGTTACAAAGAAGTTCATACAAAACCGATAATTGCATCAAAAAGCATGATAAAAAGAAAACAACTAGCCATCTGATGAATAAACTGGAGCTAGGTCTTTGACAGTTAAACCAGACATATCAACTTGCTACAGCTGCTGAAGTTGCTTCTCCATGCGGCCTACCTGATCATCTAGTCAGCTAATGTGATCAGTTGCCTGATACTGAGTGATCATGATATGTTGTAGCTGGTTCTGCATGTCCTGAAGCAGGTCCAGAAGGTGAGGTTCAATCTTAGTGGATTCAGTCTTAGCTTGAATAGGAGGGAAACTCTGCATAGCCTTGGCTATAAGGCACTTTCATATCCAGTACGTATGCATAGTTTGCTGGAATAAAGTGAGACGACCCCTGGTATTGGCAGGGTCAGTTATGAAGTCCAAGATCTCAGCTTCTACTTCATTATCTTTAGGGTCAGTCTGAATGTCCCGTTCCCAACCACGTATTTCCTGGTGAACTGTGGATTAATTACCTATAACATAGTTTGTAGCAAGGGTTTCAAGAGTCTCTTGATTAGATTTCCAACCGCGCTTCTTAGGAACAGGCTCAGACTGGGCCTGTTGTTTGCCTTTAGCGGACTGAGAGCAAGAATGACGCTTCCCCATGGTGGAGAGAAGCCTATTCAACAAAACAAAGACAGGCAGGAGAAAATGATGAAGGAATGAGTAATAGCATATAAATAACCGGTTGCCACCCAGAGAATAGAGACGTTGTGTCTTTCCGAAGAACATAGGAAAACTAACTACACAACCCAATTCCGAAAACGAAAACCCTGAGTAAAGAGGGGCTAGAAAAAATATAACAGACCTGAGCACATGCCAAAGAAAGTAGCAGAGCATATGGAATATGTAGGAACAGGGCTAAGAACAGAGCGCGTAAAAAGAACATTAAACATCACTGCATCCCAGTTATAAGCAATTAACAATGAGGCCATATATGGTATCCCTGTGAGGCAAGAGAAGTCAAAACAAAACAAAACCCATTCTCGAGACAACAACAGACTGACGAAAATAAAACCCCAACGGCTTGCACTGAAACTAAGTATAAAAGATGGAAATGACCTGAAGCAAAAACTTCGCAATTTGTCTCGATTAACATCAAGAAGGCACCACCTACAAGCGCTAACCCAGTCACATCCAGTAAAAGCAGCAATTAAGCCTACCCCCTAACATCGCAAGTCACACAACCAACCGTAAAATTTGAACCCACACAACTACAAGGTGCCTGAAAAGGCTAACACTAATTTGGGCCATGACATAACTAAAACAGCCAGGGGAAAAGAACAAGGATCCTGAAAACAGGGATGAACAGGACTCAAAATCAAAGATACCGAGCTAGTCCAGCCAAAACTACTGTAGATACATAATATAAGATAGAGCTACCATTCCCTTACAGACATCAACAACAATGGTATTCAGATAGACAAATACGTACCCAAACAAAATTGCTTTCCTGGTTGATAGAGCATCCAACAGTCTCAAGATATTTTCTCTTCAAGTTATTTGTACCAATGAAGGGTTTTTAAATTTATCAGTCTATAAATGACACATTTCCACTACATTAGTGCTGATATTACTTAAAAATTCTCCCGGGTCTACTAAAATAGATATAGTTTGGTGAAATAACTTACATTCTAGTTAAATAATAGTAGGATGATAGTCTTCTTGATGTTCTTCCCAAGCAAAGTTGATCCTCAACATTCTCCTTTATACCTCACCAACTGTAGAAGATGGATGTATCTTAGCATCTTGTTCTAGCGTCGCACGATGGGGATGATTTTTATTATAATGTGGTTCCCCAAAACCCCAACATTGTAAAGGGTTTTTTTGCTATTGACTCGATTCCCACTTGCTTGATAGTTCTCTTTGTTTGGATTCATTTTACAATTTAATTTTATATTAATTTTTACACAACTTTCTATTTTGTTGATGTTTGTGTGCACCTTTAAAACTTGTAGACTTTATATTTCTAGTATTTTGGAAACTTTTTTTTCGTTACTTATGTGTTCATATTTCACTTCCGTCCCACTTTTTCCTCATTTGTTGATACAAATTCAGGCTTTCTGAATTTCGCCATCCATCGTTTTGGCTTTATGAAATTCTAACTCCTTCTATGCACACATACTACTAACAAAGCATTAAAATTTAGCCTTTTTCTCACATATATATGAAACATATATTAACAACAATTTAAACTTAGTCACAAATTCATCCAAAGTCTATTGCATGAACTTCAGGTCATAAAAAACTTTTTCCTTTTCATAAAACCATTATCTCATATATTTATTTTTAAATGCTTAAACTCGTCCCATGTCACCTCGTGCTAATCAATTCCTCGTACTGTTTTTACTTCCAACTATAAAGTGGTACTTCCTTGACGCTGGTAAATAACCAACCTAGCCTTAAGGTTATTATCATACTCATAGATTTGAAAGTTTTTATTCATATTAATAATCCAGGCTTCAACAACTTCCTCCGACTCCTCGTTAAATGTTAGGGGTTTAGCTTTCTTTAACCCCCCTGCAATTCAGTTTTATGTTTCTTTGTTTTCATTTTCTCACGGAAATTTATAGATTCTTCCTATTTTTCATCGCTATCTCCTTCAATTCTTTTGGTATGGCTTCTTTGTGGGATGTTATGATTTTTCTATCTAGGTATAGTATAACGACCAAACTGGTCGAGCACTAAACTTATCCTATTATGATTTTAGATCAAAATAACTCGTCTTTCCAGAAGTTTCTCATGCGAAGACATTCAATCACAAACATCAATTGTTTTTTCTTCTAATATCATATGCTTATTTGCATAAATATGAAGGATTCTAGTCACTTGTTGTCTATTTTGTTTATGGTAACACCAAATACATTTTTCAACAGTTATATTATTTTATACTATCGGTGTGAACAAGGGTATTTCACTTGGTTTTTTTTTTAATTATTATTATTTTTTTTATGGTTAATATCGGCACATAATGGTTTTTAGATTATAATTTACTATGTTATTTATGCACTTGGAGTAGGCTTGGACTGTGCCGAGGTGGATGATTAAGTTAGGCCTAACTAGGGTTCTAACCTCGTTATGACAACCATTAACCATATCCCTTTCGAGTTGTATACTTATTTTTGTTATGATTATGTATCTATCAACACCCATATCTACTCTCCTTCCCCTTACCATAACAAAAAAATTCTTTAGTATTTTGGTGTAAACTAAATCCATTAAAGGGTTTCTTAATCAGACCTGTAAGGAAGTATTTTACTGTAAATTTTAAATTCCCGGGGCAACATTCTCTAATGTCTCTTTTACGATAAATTACTTTAGGATCCTTTGAGAAAAGACAAACATTTGAAATACTATTTTGCACTTTCGATTGTAACAAGAATTCTCAAATTATTTTGCTGATACAGTGTTATTTTCATAAATAAAAACAAATATATATATTCACATTATCCCATTCTTTTATTTTATTATGTAGAACAACTATTCACAATAGAAAATCACACATACAATATCATAGCAGGAGTTTTTTTCTAAAAGTACGTATCTTCAAAGCGAAGTCATCCAGAAATTCACCGAGAAAACAACAGCCTGCCACCAATGAGAAATGAAATTACATCCTTTTATCCCTTGATATTCGTTATATCATATTAATCATTTTTCAGGAATTCAAATAGGGTTGGTCGACAGGCAACAGAACCACCCAAGGTCTAACTTGGAACTTCATAAAAACTCATATTAGACTTGAGGCTTCCACTGGCCCTCTCTCCAACTCAAGAATAGCTCAAGGGAAATGTCATACCTCACCCTCACAACGTCTTGTGTAGGTTTCCTAATACATCTACGTTTTCCTTGAAGCCGATAATTTTTTTTTTTCTTTTGTTTCCTTCCTTGCTCTTTCCTTTTGAGAACGTCTTTTTTTCTCAAAGGAAGGAAAGATAACTAACTCTTTTCAATCTCATAAAATAATATCATATACAGTTCTTTAGAGTGAATTCAAAGATTCCCTCATCTTTTCTTTTCCTTAAATAAAATAAAATAAAATAAAACAAAACAAAACAAAAGAAGACAAAACTTCAATCACCAAAATTATCTTTAGGATTTTAGTAAATAATAGGAGCTTAGCAGATATCTATAACGACTTATGGTGTTACAATTTATATTTGGAATTGAGTGGAGGAGGGATAAAATTTTAAAATCAAAACCTGAAATAAGCAACCACGATTTTGAAAGTCGCAGTTAGGCTCTTAGCGAATTTAAGAGAATATAAAATATTAGAGAATTTTCTGACCCTTACTAGTCAAAAGTTAGACTCGGTCTCATGTAACAGTTCATGAGAGAATAATCTTTAGTGCAACTTTTTGAATGATTTTTCAGTGGGTTCATGAGAGAAAATTAGCTCGAACTCCTCTAGCCTACAATGCAATGAATTTCCAACTTATTATATTCCTCTGTAAAGAAGTTAATTTCATATATCAAATGTTATGATATTATTTAATGACTAGGTTTTTTTCGCTTTTGAAAGTAAACAGAAATATTTTAAATGTAAATTTTTTTATATTGATTTAATTTTTATAATACATATACATTAATATAAAACTTATTTTAATTTAGTATAAAATCTAAATTTTTAATTTTATTATAATGAATAATTCAAAATTAGATAACTTCATTTCAAATTAAAAATAGATAAATAAGTGCAATTATTCACTATTATTAATATAAACTAAGAATTATTAAAAAATTAACATGAAATTATTTAATATTATTAATATAAATTAATAATTATTCTTAATGAGCCTAAATTATTAATTATTATTATTAATACTAATTTATAAGTTAAAATTAGATAACTTCATAAATCAATTTTTACACCACTCAAACTTTTACTATTATAATTATATAATCTACGAATTGAAGAAATAATTAAATTATTTGACAATAGAAAATAAATAAACACAAAATAGGATGGAAATTTTATGGAAATATTGTTTAAAAATACTCTATATATTTTTTAATAGATTTATAGAGTTTTCTAAAATATATATGAAAAGTAAAAAGTTTATAATATTTATTTTAATGTTTGAAATGTTATTTTAAAATAAGTATCCATGGTTGTCAAAGTTGGAGTTGGGATGTTGGTGAATTTATTAAAAAATAAAAAATTGGACACTTTCTCTACCTCGCCTTAAGTATGGGTGGCATAAGGATGCTTAGTATTGGTTCAACCACTCTGGGCTAAATGAGGAGGTCATCCTGGAAAGCATAGATACTATCATATCCAATTATAAGGATACGATTTGGGAGGATAAAGAGTTGTGGGATAAATGAGGAGGTCATTCTAGGAAGCATATAAAGCATAGATACTATCATATCCAATTATAAGGATACGATTTGGGAGGATAAAGAGTTGTGGGATAAATGAGGAGGTCATTCTAGGAAGCATATATACGATCACCTTGTAACATATATCACACCACAATCATTACCATACATAAAAAAATAAAAATTGTTATAATACTTTTATTACCCACCTATAAATTCTAAGAGATCATCAATAATTATTAACAGAAGTACTCCACCCTGCATATGGTATAAGGTTGTTGACCTTCGTAACAATTTTTTTATTTTACCTTTCAGTATACAATGATTATATGCATTATTGTTTACAACTATGTTTAGCCTTAACACTATGGTCTGGCTAGATTATGTCGCACATGGTTTACCCTCGGGGTTGGGGACTTCGTACACAGGACTAATTTGCAAATCTGCCACGACATCAATCATTAACAACTCATTTATGTTGTTCCGTGTCCTAGCGATCTCGAGTGGTAAGGTCATTCATTGCACACATTATTTTTTGGTGTACTTGAGTCTTGTTGGGTTTACATAGTCGGCCTTCCTTCGCTGGCATCCACCCTGTCTCCACGCTCGCCACCTGGTGATCCTTCTACCATTGATCGAGTTCTAATCCTACGGTTCCCATTCACTAGGGTTGCAAATGACCTTGGGCCATAACGGAAATTTCATTGCATTGTGTCATTCGGTCGGGGGTTCTGGAGAGCTGCTCTGCGCGTCTCAGGGTTTTGGTAGCAGGGTTTTTATTTTGACAGAATTCCTCCAGCTCTATGGAAACGTGTGCGGCAGTATGGTGGCGTCAAAGGAGGATCTCCTGCATGCGACTGGTAATCATTGTGTCATAGCTTTTGTTCGATTGAATACCCTGTGTGACAAGTTCTCTGTCCTTCGCTGGTTAGTGAATGGATTAGTTTTCTCAAGTAATTTCTTATATTATGCGTGTCGCTCTGCTCGTTTTCTTGATACTCTTTATGTTTCGGTCAAAAATCTGTTTGGGTTGCTGGAAAAGGCGGTCAGTTCCCTCGTGGATCCTACAGGTTTTCCTTGAAGACACAGGTAAACCCTCTTCTCGATTTGTTATGCTTAACTGTTGATAACTACGAAAAGACAAGGGTTTTTTGTTAAAATTTATAACCTTGCTAGCACTAACGCTTCTCCCATTTGTTAACAGGTACCGACTCTAACTCTTTCCACTGGATACCCGCTCTGGTTCCATGAATTGTTGTCTCAATGCCTGGCACGAGTATTCTAACCCTCACACCTATATTACAGGTACCCTTGATGAACACGAGATTCGTAACCTGAAATTTTTCTACATTTGGGTCTCTATTTGGTTTGATGGCAGAGCTGATTTTAGTTGCTCGAGTTATGTGCCGTGGCCTTGCTTTGCCGAGTTAATGCGGTCCACTACCCTGTGGTAGTATGAGGGTTTTTCTTAGAATTTTACGACCTCAAGCTGAGTAGGATGCTTTGTGCCTTCTGCACTCACAGGAGCTTTGGTTTATGGAATTTTTGTTTTATTAAAAAACTAATTTGTATTTATGATACAGTGAATAGATGGGCTGGGATTTTGTACAATCGTAGACCCGTTTTACTCCTATTAGTTTGCTGAATAGGATTTTGATAGTTGGTTCATAAATAAGTTTCTTGTACACTTGAACATATGTCTAAATATGAATTTGATGCATGAACATTGGCATCACTCTCAATGTATTTTCTAATTATGTATTCCTTCATTCAGTTGGGTGACATGTCTACTGCATTTTCAGAATAATTTTCCTACTTGTGTAGATTCCTATATTATACGGATTATATTGGAAATTCTTAGCTAAATACTTCTCATACATTTCTAGTAACTCTTACAGTTACAGTTTCTTGGTGGGGTTTGTTTGTCGGGAATTAAAACTTTGCATTACTGGGTTATTGTATTCTATCCAAATGGATTGTTTTGTTCCAAATCTGGAAACTGAAGTTCATCATTTATTTTCTTACTGTCTATTATAATTTCATAGGTTCTTGATTCTTATTTTTTCTTATTTACATTCCAAGTCAGTCTCGGCAGGAAGCTTCTTCTCTTAAACCCAGATTATTCTGTTCTTTTCTGTTTCTTTCTTTTATTTTCTACATGGTGACTGGACCACCAAAGTCAGTGTATTATCATAGGTTGGAGGGCGACCAACCCAAGATTTTCCAATTTCAGAAATTCTGGGTTAACGGTCCTCTAGAACTTACCGACTAATACTCTTTTTACTAGTCTATTCTTACCATTCTGTTACTACAGGTAAATGAAATAATGCCATTACTCATACACATCTATTTCACAGCATTTCAACTAGTTTTCTTTCTACTTGCATTCTATTTTTGCTTAATAAATAAATTCCCTTTAGCTACGATTATAACGGTTCGAACAGGTGCTAGGTTACTTAGTTTCCTTTGTTGCATGATAACAGAAAACAATACTTTCAGCAGCCATTATAAATTTTAACAGGAAAGCAATACACATTACAGACATTGCAATTTAACAGAGACACATTGTAATCCACAGACAATCCTTAATTTAACAGAGAAACAATTCCTTCTTCTACTTTGAAAAATTAAACAGCATTCCACTCATCTGTGCACAATTTGGCTGGTATGTGTTTTCCTCCCTTCCGTGAGTGAGGCAATTACGTCCTCTACTCCCGCCGTGCTCCAAGTCTAAGTCTTTGTTGAACTCAAAAAAGCCTGGAAGAGAAATTCGAGACAATCCGGTCCAATTCTCCAATTCCAGTGGAACAGTCTTTCCCCTATGAGTTCTTCCCTCCAGGGGTCACTCTTCAGGATAACCCATGTTCCTTTTTTGTGTTTCCACAGAACCCCAAAACTCCCCCGGAATCCACTATTTATCTAGAGTGTTTTCTTTTGTTTCTCTATGGAACTGCTTTTCTGTTCAACTAACTTCAGATCTTGAATATATTTATTTAAATTTTTTTTTTTCTTTTACCACCAGTCTTTACTTATGAAACAGATTCACAAGTAATAAATTTTTTATCACATACCAAAAATCAGTTTCTGTTTAAAATAAATAATGTTTAACACTTTCTTTAAATGACAACTTAACAACTAGTCAATAATTAACTAAGGCAGTGGTTACAATTTTCCCCCTCTGAGAGAGAACACCGTCCTCAGTGTTCCTATTGCACATCAGCAAAGAGCTCTGGGTATGCTTCCCGCACAAAACTTTCTTCCTCCCAGGTGGCCTCTTCCGGGCCAAAGTGCTTCCATTGCACTTTAACCTGGGCGATGGCTCGTTTCTGAAGCATGATTTCCCTCCGGTCGATGATATTGTGAGGCTCGACCAGGAATTCTCCGTCTGGTTCTACCTACACACATTAGAATTGTATTAGTTTACATAAGTCTTTATCATATGATATCTTAATTATTGTGCTTACTTGCTACCTGAATGTTCTGCCAGTGAATTATATGTCTCGGGTCATGAATATATCGCTTTAATAATGATACATGGAAAACATTATGTACTCAGATATGGCTGGGAAGAGCCAACTGATAATCCACCAGTCCCACCCTTTCTAGTATTTGGAAGGGACCACAAAACCTGGGAGCTAGCTTTGCACAAGTTGTCCATATTAATGTACTCTTTTTGGGTTTAATTCTTACATACACGTGGTCTCCAACTTCATACTCACGATATGATCTCTTCTTATCTGCGTGTAATTTTTTCCTCTCTTGGGCTTCTTTTAAATTCTGCCTAATATTCTTCACCTTAGATTCCATTTCCGCTAGGATGTCTGGTCCCAGCATGAGTTTGGTCTCGGGACTACTCCAATTAATGGGAGTTCTGCACTGCCACCCATATAGGGCTTCAAATGGACTCATTTTTAACGATTCCTGATAAGCATTATTATAAGAAAATTCTATTAAGTGTAGATATTCCTCCCATTTAACCGGTTGTTGCATGACATACATTCTCAGCATATCTTCCAGTACTTGGTTTACTCGTTCAGTTTGTCCCTCCGTTTGTGGATGATATGCAGTACTAAAATTAACTTGTTTTCCTAATCCTGTAAATAGTGCCTTCCAAAAAGTGGATGTGAATTTTACATCCCTATCTAAGATAACTATCTTAGGAACGCCATGCAGTTTGAAGATCTCTCGCATAAATAAATCTGCTATCTGTATTGTCTTGTAAGTGGATTTGGTTGGTATAAAATGTGTCTATTTACTTAGTCTATCCACAACGACCATTATGGGATCATTACCTCATTTTGATTTTGGTAATCCAGTGATAAAATCTAAGGAAATCACCTCCCATTTCCATTCTGGAATGGGTATAGGCTGCATTAATCTAGCCAGATGCCGGTACTCTAATTTCACCTGCTGGCATTCTAAACACTTGTTTAGATAGTTTGTTATGTCTTTCCTCATGCCTGGCCAGCAGTAATCCTTTCTTATAGCCGTCAACGTCTTTTGGTACCCAGAGTGTCCTGCATAATTGCTTCTATGATACTCATCCAATATTAGAGTCTTCAACTCCATTCTATTTGGGAAAACTATTATTCTTTTGAAAGTCAGCAGTCCATCTTGATTGATTTCATATTCCCCCAAGATTCCTTGTTCTTTGTTTTCTTGAGCTTGCTGCCACAAAAATTCATATTCAGGATCTTTTCCTGCTTCCCTTCTAATTTTTTCTAGAAATCTACTTTCAACTTGGTTAACATACAATTCATAGATGTTATGCAGCTTTCTATTCAATGCATCTGCAAACTGGTTCTCTTTTCCTTTAACATGCTACAGATCAATGTCAAACTCGCTCAAGAAGGAATTCTGCCTTGCTTGTTGAGAGTTTAAATTAGCTTGTTTGAAATAGCTGGTTAGACTGCTATGGTCTGTCCTCAATATAAATCTTTTCCCCAGTAAGTAATGTCTCCATACCTGAAGAGTGTGCACAACTGCGATCAACTCCAAATCATAGGCTGAATATCGCATCTTGTGGTCTTTTAACTTACGAGATTCATATGTGATTACCTTTCCTTCCTGTGATAAAACTACCCCAACACCCTCCTTACATGCGTCCGTGCAAACATCGAATTCCTTGTTCGGGTCTGCCACACTTAACACAGGTGTTGATGTTAATAACTGTTTCAATTTTTCAAAGCTATCCTCACATTCTTTTGAGCATTTAAAAAATTTTCCCTTCCTTTGCAGAGAGGTAATAGGGAAAGCTATCTTTGAAAATCCTTTAATAAATCGGCGGTAATAGCCAAAGAGCCCCATAAATGATCGTATATCTGCCACATTTTGTGGAACCTTCCATTCCATAATAGTTCTGATTTTCTCCAAGTCCACTGCTATACCTTTTTCAGATATCACATGTCCAAGATATTGTATTTCTTTCTTGAAGAAATCACATTTACTGAATTTCGCATATAACTGATGCTTCTTTAACATTTCCAGTACCATTCGCAATTGTTCCTTGTGTTCTTCCACATTCTTGGAGTAAACTAATATGTCATCAATAAAAATTAACATGAAATTATCCGAATAAGGGTGAAAGATACTATGCATCAGTCTCATGAAAGTGGCTGGTGCGTTAGTCAGCCCAAAAGGTAATACCACGAATTCATAGTAACCATACCTTGTGCGGAAGGTAGTTTTATGTATATCTTCATCTTTAATTCTGATTTGATGATACCCTGACCTCAAGTCAATTTTTGAGAACACAGTAGCCCCCCTTACCTGGTCAAACAAGTCGTCAATACAGGGTAAGGGATATCAGTTCTTAACAGTCAGCTTGTTTAATTGTCAGTAATCCATGCACATGTGCATGGTCCCATCATTATTTTTAACGAATAGTATAGGTGCTCCCTAGGGCAACACAATGGGTCATATATATCCCTTGTCTAGTAATGCGTGAAGCTGCATTTTCAACTCAGTTAATTTTTGCACACCAATACGATAGGGGGCCAATGAAATCAGTGATGCTCCTCGCAGCAATTCTATTGTAAAGTCAGTATCTCTTCTAGGTAGCAATCCTGGTATTTCTTCTGGAAATATATCCTTGAATTCCTGTACTACAGATATATTTTCCAGCATGGCATATTTTTCCTCAGAATCAGATAATCCTACTTGTATAGCGTACAGTTGACATCCCTTTCTTATATATTTTCCCATTTGGGAAGCTGTAATCGAGCACAACTGTACAGGTTTCTTTATTCCCTGAATCTCTTGGCAGATGCCATTCTAGTCTCTGTAGTATATGATTTTCTCCTTGTAGTCTACCAGAGTCCAATTCTTTTCCAACCAATCCATACCAAGTAGCACATCATAATATCCTAGGGGTAAAACATTCAAGTCCACTGCTAGTTGTTGTCCTTCGATTTGAAATGCACAATTTGGTATTTTAGCACTAATTTTTCTTTTGGCTCCAGTAGCCAATTGGACCAACCATGTTTTCCTAAATTTTTGACTTTCCAATTTATAGATCTGAACTATTTTAGGACTTATATAACTTAAACTTGCTCATGGATCTACCAAAACGAAAACAGTTTGGGATAACAATTTACCTTCTGGCTCTATCATGGTTGGCTGGAAGTCTACTTGTCGATCTTCCAATGTTGCATTAATTCTGGGTATGCTTCGAGCCACATCTCCCACAGTGGAGGCTTTCTATAAATTTGTTACTGCTTCGTTCCTACCCCGATGTGGGCAGTTTCGATAGTAGTGCGCTTCTTCACAGCTTCAGCACTGTAAAGGTGGCCTCTGATTTTGAGGTTTCTCAGGTTTACTAGAAGCTTCCACGGTTTTATCTTTCACAGGCCACCTTACCCTATGATGGTTTCTACCGAACTGTCTACTGATTGAATTCTTTGCTGTGTTTTTAAAATTATTGGTTTTGCCTCTTTTAAAACTAGCGCTACCCTTGTTTTCTTTCCTTTACTGCCACCCTTTTCCTTGATCTGTCTTGGCTTTAGCTTGCTGGTAGCACATTCTAGCCTCCCAAATCGCCTCGTCCATTGTTTTGGGATTTACAAATTCTATACGTTCCTTTATATGTATAGGTAAGCTGCTCGAGAACCTTTGTACCTTAGCTTTCTCATCTCTTAAGTAGGGTACGTAACGTAGTAATGAGGAAAACTTAGTGATGAACTTGTCCATGGTCAATTGTCCGAGTCTCAAGTCATGAAATTCCCGAGCCTTTTCATCATAAAAACATTCTGTCATATACTTATCCTTGAAATGCTGCTGGAACTTATCCCACGTCACATCCTGGTCCTCTATTCCACGCACATTCTTCACTTCTTCCCACCATAAGGTGGGTTTTTCTCTTAACTGGTAAATAGCTAACCGTACCTTAAGACTATTGTCACAATCATATACCTGAAAGTACTTGTTCATATTAATTAACCATGCCTCTGGGAATTCTTCTCTTTCCATAGAATGTGGGTGGCTTTATCTTCCTAAATTCTCCATGCAGTTCTATCCTTTTCTTTTTATTTGCCTTCTGCTCGGTTTCGTTATCAGATTCAGCCTCATTAAAAATTTTATTTTAATTACTTCCCTGAGATGTACTCTTTTCTTATCAACCAGCATCCTAATCACCTGTTTGTTGTTCATTTCCTTCCTGAAATTCTCTTTCAACACTAGGCTTTTCAATTCTTTTATTTTTCTTATCTGAAATACTTTTTAGAATTCTTTCCTACTCTTGCATCATTCTTGCATTATCGCTTCGGACTCTCTCCATTTCTTCTTGCAACTGTTGCACTGTGGTTAACAAGATGCAGGTCTGGTGCTGCTATTCTTCAATCATCCTTTTAGTTTGTTGATGCTACTCCATTCCCAAATGAATCCACATTTTAGGGTTTCCCTTCTGTTGGGGTTGGGTCTCCCCAACATTTTGAGGTGGCTGTTGTGAAGGCATTCTTCTCGTTTTTCCAGTTATTCTTTCCATCTAATTGTCTAATTGTGCATGAATAACATATAATTTAACGTTAGTCGACCCAATAGGGTCCCAACGTTGTAACATTGCTCTGATACCACTTGTAACATATATCACACCACAATCATTACCATACTTTTTTTTTTTTTTTTTACAATACTTTTATTACCCACCTATAAATTTTAAGAGATCATCAATAATTATTAACGGAAGTACTCCACCCTCCATATGGTATAAGGTTGTTGACCTTCGTAACAATTTTTTATTTTTTTTTAACTTTCAATATACAATTATTATCTGCATTATTGTTTACAACTATGTTTAGCCTTAACACTATGGTCTGGCTGGATTATGTCGCACATGGTTTACCCTCGGGGTTTGGTACTTCGTACACAAGACTTATTTGCAAATCTGCCACAACATCAATCATTAACAACTCATTTATGTTGTTCCGTGTCCTCGCGATCTCAAGTGGTAAGGTCATTCATTGCACGCATTATTTTTTGGTGTACTTGAGTCTCGTTGGGTTTACATAGCCGACCTTCCTTCGCTCGCATCCACCCTGTCTCCATGCTCACGACCTAGTGATCCTTCTACCATTGATCATGTTCTAATCCTATGATGCCCATTCGCTAGGGTTTCAAATGACCTTGGGACATAACGAAAATTTCATTGCATTTTGTCATTCGGTCGAGGGTTCTGGAGAGTGGATCTGCGCGTCTCAGGGTTTTGGTAGCAGGGTTTTTTTTTCAACAAAATTCCTCTGTCTCTATGGCAACGTGTGTGGCAGTATGGTGGCCTCAAAGGAGGCTCTCCCATATGAGACTAGTAATCATTGTCTTATAGCTTTTGTTCGGTTGAATACCCCGCGTGACAAGTTCTCTATCCTTCGTTGGTTAGTGAATGGATTAGTTTTCTCAAGAGATTTCTTATATTATGCGTGTCGCTCTGCTCATTTTCCTGATACTCTTTATTTTTCTTTCGCATATTTGTTTGGGTTTCTGGTAAAGGCGGTCAGTTCCCTCATAGCTCCTACAGGTTTTCCTCAAAGTCACAGGTAAACCCTCTTCTCGATTTTTTATGGTTAACTGTTGATAACTACGAAAAGACATGTGTTTTTTGTTAAAATTTCTAACCATGATAGCACTAATGCTTCTCCCATTTGTTAATAGGTGTTGACTCTGACTCTTTCCACTAGATACTGGCTCCGTTTCCTTGAACTATTGTCTCAACACCTACCACGAGGATTCTAACCCTCGCACCTATATTACAAGTACCCTTGATGAACACGAGATTCGTACCCTAAAATTTTTCTATGTTTGGGTCTCTATTTGGTTTGATGGCAGAGCTGATTTTAGTTTCTCAAGTTATGTGCCACGGCCTTGCATCGCAAAGTTAATGCGGTCCACTACCCTGTTGTAGTATGAGGGTTTTTCTTAGAAATTTATGGCCTCAAGCTGAGTAGGATGCTTTGTGCGTCCCGCACTCACGGGAGCTTTGGTTTGTGGACTTGTCATTTTTTTTAAAAAAGAATTTATATTTATGATACAGTGAATAGATGGGCCAGGATTTTGTACACGCGCACACCTGTTTTACTCCTATCAGTTTGTTGAATAGGCTTTTGACAGTGGATTCAGGAACAGGTTTCTTGTACACTTGAACATATTTATAAATATGAATTTGAAGGATGAACATTGGTGTTAGTCTCAGTGTATTTTCTAATTATGTCTTCCTTCACTCAGTTGGGTGACATGTCTAGTGCATTTTTAGAATAATTTTCCTACTTGTGTAGATTCCTATGTTATACGGATTATATTGGAAATTCTTAGCTAAATACTTCTCATACATTTCTAGTAACTCTTACAGTTACAGCTTCTTGTTGGGGTTTGTTTGCCGTGAATTAAAACTTTGCATTACTGGGTTATTGTATTCTGTCCAAATGGATTGTTTTGTTGCAAATATAGAAACTGAAGTTCATCATTCATTTTCTTACTGTCTATTATAATTTCACAGGTTCTTGATTCTTGTTTTTTCTTATTTACATTCCAAGTCGGTCTCGGCAGGTAGCTTCTTCTCTTAAACCCAGATTATTTTGTTCTTTTCTGTTTCTTTCTTTTATTTTCTACAGGGTGACCGGACCACCAAATTCCGTGTATTATCATAGGTTGGAGGGCGACCAACCCAGGATTTTCCAATTTTAGAAATTCCGGGTTAACGGTCCTCCAGAACTTACCGAATAATACTCTTTTTACTAGTCTATTCTTTCCATTATGCTAGTACAGGTAAATGAAATAATTCCATTACTCATACACATCTGTTTCACAACATTTCAACCAGTTTTATTTCTACTTGCATTCTATTTTTTCCTAATAAATAAATTTCCTTTAGCTACGATTATAACGGTTCAAAAAAGTGCTAGGTTACTTAGTTGCCTTTGTTGCATGATAACAGAAAACAATACTTTCAGCCGCCATTATAAATTTTAACAGGAAAGCAATACATATTACAGACATTACAACTTAACAGAGAAACATTTTAATCCACAGACAATCCTTAATTTAACAGAGAAACAATTCCTTCTTCTACTTTGAAAAATTAAACAACATTCCACTCATCTGTGCACAATCTGGCTGGTATGTGTTTGCCTCCCTTCCGCGAGTGAGGAAATTACGTCCTCTACTCCCCCCATGCTCCAAGTCTAAGTCTTTGTTGAACTTAGAAAAGCTTGGAAGAGAAATTCGGGACAATCCGGTCCAATTCTCCAATTCCAGTGGAACAGTCTTTCCTCTATGAGTTCTTCCCTCCAGGGGCCATTCTTCAGGATAACCCATGTTCCTTTTTTGTGTCTCCACAAAACCCCAAAACTCCCCTGGAATCCCCTATTTATCGAGAGTGTTTTCTCTTGGTTCTCTATGGAACTGTTTTTCTGTTCAACTAACTTCAGATCTTGAATATATTTATTTATTTATTTATTTTTTCTTTTACCACCAGTCTTTACTTATGAAACCAATTCACAAGTAATAATTTTTTTATCACATACCAAAAATTAGTTTCTGTTTAAAATAAATAATGTTTAACACTTTCTTTAAATGACAACTTAACAACTAGTCAATAATTAACAAAGGTAGTGGTTACACACCTCCAATTATAAGGATACGATTTGGGAGGATAAGGAGCTCAAATCGAAGAAAACTATGAACATCGCTAAGATTAGAACTAATTCTCATGAGCTTCGAAGTGAAACCCGATTGTTGTCTACTCTCAAGACTCCATGGGACAATATATTTTTTTAGTTTTGTGATAATAAGAGGGTGGAGGATGAAAAAAACTTTCGTTGAGAATTTTCGACCCTTAATCACATCCACTCTCATTTCCATAACATCTGTCACACTTCCAATATCCTTCACTTCTTAACTGATCTTGGAGCTCTTCTGTCCCTTATTTTTTATCATAGAAATAAAATTCTAATGAATTACAATTAGATTTTTCTTCTTCTTAAGGCTTCTAATGTCCTTGAATTCTTAAGTGATTTTGGTGCTCTTCCTTCCCTTATTTTTTATCACATAAATAAAATTCTAAAGAACGACAATTAGGTTCTTCTTCTTCTTAAGGTTAGATAGACCGCATTAGTCTTAGTCGATGTTAATATTCATCATCACATATATATTTGAGTAAAAATAAAAATAAAACTAAATAAATAAATTAATATTAATATTAATTAATTAACTAATAAGGATATTAAATTTAATTAAAAATGAAAATAACAATATTTATTTGTCTATGGGTCTTCTAGATGGTGATCAGTTGCTCTATTAATCCACTCCTTTACGTAAAGGCATGAGAACTAAATATTGGACATGATGAAGATGTAGTCAGTAGTATATATATATATATATATATATATATATATATATATATATATATATATATATAATGAGTTAGCATAAAGGTTAAGAGCATGTGTTTCCTCCTAATAGGTGACAGGTTCAAAACCAGATATGAGTAGAGTATGTATGTCTTTGTAGACTTAGCATTTAAATCAATGCACCTTGTCCTACAAACAACCTTTGCAGGCTCTCATACACTAATTTGGTGTCTGACTTGGTTATGACCCTAAAATTAAAAATTACTTAACATCAATTTAAATTAAAAAAAATCAATTTATATAACATGAAAATATTTATTATTATAATAATATTATCTAATATTTTAGGAGATTAAGTTTTTGATTTATTTGAAAATAGAAAAAAATAAACAAAAAAATTCATTGAAAAATTAAATAACAATATTTATTTATAATACTAGTAATATTAATTAACAATAATTGTTTTCCAATTGATTATAATAATAATTAATATAAATCAATAATTATTATTAATTATAATAATAATCTTATTAATTTATTGATATAATAATAGTAATTCAAAATTATTTATCTTTTTAATAATTATAATTAAGAAGTCAAAATTTGATAATTTCAATTCAAACAAGAATAGTTGCACCGCCAGTCCCTTCCGTGACCTAAGTGGCACTTGGAAAAGGAGTTGTCTTTAGTGTGACTTTTTCAAGTTTAAGGTGCCGGAATTCGGTGAAAATTTTTGAGGTAAAATCTTGGTTTTTGTTATTCAAACTGGTTTTTTGATTCTATATATAGATTCAACACCCTCAAAAACCTATAGGGTACTTCGATTGTGCAAAGTTAGCAATCAAAGTTATTTTTTCAAAAAATTCCTGCCAAAATTTATAGAAATTACACCGTAAAAATTCACTGTAAAAGCCTTCAAAAATCCGCACTAAAGACTACTCGCTTGCAAAATGTAAAAGTGATTCCATAATTATCGTAACAGGGGAATATCTTTTACATTGTTCTCGAAAAAAGTAAACCTAATCAAGGGGAATATCTTTTACATTGTTCTCAAAAAAAGTAAAGCTAATCAAATAAATTAGCTCGTGTGTCGACTTTGGGATTCAGCGATTAGAAAAGCACTGACAAGCATGAGAAAACGAATAAGAATCTATATGGAAAATGTGGAAGGAGAAAGAATAGCGAAGTAAAGTGAACGAATAAGAATATATATATATATATATGATATGTAAAATGTAAAATCAAAGAGGAAAAATGAATAACGAGGTAAACTATAAGGATACGGAATGAGAATATGTAAACTTTATAGCGTTTAATTTATATAAAACAATATATATATATATATATATATGATTAAAGTTAAAAAAACTATTTCTAAAAAAATAAATTAATTATATTTAATAAAACAAGTAAATTATATTTAATAAGATAAGTAAGATGGATTAAAAGAAAATGAAATAAAAAATTTAAAATACATGAGGATATTGAACATTATATAAGCAGAATCAGCTATGAGGGTCATTACAAAATTTATCAAAACACCAAATATGTTCTAGTACCACTGTTTGTTTTGATCTAATTTGATCCAATTGGGATGGGAACCGCACTAAGCCACTTGAGAGTATTTGAACCCATTCACTGGAAAACCCTAAGAGTGAACCGTGGACTGCATTGGAAATGGCTGGGGCATTTGTTGCTCATTATTATGATATCCGATCTAACCCACCTAGTACCTTGTGACATGGAAAATGTAAAATCAAAGAGGAAAAATTAATAACTAGGTAAACTGTAAGGATACGAAATGAGAATATGTAAAAATTTATATGGTTAATTTTATATAAAACAATATCTATATATATATGAGATTAAAGTTAAAGAAACTACTGTTAAAAAAATAAGTTAATTATATTTAATAGGATAAGTAAGATAGATTAAAATAAAATGAAATTAAAAAGTTTAAATACGTGAGGTTATTGAACATTATATATGCATAATCAATTATGAGGGTCATTACAAAATTTATTAAAATACCAAATATGTTCGAGTGCAACAGACTTATGACAAATGTGAGGACACGTTGTAACAAGGCGACATGTCCGGCTTGCATGCCTTTCTCTTAACTTGTCTTGTGGACACCTATAGGATATGTGTTCCCAAGCTCAAAGCATATTTGTCTACACTATCAACCCACCTTCTTTCATTTTTGCTTCAGAAAAAAAACAATCAGTTTTTCACACTTTAGAGAGAAGAGATGGAAGGAAATTTTCCTGGGATGCACTCGCCTAAAAGTAAAAGCTGAATGTAATACTCACAGCATTCCTTATCAAGTATTTTAATGGCAGTTTCTTGTTCTTCTCTTCTGTTATTTTTTGGATTGAATGCGGCTTGCTCTGGCAGAGTAGAAGGCAATCAGGCGCAATGGTGCATAGCAGATCCATAGGCACTGGCCAACATCTTGCAGGGCACCTTGGATTGGGCTTGTGGACCAGGACAAGTAGACTGTAGTGCAATTCAGGGGAATTGTCCCTGCTTTCTGCCCAACATGCTCGTTGCCCACCCCTCCTATGTTTTCAATATTTACTGGCAGAGAAATAAGCACCAGGGGACTTCTTGCCATTTCAATGTCGCTGCATTTATCACAGAAAGAAATCCCACTATGCTTGAAAAAATAGTGACTAGATCTGATAATCTTTATGAAAAACCAGTCACCAGTTCTTATAATTTTTACAAAATACATTGATATTGTTGCCTCTTTCTTCCATTTTTCTTTGTGATTTAACTACATCTTGGGTTTTCTTTGAGTGTATTTTTCCCTTTCAGGTCATGACGGATGCCAGTTTTTCTGCACACAGTAAGGTTCTTTCTATGTATTTTTCCCTTTCAGGTCATGATGGATGCCAGTTTGCCTTTACACGATAAGGTTAGGCACAAACATTTTCTGTTGGAAAATAGTCAGTGTTTGGTATAAAAGAGGCAGAGGGCTGAGGGCATTCAATTAGGAAAGTGGTGAATTGTTATTATTACTAAGAAGAGACTGGATTTTAAAGGTAACCAGACCAGAAGAGGAGGATGATCACTTTTCTCTGTGGCACTGCTCTATCTTTGTGATCTGTTAGAGTAATTCCCATTGGGCGTGGATGAGCCTTGCATTTGCCTCTTGGCTCTGCCAGTGTGCAACTTCAATCAATCAGCCTAGAATGCAACCTTGATATAGTGAGGTGAGCCATAATGACAAAATTATGTGCTTTCTATTTGTTTTTGTGCCACACTCGGCCTTGGCCCTTGCCCAACTTAAATATTTCTGGTTCAATTCCAAGTGGTGTCTGCCACAGTCAGCCTTGGCAATTCAGGTATGTGTATGTATTTTTTTTGCGGATAATATTTCCGCAATAAGTTAAATGATGAATGAATATAGATAAATTCATGGTTAAGAATTAAAACAATTGACTAATGATTTTTAATAGCCCCATTTTCAAACACTAAAATAACTCTGTAGTTTTATTGGATTTTATCTTCTTCTTCTTTTTTCCGGAAAAGGAATCAGACTTTAGTTGTTTTATGAAAGATTATTAAACACAGTTTAAAAAACAGACATTCAAGTTGACTTAGAGAAATAGTGTTTCCAGTGTTTTCGTTTACCTGTTAACTCAAAATTTCATATCTAGACTTGCACAGGCTCAAAATATTCAAAATCCTGGATAATTACATACCCTAGAAATGGTTACAATAGGAAGTTTCACTTCATATTTACTGGTCAATTCTGATTCTATGAAGCCAGGCATGTTCACAGCAGTGACATACCTTACAGTTTGTCTGATATTTTCTTCTTGACTGAACAGAACAACAAAAGCACCACCAGATATTTTCTTGTTGACTGAACAAAAGAAAAAAAGCACCACCAGCATCACGATATTGATATTTTCTTGTTGACCATAGAAGCACCACCATCATAACTACATATCCGGGTGCAAAGATAGGGACAAAATTTCATAAACTCCACAAGCAGCTGTTTGAAATTTTATTTTTAACCAAATAAAAGCAAAACCATAACTAGATAGGGACAATTTCATAAACACACACGTCGTGTGTGGTACCAAAACCTATTCTTCTGCAGATAATGAAAGTAAGTTGGTACCTAAGTCCATGACACATCCTTGGCCTACGCTTTCATGGCTATATAGGTGGCAGTTACAATGCCAGGTTCAAGAGAGCAGTCTTTGGTGTGTTTACTTAATCCGTAAATGTAATATCATAATATAAAATGTCAAGAACCATCTCACAACATATATATTTAAACATTAAATGTTTGAAAATTAATGCCAGCATTAGTTTGATTAGTGCAGTTTCTGAAATACAAAATGAAATATAGTATAAGCTTTTTGCCCTCTCTGCCTCGGCAAGAGGCCAAATAAGACCTTAAATTTTCTTATTCGCTGAAATAACGGTAGAAACAACCTCATATGCTGACCAAACGGTGCACATGATAAAACATTGGGTTACAGAGACTAATACACTTCGATTTACGTGAACTAATTAATAGAAATATCATTTTCGATTCCAATAGTCCCTACCATGCCGCAAGGAGAAAAGACTAATAAAAATGAGATTAACATTTAAATAACTAATATTAGAATGATGTTATAATATTATAATGATATTATTTATTATTAAGAGAAATTAAATTATTGAATTGTTTGAAACTAAAAAATAAATAAACACAAAATTTCATTAAAAGATTTTTTTAAATTCCATGAAAAATTTATTTAAAATTACTCCAACTTATTATATTAGTTCAAAGAGTTTATAATGTCAATATTAATCCCATAAGTTTTTAATATGGCATCTTGGGTTTATAAATATTTTGGGTTTATAATAATATTTTTTTTTGTCTTTAATGATATTTTATTTTCTGATTTTTAATGTATTAGGTTTATAATATTAATATAGATAATATTATGATATTATTATAATTTAATAATTATTACTATAAATTGTTATAGTTATTTCCTTAATATTATTATTTTTATTTTATTATTATTACGATTATTATTATTATTAGATTTATACCATTAAAACTTATAAAAGTTTTCCAATTACATTTATTAATGTAGTTCATATGTTAATATAACCTTATTTTAATCATATCTATTTAAATACATGTGATTATGTTAGATTAAAATGAATGGAATATATTAATTATTAGATTTATTATATATTATATTAAATTTATAATTTTCATTTTGAAAAATTATACTTACATCCTAATACTCAATTATAATTTCTTAATACTAAATAATAAATTGAATTAAATCAATAATAAAATAAATACAGATTTTTCTTTTTTATCGCATCAAAATTTCAAATTGGCATTAAATTTCTGCCATGCTTAATTATGAAATACGTTGAACCCACCATAAAAAAAATTAAGAATTATCTCACTTACGTTATGTAAAATTTATGCACATATATTTAAAGGAAACTGGTTGGGGTAATGGTTCTATATGCCCGACCCATTTGTGTTGTGTACAAAGGAAATGTAGAACATGTAAGTTATGTACTCTAGAGAATGTTGGGAAGTGCAATCATACGAATTAACGACTAAAATGGCACCTACTTTATGAATATTATTCATGAAAGAGGTGACAAAAATGACACCTACTTTGTGAATATTATTCATGAGATAGTAAAGTTTATTTGACCAGTTGTGCTTTCGTGGCAACATGTGACAAATTGCATGAGGCCGGACTTTTGTATTATGCGCATCATTTTGTGGATCCATTAAGATGATAAAACTGCAAACAACAGATTTCAACAATAGTAGCGGCTGTTCAGAATCGTAGAGAGAGAACAAGTTGCCGGCAGATGGAGAGTATGGAATAACTTGGTTTGTCCATTATGTGCCCCCTAAAGAAATAGCAGATCAAATCAGATGGGCCGGTGAAGAAAAGGGAAGCCCACTTTACTCCAATAATGAGTCTGGTTGCTTGACAATCTGTACGGCCCTCACCATCACAAATTTGTGGTGTGCAACTTGATTTGGTGTGCCCCAAGGCCATCGTCAATCACTCCCTACCTCCCGTCTCGGATAGAAGCTTCCGTGAAACATGGATGAAATTATACTATGACTTATTTGTCATTACACACAATCATATATTCTTACTAAGTCTAAATACTGTTAGGATGTGCTGCTGTAGAGGATGAAGCATTAACGCCGGTAGATTCCAGTTGGAGGAGCGGACCTGGTTAGGATGGAGATAGGTTAGTGGCCATTCAACATTCGGAAATTGAGTTTCTTTGAAAAAATGATAATAATTTGTTTCACTTGCTAATAAGAAAAATCTATTCACAATAAAACCAGTATATATTTATCATTTGAACTAAGGAACTATTATGAGTGGAGAGTATCAAATTCATTCACTTGCAAATTTCTTTAAAATCCAAAATACAATGTATTATTTTTTATTACTAAATTATGTTTTTGAATGTTATATAAAATAAATATCTAATTTATTTTTTTAAATAATATATATATAATTGAGATATATTTTATATATATTGTGGATATGGATATTATATATTTTCAAATAATTTATTTAAATATTGTTGCTGAAATATTTTTCAAAAATATAATTTTAAATATTTTACATTTTTTTACTTTTAATTATTTAACAAAATATTACTTTATTATATCAGATATTAATTTTCTATTTAAAACATAATTTTTTATTTTTAGTTGAATGAGATATGTAATTAATTGAAAAAAAAAACTTACACATTTTCTCGTACTAAACTGTAAAAAAAATCCTTAAACTTAAAAATTGTTTAGTTATAAATATAATACATTTATATGGACAATTTGAATAAAAAAACCATGAACGTGTATATGTTCTCTGGGTAAATAAATCCACGCAAATTATATTATTTGGCTTTATATATAATGATTTTCTATGGACTATTTGAATGGAAAAGGATCACTGCAAATTATATTGTTAGGCGGTAAATATAGTGAATTTTTGTGGACTATTTGAGAATCGGAAAAGCTTGTTTGTTTAAGTTTATTTTGTCCGTTGAACGAATAGAACGGAAGAATCTGGCTTGAATGATACATATTTTGTTGTTTTAGATTTAATTTTGGGTATGCATCAAAGTTGTGTACATTTTCAAGAGCTCATTTTCACTTTGTAGAGCATAAATTTGTCCCACAAAGTACTGGAATAATATAATTTCACATAAATATAAAAATCTGCAAGTGTTTGGGCAGCCTAAGGAGATTTTGAAGAACGTTATACACAATTTTAAATTAAAGCTGAATTTGTAAATTTAGGAGAAATTTCATTAGCTACGAGAAAAGCTAAGGAAGAATATAAAAGATCGAAAGAAAATTTGATGAATTTCGTGCAAAATTGAAATAATTTGTCACAACTTAAGTATCGATTGTCGTTATGAATATTATATTATGGGACCACTTCTTAAGCCAGAATTATAAAATGTTCACTCTTTGTGTATGAAATTTGTACTATCTTTGATGCATTACAAACGAGTTTTGAGGCAAAGGCGAAATTAGAGGCCTTGCCGAATTTTATCGGGATTGATTGGAATATATTTATTATAATAAGTAAGTTTATTACGTGTTCATAGATATAAAATGTTCACTGTTGTGTATGAAACTTGGACTATTTTTTAATAGATTACAAATTAGGTTTGAAGCAAAGGCGAAATCAGAGGCCTTTGCCGTATTTAATTGTGATTGATTGGAATATATTTATTATAACAATTTTATTAAGGGTTCGTCTTCTATAACTTATTTATTCAGTGCTCATATTTTATAATTTATTTATTGCTTTCATCATTAGTGTTTAATTTTATTAGTGTTAAGATCTTGTCGAAAGACTTCATTCATGCAGACATCTTTTATTTTGCCATTGACAATTTGAAAATCTCTCATTGACATCCATAGCTATCTAAGACTAGATATGTATTGTAAACTATATCACCCCCATAGCTATCTAAGACGGATATGTATTGTAAACTATATCACCTCAATAGCAAGCAAACATGGATATCAAAGTATCCCCTTCTCTCATATAATAAATTAATATGATATTATTGTATCATCTATTTTGAATTCTACCCTCTTTTAATTATAATACAATATTAAATATTTCATATTTAAAACAAATAATTCTTTTTAATTATCATGAAATATTAAATATCTCTTATTTAAAATAAAAAATTATTTATATAAGTATATATTAATTTTTAAATATTTAAAAAAAAAATTCAATTTCCGATGGAAGCCCTTACTTGGTAAGATTTCTGTAATTAAATTTGTAATAACAATTTTGAAAAATAGTTGTAGTGTAAAATTAAATTTATTGAAATATCTATTCAAATTTTACATTTTATATTTTTTAAGAAGGTGTTTTTAATTTAAATTTTTTTAAGAAAACATAAATAATTATGAAAATCTATATATTTCTAAAATAAAAATGTGATAGTAAAATACATTTATTTATTTAATTTAATTATTTCAATATATATTAAAATTACAAATTATATATTACAAATAATCATTTAAAAGTAACTTTGACAATTGTGGATATTTATTTATCTTCACTACAAGAAATGAATGAAGAATGAAAAAAGATGGCAAGAGGTTAAGATATAAATAGTGAAGGCTAATAATGGATCCCCATTGGATTGAGATTTGAAATGTCAGAATTATTTTTATAATACTATGGATAATCAGAATTATACAAATAACAAATAACGACAACCATAAAAATTTGAGAACAGTAACTTTGACATTCACTACTCGATATTGCATAGAGATGTACAATATTATCTCATCGAAAATGCTTTTGTAAAGCAAAGCAATACTGTTTGGTGGATAATGATTTTTGTGTAAAGGAAATTTATCAACTATATATATATCATATCTTAAACTTGAGCAGGTGCTACGAGGAATGCAGTTTTTGTTTTGAATGTTCTACAAGGTCTAAGGCGCTTGGGCTGGTTATTTTGCCAATGGCTACCGCTTTTAGCGTATTGCCTGAATGAATTTTGCAAAGAAAATTATTTTCTCAGATTCACACTCGTAAATATCTTCATTAAATAACTTATATTACTGACTTGTTGTAACATACACCGTTAACTTCACATGGAATGTAAGGAGATAAAATTTTATTATACAAGTTACTCATGGGTAGCTAACCATTCACCATTAAATATTCCTTACTCATCATTACATAGAATGTTTACCAGTTCATAGTGTGACTTTAGAATAAGAATAGTAAGCTCCTTAACCATTAACAACCTCCATTACAATGCGTTAACATAATACTGTATGATGTAACCTTCCACTCATTTCATCACCCTTATAGTCATCACATACTTGCCATTACGAACATCATAACAAGAAAGGAATCAACATCATCAACTTGACACAATAATTGATCACATCATTGAACACCAATATACCCTTGAAACCCTGTAGGGTGAAAACCAGCAAACGTTTAATTTTATTATTAAATGCTCGTGAGGATGATCAGTCCTCAGTCAATGGCTTATAAGGGAGACCATCCCTTAACCATCGTTTATAAATCTTACAAGGAAATATACAAATATCTAGCTTAAAGCCATTACAATAATTATGATACCATTCCCCCTCTGGTCTTCATATCTTCATATCTTCACATATTGGTGGCATTGATGTACCTACAATCGACCATCGTACATTAGACCTTCCTGCAACTCGCACTCATCCGCATGAACATTTATCATTTACCTGCCACCAAGACAAGCATAATTTTCCTTTGTACAAGACAAACATAATATTCCTTTGTACATGTCACCATCATTCCCTGCTATGATGCCTTCAACATAAAATGATGTCAAGATTCATAAAGTATTAATCAATCGTTTCACATATCTGTATTATAGTAGTTTCTCCATCTACTCATGTATATTCATGACAAGAAAATAAAGTACTTTGACATTCTCCCTTCAACAACACATACCTCATATGTGCTGGTTATAAGTCATCACAATAACTAATGTTTCCGTCGCATAAGCACACATTCCTGCAAGACAATGGCTCCATCTCCCAAGATTTTCTTTAAAATAAACTGATACATCCGTTAAGATATTTATGCATGTGATTTACATAAATTTAATCAAAATAGCTAACCCTTAAGCTATTACTTTTAGTGCATGAAATGGAAGCTAACATAACAAATGTTGCTCCCATGCATGCAAATGCATATTGATTCCAAAAGAGTCTCCCTAAAGGCGTGCTTACACAATGATGCACATAACCTTCTTCACGAGTCTTCCCAAAGAAAATTTGAACACAAGTGAGCATGTAAACATATGTTTTCTTTTCTGTAAAACTATGCAATCAAGCATACAAACACATGTCTTCTTTTCTAAGATTATTCTAACAATCATATTTAATGTAGTTTAATACTACAAGCTATCTTTCTACATACAAATATGTATATTCTTTTTCAATAAAATTTAATACATATATCGCATGCTTATGCATGATCTTCTTCCAAAAGGAATTAACGTCATAATCATGATAATATAAAAGTATTCACTTAGTTTGTTCATCTAAAGGAATATAAATGATTAGTTCCTTTAACCATGAATTTATTAAATAACTTAAATTTACTAACACCATGGTAATCTATCCATAGAATTATGAATTAACTAATATTCACAAACACCATGGTAATCTACCCATGGTTTTATGAAATAATTAATCTCTATAAACACCATGGTAAACTACCCATGGATTTATTAATTCATTAATCTCTACCACTACCATGGTAAACTATTCACGGATTTACGAAACTATCCATGGATTTATTAATTCATTACTAATTACAACATGGTTAATGAATATAAATCTAAGAAAACTTCTCTTTTCTTCTTCATTGTACAAGAAGATATTTCAAGAGTCACACTCTTTAATCTATTCAAGAAAAATACATTGGACTTGTTATCACTTCATAAATTAAATGAGTACAAAATCTCTTTTAAACTAAGAGCATTCATCTTCTATTTTCTTTCTTATACAATATTATGTAAATATTTTTATTAAAGAGTTACCCTGTTTAATCTAATCAAGAAAATCTCTTTAAAAAAAAAAGTACCATAACTAACCCTTAGTTGGGCATAAGAGCTAGATAGACCTTTTAAAATAATAACAAAGTTAACATGTAACCGTTGCAAACCCTTGCAAAGGAATTAAGGCCATGGACTTATCTTCTACTCCCAAGATAAATACATTCTTACGAAAATAGTCAACAGTGAATTTGTTTCGATCAAATCCCAATAAACTAATGAAATACCATTTTCTTGGTATATGTAACTTGTATCAAGAAATATGAGGAAGATCATTAGTATATTTTTTTTTTCTATTCTCTAATAATGTTTTAGCATAAAAAAAATATGATATATATAATATTTTCTTATATATTTTAACTCACAAAGATAAAGTCTATATAATAAAGAAAGTAAGCCAAAATCACTTATCTTGGCAGTTGACTCTCATTCCAGTCGACTCTTATCAAAGAAAAGGAATTAACACCAGCTATGTATAATCTTTTCTTATATCTTTTAACTCACAAAGAGAAAGACTATATAATAAAGAAAGTAAGCCAAAATCACTTATCTTGATATTCGACTCTCATTCCAGTCGACTCTTATCAAAGAAAAGGAATTAACACCATCTATTCCCTTTTGCGATTCTGGCTCGTCTCAGAATGCTCCCAAGCTGACCCAAAGCTCATTGACATGCCTATCGAACCTGCAAGCATCATTATAGAGAGAGGATACTCGTGGAAAATGGTAGTAGTGAAGCCATCAAATAACTTTCTTGCATTGCCACATAGTTCCAAGAGCGATACCAAGGCCATCAACACACAGAAACAAAACCAGTATTTGTTGCCTCGAATGCAACGACATAAAAGAGTTCAAGGAAGGTTCCAATTCCATTTTATTGTGCTCATGAGAAGGCTATTGGGTCAATATATAAATAGCAGTTCATACCATCCATTCCCCATCAAGACGCCACACATGTCAATTTTCAAACGATTGAAGAATTCGTTCAACCGTTTCTTGATAATAAGAGTTAAAAAGATAGCCACGTAATTATTAGTTACGTGGTTATTTTAGGGATGTTACATACTCCCTCCCTTAAGAGAGCACCTTCCTCGGTGTGCTTCTCTTGCTGAAACTTAAACTTACACTCATGATATAATAATATAATCAACCCAAAGGGGCTCCTTCCCGTCACAAGGAAACACTTTCGTTTCCTTAAATGTCATTATTTAAAACAATAATGTTTTTATCCATACTCATAAGCATGTATAGTGCAAAGAAAATTTCATTTCCATTTCTAACTGCTTTTCCCTTATTCAATTCACAGAAGTATAGAAAAATCTCTATATGAACTTACCATTATTTACCAATTACCATTGGAAGAATGATGGCTTTTATGGAAGTTCTCATAGAATGGTTGAACTCCCATCAACACTTCCCGGAAAGAGCCTGTAATGCGTGACTAACCATTCAATCACATTAGTCACATAGTTTCAATCAAATAAAAATACTGGCAACTATCAAACATTCTTGCAATATAAAGAGATGTTTTAATCAAATTTCTTCCACAAATACTCATAGAGAACCAACCTTTCTCATCAATGCATCACGTGCACATTGTCTTAGCTCCTGCTAAAGACATCCATATAGTACTTTAAAAAGTACTCAAAGAGCATCTAGCTATCTAAGCGTACCAATGGTCAATCCATCTACCATAGGCATATCCTAGCATCTGCTAAGACATTCAAACAAATTAGTAATAATATAAATGAACTTATACATTCAGTAATTCATTTTCTGAGCGCTAAGCTCCTTTTCTCTTAATATCTACATAGGATATTTACACAATCTTATAAAACTTAATTTTAATATAACACATAACTTTTTACTTAACTTGTTCCACTATGGGAACCATAATGGTAAAAAAAATGCTCCTCCTAATCCATAGTATTGAGTAATTTTTCACATCTGGACAGTTAATATTTCCACACTAAAATTCTTTATACTTATCTGGAAATTTAGTCTTTCAAGTTGTGGTCCTCCCAACCATCAAGTGAGGCTATTATGTCCACCACTTGCCCCCTAGCTCCAGAATCTGGACAGTGCCACGGGTTAACAGTGGATTCCTCTGCTATGACCTCGGGATGGTCAATCCAATCACACTTAGATATTTTTGGCTTTACAAGGGTTGTTGTAAGCTATTTTCAATTGGTCCCAACTAGCTCTAGAAAATACTCCCCCTTTACCAATTTCACAGAACGCCTACTCCTCCCCTGGGATCCAGCTTTATCCTCAGAGGAGTAGGTAACTGTCTTTCCAACTATCCCCAACCACCTCCTATTCTTGGAAACATTTTTACCATAAGCTTTAAAATATTTTATTTTCATTAATTAATTTCAGCAAATTAAATAACTTGCTTTATCAATAGTGACGATTTAAGTTTTTCTTGCCCGATAAAAGAAAATTTAAAAAAATTGTCTTTAACTAGTTAATACTAGTTAACTTTAATGAAGTTGTCACAACTTCCCCCCTGGAAGTAACATACATGTGAAATAACAAAATCTTGCACATTAAAACATGATATTTTAACATTTACTACTGTAATTCACATTGCAATGTTTGCGATGTTTTAATTTTTTACAGATTTTCTTTTTCCATTAAGCTACCCATGCTTACTATAAGAAACAATGCTAATGATAAATATGCATTTATCAAGCAAATATTATCTTATGCAATCATTTTAAGTTCTTGCATAAAATGTTGTCATGCATACAATTTCGTCATGTATAAAAGTTTATACAAATATTCATTAATGCGTATGTGTGAATAACTATTAGGGTATGAGTGCGAGCACTTCCAATTCCCATAATGTTCTGTTCCAATAGATTGACACACAAATTAATTATCATAATCATTTTTTCACAACTTTCAAATAGCTTTAGTCAAAATCGATTCGTGCAAATAACGTTCATTAGTTATTCATTCATAACTAGTCAATAGTTTTAATGCATCCATGACGACTCATGCAGACACTAGTCAGTGAACTAGTCATTTAGTTAAGTTTCACAACTTGACCCATTAAGAGGTTTTATTCGATTTAATTTAACACTTTATCATCTTATATAAGGACTTCCCTCATTTTTTTTGCATTCATGCATTAGTTTCACACGCCATCACTATACACACTCATATTTTTAAAGTAGTGCATGGTAACTTTAGAAATTTTATTGCATGCAAAAAATATTGCTTCTTTTCAAGCTCAAGTGAAAAGTAGCTATTTTTATTTCATGCTTTTTATACTTTCTTTCCTAAATAAACAAACCATAATACTCATATTAATCTCATATGCATATTCCTATACAGAAAAAGGTATATTATAATAGCATGTACTTTTTTTTAAGAATTCTCTTAAATGGAAGCTAATCTCATGCAATGCCATGTATATAAAAATTCATTTTTAAAGGAAATCAACATGCATATGCATAGAATTCTTAAAATAAAATACTTATATTTATTTTATTTGAAGGACTTCTCTCCGTACTGCAGTACTCATCCCCATTAGGAAATTCACATTTCTCCTCTACGACAATGTTTTCTTTTAGAAACATCGACAAGATTTTATAGCATAATTAGATAAAGCCTTAGTCAATAAATAATCAATATTTGAGTGATCCTTTAACACCTATTCATGTGCATATATGAGATGTGAATTCAATGTCACAACATGCCTTCTTCTAACATCTCTACATTAGTGTAAGTATGTAATTATCAATTCATGTCAAATAACTCCCACATTGTTATGACATTGTTCACACATGCACAAATTCGTACAAGAAAAATCACTATATTTGTTCAAAAATTCCTTTAATGGAAAATTACACGATGTGCATTCGCTTTACTTAAACTTTTACAAAAACCCCACCACTTCACATTTTGCCTTTGGAGCATGCAAATATAATAAAGCTAACATGTTAGCTGTTGTTCCTATGCATACAATGCATAAAGATTCTAACCTTAATTTCCCAACAAAGTACTTAACATAATCAATTAACATAATCGAGTAGGAAAACTCATGATTCCTATTCGAGGACATATAACATCATAGTTATGATAGCATAACATAATCACATACTCAATAGATCTTCTGTCCATGCAAAGAACCATGTTCCTCTATGATTCTACATGCAAGTTGCTCATGCTTTTCTTCCAAGAATTTACAATAGATAGCCTCTTTTATGCATAAAAACTACACAACACTAACAAGGTTAATTTAACCTTTAATATGCCTAAATCAATAAGTTGACATAATCCATCTAGCAATGTAGTATATTCAAGAGGTTATTCTCTTTAGCCTATATTTATTTCAAGAAAAGAACTTGGATTCCTTATCATCTAACACACCAGTATGAATTCCCTTTTAAAAGAAAACAAGCTTCCTATGTTTTCTTAAATAAAAAATATATAAAGGCAATCAAATTTACTTATTTATGTTTTACTACTGCTCACACCTTTCAAGATACGTACTAGTAATCTTTGCAAGAACTCACATGGGTTCTTCTCAGCAAAACTAGCATAGTAGTTTGGTCTTTTACCATGGTATATCTTTCTAAAATATTATCATATTAGCAATGCTTTATTACTTTCCAAAATAACTAGCACAATATTGCATATTAAGTAAAACCACATTTTACTCTATATTTGTCTCTTTTAGTTGCAATATTCACATGCAAGATTTATTTTCAAATATACATATTTCTCTCAAGAAGAATCAAATGTATATTAGTTTAATTTTCAAGAACACACATGTTTCTTTTTCAAGAAACCAAATTCCCAACTCCTTTCAAGGAAACTTCAACACAACAATAGAAGTTTTACGTACATGGAAAATACATATCCTTTTTAAAGAAACTCTAACTCAATAGTTATTTACTTTGTAAGCATTGTATTTTCTATAAATGAAATAACTAGTGTTTCAAGAAAAGAAAGATAATAATACTTATCTATTCAAACTCTTTGGTCAATCCTGGATTAGAGATGTGATTCCTTCCTTCACATAAGTGCATTTCATCTCGAATCTCTCAATTTGTTTTCGCTAAATCCCAAAGGTGCCAGTGTTGCAACCTTTAGCTCTGATACCACTTGTAACATACACCGTTAACTTCACATGGAAATGTAAGGAGATAAAATTTTATTATACAAGTTACTCATGGGTAACTAACCGTTCACCATTAAATATTCCTTACTCATCATTACATAGAATGTTTACCAGTTCATAGTGTAACTTTAGAATAAGAATAGTAAGCTCCTTAACCATTAACAACCTCCATTACAATACATTAACATAATACTGTATGATGTAACCTTCCACTCATTTCATCACTATTATATTCATCACATACTTGCCATTACGAACATCATAACAAGAAAGGAATCAACATCATCGACTTGACACAATAATCAATCACATCAATGAACACCAATATACCCTGGAAACCCTATAGGGTGAAAACCAGCAAACGTTTAATTTATTATTAAACGCTCGTGAGGATGATCAGTCCTCAGTCAATGGCTTATAAGGGAGACCATCCCTTAACCATCGTTTATAAATATTACAAGGAAATATACAAATATCTAGCTTAAATCCATTACAATAAATATGATACCATTTACCCTCTAGTCTTCATATCTTCATATCTTCACATCTTGGTGGCATTGATGTACCTACAATGGACCATCGTACATTGGACCTTCGTGCAACTTGCACTCATCTGCATGAACATTAATCATTTACCTTCCACCAAGGCAAGCATAATTTTCCTTTGTACATGACAAGCATAATATTCCTTTGTACATGTCACAATCATTCCCTGCTATGATGCCTTCAACATAAAATGATGTCAAGATTTATAAAGTATTAATCAATCATTTCACATATCTATACTATAGTAGTTTCTCCATATACTCATGTATATTCATGACAATAAAGTAAAGTACCTTGACATTCTCCCTTTAACAACACATACCTCATATGTGCTGGTTATAAGTCATCACAATAACTAATGTTTCCATTGCATAAGCACACATTCCTGCAAGACAATGGCTACATCTCCTAAGCTTTTCTTTAAAATAAACTGATACATCAGTTAAGATATTTATGCATGTGATTTACATAAATTTAATCAAAATAGCTAACCCTTAAGCTATTACTTTTAGTGCATGGAATGCAAGCTAACATAACAAATGTTGCTCCCATGCATGCAAATGCATATCGATTCCAAAAGAGTCTCCCTAAAGGTGTGCTTACACAATGAAGCACGTAACATTCTTCACAAGTCTTCCCAAAGAAAATATGAACACAAGTGAGCATGTAAACATATGTTTTATTTTCTCTAAAACTATGCAATCAAGCATACAAACACATGTATTCTTTTCTAAGATTATTCTAACAATGATATTTAATTTATTTTAATACTACAAGCTATCTTTCTACATACAAATATGTATATTCTTTTTCAATAAAATTTAATACATATATTGCATGCTTATGCATGATCTTCTTCCAAAAGGAATTAACATCATAATCATGATAATATAAAATTGATCACTTAGTTTGTTCATCTAAAGGAATATAATTGATTAGTTCCTTTAACCATGAATTTATTAAATAACTTAACTTTACCAACACCATGGTAATCTATCCATAGAATTATGAATTAACTAACATTCACAAACACCATGGTAATCTACCCATGGTTTTATGAAATAATTAATCTCTATAAACACCATGGTAAACTACCCATGGATTTATTAATTCATTAATCTTTACCACTATCATGGTATACTATTCATGGATTTACGAAACTATCCATGGATTTATTAATTCATTACTAATTACAACATGGTTAATGAATATAAATCTAAGAAAACTTCTATTTTCTTCTTCATTGTACAAGAAGATATTTCAAGAGTCACTCTCTTTAATCTACTCAAGAAAAATACTTTGGACTTGTTATCACTTCATAAATTAAATGAGTACAAAATCTCTTTTAAAATAAGAGCATTCATCTTCTATTTTCTTGCTTATACAATATTATGTAAATATTTTTATTAAAGAGTTACCCTCTTTAATCTAATCAAGAAAATATCTTTTAAAAATAAAGTACCATAAAAAAACCCTTATTTGGGCATAAGAGCTAGATAGACCTTTTAAAATAATAACAAAGTTAACATGTAACCTTTGCAAACCCTTGCAGAGGAATTAATGCAATGGACTTATCTTCTACTCCCAAGATAAATACATTCTTACGAAAATATTCAAGAGTGAATTTGTTTCGATCAAATCCAAATAAACTAATGAAATACAATTTTCTTGGTATATGTAACTTATCTCAAGAAATATGAGAAAGATCATTAGTATATTTTTTTTTCTATTTTCTAATAATATTTTAGCAGAAAAAAAATATGATACATATAATATTTTCTTATATCTCTTAAGTCACAAAGATAAAGTCTATATAATAAGGAAAGTAAGCCAAAATCACTTATCTTGGCAGTCGACTCTCATTCCAATCGACTCTTATCAAAGAAAAGGAATTAACACCATCTATATATAATATTTTCTTATATCTTTTAACTCACAAAGAGAAAGACTATATAATAAAGAAAGTAAGAGAAAATCACTTATCCTGACAGTAGACTCTCATTCCAGTCGACTCTTATCAAAGAACAAGAATTAACACCATCTATTCCCTTCTGCGATTCTGGCTCATCTCAGAATGCTCCCAAGCTGACCTGAAGCTCATTGACATGCCTATTGAACCTGAAAGCATTATTATAGAGAGAGGAGACTCGTGGAAAATGGTAGTAGTGAAGCCATCAAATAACTTCCTTGCGTTTCCACACAGTGCCAAGAGCAATACCAAGGCCATCAACACACACAAAAAAAACCAGTATTTCTTGCTTCCAATGCAACCACATAGCAGAGTTCAAAGACGGTTCTAATTCCATTTTATCTTTCTCATTAGAAGGCTATTGGGTCGATATATAAATAGCAGGTCATACCATCCATTCCCCATCAAGACGCCACACATGTCAATTTTCAAACGATTCAAGAATTCGTTGAACCATTTCTTAATAATAACAGTTAAAAAGACAGCCACGTAATTATTAGTTACGTGGTTATTTTAGGGATGTTACACTTATTTTAATTTCTGCTACATTTAATAGCCTTCAAAATTAATTTACAAGTTGTGCCTCCGATTATCGAGCTTACATTGACTTTTTCCAGGCGAATTTGAGCATAATTCACAGAAGTTTGTATGATACATAGACGGGTAAAAAATAAAAAAAATAAAACCTTCAAAAGTACTTGAAAAATAGTATAAATTTATCTGTGTTCAGGATAAGATATTAAGAGGTGTTGTTTATTAAAGGTTTCTGACCATGGTTGTATCCCAAAAGTTTCACACCCTGGTGAATGTAGCTAATATGATTTATTAGTTGGGGAAACATTTTTCATCGAAATATTTTTTTCAAGTAATATTTCCCTTTCCAATTGGTTAATTATTTCAAAACAAAAAGAAATTGATTTCATTAACATGTAAATATTTACTATTTTAATCATATATTTTACGAAATTCAATTATTAAATTGTTTGAGAATGGAAAAATAAATATATTTTACTAAACTAAATTATTAAATTGTTTGACAATAGAAAAATAAATTATTCAAAACTTTATGGCTTTTTTTTTCAATTATTGTTTTTGTAAACTTATAGAATTTTATAAATCAGATTTACAAAATTAAAATATTTATAACCTCATAATATTAATAACATGCTTGAATTTGAAGATTAAATATATATGCATGAAATATCAAGGGCCCATTCTCGAACAAACAATTTGTGTGTCGTATAGAAATTTTATGTGAAATAATAATCAATATACTTGAAACTTAGCTCGTCTATGTATTGAACAAAATTTTCATTTAATTTAGAATATCAAAAACTTAGACCTAACCTCTTTAGTCAGAGGTCGAGACCCATTCTCATCAAACAATTCGTGGAGGGAGATTAGATTTAACTCATTGAGCCTACTTATATACGTAATGCATGTTGACGACGTGTTTCAAGTGAGAAGTGATACCATTATTCCCTTGTATTATTTAGCCTTCAAATCCAGTGCAGGAGGGATAGAACTTTAAAATCGAAGCATGCAGATTTGGGCCCTTGATGAATTTGATAAAAAAGAAAGGATTAGACAATCTTCGGACCCTGACTAGTCAAAGGTCAAACTTAGTCTCTTCTAACAATGGTGGGAGGCCATTAGCTACGACCTCCAGTCCCTACAATGCAATGAAGTTAGAAAATTTCACATCTCCACATAACCATATAAAAAAGAAAATTATTCTTATCATACAATAGTAATTTGTTTTATTTACCAGGATTAATTTATCATTTCATACCAATCTCCACATTATAACATGGTGGATATCGAACTTACTTTATAACAATATTCCATATATCAATTTCAAGGTTAAAATTTAAGTTCTAATTAAACATGCAAAGGTTGCCATCAACCCTATGATACATAACTTAATCCTCCATTAAGTGAATGGGCTCCCTGTCTCATTCAAGGTTAGATGGCATACTTGCAAATTAAAGGAGTTATTACTTGCACTTAAGACCTCAAAACAGTTGTTGATCTTGACTAAAGTTTCACGGATTTCTATGCTATATGTTTATCCTCCTACCATCGATCTTAGATCATATCCACGGTTGATATTCGAGCTGGAAACTGACATGGATAATCATGCCCAAACCCTAATTTTATTCACCACTTGACTGATTTGGGTTAATGAGGCTCCGCCCTCTGGTTCGATCTTCATTTGGTGAGCTGCCAGCCTCCGGACTTGTTCTGACTCTGATTCCTGCAAACTAAGTAAACTGAGGAGGGTTTCACTCCCTGCTAGCATTACACCTGTTAAAAGAAAGTATTGAGCACTTGGAGCAAATAAAATTCATGTTCGTGGCTACACTCGGCCCTGGTCATTCCATACTGTTTGAGCAGGTGATTTCTCTGCAAGCTATATGAGTATAGCTAAGTTCTTTCCCATGTCTCAATAACTTAGGCTTACTTTATTTCTACTTGGTTTATTACTGGTTAATTTACATATTTCCATTTTTTCTCTGGCTCGGCCTTGATGTAGATAGACAACACCATTGGCGGGAATCCATGGACGGAATAGTCCACAACACAGGTAGATTTTGTCTTCCAAGTTAATCATGACGATAATTTCAGAGTTTAAGAATTACAGAACCAAATTCTCGTTTTCTCTTTTACCTCAATACTTATTTTTTTCAACTATATGTTACTATGTGCAGGTTAAACTCGTCCCATGGCCCTTCGACTTCAAGGTTTACTCTTCGATTTCTAATACAAAATTCCTTGACCTCAGTCTAACATGCTTCTCGTTACCCTAGGTACCCTGAGGGTTTTACATCATTATCGAAGACTACCATCTTGTGTTTTTAACCAGAGAATATTTAAGAGGCTTGGATTTGTGTTGTAAGGAAAATCATGAATTTTTTCTCTTAATGTGTATGGACATAATGTGAGGAATAATTCTTCTCTTGTGGGTACCTGTAAGAAAGATTTGTTTAAAATTTTTTACTATATTGTCCTTTTTACTGGAGGAATTTTATAAGGAAATGTTTATTTAAATAATCTGGCTAGACTCTCCCCTTTGAATCAATGTCTTCAAGATTTTCAAATTATCTACAAATGCTTTTTTACAGTTAATGCACTTTCGTGTGCAATAATTTACTCGTATTATTTTAGTATTCCAGTAAATGGGTTCGGTTATGAACTCAACAGTTTTTGTTGTTCCATTAAGATGAACATAATACATATTTTTTCTAAGTTTGTTTGTTAGTTTTTCCATTTGAAATGAAATAAGCTTTGCTGGAAATTTAAAAGGTTGACATGCATGTGCATGCTTCCAGGCTTGTAAACATTTCTTTTTTTCGAAGTGCCATTATAGGTTTTAGAAAGGATACCTCTATAATAAGAGGATGAATAGATTGTTATAACTTGAAAAATAACTGTAATAAATCATTATTTTCACCATGTTTTCTCTATTATGTTTTGAAGATAGATAAATATATCCATTTGAATTTGGTATTGTTCGACTTAGTTAAGGTGACTAGACCACACATCCTAGTATCTGTGCTTAGTTTGTTTATATGGATGAGGTATCATGGGTAGGGTTTTTCCCAAGCCCAAGATCAACAGTCCGAATATTCTCTCTAAGTTTTAACTTAAAACTTAACCAGAAGTTTCCGTTTCTATTTTCTATACATTATTTATGATTTTTCTCTTTCTTCGAAAAATTCTCAGTAAGTCAAATAAAAATTTAAGAAGGGTAGAGAAGCATAGTTACAATTTTTTTCTATAGATAGACTTCTATACAGCATTTAAGATATCTATATATATTTGTATAGTCCTCCTATCACATTCACAATTTGCAGAATTCTAATAAATATTTTCTATCTATTATCCGCATAATTCCAAAATTATCTAGAAATGTTACAGTTTATTTTTTTATTTTTTTTCTTGCTGTGAGCATAACTTCAGTATTGAACATTAACTACACAGTAATCCCGTTACTAATTATTTTCAAAATTCATGACATAATAAATATTTATAATCTCCATCTGCAACTAAGAAATCAAAAAAAAATTCATAAAGTTTACTTATTTTATTAGTAGATTATAGCTATGGTCGTCCCAACCTTTAGGAGAGGCGATTACGTATTTCTCCTACCTTCGTGCTCCAATTTCAAGAAAGGTATGGGTTAACAGTGGATTCTTTTTTTGCTATGACCTCAGGACAGGCAGTCCAGCCAGCACCAGAAAATTAGTTTCAGGCTTTTCTGAGTGTTTTCCCACTGGTCTCTACCAGCTCTGGAAAAATTCACACTCTTTCCTCCAAACTCCAATAGAATCCCTACTCCTCACTAGGATAACCTTTTATCCTTAGAGGAGCAGGTAACTATTTCCAATTGTCCCCAACCACTTCCAATTCTTGGAAAACATTTTACAATCAGCTTTTTATTTAATTTTATCTAGTTTATTTTCCATAAAAATGCTATTATTTAAATTAAATAACATAAATTGTCTCAGTTATTCCTTAACAACTAAATACAAATCACTTAATTAGTTAACCAACTAGTTAGCAGTAAATATAGTTGTGAAAAATTCCCCCCTGGAAGTAACATCGTCCTCGATGTTTTCAGTCTAGCTCTGAAAAGAGCTCTGGGTTGGCTTCATTCATGAATCTTTCATCCTCCCAAGTAGCCTCATCTGGGTTGAAGTGCTTCTATTGCATTTTAACCTGGGTGATAACTCGCTTTCGGAGTGTGATTTCGCTTCGGTCAAGTACGCATTGCAGCTCAACCAGGCACTCTCCATCTGGCTATACCTCTATATTTTGCCAATGAATTACGTGCTTTGAATCATCCACATAACGCTTCAACGGGGAAACATGAAATACATTATGCACTCGAATTTGACTAGGTAAGGCTAGCTGATAGGCCATAGGTCCTATCCGTTCCAAAGTTTGGAAGGGTCCACAGAACCTGGGGGCGAATTTGGCAGAAGAGGTCCACCGTAATGTGCTCCTTTTGAGTTTTATTCTTACGTACACATGATCCCCCACCTTGAATTCTCAGTAAGACCTCCTTTTGTCCGCATAGATCTTCTGCCGATCTTGTGCAGCCTTCAGATTTTGTCTTATCATTTGTAATTCTAATTCCATTTTAGCAAGCATTTTGGGTCCCAACATTAATTTTCTCTCAGGGCTACTCCAATTTATGGGTGTGCGACACTACCTTCCATAAAAGGCCTCAAAAGGACTCATCTTCATAGATTACTGATAGCCACTGTTATAAGAAAATTCCACCAGATGCAAATAGTCTTCTCATTTAGTTGGTTGCTGCTTTACATACATGCACAGGATGTCTTCCAATACCTAGTTTACTAACTCTGTTTTCCAGTTAGACTGGGGATGATAGTTTGCGCTAAAGTTTATCAGATTTCCTAGTCCTGTAAACAATATCTTCCAGAAAGCAGAGGTAAACTTAACATCCTAGTCTGAAATAAATGTCTTAGGAATTCCATGTAGTCTAAAAATATCCTTCATGAATATATTGGCTATTTGTACAATATTGTAAGTAAACTGTATTGGTATAAAATGTGCATATTTACTCAATCTGTCCACCACCACCATTATGGAATCATTTTCTCTTCTAGTCCTCGGTAAGCCTGTAATGAAGTCTAGGGATATGACCTACCACTTCCATTCGGGTAATGGTATGGGCTTCAACAACCCCGCGCGATGTTGATGCTCCACCTTCACCTGTTGACATTCCAAACATTTACTTAAGTATTTAGCAATGTTCTTATGCACACCCAACCACAAGTATACCTTTCTTATTGCAGTCAACATTTTATGACATCCTGGATGACCTTAATAATTGTTGTGATGATATTCATCCATTATTAGCTCTTTCAGATCCATACAGTTAAGTACATATACCTTACCTCAGAATGTTAACATCTGATCTTCATTTATTCCATAATCAAATGTACGTCATTGATTTTTGTTTTCTTCCATTTGTTGCCGCAAAAACTGGTACTCGAGATATTTTTGTGCTTCTTCCTTTATTTGTTCTGAAAATATACTTTCTAGCTGCTTATAATATAGCTCATATATACCATGTAATTTCCTGCTTAAAGCACCAGCTACTTGGTTTTCCTTTCCTTTGACATGTTGAATATCCATGTCAAACTCACTTAGGAAACCATTCCATCTTTCTTGCCTTGATTTTAAATCTTCTTGCTTGAAATAACTAGTGAAGCTGCTATAATATGTTTTTAACACGAATTTCTTACCCAGCAAGTAGTGCCTCCATACCCAGAGCGCATGTACCACTGCTATTATTTCTAGATCATACGTTGAATACCTTTGTTCATGATCTTTCACCTTTCCAGATTCATATGCAACCACCTTGCCTTCTTGAGATAAGACTACCCTAACACACTCTTTACTTGCATCGGTACAAAATTCAAATTCTTTGATTGGGTCAGCCACTCTTAACACAAGTGCAGTAGTCAAGAGTTGTTTCAACTTTTCAAAATTGTTCTGACATTCAATAGTCCACTTGAAAAATTTTCCTTTCCTTTGCAAGGAAGTGATGGGAAAATCAATTCTGGAAAATCCTTCGATAAATCTTCGGTAGTACCTAGCTAGTCCCCTAAAGGATCTAATGTCAACCATGTTCTTGGGTATCTGCCATTCCATTATTTTTCTGATATTTTCTAGATCAAAAACAATTCCCTCTGCCGAAATAACATGTCCTAAATGCTGGATTTCTATTTTGAAGAAATCACACTTGTTGAAATTTTCGTACAACTGGTGCTTTCTTAACATCTCCAACACAATCCTCAAATGCTCGTTATGATATTCCTAGTTTTTGGAATAGATCAGAATTTCATCTATAAATACAAGTACAAAATTATCAAGGAAAGGATGGAAGACTCCATGTATTAGCCTCATAAAGGTTGCTGGTGCGTTTTTTAACCCAAATGGTGACACCATAAATTCGTAGTGACCATACCTAGTACGGAATGTTGTCTTGCAAATGTCTTCATATCTGATTCGAATATGATGATAACCAGATCTCAAATCTATCTTGGAAAACACTGTGGCCCCTTTTTACTTGATCAAATAGATCATCAATCCTTGGTAAAGGGTATTTGTTCTTGACTATTAATTTGTTTGAGATGCCTATAATCCATGCACATTCGCATGGTCCTCTCTTTCTTTTTCACGAACAGAACTAGTGCTCCACAAGGGGACACACTTGGGCAAATGTAACCCTTATCCATCAATTCTTGTAACTGCATCTTCAACTCTGTTAATTCTGGCACACTCACTCTATAAGGACCCCTTGGCACACTCACTCTATAAGGAGCCATTGTAGGTGATTTCTCCTTGGAATCTGCATACCCCACCTGAATCACATATAGCTGGCACCCCTTTCTTATACATTTATTCAATTGGGATGCTATAATTGGACGTAGCTGTAATGGCTTTCTGATTCCTTCAATTTCCTTACGTGTTCGATCGTGCATTCTATAATATATAATATTTCACTTACATTCTACTGGGGTCCAATGCTTTTCCAGCCAATCCATGGCTAGCAAAACATCATAGGATCCTAGTGGCAAAACATTCAGATCCACTTGTAACTGATGATTTGAAATTTCTAATATACAGTTTAGAATTTTGGCAGTTACCTTACGCTTTTCTCCAGTGGCTAACTGTACTAGCCATGAACTTTCAAATTTATATTCTTTTAGTTTACACAACTCTACCACTTTGGGACTAGCATAGCTCAGACTTGCGCCTATATCTAGAAAAATAGAAACATATTGAGTTAGTATTCTACCTTCCAACTCAATCATTGTTGGTTGATAATCTGCTTGTCTGTCCTCCAATGCCACATTGATATGGGGTATGTTCCGTGCCACATTTCCTACTGTAGAAGCTTCCTACAAGTTCACTACAGTGTCATTTATTGTTCGTTGTGGGCATTTTTTGTAATAATGTGCTTCTGTAACACCCCCAATTTATGTGTTGAATTTGAAAAAGTCAGACATTTGAACTTTAATCCTAAGGGGAGTGGACCCCAAAGGATAAGTATGGTGTGAATGTAATTTAATAATTAAATTGATGAAATAAATAAAATGATTGTGCATTTTGACCAAGATGAGAATTAGAGATCACTTTCCAAATCCATGAGGATGGATAAGGCAAGAAATCCCCACAATCTTTCAAAAATCCTTGAAAGAAATTAATTTAGATTTTGAGGAGGAATATAAATTTCCCCAATGAAGAGGAAGTAGTTGGGAAGAGGTAAGAAAAGCTGGAAAAGCTGAGGAAAAGCATAAAACAGCTTTAAAGAGTCCCAAAATGGAAAGCCTAGGCTAAACAGGAAAGAAAGCATCCTGCTATTCTGGACGCAGAATTAGAAACATGCTTTTGGGAAATATGAGCTTAAATAGGCTGCTCCTAAGAAGATCAGAGGTTGGTCTGTCCTGGGAGGTGATCTCAGCTCGGGGGTGAGTCCTGGTAGACAAAGAGGACTCTAAGGTTGGGAGGTTGGTCATTTGCAATTGTGGTATGTTCTGAAATTATTGTTATTTTGTTTTATGATAGTATGAATTGGCTACATATAAAATCAAATTTACTGGTATGATTGATTTTTAGTACTACATTTACCAGAGTCCATCCTAAGGCTTTCACCTTCCAGATTCTGGTTAGTTGTAGACCATAAATCCATAGAGTAGAAACCCCAGAAACTCTAAACAAAGGTCGGTTTAAATCTGAAGTTACTTAGTCTCCACAGATAATTAAATATTTTCTTGTCTCATGTAGATACAAGGTGATATTATATGCTCATAAGTATATTAGAAAATATTGTAGCAGAGCTGAGGTAAAGAAAGTAAAGACATTAGAATATGGAATTCGAAATTCTTCTAGATAAATAAGTAATTCTACTCTATAGGACTATTATAGCATTCATAGCAATTATAGGGTATATTGCATTCTAAATTCACCTCTAACCCTTGAAATAAATATTATGGCAATGGATTTACTCTATGCTGAATGTATAGCATCAAATGAACTATCGAATACATGTATATGCATTTAACAAAAATATATATATTTACAAGTATCAAGAACTAACACAATTAGGTCCTTTTAACCTCAACTACAAATGAGCTATACATATATATGAAACATATATGTCAAAAGGGAGATATGAATACGAATCATATATATAAACCATATATGTCAAAAAGGAGACATAAATACGAATCATATATATATGAACCATATAGGTCAAAAGGGAGATATAAATACGAACCAATTATGTTAAAATGAAATATATATAGGATCCCTACAGCTAATTGAACGAACGTATAGTCAACCTACATTAATGCGGGGTGATTAATTAAAATACTATGCCTTTGGCCTATGTCAAACAAATCCCTCTGACTGTACCGACATTTATAAACCACGGCACTTTGGGGATCTTTTAACGTTAAATGAAACGAACAGAGGTGAAAGATAAAACGATAATACGATGCGTAATATACAGTTCTAACCATAATTATTACGAGACAGCGTGGAGATTTTTATAGTTCTAACAATAATCATTACGAGACCGCGTGTAGTTTATAAGTGGCATACTATAAGATTTCACACTGTATATTAATTTCTATGCAAAGTATTTGAATTTCTTGGATATGGAGTAAGATATAATGTTAAAATACCACAGGAGACGCAACCTTACCTTCGTTCACGAAGAACGCTGCCATTATAAATCCTATCTGATCACAGAGTTAAATCTTGTTAGTGCACAGACACTACCGATGGGAGAGTTCGATTCATTAGCCATTCTGCCAGTAAAATGAAACGAAACAAATCGAAATATAGTGATTCAGACTGGTCATTGACGCCTTTGACCACAGCCACGAGTGAGACAGTTTAAAAAAACACAAAAACATAGCCATGTTATAGGTTCTAGTAGCTAGCGGTTGGTCTCAAACGATATCAAATTTGAATGGAAGCACAAACCCACGAATCTAATGCATCACTACCTCAGTCGTATGGAAGAAATTAGGGTTTACCTATGACTCGGAGTGCTCTTCCTATTATGGAGTCGTATCGACACTTACAACAGTAAAATTGAGAAATGCACACGCTGTGTAAAGAGATTACATTGCCTACTTATTAAATCTGGATGCGAAGAACCCCAGCCAACCAACTAGGGTTTACATCATTACAGTTTAGAAAATTATGATAAGGAGAACATCGGTGCATGTATAAATCAAACAATAGCATCGCCATGAAATTAAAACGAAGCTTAAAAAACGCTAGATAATAGGTTAGGTCTCCAGCCTGAGATGCCGACGCTTTGTCCTCTCTGCGAAAAACAATCCGAAAAGAATGAGATACTGTATTCTCTAACAACAAACGAAAAAAAAACAAGTCTGAGAACGTGAGGGATATAAAAGTAATGGGATTCAGAGATATAAAATAATCGCAAAGTAAAGTGATGAAACCCTGTATGGAGACCAACACCAAACCAGAAACGATGAACTGTAGCCGCAACTGAATCCGGCCATACCCTCAACCACCGGCGAAGCGAGTGGGAAAATGCAACGATTCTACACCCAGAAATAAAAGGGAAGGATCAGATGAACAAACCCGCGCAAGAACCTCGACTTAAAAGGAATTCTCGTAACCCTAATCCCACTGCCCCAGAAAAATCAGAGAATCCCTATGTTGATTGTGGAAACTCGGCCACGTCGACAGGCTAGTACCAGGCGACATTAAGGAACGCAGAGGGAGTATGGAGGAGCTACGCCGTACATGCACAGGAATAGAGGGCTAACCCTAGAATTAGTAATTCTCCGAGGCAGGACTCGGCTCTCACAGTACTTGGGCCAGCCGACAGGTCAAGTAGCAAAGCCACCCATCAAACTCATGCTGGGTATGAGACGATATGCGCCGGCAATTGGTACTCTCATCTCCGGAGCGAGACGCCGTCTCTGTTTGCAGAACAAAATTGACACGTTAAACCAAGTCTAATACAACACATTGTAACGTGTATACTACGATCCAGAAACATTACGCATGTTGCGCCCTCCACGTATGAAACCGCAACGTGTCTGCACTGGTTCAGAACCGAAATCATGATAAACCGCCGAAAGTTGAAATGAGTTCGGAGTGTATATGATTTCAGCGTCGCCGATACGCATACCTGAATATCATTACATTCGATGCTATTTGCACAAGTATGAACGAATAATAATAGGTTACGCCGTGAAGAATCCGGCCAATAATTGCAAGTAAACAATACAGAAATGAGTACGTTAGGTTTAGAAAAGTCCTGAAAATCATGATTCGCAGAGGGAGCCTTAATATGTAATTATACCAAGAGTTCGAGCGCTCAAGTCGTGACTATGGTAGGCTTACGTGAATATAACTATAGCTCTATGGATAGATATACGGATTTATTTAAAGGTAGGTTAGGTAATGTATATCTCATTTATATTTCAAATTATTGTCAATGCGTATTTTTATATATTACATGTTTATATATGTGTAAGGACCCAATGATAATATCAAAAGGGTTATTTTATTTATATGTAATATGTATATGGTGGCGCTTCCAATTAATTCTACAAAAGGTTGTACCTATATATGTTATATATAAATATATGTGCTATATATATACATATGCTCATTCAATTAATAGTTCCAAAGGATATATATGCAAGTAGTATATGTGTTATATATAGATATAAGTGGAATATGTATCATATATGTAGGGCTTGTATACTACTATCAAAAGAGAGGAATATTGAATCTTATTTAAAACAAAATGAAGACTTATAGGATATGGGTTTAAGGTACTCAGGAGGAGTACAAATGAGGTATATTGTATATTATTAAATAAGAAAGGAAACCGCATTATATAGGAAAAAAAAAAATTTTCCTTAAACTAGAGGTGTTACAAATGGTATCAGAGCCCAAGTGAAAAAACTGGGCTGTTGTTATTGTGCTCACTAAATTCTGAATGTATTGAACATTGTAGAGATTGTTTTTTTTTTGTCTTACTAATCAAATGTATGAGTGTGTACAGTGGTGCTAAAATGGATGAAGAGGGAGGAATTTATGTGGATCTGCGTGATGAGTTTGCTACTCCAGATCCCAATGCCCTGGTAATGGCTATGTTGCACAGGCTGCAACAAGAATTGGCTGAAATAAGAAGCCAGAATGACATGTTGTCATTAGCCAGTAATGAGCAGGAAAAGCTCATCAGGGAGCTAACTTCCCAGAACAGCCAGGAAGGCGAAGGTTCTGGAAAGAGAAAGATGGATGAGTCTGATGATGATGATGCTGCTGCTAGACATCAACATAAACAGAAACGAGAATTGCAGGGGGAGTTCTGAAAGATCAAACCTCCCTCCTATGATGGGGAGAAGGAGGAAGATGCTGAGGCTTGGTTGCTGAATATGATCAAGTATTTCCAAGTTTATGAATATGAGAGCAATCTGAAGGCCAGATTAGCTGTGTACCAGCTACAAGGAAAAGCTACATTGTGGTGGGAAGAGACAAAAATGGTGCATGCCATTGATGAAAAGATAGTTACTTGGGAAGATTTTCAGGCTAAGTTCAAAAATCGTTATTTGAACGAACGTTATTATGATGATAAAGCAAAAGAATTCCATGAACTTAGACTAGGATAGCTCACTATTGATGAGTTTGTCACTGAGCTTACCAATTTACTGAGATATGTCCCTTACATTAGGGAAGAAAAAGAAAAGGTCCAAAGGTTTTTGAATTGCTTACCTACTGTGTACAAGGAGAAAATAGAGTTTGATAACCCAAAGACAATGGATGAAGCTGTTAGAAAAGAAAGATTATGCTATCAGCAGTTTAAAGGTAAGGCTGAACAAGGGAAGAGCTGGCTAAACAAGGGTGAGTTCAAAGGGAAAAGACCAAAACCAGCATATCTAAGAAATTTTGGCAGAGATCATCAGCGGAAAAAATTCAATAAACCAAAAGAAAGTCAAACTGCTCAGTCCCAAGTGGCTTCAAAACAAGTAGAAGGGAATAATAAAAAGGAAGGGACAGTCAGAATGAAGGAACCTTTGAAGTTTGGGGCTATGGAGAACCCCATATGATGAGGGATTTCCCCCATCGAAATATTCATATGATCAGCAGAGAGCGGGAGGCAACAACAGTAAAATGACATAGCCAGAAATATACCAACTATCAGTGCAGCATTGGAAAATCGGCAAGCAGAACATCAAGCAACCATGTTGGAAATGGAGGGTAAGATTTCTGACCTACCTGTTACTGTTTTGATTGATCCAGGTGCTTCTTTGAGTTACATTAGTCCTAGAATTGTAGAAAAATGTAAAATTAAACCTGAAAAATTTCAGCAGTCATGGTTGGTACAGCTGGCCACTGGAACCAAGAGAAAAGTCACACATAAATTGCCCAAAACAGCAATACAATTAAATGGCTTTCCAACAGAAGTAAATTTGAACATATTGCCATTAGGATCCTATGACTTGCTGATAGGAATGGATTGGATGGAAAAGAAGAAAGCTCTGATGAACTGCTGGGATAAAACCCTGCATTGTGTGGATGAAGAAGGGAAACCTTTTACACTAAAAGGGAAACCAAAATCCATTTCAATAAGACAAATATCAGCCTTACAATTAAAAAGAACAGCTAGAAAAGGATACCAAGTTTATGCAGTACATGTGGAAGAAGTAGAACAGAGGACGGGAGAAAATATGTTGAATGAGTTACCGGTGGTAAGGGAATTTAAAGAAGTTTTCCCAGATGAGATTCCTTATCTCCCTCCCAAAAGAGAAATTGATTTTTCCATAGATCTGGTGCCAGGAGCTACACCACTTTCCCGAGCCCCCTATCGGATGAGTCTGCCAGAACTTATGGAGCTGAAGATGCAGCTGCAAGAATTACTGGATAAAGGTTACATTAGACCAAGTGTGTCTCCGTGGGGAGCACCTGTCTTATTTGTGAAAAATAAGGATGGAACTTTTAGGATGTGCATTGACTATCGTCAGCTGAACAAGTTGACCATTAAGAATAGATATCCACTTCCTATAATTGATGATCTTTTTGATCAAGTGAGAGGGGCCTTAGTCTTTTCCAAGATTGACTTAAGAACTGGGTATCACCAGCTCAGAATCAAGGAAGAAGACATCAGCAAAACAGCCTTTCGAACCAGGTATGGACACTACGAATTTGTAGTCCTACCTTTTGGTCTGACAAATTCCCTTGCCACCTTTATGTGCCTGATGAATAGTGTGTTGAATAAATATTTGGATAAATTTGTTTTGGTGTTCATAGATGATATTTTAGTTTACTCCGAAAACAAACAGGAACACAAGGAACATCTGCGGATAGTGTTGCAAACTCTGAACGAAAATCAGCTATATGCCAAGTTTAGTAAATGTGAATTTTACAAGGATAAGATTCAATATTTGGGTCATATTATTTCTGAAAAAGGGCTTCCAGTTGACCCTGAAAAGATAAAAGCAATTAAGGAATGGCCAGTCCCAACTGATGTTTCAGTAGTGAGGTCATTCATGGGGATGGTAGGATACTATCGTAGATTTGTGGAAAGATTTTCTGCCATAGCACATCCCATCACTTCATTGCAAAGAAAGGGTGTCAAGTTTGTGTGGACTGAAAAATGTCAACACAGTTTCGAGCAGTTAAAACAAAAACTTATTTCAGCCCCTATATTAAAAATTGCTGATCCTGATAAAGAGTTTGATGTATGTATAGATGCTTGCAGAGAAGGGCTGGGAGGAGTCCTGTTGCAGGAAAATTTAGTTATTGCATATGAATCTAGGAAACTGGAAATGCATGAACAGAATTATAGTGCATATGATTTGGAATTTGTAGCTGTTATCCATGCTCTGAAAATGTGGTGGCACTATCTTCTTGGGAAAAAGTTCACATTGATGACTGATCATATTAGCCTCAAATATTTTTTTTCTCAAACTGACCTGAATGCAAGAAAAGCCGGATGGCTGTCCTTTTTAAGTGAATTTGATATGGACATAAAACATATCAAGGGGAAAGAAAATAAAGTTGCTGATGCCTTAAGTAGAAATGCTTGTCAAAATTTAAACAGTATTGGGAGTAGTGGCCAAATTGAGATAGAAGAGTTGGTGAGAAAAGTAGCCAGCCAAGACCCAAACTATGAAACACTCTTGGTGAAACTACAGAAAAGGGATAAAACTGACTTTACTCAAAATCAAAAAGGGCTACTATATTACAAAAATAGGTTGTATATTCCTAATGTAGAGTCATTAAAAAGGGAAATTTTGGATGAATATCACAAACAGCCTTATGCAGGACATCCAGGATACCAGAAGATGTTAACAGCCTTGAAAAAGAAGTTGTTCTGGCCAGGAATGAAGAGAGATGTGGCAGAGTATCTAAGTAAGTGTATGGAATTTCAACTGGTCAAGGTTGAGCATCAACATCCAGCAGGTCTTCTAAACCCTTTTCCAATTGCAGAATGGAAATGGGACACAGTTTCCATGGATTTTATAACAGGACTACCTAAAACCAAACATCAACATGATTCTGTAATGGTAGTAGTAGACACTTTAACCAAAGCTGCCCACTTTATACCAGTGAAATCTACTTTCGGAACAGCTCAAGTAGCAATTGTTTTCCTGAAGGAGATAGTAAGGCTTCATGGAGTTCCCAAAGTAATTGTTTCAGATCGAGATGCTAAGTTTACAGCAGCATTTTGGAAAGGATTGTTTGGAGGGATGGGTACTAAGCTGAATTTTAGTACTGCCTATCACCCTCAAACTAATGGGCAAACAGAAAGGACGAATCAAATTTTAGAGGATATGTTGAGAATGTATGTGATGGATAGACCATCAAAGTGGGAGGAGTATCTGCATCTAGCTGAATTTGCCTATAATAACAGTTACCAATCTTCTATTAAAATGAGTCCGTTTGAGGCACTATATGGAAGGAAGTGTCGTACTCCTTTGAGCTGGAGCCAACCAGAAGATAAATTAATGCTGGGACCTGATGCCTTACAAGAGATGGAGAGAATTGTTAAACAGATACAAAGAAATATCAAGACAACACAAGATCGCCAGAAAGGCTATGCTGATAAGAAAAGAGTGCACCGAGAATTCAAAGTAGGGGATCATGTGTATTTGTGCATCAAACCAAAAAATAGCACACTTTATGCTAGAAGTTGTGCAAAACTTGCTCCTAGATATTGTGGGCCTTTTAAAATTTTAGAAATGGTGGGACCAGTGGCATATAAGCTGGCCCTACCACCCCATGTTAGAGTGCATGATGTGTTTCATATTTCATTACTAAAAAGATATGTGCATGATGCTTCTCACATAGTTGATTGGAATGTTGTACAGGTGGAACCAGAAGGGGAGTTTCTGCCAGAACCGCTTCAAATATTGGAGCGGGAAGAAATTGAATTGAGAAACAGAATAGTGGCCAGAGTAAAAGTGCAGTGGAAGCACTTTACTGCTGACGAAGCTACCTGGGAAAGGGAAGCTGAAATGATGGAGAAATATCCGTTTTTGTTTAAATGAACTCTAGTAGTTGAATAACAACACCGAGGACGGTGTTTATTTTCAGAGGGGGAATATGTAACACCCCCAATTTCTGTGTTGAATTTGAAAAAGTTAGACATTTGAACTTTAATCCTAAGGGGGAGTGGACCCCAAAGGATAAGTATGGTGTGAATGTAATTTAATAATTAAATTGATGAAATAAATAAAATGATTGTGCATTTTGACCAAGATGAGAATTAGAGATCACTTGCCAAATCCATGAGGATGGATAAGGCAACAAATCCCCACAATCTTTCAAAAATCCTTGAAAGAAATTAATTTAGATTTTGAGGAGGAATCTAAATTTCCCCAATGAAGAGGAAGTAGTTGGGAAGAGGTAAGAAAAGTTGGAAAAGCTGAGGAAAAGCATAAAACAGCTTTAAAGAGTCCCAAAATGGGAAGCCTAGGCTAAACAGGAAATAAATCATCCTGCTATTCTAGACGCAGAATTAGAAACATGCTTTGGGGAAATATGAGCTTAAATAGGCTGCTCCTAAGAAGATCAGAGGTTGGTCTGTCCTGGGAGGTGATCTCAGCTCGGGGGTGAGTCCTGGGAGACAAAGAGGACTCTAAGGTTGGGAGGTTGGTCATTTGCAATTGTGGTATGTTCTGAAATTCTTGTTATTTTGTTTTATGATACTATGAATTGGCTACATATAAAATCAAATTTACTGGTATGATTGATTTTTAGTACTACATTTACCAGAGTCCATCCTAAGGCTTTCACCTTCCAGATTCTGGTTAGTTGTAGACCATAAATCCATAGAGTAGAAACCCTATAAACTCTAAACCAAGGTCGGTTTAAATCTGAAGTTACTTAGTCTCCACAGATAATTAAATATTTTCTTGTCTCATGTAGATACAAGGTGATATTATATGCTCATAAGTATATTAGAAAATATTGTAGCAGAACTGAGGTAAAGAAAGTAAAGACATTAGCATATGGAATTCGAAATTCTTCTAGATAAATAAGTAATTCTACTCTACATGACTATTATAGCATTCATAGCAATTATAGGGTATATTGTATTCTAAATTCACGTCTAACCCTTGAAATAAATATTATGGCAATGGATTTACTCTATGCTGAATGTATACCATCAAATGAACTATCGAATACATGTATATGCATTTAACAAAAATATATATATTAACAAGTATCAAGAACTAACACAATTAGGTCCTTTTAACCTCGACTACAAATGAGCTATACATATATATGAAACATATATGTCAAAAGGGAGATATGAATATGAATCATATATATAAACCATATATGTGAAAAAGGAGACATAAATACGAATCATATATATATGAACCATATATGTCAAAAGGGAGATATAAATACGAACCAATTATGTTAAAATGAAATATATATAGGATCCCTACAGCTAATTGAACGAACGTATAGTCAACCTACATTAATGCGGGGTGATTAATTAAAATACTATGCCTTTGGCCTATGTCAAACGAATCCCTCTGACTGTACCGACATTTATAAACCACAGCACTTTGGGGATCTTTTAACGTTAAATGAAAGGAACAGAGGTGAAAGATAAAATGATAATACGATGCGTAATATACAGTTCTAACCATAATTATTACGAGACAACGTGGAGATTTTCACAGTTCTAACAGTAATCATTACGAGACCGCGTGTAGTTTATAAGGGGCAGACTATAAGATTTCACACTGTATATTAATTTATATGCAAAGTATTTGAATTTCTTGGATATGCAGTAAGATATAGTGTTAAAATACCACAGGAGACGCAACCTTACCTCCGTTCATGAAGAACGCTGCCATTATAAACCCTATCTGATCACATAGTTAAATCTTGTTAGTGCACAGAGACTACCGATGGGAGAGTTCGATTCATTAGCCATTCTGTCAGTAAAACAAAACGAAACAAATCGAAATATAGTGAGTCGGACTGGTCATTGACGCCTTTGACCACAGCCACGAGTGAGACAGTTTAACAAAACACAAAAACATAGCCATGTTATAGGTTCTAGTAGCTAGCGGTTGGTCTCAAACGATATCAAATTCGAATGGAAGCACAAACCCACGAATCTGATGCATCACTACCTTAGTCGTATGGAAGAAATTAGGGTTTACCTGTGAGTCGGAGTGCTCTTCCTATTATGGAGTCGTATCGACACTTACAACAGTAAAATTGAGAAATGCACACGCTGTGTAAAGAGATTAGATCGCCTACTTATTAAATCTGGATGCGAAGAACCCCAGCCAACCAACTAGGGTTTACATCATTACAGTTTAGAAAATTATGATAAGGAGAACATCGGTACATGTATAAATCAAACAATAGCATCGCCAGGAAATTAAAACGAAGCTTAACAAACGCCAGATAACAGGCTAGGTCTCCAGCCTAAGATGCCAACGCTTTGTCCTCTCTGCGAAAAACAATCCGAAAAGAATGAGATACTGTATTCTCTCACAACAAACGAAAAAAAAAACAAGTCTCGAATGTGAGGGATATAAAAGTAATGGGATTCAGAGATATAAAATAATCGCGAAGTAAAGTGATGAAACCCTGTATGGAGACCAACACCAAACCAGAAACGATGAACTGTAGCCGAAACTGAATCCGGCCATACCCTCAACCATCGGCGAAGCGAGTGGGAAAATGCAACGATTCTACACCCAGAAATAACAGGGAAGGATCGGATGAACAAACCCGCGCAAGAGCCTCGACTTAAAAGGAATTCTCGTAACCCTAATCCCACTGCCCCAGAAAAATCAGAGAATCCCTATGTTGATTGTGGAAACTCGGCCACATCGACAGGATAGTACCAGGCGACATTAAGGAGCGCAGAGGGAGTATGGAGGAGCTATGCCCTGCATGCACAGGAATAGAGGGCTAACCCTAGAATTTGTAATTCTCCGAGGCAGGACTCGGCTCTCACAGTACTTGGGCCAACCGACAGGTCAAGTAGCAAAGCCACCCGTCAAACTCATGCTGGGTATGAGACGATATGTGCCGGCAGTTGGTACTTTCATCTCCGGAGCGAGACACTGTCTTTGTCTGCAGAACAAAATTCACACGTTAAGCCAAGTCTAATACAACACAGTGTAACGTGTATACTACGATCCAGAACCAGTACGAATGTTGTGCCCTCCACGTATGAATGCGCAACGTGTCTGCACTTGTTCAGAACCGAAATCATGATAAACCGCCGAAAGTTGAAATGAGTCCGGAGCGTATATGATTTCAGCGTCGCCAATATGCATACCTGAATATCATTACTTTCGATTCTATTTGCATAAGTATGAACGAATAATAATAGGTTACGCCATGAAGAATCCAGCCAATAATTGCAAGTAAACAATACAGAAATGAGTACGTTAGGTTTAGAAAAGTCCCAAAAATCATGATTCGCAGAGGAAGCCTTAATATGTAATTATACCAAGAGTTCGAGCGCTCAAGTTGTGGCTATGGTAGGCTTACGCGAATATAACTATAGCTCTATGGATACATATACGGATTTATTTAAAGGTAGGTTAGGTAATGTATATCTCATTGATATTTCAAATTATTGTCAACGCGTATTTTTATATATTACATCTTTATATATGTGTAAGGACCCAATGATAATATCAAAGGGGTTATTTTATTTATATGTAATATGTATATGGTGGCGCTTCCAATTAATTCTACAAGAGGTTGTACCTATATATGTTATATATAAATATATGTGCTATATATATACATATGCTCATTCAATTAATAGTGCCAAAGGATATATATGCAAGTAGTATATGTGTTATATATAGATATAAGTGGAATATGTATCATATATGTAGGGCTTGTATACTACTATCAAAAGAGAGGAATATTGAATCTTATTTAAAACAAAATTAAGACTTATAGGATATGGGTTTAAGGTACTCAGGAGGAGTACAAATGAGGTATATTGGATATTATTAAATAAGAAAGGAAACCCCATTATATAGGAAAAAAAAAAAAATTCCTTAAACTGGAGGTGTTACAGCTTCACCACACACCCAACATTGTAATGGTGGCTTGGTCACCTGTCCTTGCTCAGGCTTGCTGGATTCTTCTATAGGTTTTTCGTCTGCTAGCCATATTTTTTTGAAGTGATTTCTGCTAAACTGTTTGCTGAAAGTATTTCATGCAGAATTTTAAAGTTTCTGATTTTTGTGCCCTTGATATTCGAGTTACTTTTTTGTCCTTTATTTGGCTGCCAAGTTTTGCCAACCTCCCCTTTTGCCTTGGACTTCTGATAGCACATTTGTGCTTTACAAATGTCTTCATTCATGGTTTGGGGATTTACAAATTCTATTCGATCCTTCATGTGTGTTGGCAAACTACTTAGAAATCTTTGCACCTTAGCCTTTTCCTCTCATAGATATGGAACATATCGTAACAGGGAGGTAAACATAGTGATATATTCATCCATAGTCATCTGTCCTAGCCTTAATTCATGAAATTCCTTAGCTTTTTCATCATAGAATCATTCGGTTAAATACTTGTCCTTAAAGTATTATTGAAATGATTCCCACGTAACATCCTGTTCCTCTATACTGTGAACATTTTTCACTTATTCCCACCACAAAGTGGCTTTCTCCCATAATTGATAAATGGCTAATCTAGCCTTCAAGTTTTTGTTGTACTCATATACCTTAAAATACTTATTCATGTTTATTAACCATGCTTCAGCCACTTCTTCAGCTTCACCATCAAGCGTTGCTAGTTTTATTTTTCAAAACTCCCCTTGAAGTTCCGTTTTCTGCTTTTAACTTCTTTCTGATCTGACACCATGGAAAATTTTAGGGGTTCATATTCATAGGTGGGCTAATTTTGCATGGTTTTTCCAAAAAAAAGATTCGTCAATTTCCATTTTTTTTAAAAAGCGATTCACCTAAATTTTACAATATAAAATTATTTTACCTTACAAATCGCCAACATTATATAGAAAATATACATAACATCATTATAAATTTGAGTAATTTTTCAAATACATCAATAAACATTCTATATTTTTCACGTTAGGGACTAGTGAGATTAGCCAATTTTTTAAACTTCAAAATAATTTTCCATCCTTAAAATTTTCCCTGTCTGACACATTTCCAGATTCTACTTCATTGAATTTTTTGTTTTTTCTTCGTTGGGATGGGCTTCTTTCCAATATTTCTATGGTGTTATTTTTCATTTGATGTTCTTCTTCAGCTTGCATACCTCTGTCAGTACTTGGATGTTCCACTTCCTTGTTTTGTATATTTTTACAGAATTTTTAATATTTTCTCCCGATCTTGCAATATTCGTTCATTATAATTTCGAACACGTCCCATTTCCTCTTGTAATTGTTGTACCGTATTCAATAGGAAACTAGTTTGGTGTTGTTGTTCTTCCAGCAGCCTACTAGTCTTTTGATGTTGTTTGACACTTAGTTGGACCCACATTTCTGGGTTCATCACTGGTTGACCTTGGGGTTCCCCAACTTCTTCGGGAGTTTTCTGTTTATTTCCCTTTCTCATAATTTTTCTTGCTAAAATTTGTGCATCAATAAACATACAAATTTAACATTAGTTGACCCTTAGGGTCCCTACATATGAACGCTTCTTTGATACCACTTACCACATCTCCACATAACCATATAAAAAAAAATTATTCTTACCATACAGTCGTAATTTGTTTTATTTACCAGGATGAATTTATCATTTCATACTAACATCCACATTATAACATGGTGGATATCGAACTTATCTTATAGAAATTTTCCATATACCAATTTCAAGGTTAATATTTATGTTCTAATTAAACATGCAAAGGTTACCATTAACCCCATGATACATAACTTAATCCTACATTAAGTGAATGAACTACCTATCTCATTCAAGGTTAGTTGGCATACTTGCGAATTAAAGGAGGTAGTACTCATAGTTAAGACCTCACAATAGTTGTTGGTCTTGACTTAAGTTTCATGGATTTCTATCCTATATGTCTATCCTCCTACCATCTATCTTAGATTAGATCCAAAGTTAATATTCTGGCGGGAAACTGAAATGGGTAATCACGCCCAAACCCTAATTTCATTCACCACTTGACTGATTCAGGTAAATGAGGCTATGCCCTTTGGTTCGATCTTCATTTGGTAAGTTGCTGGCCTTCAGGCTTGTCTCGAATCCACTTCCTGCAAATTAAGTAAACTAAGGAGGGTTTTTCTCCCTTCCAACATTACACCTGTTAGAAGAAAGTATTGAGCACTTGGAGAAAATAAAATTCATGGTCGTGGCTACGCTCGGCCCTGGTCATTCCTTACTGCTTGAGTAGGTGATTTATTTGCAAGCTACATGAGTATAACTAAATTATTTTCCATGTCTCAGAAAATTCAGCTTACTTTCTTTCTACTTGGTTTATTACTGGTTAATTTACATATTTCCATTTTTTCTATGGCTCAGCCTTAATGTAGATACACAGCACCATTGGCGGGAATCCATGGACGGAATAGTCCATAACACAGGTAGATTTTTTCTTCTAAGTTAATCATGATGATAATTTCAGAGTTTAAGAATTACGAAACCAAATTCTCATTTTCCCTTTTATCCCAATACTCATTTTTTTAAACTGTGTGTTACTATGTGCAGGTTAAACTCATCCCATGGCCCTTCGAATTCAAGGTTTACTCTTAAGTTTCTAATGCAAAATTCCTCAACCTCAGTCTAACATGCTTCTCGTTATCCCAGGTACTTTGAGTTTTTTTACATCATTCCTGAAGACTACCATCTTGTGTTTTTAACTAGAAAATTTTTAACAGAATTGGATCTGTGTTGTAAGGAAAATCGCCAATATTTTCTCTTAATATGTATGGACATAATGTGAATAACAATTCTTATCTTGTGGGTACCTGCCACAAGGATTTGTTTAAAAATTTTAACTGTACTATCCTTTTCACTGGAGGAATTTTGTAAGGAAATGTTTATTTAAATACTCTGGCTAGACTCACTCCTTTGAATCAATGTCTTCAAGCTTTTCAAATTATCTACGAATGCTTTTTTACAGTTAACGCACTTTCCAATGCAAGAATTTACTGATATTATTCTAGTATTCCAGTAAACGAGTTTGGTTATCAACTCAACAATTTGTGTTGTTCCATTAAGATGAACAGAATACATATTTTTGCTAAGTTTGTATGTTAGTTTTTTCGTTTGAAATGAAATAAGCTTTGCTGGAAATTTAAAAGGTTCACATGCATGTGCATGCTTCCAGGCTTGTAAGCATTTCTTGTTTTTGAAGTGTTGTTATAGGTTTTAGAAAGGCTACCTCTATAATAAGAGAATGAACAGATTATTATAACTTGAAAAATAACTGTAATAAATCATTATTTTCACCATGTTTTCTCTATTCCATTTTGAAGATAGATAAATATATCCATTCGAATTTGGTACTCTTCGACTTAGTTAAGGTAACCCGACCAGCCATCTTAGTGTCCATGGTTAGTTTGGTACTCTAGCTTTTTATTTACTTTTATTCAGTTTATTTTCCATAACAATGCTATTATTTAAATTAAATAACATAAATTCTCTTAGTTATTCCTTAACAAATATATACAAATCACTTAACTAGTTAACCAAATAGTTAGCAGTAAATGTGGCTATCACAGAACGCTTTATTTTGGAGTGGTAGAACACTAATTCCATATATCAATATGTTATTTATAATATTATTGTATGAAGAGTTTTTTTTTCAGTTTTTAAATTAAAGCGAAATATTTTAGATTGAATTTTTTTTATATTGTATTAATTTTTATAATACATATAAATTAATATAAAATTTATATTAATTTATCATAAAACTAGCAATTGCACCATCACCAAATGTTGTAAAGGAAACACCGTAAGATTCTTAAAGAGATCCAATAGTTTCTAAGCAAGATATATCTAACCATATTTAACAACCAAAAAAAATTGCATCATATAATACATGTAAAGACAACGCCTAAAGAAGAAATAAAGTACAGCTTAAAATCTCAAAAACTCCCCAAGAAAGAGAATGGGAGTTACTTCCCCTTTATCCCCCTCCTCTTTCTTAGCTTCTAAATTAAGAAGAGCAATCTCAAAAATCATATAAATTTATAAAAATAAACTAAAATTAATATAAAAATTCATTTATAAAAAATTCATTTATTTATTTAATCATAAAAATTTTATTATAATTTTTTTGTAAATAAACTTTTATTCAATAAATAAATTAATAATTAAATAAAGTAAGATAATTTCTCAATAAATAATGTTGATGATTAAATTTTATACCATTTTTATATTATTTTATTTCTTACCTATCTGTTAAGATTAGTGAAAAGAATAGCCAAGTAACATTGAAATTTGTTGGATTGGATGCCAACACTCTCGACTAAGTACTTCAGCCCCTGTTTTTACTTTTGGATTTGTCTTATTATATTATATACTATAATGGGTTTGGGTATTAGTAGTTTATAATGGAATATTTGACTTTATGAATGAATCAGTTTGTATGATCTGTGGATTAGAATTGCAGTCCTACCTGAAATTCTGACCAGCCTACTTGGTTATTTTTTGGGTTTGAATTTTTACATTAGGGCATTGGTTATCACTGTGTGGAGTCAATAGCATGATTGAATTTCAATTTTGTATTATTTTTTCATGGCTATTTTTTTTCCTACAAGGACACTGAATTTGGCAGACCAGAACGAGTAGGTAAAAAAATTTTGTCTGGTCTTCATGAATTTCATGTGAAATTCTTACTTTTATGCCTCTAGGATTTCTAGGAAGGATGGGTGTCTTCTTAGTCCCAATAAGGGGCTCACAAGAGACAAATATGGTCCAAATCTTTTCCAACCCAGAAGCATGGTTCTGCATGTAAAAAGTGAATACTTTTTGCTTTGCAGCTAACCCAGAAGCATGGTCCTGCATGTTAAAATTAAATTCTTTTAGCTTTGTGGCTAACCTAGAAGCATGGTCCTGCAGGTTAGAAGTGAATACTTTTTATCTTTGAGGCTAGATTACTATAATGCTAGATCATGGGTGTATCTGTATGGGTATCCTATCTACCATGGTATGTATTGTCTCTGGAGGTCGGAAATATGCTAGCAAGATGAAGCTCCTTAAGTCTAAAGATCATGTTTTTCTTTGCAAGCATGTAATGGGAGTTTTGTTAATCCCCTTGGCTCAGTTCCCAGCTTGTGTAATTGTAAGTCTAATTACATGGGATATGAGAGTGTCTTTTTTATTCCCAGGAAAACCCATTTGGAAAAAAAAGTTATATTTTCCCGCATTTTTTCATAGCATTTCTATCAAAATTATCTATGTAAACAAGTGCACCTATTCTAGGTGATTTGGGAACCTATGAACATGGAACTAATGAAATTCTGGACTACGTTGACAACAGCTGGTTAAATTATCCCCTACTACTGGATATGAGAAATGTTTGAAGTAACCCTTTGCATTGGACATGGGAAACTTTTTAAAGAGCATTTAAGCACTTTCCTCTTGCATCCCATAAGAGAAGCCTACCTTCAAGACTCCAGTCGATGCAATGCCCAACCATAGTCTCCACTTCCATCAGCATGTGCAATATAGTGTCACTGATCCATATAGATAAGCCACAACTGACCCATCGATCCAAGCTTGGGCCAACCATATTCTCCACTTCCATCAGCATGTGTAATAGGAATTAGTGTCACTGATCCATATAGATAGGCTACAACAGACCTATCACTGATCATCCTTTTTAAATGAAATTTCCATCACCCTAACCATCAATGTAATTGATCAATTCATCTGATAGTTAACTATGGAAATGAATACTGGAGGAGCAGCATGGATGTACACAAAATCCAAACTTTGGCCAAGATATAGAAACTTCACCCATTTAGGAAATGAATAAAAATTGTTGGCATTTGGTTTGGAGAGACCCCATACAGGACCATATAGATTTTGGATAGAGAATTGGAGAGATGTAATTCTCTGGTGTGGATATTTATTAGTGATGGACACAACATATCTAGAATAGGTTTTTCCTCTATTATTCCAAGAACTTGTCTGCTTCTACTAGATGGCCAACACATTATTCTCTACAGATTGTGAGCAAAAAATAATAATCATTACTGTCTTTTTTTGTTTGGACATGATTGAGTTTGTTAATTCTATGTCACACTAAAATGTCAAAGTTTTAACATCATTGTGGTAGAAAAAATTTAATCTTTGGGAATCTTACCCTGTGGGGAAGTTTCTACTAGAGAGCTCTTCGCAGGTATATTGTGATAATCGTGGTATTTTTTTCTTGGAATACCTGTGTACTCAGGGTATGATCGCTCTCGTTATTTAACTGGGGGACACACATTAGCACACTCAATGGCATCCAAAATGCATATAAACATTTGATTGTCATACGTCTGTACATCTTCTGCAACTTTTCTTGAAATTTAACCAGCTCTTCCTTGTTCACAGATGTTGAGAAAAACTTGCCAATAAAATTCGATTAAGAAATTCATTCCATTTTATGTGTGTATTGATGGGGTCATAACATAAAAAATGAAAAATTCGTTTCATAATGGATATCGGTATACATACAGGAATCATTTCAAACATTCGACACACATACTCAAATAAACCCTTCGATGGATTGTAAAGTGATAATTAAATGACACACATAAAAAATTGTCGAGAGCCCTGTGCCAGGAAAAATATCCCAAAAAGTTCCTTTGACTTTGTTTAGTGTGGAATTGTTAATTGGGTTTTTTAATAAAAATTTGAGGTGGTGGGAGGCATGTCTATATAGACCTCTGCCCATGCTATTTGGAGGATGTGGTTACATTCAGCCTTTCAAGAAACAAAATATTTTCTTATGTCGCCTCTTGCTCACCTTCTGCAAGTTGCAGGACTCTTCGTTGCATAAAATTGATCTCCTCGTTGTTTTCTTTTGAGAGAGAAAAATGGGTTCTGCGGAAAAATGGATCTATGGTAGAAGAATATCCTACTCCTCCTTGCTATGATGATAATGCTAATAAGCCTTACATTTGTGCAATAATTGCAGGCAGTTCCCCTCTTGAGTAATTAGTTCGAATTGTCACAGCCAAAACACGTGCCAACATGCTAGCGTACGCAGGCAAAAAGTTTGTACCCTGATTCCTGAGAAGAAATAGAAGAAAGGAGCATATACTGTTAATGCAGAGCCTAGGATATTCATACTCCTTAATATAGATCTTGAGTTGGAGCAGGGTATTGTGAACCTGATCCAGGATTAGGCACAAAAACTGCCAAAAGCAACCATAATCACTTAAAAAAACTAAAACAAAGTAATTGCATCTCATAAGAAGAGCCTACCTCGAAGACTCTAGTCATCTCCAGCAGTTCCCCCTTGTATTAAGGCAAGAACTCCCACAATTGGGATATTTTTGTAGGTTATGTCTGTTGATAATTGTCTTTTGCGTCTGCGAAGTTGTCATTGTTATCAGGTCCTCCAACAACAGCACTAATTAAAAAATAATTTCCCATGAATAAAGGACCCAACGTAGAGGTCCCGTTGTTGGTTCATATGTGTGTGATGCTTCCATTCTTCTTTATATACATTGTAAATTACTCCTCCTTGCACAACATTCGCGCACCATTTCCTCCGGCAATATAAACGAGCCCTTTCGGGGCACCATGGATTTCTTGAAGTAGATAGTCTGTGCCACAACTCCAATGTAGGTTGAACTCCTTCCGCCTAAAAAAAACCGCCTATCATTAAAGCTTTTGACTGACACAAACGCAGAGGTAAAAAAAGTGGGGAATGGTAGGGTGTTTTTCCCAGGTGCGTTGTATAGGGTCACGCAGGAATGTAACCATAGGGCCCTGCAATATAGGAAATCCAGCTCCATCAGGAAATCCATCTACATCAAACATATAAACTGTTTCCAATCTCATAACGAATTTTAATAACTAACCTGAGTTCAAATCAAAGGGTAAGGAGAATTTAATCGTCTAAAAAATTATCTAATGATTCACACTAAGGACAGTAAAGCAACATGTATGTTGTTTTCAAATAATAACACCTTACAACGTAAATATAATTTTTTTTTATTTTATTGTAATGAATAAGCCAATATTTGATAACTTTATTTCAAATTAAAAATAGATTTCTTTCTCTAGAAAGTAAACATTTATTATTATTAATAAATCAAAATTATTAATAATTATTATTAATAAGTTAAAATTATTAATTGTTAATAATAAATATACTAAATAAGTCAAAATTAAATAACTTCAATTCAAATAATAAAAAAATCAATTTCTCTATCATACAAATGTTTACTATTACAATCATATTATTTGTAATTTAAAGAAATTAAATTATTAAATTGTTTAAGAATAGAAAAGTAAATAAGCATAACATGTCATGGAAACATTCTTTAAAATTTTCTTTAAATGTTGTTTAAAGTTATTCCAAAGTAAACAAATTTAATAGAGTTATAGACTTTTATAAAACATATTTGCAAAATTTAAGGGTTTATAATATTAATCTTCGAGTTTGAAGTCAAAGCAGGATATAAGCAGGAATTTTTGTCAAAGTCAAAATCTAGCTCTTAGCTAATTTAATAATAATAATAATAATAAAATAGAGAGTCTGTCTACCATGGCTAGTTGAAGGTTAGGACTTAGTCTCATATGAAAATTCATCATCAGAGGAGATTAGCTTTGACTCCCTCACCCTACAATGCAATGAAGGTAGAACTCTTTGTGTTCAAGTGGTAACAAACTAATTTCATATATCAATATGTAATATTATTGTATGCAGAGGTTAGCTAATTTAATAAAAAATAATAATATTGGACATTTTCTCTACCCCCACTAGTTGGAGGTCATGACTTAGTCTCATATGAGAGTTCATCATTAGAGGACATTAGCTATGACTCCCTGTCCCTACAATGCAATGAACTTAAAACACCTTATGTTCAAGTGGTAACAAGCTAATTTCATATATCAATATGTTATAATATTATTGTATGAATAGGTTTTTTGAGTTTTTTAATTAAATGGATATATTTTTTATGGAAAATTGTTTATAATGTGTTTTTTTGTTTGTTTGTCAAGTTTTCTATAATCCTAAAAACTCGACGAGTAGTCTAAGAAACCATAACTCAGGGGCATACAATATGTCAAATTCACCAGTGAATCGCACGCGTCGTGGGCCACAATCTAATATGCTAAAGTCATTAGGGGATCACACCTGGCATGGGTCACACTAGCCTTAAGTTGACTAGTTTTTTTAGTATGTCTTCTCCCCCTAGAATAGGGCACAACCACCCCCTCTGAGGTTGGATCTTAGGTCGCCTAGATAACTAGGTCTACCCTCAACGAGTTGTGCTATTGAGACTTGAAAATTGTTTATATTATGTTATTTTTTATAATACATATAAATTAATATAAATTTTATGCTAATTTTACACAAGTATAGATTCTTTAATTTTATTGTAACGAATAACTCAAAATTCAACAATTTCAATCCAAATTAAAAAAAAAAAAAAAAAAGATTTTTGTAGCATGAAAATATTTACAATTATAATCATATTATTTACTATTCTAGGAAATTAAATTATTGAATCATTCAAGAATAGAAAAAAAAATAAAAAAAAATAAGGTCATGGAAAGTTTTTGTAAAATTTCATGGAAAGTTTCTTTAAAATTTCTCTAATTTATTTATTTAATAGATTTATAGATTTTATAAATAAAATTTTCAAAATTAAAGTGTTTATAACATCAAGATATTAATAACGTCCGTGAGTTTGAAAGGTAAATATATATGCGTTGAATAATAAGAGCCACATTCTAATATAAACAATTTATCTCTTGTACATAATTTTTATTTGAAATAATAAGAAATATACTTGAAACTTAGTTGGTCCATGTATTGAAAAAAATTTCTATTTGATATGGTTAATTTATAGTATAAAAACTTAGACCTATCGACTTCAACTAGACATCCAGACTCAGTCTCATCTGGCAGTTCATGGGAGAGACATCACCAGCATCGGTTTGTTACAGAGACCTTGAACCCAAAGAACAAGTTGAAGAAAATCCATTAAGAGATATGTTTGCATCATCATCTAAAAAGATTATAAATTATGCAGAACTTGAATATTTAGACAGTTAGCCTGCACCCAAATGGTGTTTGCCAAGTATAGACTCATTAGAAATATATTATGATTTGTCAGTGTTTCACCTTAAAACAGTAACTATAATATCTATTAAAGAAATTATAAGCCATATTTAAGAAAATTTTGATTCTGTACAAACAATCTCCCTGCTTGATACTAACAAACTCCAAAGTGAAGCTAATCGCCTCAAGACTAAATATCTACACTTGGGATGCATAAGAATAGGGATAAATTCCCTAACTCATAGAGGCTTGAATAATTTTGTGCTTGCTACACTAAGAGATATGACTCATAATAAGTATTCAGATTTCTTAATAGGAGGGATGGTCGCTCCATTATCTAATGGACTAGTTTATTTGTTTGATACCCGAAATATTATATATACACATTTGATGATAAGCATATCAAATATATTTTATAACTTTAGATCCAAAAAATAGGATTTGATATGAATAAGAAGAGGAATAATATTTCTATCCAAAATTGTGGGTGAATCCAACACACTAATACTCTCCATACTGTTGTCCTCCATCCTCCCAACTGAGAATCCAATTTTAGTGTAGGTGTTCTAACTGATGCACAAAATAAAAAATCAGAACATCAAATTATCAAATTGGAAGACTTAAGTTTCCTAGAACATTGGGTTGTTGATAATAAAACCCCCCCAAAAATACAGAGAATTAATTATGTTGATATCAAAGAAGGACCTTCATCCGCTGTAGTGTCTTTTCCTAGAAGATATACCATAGATCGTAGAAGATTAGAAATCCCCTGCAGAGCTTCACCTATGTGTATAGATCCACAATATGTTGATACTGCCAGTTCTTTTACACCATCTGTAAATTTTCAGCACATTGATTTATTTCAATATTCCTAGATAATGAATTTTTCCTCTTTACAAGTCATATGCCCAAGCTTCAATTAGAATTTTAATCTCAGCAGTCTTGCATATTTTGTCATACATCAAAATCATCACCCTAGGATAGGAGAATCTCCTCTCAAAACTTCTATAAATCCTTGTCCAAATCCAAAGTGTTCTAATATTCCATTCCGACATGATTTTGACCATATAATCATGATCCATGAACGTCCTTCCTTGGAAAATGAGGACCCTCGCCTTAAAGAAATTTTTAGTAAAGTGCGTCCTCCTGGTATGCATAAATATGGTTTAGGGTATCTAGAACAAATGGATCATCTAATTCCTCAATCCAAATTTAGCAACTTTGTTCCAGATGATTGTAAAAAGCCTTCCAAGCCCGAGATGTACAAATTATTTTCGATAATGGAAGGATGTGGGAAATATAAGACTGATACTTAGTGGATCAAGAATATGTTAAACTAGGATCTGTATACTCACCCTGAGTCTGAAATATTTGGAATTAGCACGCCTAATCATGAGAAAGTTAGTGTATCACAAGAATGGAAGGCCTATATGGAAAAAAACAAATTGGTTATCTTTTTGTGAATGGAAAAAGAAGTCAGAATCCACAAATGTGCATGTGTTAGATGCTGAATCATCCTCAAAAAAACATTCCCGGACTACTATAGATGGTAGTAAATTTGAAACTCCTACCAATTTTCCTCCTTACAAAGGAATTATTTTAGGAGAAGCTCAGAACATTGCTAAAGCTACTCCTTTGGTCAGAAAAGATGATAATTCCCTGGGCATTGATGGTAGGATACAAAGAGTTAGTGAATAGATAAACTGGGCTAACACAGCAGTCATAGGATTAGAAGTGAGTTATGCAAAGTCCATAAAAGTAAAATAAATATTTGATCATTTACAAGTCTCTATAAATAACATTAATAGATATCTGAATGATGTAAATTATTCGAGTACAATGTTAAAAGGGTTTTTTAGAGAATCTATCTAAAAAATTGAAGATGTTGAAAAGGAGATAGATATAGGGATGCATTATAATCAAGGGCTTATTGAAGAATTATTTGAAAAAATTGATAAAATGCACACAACTCCAAAAGAAAAGCGCATTCATGTTTCTTATCTCTTCAAAATATCTGTAAATATCGAACATCCTGTCAAGCCTATTGATAAATTTCCCTTCCTTTTTCCAAAAGAAATAACAGAAGAAAAATATGAGCCCATAACCCTTTCTTCAATGTTTAAAGAACTAGAAATACCCAAAAGCTCAGAACCACATCTGTTCCCTATCTATGAGCCTCTTCAAAGCCAATATACCATGTATCATTAACCTGATCTTAGTGGGAAAGGTAAACTCCTTGAAACACATAACTTCCATCCCGAATCTCACAAAGAATGGAATATTGATAGCCTGAGTGTTGGCCAAATAAGGAAAATGATAGATTTAATGTTCAGAGAATATAAACTTGTGTGCTTGAAAGGGAAAAATGAAGTTGATGCCTATAAACATATCATTTAGTGTTTTACTGGAACATTATTAAGATGGTAGGAAACAAAGACATCACCAGCATTATTGACAAAAATGGAAAATGGAATTTTTAAGGATGAAGGAGGAGATATTATTAATAATATGGATGGAAGCCCACAAAGTAATATGATTGGAGCATTCACTTCATTTATTTTAGAACATTTATGTGGAGGAGAAGTAAAACTTACAAATAAGCATGAGATGATTTTGATGAACCTCAAATGCTATAAAATGTCCCAGTATGAATACCTTCATAGGGATTGGATCCAAAGAATATATGAAGTCAAGGATAGCAAAAACATATTATGGAAACAGGTCTATTTGGCAGCCTTGCCTTGAATTTTTTTTTATTACCTCAAACAACAAGATTCTTTCCAAATGCCTATTGAATCTTGTACCTGGGTAGAAATTTATAGCATTATAACCAGAGTCCTCGTAGGACTATGTAGAAGCAAGAAAGTAAAGAAATCACTACAAAAATTATCCAGACTTCCAAATATCAAATCTATCTGTAGAAAATATGGCCTATCCATAGATGAACCCATAGTGAAAAGAATAAAAGCTAAAAATTAGGCCAAGAAATAAAAAATACAAGGATACAGAGAATATCCAGAAAGAAAAAAGAAAGGGCCCAGAAAAGGGTATGTTCCAAAGAAATATTATTATTAGCCTAAGGATATTCATTTAGATACACAAAGAAGATATCAGTGGAATAAAATGACTTGTTGGATCTGTGGTCAACAAGGACATACCCCAAATTGTTTCCCCCAAGAAGAAGAATATAAAAGGAAGAAGGGAAAAAAGTCCTTCGAATCAAAAAAGAAGAAAAGAGTAGTAAAAACCAAAATCATGGTGTCAGACACATGTTTCAAATGTGGTTCCAAGAACCATAAGTCGGAAAACTGCCCAAGCTTCGCATACAGAGAACAAATACAAAAACAAAAAATATGCTCTACCTCAGAATCCTCGGAAAGTTCCTCCTTAGAATATGCTGAAGAAGAATTAAATATGCATATGAATGAATGCAATTGTACTGATTCAGATGATTTCAATTGGGATTCAGATACTGAATCAAAGAACTCCTCTGATGAAGAAGACTTTGTTTCTGGAATGAAACGAAAATAAAAAGTTCCCATGGCACAAACTATAAAGGATGAAGAAGAAAAATTACTTACCAATATGAAAGCACTAGAAGAAGGGGAAATGAAATAAAATTTACTTGAAAGTTTTCTAAACACTATGCATAAAAATCAATAAAGCAATAGCAAGGCTGCTTCAAAAACAGAATCTAAGTCATTATTTTTTAATGCCTCATTTGAAAGGTATACAAGAGCCTTTCAAACAAGCCAACAAAAATCCAAAGCTAGATCCTTAACATTATGGGAAATCAGCCAAGAGATTCATAATCTCAAGAAGGAGATCTCCTCCTTAAAGACAAAAGTCTCTCAAATAGAAAAAGGAAAATCACCTGAAGATGAAGAAATTTTTAGAAATCCAAATATAGAGATATTTGAAGGAAAAAGAGATGACTCTGTTGGTTTTAGATATATGCAAGTCATGACTATCCAATATCAACAACATCATGTTATGTTAGATATATGTATAAATGGTGATATGTTTTCCCCAAATATCCTCATTGACTCAGGAGAAGATGTCAATATCTTAAATTCAAAAGTAATTCCTGCAAAATATTGGGTAAAATCTTTTAGACAGGTGATTGGGTTGGGAAAAAAAGATCTGTAATATGAAATTCCTCAGGATTTTATTTGCTTCAAGGAATATTGTATAAAACTAAATTTTTCTAGTGCTGGCATTCCTATTGATTGTATCTTAGGAAATGTATTTTTGGCTATTGTAGAGCCACATGGATCAGTTAGATTAAAAAATGGTAAGGCTACTTTTTTCATATCTGTAACAAATTGGAAGAGTAAGATACAAACAATTACTTTACCCTTTATATCCACACCAAGGGTATCTGCTATGGTACAATCAATGCAACAAATTGAAAAGGAAAAAAATAAATTAGAAGAGCTCAAGGAGCTAAAAACCACCATGAAAATAGCATACTATCTTCAAGCTCCTATAATCAAACAAATAATCTCAACCCTGAGATTACAAATAGAAAGAGAATGTTGTGTTGAGAAAACAACATTGTGTGGAATTCCCATATAGAGAAGATTATGAGGAAAGACCATGTAAAAGTCAATAAATTCCATTGAAAAAACAATACAAATATCTGTGTCTAAAATAAATAGCAAGGTTATTAGAAAGAGGATTAATTAGGGAATCCAATGGCCCTTGGAACTATTATGGATTTTATGTAAATAAACATTTAGAACAGATAAGGGGAGTTCCAAGACTAGTTATAAATTACATACCCTTAAAATTTGTTCTTGCACACGACACTTATCCTATTCCCCATAATAGAAATGTCATAGCAAGAATATTAGGAGCTAAGGTGTTTTCTAAATTTGATATGAAATCTGGATTCTCACAAGTTTCAATAAAGGAATTAGATAAATTCAAAACAGCTTTCAGTGTCCCAGTAGGACACTATGAATGGAATGTGATGCCTTTTGGTATCCTTCCAAGTTCCAAAAAGTCATGGATACCATATATAAACCTTATTTTGATTGGCTACTAGTCTATATTCATGATGCATTTTTTTTTTCCAAAAATTTCCATCAACATTTTAAACATGTTCAAAGGTTTGTTCAGTTAGTCAAACATAATGACCTAGTTCTCAGTAATAAAAATATTGAACTCTTTCAAAAAAGTATCAAATTTTTAGGACACAAAATCAAATATGGAAATATCACTCTAAATAAGCATGCTTTGGAATTTGCTGACAAATTCCTAGATGTTATTATTGACAAAACCCAATTACAAAGATTTTTGGGTTGTCTGAATTATGTAAGTAGTTTTTATAAATATTGTGCCAAGGACAGGATATTACTCAACCAAAGAGTACAGAAACATCCAAAACCATGGTCTCCTGCACATACAAAAGCAATCAAAAGAATTAAAAGTAAGGTAAAAAAATCTCCCTATTTTTCATATTGCTGATGAAGATTCTTTTAAGATTGTTGAAATAGATGCAAACGACATAGGATGGGGAGGAATACTAGAGAAAAGTAAGGAAGAAGAAGAGAAAGCTTTCTAGTTTGTCTCAGGAACCTGGAAAGTGTCTGAGAAGAACTATTCTACTATAGATAAAGAAGTCAAAGCAGCCTAGAATTGCATTGAAAAAATTGATATCCACCTAGTTCATAAAAAATTTCTTTTAAGGACTAATGCCTCTGCATTAAAAAATGTCCTTAACAAAGACATAAAGAAACCAGGTGAAGCCAAGTTTTCAAAGTGACAGACTCTATTTGCAAATTTCGACTTTGATGTCGAACATATTAAAAGAGAAAAGAATTGTTTGCCTATTTTTTTAAGTAGAGAATACATAACTCAGGTAGAAACCATCATGGTAATAGTAACAGAATGGGATCCTTCCCAGAAAACAAATACTTTGAGGAGTATTCATGAAGAACAGAACTGGGAAGAATACTACAGAAACTAGAAACTCACATGGCAGTTAAGAAATACAAATGTATTAGATGCAAATTTACAATCTCATTCAGACATATAGAATTTAGTATCAGAGAGAAAAAATTATCCCAAGGGGAGTAAATGGATACATGATATGGTGTATCAAAGAAGTATGTTATCTGCACATTTGGAAGAAGAATATTTAAGTAAAAATTTTCATGATATAAATATGATTTGGAAAGAAGGAAGTAACCAAAGAAATATTTTACATAAGTACTTTTCCATAAATAGGACTAGGTGGCCAAAATAGTATGATATACTTGAAATATGGCTGTAGGGTGATCCATCTATTACATTTCCAGATACCATTTATAACTGTATAGACTACAAAAAGTTATGGTGGGATACCATGAATGTAGATGGAAAAGAAGAATTTCATTATACAAGGGTAAATTTTGGAGCAACATGGACTACTCAAAGAGAAAGACAATGCGAATGGCTTCAACAATGGTGGAATGATTATGGATTGAATAAAAAAGTTTTGGATCCTTTATTCTTCCAATTTGATTTCCAAATCGAATGTGATATTTGTGGACTTTTAACCGAATGTTGGCATAGTCCCTGCAAAACAGTTAGAGATCTAAATAATTACCCAGATAGCCAAATTATTGGTTACTTCATGAAGAGACATCATGAATGGTTAGTAATGACCAAGATAAAACAATAGATCATCATAAGAAAACCAATGATCGTTCCAATAATATATACCAAAGCTTCAGACCCATTCAGATATTCCAAAATAAGATTTCCAGCGGCCACTCCCTTGGTAGAATAATCATGGTTCTATTGGGCTTATCCGTAAAGTATCCACTTTGTAATAATGATGTCTAGTCACCAGATTGTAGGTGACAAGTTTTCTCGTGGGATTTTCCGTTTAAAAGTATCCACAATGTAAATATTTTAGAAGATTCCAATTTTCTATAGTATAAATTTTTTCGTGGGATTTGTTCAAATCATCCACTATGTAATGTACTAATATTCCTTTCAGTCACAAGACTCGGATCACTTCTTCGAATTTTGGTGGGATTTGATCCACACCTCAATGAATGATGGAGGATAGTACTCAATTTGTATATCTGAAAGTCAGATGTTTGTCCCCTCAATCTCCTATATAAGGAGGGAGTTAGGCTCATTCAAGACATTCAGAGTTGGAGTTTTATTTTTGAGTCGGAGAATGAAGTTCTTGCTATGGGAATCTTCTATCTCTTTGGAGTCTAAATCTGATAAGCCTGCGCATCAGAGTGAGAGCTTTGGTGAGAACCTAAAGTGGCGATATTCATAGGGTTTGCATCTATTAGTGTGTTTTAAGAAGTTTAAGTTCTGAGAAAGAGTCTGTGAAAGGCCAGATAGCCTTCAGATAGCTTCTTGTTTACCAAGTTGCAACATCTGATAAATGCCTTAACAGTCTACCTCTGAGAAAGAGCTTTAGAATTTCTCCCTATAAAAATTTGCAAGAATATATTCATAAATAAAAGAGTATCCATTTCTGAGTTGAAAATTTTATCAGAGTACATTTGTATTTTTTGACTTGTATTAAAATTTTCTTTTGAGGTAGTATCAGTGAGACAAGAGGTTCACCGAGGTCTGAGGAACACTAGTCTATTGAAGACAAGAGGTCGTGTGAAGGATGCTATTGTGTGAAGAAATAGAGGTTCATGTACAGGTTCGTGTATTGATCACAAAAAATAAACTCAACAAAGCATGAGATTGGTCAAAAGAAAGATTTGAATTGAAGCCCCTACAGTAAATTACACGTGTTTCGAGTGATGATCCATACCTTAATTTTCTTGTATTATTTAGCTTTGAAATTGATTCTAGGAGTGAAAGCATTTTAAAATTGAAGACTCAAATAAGCAGCCATAGTTGTCAAAATCAGGGTCGAGCTCATGGCAAATTTAATAAAAAATAAAAAGCTAGACAATTTTATGACCCTCACTATTGAGAGGATGGGAAATAAAAGGTTGGACAATTTTATGACCCCGACTAGTCAAAGGATGAGAAATAAAAGGTTGGACATTTTATGACCCCGACTAGTCAGAGGATGGGACTGAGTCTAATACGACAGTTTTTCCAAGGAGATTAGCTCTGACTTCCCAAACCAACAATGTAATGAAGTCTAAATTCCTTATTTTTCGAGTGGAAACATGCTAATGTCATATTTGAATATGTTATAATATTATTGTATGGAGAGGTATTTTATTTTTTAAATTAAATTGGCGTTAATGCTTAAGAGCATGTGTTCCTCCTAAGATATTAGAGGTTCAAAACTAGAGGCAGGTAGAGTACTTATGCCTTCGTAAACTTAATATTCAAATTTCTATGCGGAGATGGGTCCTTTGTCCCACAAAAAAGGGGGTCTCATACACCAATTTGGTGTCTGGATTGGTCATGACCTTAAAATTAGATAATAATAATAATAATTAAACCCCAAGAACATAAACCTTGATATTAATATAAAAATCCCTAGAATTAATATTATAAATTTTAATATCAATATTATAAACCTTTGCTCTTTGTAAATTTTATTTTAAAAAGTCTATAAATCTATTAAGAAAATTATATAGAATAATTTTAAAGTATTTTTCCATGAAAAGATTATTTTATTTATTTTCATATTTTCAAAAAATTTAATTATTTAATTTCCTAAAATAGTAAATAATATGATTATAAAAATAAATATTTTCAATTTTCACAAACATATTTCTTTTTAATTTAAATTTAAGTTATTGAATTGATACTTCTTAATTAATTTTCCATCCACAACACACTATTTTATTAATGCATCTCTAAGTACAACGAATATCCAAACAATAGAACCAAAAGTCATGCAGGATACAAATTGTACCAATAAAAACATTAAAAACAATGTGGTAACAATGCCTAAAACCAATACCCCACTACAAGGAAAAGACCCTCTAGCGGAGCTTATAAATAAGGTTTTTAGTCGTATAAAATGGACCAAAATTTTCAAAAAAACATTTTCTATGACATCCATTTTTTGTAACGAAGGTTTTGATGAAGCTTCTAATAGAACTTCAACACAATTAATAAAAATTGAGCGGTCATAGGCTTTTACGGATGTATTTCTTATCAGTTTATGTTTCATGTGTGAATGCACGAGTGCATTTTAACTTGTATGCACCGATACTATAAACATACCAAGCACCGGGATGGAAAACAAATTTTCAAAACCATAGGGCATTTAGCAACGTCCCGGTGCATGTCACCAACAAATACACACCAGACCAATAGAAGGTGCATTCACTAGCGCCTATTAAGGTGTAAAAACACACCGACTATTCTAATTGATATTGGTATTTGGTGTGGTTCTCATAGGTTGTAGAAATTCACCTGTGCATAGTATCATACACACGCACTGATGTTCATTTTCTATATTTTAGAAACATCGACCTGTGGAAGTGCAGTTATTGTGATTTTCTAAAATTCATTATTCATCAAAAGCCAACACATACCTTATAACAATATTCATATCAATTAAATTTTATTAGTGCATTTGAATGTGATGTTTGGATGAATTTTTTATATAATATCGTCATATTTCACATCTCTTCATTATAATATTTAATCATCCATATATTTAATTAGTGGTGTAAAATTTCACAACGACAATGGAGAACACAATAGAATAAATTAAAACATATTTTAGTGTGTGTGTGTGTGTGTCTATATATATATATATATATATATAAGAAAATCTTTGTCATACAAAATGAGACAGTTATTGATATCCCTTTGTCTTTCAATTGGGACACTATGTCCATTCCATTAAACAAAATGTTTGATTTAACAGACAAATATTTGAAAAAATACAACACCTTGCTTTGATATCCAAATATATTTATCATCATTATTTGTTGGAATTGTTTTCATTGCTCGAGCTACCTCCATGACTTAGGTTATTGGGAGTAATTTTTTGTTGATTATGTTTATTGTTTTCTTCTTCTTCAAGTTCCATCTACAACATAAAAAATAAAGTGTAATGAGTGTATCTACATTGGTGCGAATAATGAAAATTGCAATATTAAATAATATACATGAATATAAATAAAAAATGAATGTACCATAGCAAGAATTGACTCTTGAACTATACGCATTCTTTCAAAACCAACTTTCATGCATTATTTCAACAATTCATTTGTTGGCACAGTTCCTTACTTTGTTTCCTGCAAGTTTTATACCCCATAACAAATCATATATTTAATATAAAACAATTTTTTGTTTTATTGATTATACACAAGATAAGTAAAAAAATATAGATACTTACAAATTCCACAAATAATATGCCAACATATACTCACAACCCATATTTGACCCAATTTCAATCAATTCTTCTAATGGTTCTTCTTTGTATGTTAGCACCTGTTTGAATACATTCAATGATTATTGCTATAAAACAACTTAAAATATACAAGAATGAAATCTAGTTAAGTTGTTATAAGGAAGTAAAAATTATGCACAAACTTTGATATCAACCATTTTCTTCCTTATCATCATGTTTTATGTGTTGAATGGATTCCATTTTATTTTCTTTTTTGCAAGACAATACTTGGAAATTAATATTTAATGATAAATTATTTATTTATTGTACCTAATCGAAAAATTCAATGATTACATATTAGATTTGAAGCACTTTGTTGTTGAGATGGATCCTTGTGCGATGCAAATATGTCCATTTCTTTTACCATCTCCTTGTACACCTTTTTGGACTTTCCTAGTGGCATATTTTTAATATCAACTCATTCATACTTCGATATTTTCATAATCTTCCAAAAAAAGTAACAGACAATAAACTATTTAATTTTTATATTGATATATGAAAACTAAATATAACAAAAGTGATATTTATAAATGATTGTTTTGTATTAATATATACATATAATTCTAGAAAAACATTTAAAGGAATATTACTTTTCAATCCTTCTTTTTGGTTGTATTTTTTTTTCTATTAAAATTCTGTCATGTCTCATTGACCAATTTTCTAGAAATTCTTCCTGTAGTTTAAATAAAATTTGGTTCTTGGAATCATTGAATTGATTTTTGTATTGTAAGTGGAAAGAATATCTATACATTAGTTCCACTAGATCCCTCAAATTTTTGTAAAGGTTTTCCCACTTTTGTTAACCTCCAACACCACTCCAAATGAGATAATGAGAAATTCATTTTCATTTTCATATTCTATTTATTTATTTTCTTAAAAAAACATTCCTTATCTTTGTCGTTGGTCCCTATAGAAAATTAAACATATATGAATTAATGTATTTTTGGAAACATGTTATCTTATAATTTTAAGTATATTATTAATGAGAATTGAAAAAAAGAACTCATATGGGATCAATAGTATTTTTTCATTCACCTGATTCATCCTTCTGCAAATTTTCCATCAATATTTTACGCTCTTATGGTCTTAGGTCAGAAAGAATATTATCGGGCTTCATCATTTTGTGGCTCTACATGATACAAACTAAAAAATACATATTAGGTAAACTTACATATAGTTCAAAAATAGTAATTTTTTAAAAGAATTTACAAAGAATTTGACTTTTTTTCTTTTCTGGATGTGCTATAAGTATTTTTGTTACTTGAACCCTTGTCAGCCATTTCTTTATGAACATAAAACATGTACCATTCATTAATATATATCATAAATAAATCACATACATTTCAGTTAAAAATAAATAAAAAAATCAAGAAAACAGTGCGTCTATTAAATTAAATGTCTGATGCGAATTTCACAACTTAAGCACCGAAAACGGTGCAATAGGTTCTTATAATCACACCACCCATACAATAGAAACACTCTATTGTGCTCTTTTTCAATAGGAGACCCAATGCATTATATTAATACCGGAGCACCGATTAAAATAAACATAAATTAATAAAAATACGTTTTTATCAAACAATGTTTCTTCTCAATATGCGCTTGCTGCATTATAATAAAATCGCGCACTGGTGCGCTATTTTAAACAGTGCACACTGATTAACAAAAGTTGTTATTAAAAACTTGTGCAAAGGCCAATAGGGTTTGGGATCCAACTCTACATGTGGTCCTGCAGGTTGGATGTCATACACCTATATATAATAATAATACAAACCCTATAAAGATAAAATGAAAAGCCCTAATTGTGAAGTGACATAAAAAGGAAGAAGCAAATATTTAACGTAAGAATGGATTTTTTTTGTTCTTTCTCTGAATTTTAATTAAATTTCGATATCAGGAGAGATTGTAAATTATTTTATTAGTAAAATGCACAGTAAGAAGCAAGGGTTTAATGTAAGAATGGATTTTTTGTTTTTTTTTATTAATTTTAATTAAATGTAAATAGAAATAGAGATTTTAAATGATTTTATTAGTAAAATGAACAATAAAACTTAAAATGTTTACTAAGGATGTATTAAATCTAATAGAAAGTGTAAAAAAACAATTATTACAGTAAAATTTAACATTTTTACCATGCTACATGGTTTTTGTGTGAAGCACGAGATGTTCCAAATTCTGATTCTCTGAGTAGTGTTGTTGTTCAAAAGTATTTTTCTTCTCAACAATGCTATCTTGCTCTAGGTATGTCTCTCATGCAAATCCATCCCTAGGAAGTTTTGAAAAAAAAAAAAATGAATATCTTTTACTATTTAAATTTTTTTTTATGAAATTAGATTTATGATAATCATTTTCCGCTAATTTTTCATTTTACCGATTTTTTTCACTTCAAATTTTTTTTTCCCATGATATTCGATGTGTTTTTTAACTAACAACATGAATGTGTCTGGTAATAAAACCACACCAGTAAAGTTAACAGTACATTAGCAACGATAATAGTAATTCATTTATTAAGGCACCAAAATCACTTTTAGGTATGTACACCTAAATTTCTTGTTAATTTTGCTGAAGACGACACGTTAAACGTAGGGATAGGGTGCAGTAACTCGGTAATAATCTATTTATGTACATTTTAAAGTTAATAATGCGCCTTTGAAATGTAACATCTATATTTTATATTTTAGCAGTTGGATTATTAGACACATGACACTCTGATTTTTAAAAAAAATTATAGCTGCATTTTTTCTCATCTATGTGGGCATATGAACACCATTTTTTCACAGAAAATTTCAACGATGGACCCATGACAGAAGACCGTGGAGTGAAAGTCGAGTTGAGCTAGCCACAGTGATAAAAACCTAGTATGAGAGAAGTTAGGTTACATCGGTAATATACAAGAGATCATTGAAGTGGGATTCTCTTCTTTCCAATGTGTTATTTTTAGGTGCAAGTGGTGGGACACCTTTGATAATAATAATGTAAAGAAAGATCTCGATAGTAGGCTGATATGCATCAAGTCTAGAAATATGTGGGATGAAGATAAGGAGCCTTATATTTTTCCCAAACACTGCAACCAAGTGCTTTTTTACCCAGATGTGTTGGATAGTGATTGGTGGTTCCTATTAAGACATGAGCCTAGATGAAAACATTTTTTATAATAATAGAGTTATCATTCCAAGCGACTTGGAAGATAATGAGGGTGATCATGAGAATAGAGAGTGATATGGTACATGTGTTATTTAATAATTTATATTATTTAAGATGGGTTTTTATAAAGAAGAGGACTTAACCTTATAAATAAGACTTTTTTTTCCAAATATTATAATATGTATTTGGAATTAATTGGTTTTCATCGTGTTAATGTTAAAATAATTTCACTTGATAATTTGCAATTATGTTGATCTCAAAAGAAATGCACTGTATCAAGTTCTTTTTTTTTAATGTTACTTCCTAAAATAATACAACTACTTGATTTCTTTAAATGGTTTTTCACTATATCATTACTTAAATAAATGCACCCTATATGTGTGTGTGTGTGATATCCTCAAAATTTAAAAAATTGTATTAATTTATACTGTTATTTATGGTATGTAAGATCGTAATGAAATTATGATAATTCTAAAAATGAATTTATTTGCATTATATTCTAAACTTTATTATGTTACAAAAACTCATATTATTCTAGATTTATTATTTTACAATTATTTATATTTATACAAATCAAAAAATTTGCAATTTTACAATTATGGTAATTTAACAATAGGTACAATATACATTTTACTTACGTTTGTTCTGGTTCAAAATGGACCATTAATTCACAATTTACAATTTTACAAATTTACAAGTTTACAAATTTTACAATTTTAATAAAATTGAATCATGACAATACATACAATTACAATTCCAATTTTACAATTTCATAATACAATTACAATTACAATTTTCCAAATATTTTACATACAATTACAAATACAATTAAAATCACAATTACAATTACAATTTCAATTTTACATATAATTACAATTATAGTCACAATACACACAATTACAATTAAAATTACAATTACAATTTTACAAATTTTACAATTTTAATAAAATTGAATTATGACAATACATACAATTTTACAATTTCACAATACAATTACAATTACACTTACAATTACAATAACAATTTCATAAAGATTTTACATACAATTACAATGGCAATTACAATTTTACAATTTTACATACAATTAGAATTAACATTACAATTACAATCACAATACATACATTTACAATTATAATTTTACAATTTTACAAATTTACAAATTTTAGAATTTTAATAAAATTTAATCATGACAATACATACAATTACAATTAGAATTTTATAATTTCACAATGCAATTACAATTACAATTACAATTTTACAAATACTTTACATACAAATACAATTACAATTACACAATTTCACAATTACCAATACATAATATTTAATAAATATCATGATTTAATATTAAAAATAAACATCACAACATCGTACTAACCTCATATTCTGAAATACAAATTCAAATTCTCTTACATCATCTAAGCATTGTGATCATCATCATCTAACAAAAGCAAACAGTACATAGACATAAATACGAAACATCAAATGTATCTTATTATAGAACATTAAATAAACATATCTAACATGACCCTACAATATACGTATGATGAACACCAACATGTAAATTTAGTACATCAACATGAACATAAAATACATACATATATATATATATATATATATATATATATATATATATATATATATATATATATATATATATATATATATATATATATATATATATATATATATATAAAACAGTATAATGCCAAAAACATATAATTTTAATAAAAATTCATATAAATGTCAAATATCTGGTGGTACTACATCAATACTATAACTAGTATGTGAGGCCTGCTTAGTCTATGGTGCCTCATGCTTAGATGGATGTGCCTACTCAACCAGAGGTGCCTGCTCAGCTGATGGTGCCTACTACTCAGATGGACATGTCTACTCGGGAGGTTCCTGCTCAGGACTAGAGTTCGCTACTCATCTCCAGTGCAAGGTGAAGGAGGAGGAGGTGGAGTACTAGAATGATCACTCCCCTCATGATCATGATCATCCAAGGATTTTTTTTGTCGTTCATCTGCATGATGTCTATCCCTCGTAGCCACCAGTAGCTTAGAAGCTTTGATGATATAATGCATAAGGCTCATCATATCGTGGGGCATGTTCCTCACCATCTCTGTGAGCATACAATCAAGTTGGATCTCTTTGATTGTCGCAGGGCAGACTCCCTCATCAACCAGGAGTCTACACAGTCGATCGCCCAAGTCCATCATGAATCAGATGTCCACCCTACACTGCATGCCTGCAGGTATATGCACCCGAGGATATTTTTCACCTTGATACGTAGCCTCTGCCATCTCCTCGTCATCTATAGGATCATCTGGTGGGGGTGGAATGATGTCCCCAATGAATTTGCCAATGTCCACGAAATATATAGCACACAACAATAATTAGACAATTTTATTAAACAATTTAGTAATACAAGTTAAACGACGTGTTAGAACAAATTTTATTCTAATTAATTAACACAACAAAATGAAACTATATTAATTTAAAGAAAAACCTAATATTACCTATGGCATCTGGTGGCTCATCCTATGTGAGGAGGGTATTGTACACTCGCATAGGGACATGGCACCCTCACAAACATGATCTCATCAATACTGGCTAGCAGCTACAATGCATCATGTTAGCCTCATTCTCATAAACAAGTATAAATATGAAATAAATTAAATTAATTAAATATTAAAAATTAGGATTTGATGCCTAATTTTCTCGATTATGTTAGTTCCTCTTGATTAGGAGTTAGTTTAGGCCTAGTTCCTATATTAGTGTGTGTGGTTGATATATTTTCTCAACCAAGTTGTCCAAGATAGATGCACTATATTGAGACAACTTCCTAATCTATTTAATTATATTATTACATTATTTTAATAATGAAATATATATGAGGAATGTTGTGAGGTTCTCAAGCCTTTTTTTCCATCTATGGTGTATGTATAGTTTTCTATGTTTCTGGTGTTTTGTGTGTTTTATGAGTTGATTGATTTCTTATGTGTGGTATCAAAGAAACTATACTTATTAGGGCCTAATTTGTTATGATTTAGAGTGTGATTGCTGAGTTATGTGGTTTCAATTAAGATTCGTGTGAGCAATATTCTTTTGAGAAGCAATATGCCTCCGACTGCATCTGGATATCTCTTGTGAATTTTTTTTTGATCAGAGGTCTTTTGGTCGAGTTTGCTTGCGTGCAACAAAAGTATATTTTGTATGCTGACTTGTGTTTGGAGCGAGATGTGCGCTTGGTTCAGTAGTGCCTTACTATTGTTACAGTTTGAAAACACTGTTACAATATTATTTTTCGTCATTTTATTTCATTTAAAAATTGTCACACCCACATAAAAAACTTTGGCCTCACATAAATGATTATTCAGCCACATTTCATTGTCATTATCCAATTGCATAATTTTGGGGATGTCGTGATATGACACTGCGTCTAATGTGATCTCTTGCACATCAGAACAATATTCAAGTAGAGATCTTCCATGCCAGAAATATAATCAGCCTGATCTAAGTATAGCACTCACATACAGATATGCCATGGTAGAAATATAATATGCAACGTTATGCAAAATAAAGCAGGGGAAATGCCAAAAATAAATGTAGCATGGGTGAACAAAGCGCAACGAATATTTTGCAGCCATTTAGCACTAGTTTTTCCATGTATTTAACATTGCGGAAAGATGAGACCTGTGGAGCGAGCTGACAACAGCAATTGTTTTGGATTTGTGACATGAAAACCCATGACTCGTTTGTTTCAAAATCCAAGATTTTTGTTATTAAAATTATATATGAATATATGGTAGCTAAAAATAATTAGCAATGATAATTTTCCATCCATTTTCACTCACATTACAGCAGATTACATGGTTTCTATTCAATGATCCACACAAGTATTTGCCTGATTTCGATTAGAATGGGATGTATTTAATATTGTGCCTCACAGTTATTGTTTATGAAAAGGAAAACAAATTTTGCATATTGTTCGAGCTTTTCTTTGGCTCAAAAGCGATGATGAACACACTCTTGATGTGAGAAGGAGATGGTGATGTGATGAGATTCCATCCATTGAGGGAAACAAGGATTGCACAAGGGGTGCCAGCATGAGAAAAACTAGAATATGCATGCACACTTGGCATCCAGTTGCGTGTGTAGGGCCAAATATGTGTTCCAAATTGCAAGAATTGAGTAGAAGAATGAAGTTGTTGTTGGGAGTGAAGAGGAATTTACAATTTTCGGAAGAATATAGTTGTAAACGTCCATATAGATAGTAGAAGAAAGTGACAGATCACCATTGCATGGATGTCATTGGGTGATGGTTGGATAAAATCCCATAGAGGATAAATTCATTTCGATGAAGGATATTTGTTTCCTGCATGTGAATTCAAGAAGGGAATAAGTAGTGGTGTGGGTCTAGGAGAGATGCTTGAGAAATTATGAACTACTTTCACAAATTTCCCTCACAGCATCATTTTTTCCTTGAATTAGAGCAAGGTACTATTTTTCGGTTCTATAATCTCTTTCGAACGATAGAAAGATATCTCTTGTCAAGCTTGGATGAGCAACGGTCATGTGAAGATATTTTTAGTCTATCTTAGTCATGCACTGGAGAACCTAGGCTTACTTATTCCACTCCTCGATCTGGAGCTGACGATTCACGACTTCTTCCAGTACAGGGCCCATAGACATACTGCACCAACTCCTTCGACAACAACACAACTAAATTTGTAAGGAACAATACCATGCACTAAGTAATAGAGTCTGGACATTTGGATAATAGTTTTTACACTGTCGGGTAATTAACGTTCAATTGAATATATGATTTTTTTCGGCATTTCATGATGAATGAAACAATATTTATATTGAAGCCTAATGCTGGAGAGATCTAAGGCCGAGTGAATTTTTGTTCATCCGATCACTTTTTTTTTAGCTTTAAATTACGGTGGGTATTGGAGGATCAACATGAAATATTTTTTTCACTTTTACTAAGAAAAACATATGTAAGGAATAAATCTGTTGTAATTTCTCTCATTCCACAATTAATTTTATTTATTTATTTATTTATTTTTTCCATCACAATGTTTTGAAGACATATGAATAACATCTTTCTTTTTGTCATTTATAATGCAATAGTCATTAATGGTCAAGATCCTAGTCTCCCACTTAACTATTCCTCTCAAGGCGCTTTTGTGAATTTATTTAAATCTTATCCTTATCTTAGACCCATTGAAGCAATTGTGACAATTTCAACTTTGTAAAGTTCTAAACAAACACACTATGAAATAATATATTTTATTTGTTTACTTATTCTTCTTTACAATACCTTGGATACTATATATATATATATATTTATATGAGGCCTCCTGACATAATATATGTATATATATATATATATATATATACCACATTATATATAATCACTTAATCACTTATCCCATTTCTCATTAGCTAATATCCTCCATTGAGTTTACATATTAAAAAGGAGTTTCATTAGTACCATTTTTAATCACCCTATTTATATATACAAATACTATATACAATGTAGTGACTCTCTTAATTTATTTTAGTTCTTTTTCATACCTCTAGTATCATGGGTTTCGAAGTCTATTTCTTGGCCTTGTTCGAATTGCATCCAACCATAACTAAATCAGGATTTTATCTATTAGTCAATATCATTCCCTCTGCACAGTTTAAAGGGCTATGTATGACTAAAGACTTGTATTATCACCATGATGGAAAAATATTAATTGGTCCTCGGACTTTCAGAATTTCCCATGCTGAATGTGGCATTCAACATTTGGTTGCTTTTTATTGTCCATACACCGAGATATTTCTTAAAATCCCTCTATCCATTTTTTGACATACTTTACTCAATATTTATACCTAACTCTACGTATGAAATTGGGACGATATTTATGGTGCCAGTTCATTAATAAATTTCTTGAACAAAGTGAGGACCTTATGGAGATTGGGTTGTACTTCTTGACGTCCATCATATTAATTTGACTACCATAGACATAACTCCTCCAATCCTTCATCACGTGATGGGTTTTTGGGTTCACCGGATCGAAGTCTTGATCCAATTCATGTTCCTAATTTATTGACACTTGTATGGATGAGATTAATTAGGGTTTAATGTGTATTTATGTTTAAAATATGAAATACACAGTGATTTCCATTCTTTACATCTTTGACCGAGAGCCACCATTATTTTTCACGTAGGTTGTGAGTCGACCCTTCAATTCCAATGTGCAAAATCAGTGCAACACATTTTTTTTCATTTTTATTCGTGGACTTCGAATACTGGTAATATTATTTAACGTGATTCAACCTAATAATTTTTGTTGGTTCTTCATTCTGTCATATGAATTAAATGTGGTAGAGGTTTTTAGTTCTATTGGAAGAACGACTCTGTTTTTTTTTAACAATGCAATCTTCTCAGTTAATAATTTCATTATATTAATTTATTTTGTTTCTCTCTCCATTAAAAATTTAATCAAGCTTCTCTTGCTAAATATTAACCTTCAATTTCTAAACACTTCCCTTCCAGAGTAAGCGTATTCCAGTTTCATTGGAGTAAGGAATTTTTCCCTCTGCATTTATGAGGTAATTCGAGTTATGGTTTCGTATTAGGATCTCTGGTTCCATTTTTATTCAATACGATAACAATCCTTCAGAAATAGTCACAACTCGCTATAATCATCATAATGTTTGGGTGTAGGAGTGTACTTCTTTAAATTCGCCAACAAAGGGACTGCGTAGACCCTTGCGGTCACTCTCCCTCTATCCTATGCTTGAAACTACCCAAGGTATTCATTATGAGGGTTTGGATTTTATTCGTTTATTGCTAAATTTTCTTTTTAGCTCACGAGGGTTTCACTATACAAGTTTACATTATGTTTTATTTTCTCTGATATCGAAATTCTTTCTCATTTTTTGATTGATTTTTGTGGTTACGGGTATGGCAGCAGTGTTGAATAATTTCTCAAGGTAAATCCATTTATTCTTGTGAACTTCTATGATTCAATTTCCCGCTCTTTCTCCCTCATCGTCAATTTAATTAATATTTTTTTTTTCAAGAATTCTAATCCATTTGTTGGTGTTCCAGAGGCACGCAAAAGTTTTTGTCTTCCTTCCTTACTATGGATTGGGTTACTTGACCACTATTTTAACTTGTCACCGTAACACACTTCGTCCGCGGGTTGGTAATGTTATTCTGGAATGTCTCTTTTACTCTGGTCTTCTTTCTAGATTCTCCAAGACTATAGAGTATTATTTTAAAATGGCTATACCTCAGCTACACTCTGTATTGAGTTTTATTGTTATTTTTCCATATACATTTTAAACATTTTTTGGGTCTATAGCTGTAGCTGGGAATGTATTAAATTTGTATATAATGTTTCCCTGTTTTAATTTATGTAGAATATATATATATATATATATATATATATATATATATATATATATATATATATATATATATATATATATATATATATATATATATATATATATATATGTATGCATTCCTGCATTTATATATCTTTTTCGTAGCATCCATTCAAATATTACATTTAGGCTTTCACAACCACGTCTCATTCAAGATATTTTCATAATGAAATACTATTTTATTATAGAGTTGTCTTTTTATGAGACTACTCTTTTCATACTCATCACGTCATCGTACATTCATCTACTTGTATCCATAAGGTTTCCACGATAAATTTCTTCTATGATTACTTGCTATAGTATGTATAGAGCATAGAACATTGACGTATTTCTATAGATATATATATATATATCTAATATTCCCAACTTTAGTTATGGTTAATGTAAAAGTATTTACGATAGAAGTACCAAATATAATAGTGTTATTCTCTTTCTACATACATGTATCATATTAATATTTTTCTACTTTGAATTTAATATGCTATTTCGATCGAAGATAAGATGGTTTTGTAAACGATCATTTTCTTGATGTTTTCTATAGCTTCGTCTTTTACATATAGTGATTTCCTTAAGTTTAAATTTAGATTAGTCTGTGTATATTCCTTCAATCTGGAATTATGAATAAATTCTAAGATCTTTAAAGTAGAATTTATAGTAGAAATTTCAGTGTTAATCATATTGTACTTAATTTGTTTTATTTCTAACATCAATCAAAGTTTTGTTTCAGCATACTGAATTCTTATACAGACTTTCATGTATGGTATCATGGCCTCTACTTCTCACTGTGTAGAATATTACTCAGATCTGAAACTTAAATTATATCTAACGATATATATTTTTTATTCTATTCAAATAATAATAACGGTTCAAAATACTGAAATAGAATATAAATATTCTCTATTAGAATCCTAATGCCAGATTTAAATCTGCCACCAAATAAAGACATTTTGGGAGTTGGAGCTAACTAGAATTTTTCCATACAACCATATAGATTTCAGTATTACTAGTGAAAAAAAAATATTTGTTAAATGTATGGGCCTGTTCTAGATCATTGTACTCAGTGTTAATTTCAATATATAAAATCTACAAGCTTAACTTCAGCAATTTAACATTTATCTTAAGAATTTCCTAATCAGGTGTTAGTTAGCATATATGTTATATTAATATCAAACAGTAAAATTCTTGTTAGGTGTGCGTACCAATTTTATCTTACTAGTTCCCACGTAATCGTAGAGTTCTCTCTCCGTAACTCACCCCCGAGCAGAGAACTTAGCTCCCAGTGATAGACAACCCTTTGTCCATCCCGGAACAGCTTATTTAAACTTTTATTTCCCTATCCTATTTCCAATTACTACATCCAGTAATTTCAGGATGCTTTCTTCCTGTTTTGCCTAGGATTTCCCTATGTTTCTTCCACATAGGTACTTTAAAGTTGTTTTTTCCACTTTTCTAGCTTTTTCCACCTCTTCCCAATACTTTCCTCTTTCTTGGGGAAATTAGATGTTTATCTCCAAATCCAATTTTTTAGTAACTTGTTTTATTCCTTCCGAGGATTTTTTGGAAGGTGTGGGAAAGTCTCATCACCTTATCCATCCTCATGGATTTAGGTTTTTAGATCTCAATTATTAATCTAGTCATTGCACACATAATTTTCCATTTTATTTTATTAATAAAATAAATCCACATAATAGTTCTCCATCGGGGTCCCACTTTCCCTTTGGAGTTGTTCAATTGTCAAATTAGAAACATAGAAACTTGGGGTATTACATATTCCCTCTGTAAAAACAAACAATGTTCTCGGTGTTGAAAAAATAGCTAACTAAATCACTGTGTAAACAGTGATGGATATTTTTCCATCGTATCAGCCTCTCATTCCCATGTAGCTTCTTTGGGTGTAAAGTGCCTCTAGTACACTTTTACCATGGCCACTTTCTGGTTCCGATGTTCAATTTATTCTCACTCCAAGATTTGAAGTGGCTTGGGAAGGAATTCCCCTTTTGGTTCCACATGTATCACATTCTAATCAATAACGTGAACATCATCATGTACATATTTTTTCAATAACGAAACATAAAACACATCAGGAACCTTAATATGAATGGGTAAGGCCAACTTATATGCAACTGGTCCCACTCTTTCCAGCACTTCAAAAGGTCTACAATATCATGCAGCTAATTTTGCATAGCTTCCGGTGTAAAAAGTACTCTTCTTTGGCTTAATACTCATATGTACATGATCACCCACACTGAGTTACCAGTGAAATATCCTTTTTTATACATACATCTTGTATGTGTCATGAGCTGTTTTGATATTTTTCTGAATCTGTTTCACAACTTTTTCCATTTCTTGTAAATCTTCTGATCCAAGTACCAGTTTATCTTTAGGTTGACTCCAACTTAGGCGGCTATGGAAATTCCTGCCATAAAGGGCTTCAAACGGGCTCATCTTTATGGAAGCTTTGTAAGTATTGTTGTAGGTAAATTCTTCTAAGTGTAAATAGTCGTCCAACTTGGTTGGCCTTTCCATAACATACATCCTTAACATATCATCTAGAATCTGGTTTTTTCTTTTAGTTTGGCCATTAGTTTGGGGATGATAGGCATTACTAAATTTTAATCTGGTACTTATGCCTCCAAACAGAATCCTCCAAAATTCTTTAGTAAATTTCACGTCTCTATCTAAAATGATCATTGTAGGAACACCATGCAATCTCACAATCTCCTTCGTAAAGACATTTGCTACTTGAGTTGTTCCAAAGGTAGACTGTACATGTATAAAATGGGAAGCTTTATTCAAAGTATCCACTACAATCATGATAGAGTCATGTTGATATTTGGTTCTTGGTAAACCAGTAATAAATCCATGGAAATAGTTTCCCACTTCCATTCTGAAATGGGTAAAGGATTCAGCAACCTAGCTGGATGTTGATGTTCAACCTTTACCTGTTGACACTCAATACATCTAGCCAAGTAATTTGCCACATACTTTTTCATTCCATGCCAAAATATGTTTTTTCTTAAAGATATGAGTAATTTCTGATATCCAACATGTCCAACATAGGGTCTTTTATTATATTCATCCAAAATTTCTTTCTTTAAGGAGTGTACATCCGGAATGCACAATCTTTTTTTTTGTAACAAAGTAGCCTTTTTGATTTTGTGTATACCCTTTCATTTATTTTCTCAAATTTTGTGTCTGAAGCTTTTCATAGTTTTTGTCTTAGTTCACTACCCCTTGTATCATTCCCTCCAAGTCAAATTTGACACTCTTTCCAATACTACTCACACTTTTCCAAGAATTTATGCTTAATGCATCTAAAATATTGTTTTCCTTACCATTGATATGTTTGATCTCCATGTAAAATTAACTTGGGAAAGAAAACCACCCAGTTTTCCTAGCATTCAGATCTGGTTGTGTGAAAAAATAATTTAGGCTAATGTGATCTATCATCAATAAAAAAAAAATTCCTAGAAGGTAATCTCTCCACATATTAATAGTGTGTATTACAACATCTAATTAAATATCATAAACACTATAATTATGTTCGTGTTTCTTAAGTTTTATGGATTCATAGGCTATAACCAAATTTTCTTGTAGCAGTACTCTCCTTATTCCTTCTGCACAAGCATCTGTGCATAATACAAATTCCTGATCTGGATCAACAATCTCTAAAATAGGTGACGTAGTAAGTTTCAGTTTTAATTTCTCAAAGCTATTTCAAGATTTCTCAGTCCATTCAAATTTTAATCCTTTTCTTTGTAATGATGTAATGGGGTAGGCTAAGGCTGAAAATTTCTCCACAAACCTTCGATAGTGTCCCGCAATTCCCATAAAGGATCTTACAGTAGATACATTAGTAGGTATAGGCCACTCTCTGATTGTTTTTATCTTTTCTGGGTCTACAACCAACCCTTGTTCTAAAATTATATGCTCTAAGTATTGAATTTTATCTTTGAAAAATTCACATTTTCTAAACTTAACATACAATTTGTTTTCCCTGAGGGTCTAAAACACAGTTCTAAGATGTTCTTTATGCTCCATCTCACTTTTTGAATAAATCAAAATTTCATCAATAAATACTAGTACAATTTTTTCTAAGTATTTATTTAAGAAACTATTAATTAAGCACATAAAAGTGGCGAGTGAATTGGTCAACCCAAATGGTAGCACCACAAAATCATAGTGTCCATACCTGGTTCTAAATGTTTTTTTACTGATATCTTCATATTTAATCCTTAACTGATGGTAACCAATCCTTAAATTAATTTTTGAAAACACTATTTCTCCTCTAACCTGATAAAAGAGTTCATCTATCCTAGGTAATGGACATATGTTTTTGATTGTCAGCTTGTTTAGTTGATAGTAATCAATACACATTCTAAAGGTTTTGTCTTTATTTTTCATGAACAACACCGGTGCTCCCCATGTGGATACACTTGGTCTAATGTAACCTCTATCCAAAAACTCTGGTAGTTGCATTTTTAACTCCATTAGTTCTGGAGTGCTCATTTCGTATGGGGCTCTAGAAACTAAAGTTTCTCCTAGCACTAAATCAATTGAAAAATCAATTTCTCTCCTAGGGGGTAGATGAGAAATTTCATCCGGAAAAACATCTTTAAATTATCTTATTACTAGTAATGTTTCCAACATATTTTCCTCTGTCTATTGTCCCATTCCTCTACATGAAAAAAATAAAATTGATACCCTTTTCGAGAAATTATCTTTAACTGAAGGGCTAAAATTCATCTCACAGATATGGTTTTAGCCTTTCCTTTTATTATAACAGTTTAGCCTTTCCTTTTATTATAACAGGTTTTTCCCTCCTTGTCAATGCAGTGTAGGGTTTTTTCTAAACAATTCATCATGGCCTTCTGTGTTTCTAACCAGTCCATCCCTATCAGTACATCATAAGACCCTAATGGTAGAATATGTAAATTTAATTCTGTTTGGTATCCATTTAGATTTATGGTTGTTTGGGGTAACTTATGAGTTACTTTACATTTAGTGCTAGTGGCTAACTGAACTAACCAAGACTGCAGAAACTTTTCTAATTTTATGTTACATTTTTCTACCATTTGAGGACTGATATAACTTAAATATGCACTTGAATCTATTAAAATTGTAACATATTGATCATCAATCATACCTTCCATTTCGACCATAGTGGACTAGTGTTCTGGTTGACGATCTTGTAAGGCAATGTTGATTTTGGGGATGTTCCTTGCCACATCATTAACAATAGTTGCCTCTTTCAATACTTGTACTATCTAGATATTCCAATGTGGATAGTCCCTCAATAAATGAGGTTCTCCACAACTCCAACACTTCAAAGGTTATTTCATTGTAACAATCCCTTCTCTTTTATTATTTCCATTCATTTGTTTGGACAGAGTTTGTGATTGAGGAATTTTATTTTCATCCATTTTGCTGAACTTATTTCTTTGGTGGTTTTACCCAAAGTTCTTCAAGTATGCTGGTTTTGTTTTCTTTCTGCTGAAGTAACCTTTTCTTGAACAATTCTTCCCTTTCTCACTCTTACCCTTGAACTGCTGGTAGCATAATGTTGCCTTACGCACCACCTCATCCATAGTCTTAGGGTTATCAAACTCTATATTTTCCTTGTAAATAGTAGGTAGACAGTTCAAGAATCGTTGTACCTTTTCCTTATCCTCTTTGATATATGGTACATATTGTAACATATATGTGAATTTGGTTACAAACTCATCAATCATGAGATGTCCCAATCTGAGTTCATGAAACTCTTTTGCCTTGTCATCATAATAACGTTCATTCAAGTATCGATTTTTAAAATTAACTTTAAAATCTTCCCAAGTCACCATTTTCTTATCAATGGTATGGACCATTTTTGTTTCTTCCAACCACAAGGTAGCCTTAGCTTACAGCTAATAAATAGCCAGCTTGGCTCTTAAGTTACTTTCATATTCGTAAACCTGAAATTACTTTATCATATTCAGAAGCCATGCTTTATCATCTTCCTCCTTCTCTCCATCATAGGAGATAGGATTGATGTTCTCGAATTCACCCCTGTAATACCTTCTTCTGTATAGACTGCTGTCTAGAGGTTTCATCTTCCTCGGAATCTTCTGAGAAATTGACAATTCCCTTTCTCTTCCTTTAGGAATCTTCACCTTCTTAACTCTTTCGAGAAGTCAATTTTCTTATTAGTCTCTTCTGCTCCTCACTAGCTAACGATAGCCTTTCATTGTGGCTTTTAAGCTGCGCCATTTCTCTTTTCATTCTATGCAACTTAGCCTTCAATGGGGCATTTGGATCTGGCGAGTTTTCTCCACCACCCAGATCTACATACAACTCATCCTCTTGAGTCATATTTCGTAGATATATACTTCAGTATTGTTTCACTATACATGAAATTAAACATTAGAAAAATTTAAATTCCAAAATATTTACAACAATATAAAATTTTTGTGTGAGCACATAATTTGCCTAGTGTTTTAGATAGTGCTTTGATACTATTTGTAATGTCTCTCATTCCACAATTTTATTTTATTTTTCGTCACATCTTGATGACATATGAATAAAATATTTATTTCTATCATTTATAATGCATTAGTAATTAATGGTCAAGATCCTAGTCTCCCACTTAACTATTCCTCTCAAGGCGTTCTTGTGAATTTATTCAAATCTTATCCCTGTCTTAGACCCATTGAAGTAATTGGGATGATTTCAGCTTTGTAAAGATCTAAACAAACCCACTATGAAATAATATATTTTATTTGTTTACTTACTCTTCTTTAAAATACCTTGGATACTATATATATATATATATATATACCACATTATTTATAATCACTTACCCCATTTCTCAGTAGCTAATCTCCTCCATTGAATTTACATATTAAAAATGAGTTTCATTAGTACCATTTTTAATCACCCTACTTATATATACAAATACTATATACAATGTAGTGATTCTCTTAATTTATTTTAGTCCTTTTTCATACCCCTATTATCATCGTTTTCGAAGTCTATTTCTCGGCCTTGTTCGAATTGCATCCAACCATAACTAAATCAGGATTTTATCTATTAGTCAATATCATTCCCTCTGCATATTTTAAATGGTTACGTGTGTCTAAAGATTTGTCTTATCAATGATGGCACACTACTAATTGGTCCTCAAAAATTGAGAATTTTCCACGCTTAATTTGGCATCGAAATTTTGGTTGATTTTTATTCTCCGTACACCGAGATATTTCATAACATCCCTCTACCTATTTTTTGACATACTTTACTCAATTTTTATACCTAACACTACGTATGAAATTGGGATGATATTTATGGTGCCAGTTCACGAATCAAGTTCTTGAACCAAGTGAGGACCTTATGGAGATTTGGTTGTACTTCCTGACGTCCATCGTGTTAATTTGACTGCCATAGACATAACTCCTCTAGTCTTTAATCACGTGATGGGTTTGTGGGTTCACTAGATCGAAGTCTTGATCTGACTGACGTTCCTAATGTATTGACACTTATATGGCTGAGATTAATTAGGGTTTAACATGTATTTCTGTTTAAAAGATGCAATACATAGTGATTTCCATTCTTTATGTCTTCAATCGAGAGCCACCGTTAATTTTCATGTCGGTTGTGAGTCCACCCTTCAATTCCAGTGTGCAGAATCACTGCAACACGTTTTTTCCATTTTTTTTCATGGACTTCGAATACAGGTAATATTATTTAACGTGATTCAACCTGGTAATTTTTGTTGGTTCTTCCTTCCTGTCATATGAATTAAATGCGGTAGATGTTTTCAGTTCTGTTGGAAGAATGACTCTATTTTTTTTTTTAACAACGTAGTCTTATCAGTTAATAATTCCACTATGTTAATTTAATTTCTTTTTCTCTCCATTACAAATTTAATCAAGCTTCTATGGCTAAATATTAACCTTCAATTTCTGAACACTTCCCTTCCAGAGTAAGCGTATTCTAGTTTCGTTGGAGTAAGGAGTTTTTTCCTTGGCATTTATGAGGTAATTCGAGTTGTGGTTTCGTATTAGGATCTTTGGTTTCATTTTTATTCAATACGATAGAAATCCTTCAGAAATAGTTATAACTCACTATAATCATCATAATGTTTGGGTGTAGGAGTGTACTTGTTTAAAGCCGCCAACAAAGGGACTGCGTAGACTCTTGCGGTCGCTCTCGCTCTATATTACTCTTGCAACTACCAAGGTATTCATTATGAGGGATTGGATTTTCTTTGTTTATTTCTAAATTCGCTTTTTAGCTCACAAGGGTTTCACTATACAATTTTAGATTACAGTTTATTTTCTTCAGTATCGACATTATTTCTGATTTTTGGATTGATTTTTGTGGTCACAGGTATGGCAGTCATGTTGAATAACTTCTCAAGGTAAATCGATTTATTCTTGTGAAATTATAGGATTCAATTTCCTCCTCTTTCTCCTTCATCGTCTCCTTATTTTTATTTTTATTTTTGTTTCAAGAATTCTAATCTGTTTGTTAGTGTTCCAAAGGCACATCAAAGTTTTTTCCTTCCTGCGTTACGATGGATTTGGTTACTCGACCACTATTTTAACTTGTCCATCGTAACGCACTTCCTACACATGTTGGTAACATTTTTTTGGAATGTCTCTTATACTCTGGCCATCTTTTGAGATTCGCCAATACTGTAGAGTATTATTTGAAAATGGATATAACTCAGCTACACTCTGTACTGAGTTTTATTGTTATTTTTCATATACATTCTAAACATTTTTTGGTTTATAGCCCCAGTTGGGACTGTATTAAATTTGTATATAATGTTTCCCTGTTCAACTCCTATTGTGATGGTTTCTATTATGGTATGATTGTAACCAACCTTACTATTCACATAGCGAACATTCTGGTGTAATTTATGTAGAATATATATATATATATATATATATATATATATATATATATATATATGCTACACTTATATATTTTTTTCGTAGCGTCCATTAAAATATTACATTTGGGCTTTCACAACCTTGTCTCATTCAAGAGATTTTTATGATGGAATACTGTTTTATTATAGATTTTTTTGTTTATGAGACTACTCTTTTCGTACTCATCACGTCATCGTACATTCATATACTTGTATCCATAAGTTTTCCATAATAAATTTCTGCTATGATTACTTGTTATAGTATGTATAGAGCATAGAATATTGATGTATTTCTACAGATCTATATATATATATATATATATATATTATATTCTCAACTTTAGTTATGGTTAATGTAAAAGTCATTATGATAGAAGTATCGAATATAGTAGTTTTTTCTCTTTCTACGTACATGTATCATATTCATATTTTTCTACTTTGAATTTAATATGCTATTTTGATCAAATATAAGATGGTTTTATAAACGATCAGTTTCTTGATGTTTTCTCTAGCTTCGTCTTTTACATATAGTGATTTTTCTTAACCTAAAATTCTGATTAGTCTGTGTATACTCCTTCAATCTAGAATTATGAATAAATTCTAAAATATTTAAAGTAGAATATATAGCAGAAATTTCATGGTTAATCATATTGTACTTAATTTGTTTTATTTATGACATCACCCAAATTTTTGTTTCAGAATAATAAATTCCTATACAGCCTTTCATGTATGGTATCATGGCCTCTACTTTTCACTGTGTAGAGTGTTACTCAGATCTGAAACATAGATTATGTCTATTGATATATATATTTTTTATTCTAGTCAAATAATAATAACGGTTCAAATTACTGAAATAGAATAGAAATATTCTCTATTAAAATCCTAAACCCAGATTTAAATCTTCGACTAGATTTAGACATTCTGGGAGTTGGAGCTAAATAGACTTTTTCCATACAACCATACAAATTTCAGTATTACTACTGAAACAAAATCTGTTAAATGTATCGACTTGTTCTATATCATTGTACTCAATGTTAATTTAAATATGTAAAATCTAGAAGATTAACTTCAACAATTCCACATTTATCTTAAGAATTTCCTAATTAGGTGTCAGTTAACACATATGCTATATTAATATTAAACAGTAAAATTCTAGTTAGGTGTGCATACCAATTTACTCTGACTAGTTTCCACCCAACCATAGAGTTCTCTCTCCAGAACTCACCCTCGAATGGAGACCTTAGCTTCTAGTGATAGGAAACCATTTGTCTATCCTAGAGCAACTTATTTAAGCTTTTATTTCCCTAGCCTATTTCCAATTACTACGTCCAATAATTTTAGGATTCTTTCTTGCTATTTTTCCTAGGCTTTCCCTCTGTTTCTTCCACAGAGGTACTTTAAAGCTGTTTTTTCCACTTTTCTAGCGTTTTCCACCTCTTCCCAATACATTCCTCTTTCTTGGGGAAATTAGATGTTTATCTCTAAATATAATTTTTTAGTAACTTGTTTTATTCCTTCCAAGGATTTTCTGGAAGGTTTGATAAAGTCTCATCACCTTATCCATCCTCATGGATTTAAGTTTTTAGATTTCAATTCTCAATCTAGTCATTGCACACATAATTTTCCATTTTATTTTAATAATAAAATAAATCCACATAATAGTTCTCCATCGGGGTCCACTTGCCCCTTTGGACTTGTTCAATTGTCAAATTCAAAACATAGAAACTTGGGGTATTACATCTACAGTTTTAGTGAGGGTTTTGAAAAGTGGCATTGAAAGAATCTTTAGTTAAAGGGTGCATCCCAATGTATAACAAATGATAAATTAATTTTTAAAAGAGATGATAAAGTAGAGTTTTTTTTTTTTTAATGGAGGGATAAGTTTTTTTTTTAAAGGATGTGTAAATAATGAGGCTAGATTTTGTATTGGAGTATATTCACTTCTAAGCCATCAATTTTGAGTCTGTGGAAGTAATAAGGTAATTTTTTTGGGAAATTTTTTGGATTTATAAGGGGTGAACGAGTTTTTTAATATTTACGCATAAGGTGATACTTTTTTGGAGTGATAAGTTGCGTTTTGTAATTTGGAGAAATAAGTGATTTTTTTGGGAGACACAAGTGATCATAGATATTTTTGGAGTGATAAGGTAAAATTCTTTTTGTAACTTGGAAGTGATAAGATTTCCTTTGTTGTAAATATTTGGAGTGATAAGGTTGTCACTCTAGGAAGTCATTGACGTAATTTTTTGTTTAAAAATAGGTTTGAACAAGAAACATAATTTAATTGCAAAAGTCTCTCTTGGGTGTAAGAGTTCATTGTAACTTGAATAATAGACTGATTGGTTTTTTTGTACCTATCTCCTAGCTCCACCTAAAATTGAATAAGGGGATCTTAGGTGCACCATGTATAGTGAATGAGGGTGCATGATTTGTGTCCAGTTTCCACAATCACTCTTCCTGTAATATGATTACACAAAAACAAACACATAAGCAAGCTTAAGTATGCATGTCATCAGACTTAATTATTCAATATCATGTACTTAAGATGGACTATACAAGTACAAAAAAGCACAATGCACATATGTGACACATCATCAACTCAATAAAGATATCTTCACATCACATATTTTAATCAAATAACTCAAGTTGAATATGCTACAAAATCAAGAATTCCAAGACAAGATGACATCAACATCACCAACACTTTTTGTATCACTTGTTGATAAACATTTTTGTAACTAAGTTAAATTGTATGAGCGCATTCTTGGTTTAAACTGACATGTTAATTTCAATTGGTAAGTTGATTACATTAAGTCAAGTAATTCTTCAACTGAGTCATCAAGATTGGACTTTTCATTTGTCTTTGGGTACATTTTTGACAATGTTTGACACCCTTTACCAATAATCACAATCAAGTTAGTACAAAGTTCAAAGCATCAAGCGAGCCAACGTGAAGTTGATTGAAGCAACTATAAAATCAAGTGAGCGACTTCAACTCTAACACAATTATATGTAATATTCAAAAAACACTCAAGAAATTTTAAATCTACAATAAGCAAGCATGATTTCTAGTTAGAGTGAAACAAGAAAAACAAGTTTCACCAAGCAAGAGATCAAGAAAATTTCAAATAAAGCGAGTGTGTAATTCAAATCAAGCAAGTGAATTCAAATACAACAAGTTCAAATAAAGTGATAAATTTCAATACAAGCGACCCTAAATTCATGCGAGTGAGTTCACATGGCGCCACACATCTAGCTATTACAAGTTCTTCACAATTTGATCCTATCAAGTGTTGAAGATATGGTGCAAATCAGCAAAGAAAATCTTCCTAATATTTCAAGGCATATTCAAAATACAAATGAAACAATTGAGTTCCTTCAACTGCAGTCGCAACTACAAAGAAATGAGTAGCAATAGAGGAGTGATGCTTTCGATTATTTGAACCATACAGCTAAAGATGATTCTAAGGCATTCATACAAAAAAGTTGAAGTGTCGAAGTTTTTCAAGTTCAATTCTCTTCTAAACCAATCATCAAGCCATGGGAATAAATTCAAGGTAACATAAATTGAAGAGGATTAGAATATGTCAAAGCTGACGAGAACTTACATATCCCAGATTATTCCAAGCCCATCAAGTTCATTAGTGCCGACTTTCTTGAAAAAACCACATCAACAAATTCTATAAGAGTTGCAGAGAACCTGACATGCACGCAAAATGATGTTATTCTCAATCCAAAGTGCTCACATTGTCAAAGAATAGGTCATATGGAAGATCATTGTTTTGATCTCCTTCCTTGTCTCCATTTTGGCGAGACAAATCATTCATCAGAGAAATGTTACAACCAAGACCAACCAGCCAGATTGAAGGTCAATATGAATGGATTGATCCTTGGGAATGGTCATCAATAGTCGAAACATTGTATAAGTTATACAACCGAATTCAATCACACTTGTTGTAGTCGACTGTCAAATGAAGATGGTACTCTCGTGCAGTTGAATGGAGGAGTACACCAGTGCAACACTCTTACACCTAAAGGGAGGGAGTTCAAAAATAATTTCAAGATGATTTTCTCTCCTTTCAGCTGACAAAGGGAGGGAAATGTCAATGAAATTGATGGTGGTTTTCAGACTAAAAGTTTCGACAACATCAACAAAAGCAGTCAGTGGGAATCTTCAGCAGCTAGTGGGCGTTGAAACATCGAAGAAGTTAGTGGGAAAATAAAATTAGAATTTTTTGATAGCGTCAAAAAAATAATCAGTGAGTTGTTTTCGACATCATCAACATCCTCAGCTAATGCGCTATCATCGTCATCAAATTCACGAGTGGGCATCTTCAAAATTTTGTCAGTGGACAAAGGATGTTGATTTCAAACAAAGGACAGATGGATCCTTTTGCAGCTTTGCATGTGATGGAGTTATCAAGAGAAATTCAAAGATGAATAAGACATGCAGCTGACTAATGGTCTCTTTATATTGTATTTTTTCGGCATCCAACTTTAGCGACTTTTCAGGAAGTGTTTTTGAGGAGAAACAATTTCAGCATGAGAACTTGGAATATGGTTCCTTGTTCTATTTTGGATTCATCATTGAGGGGGGGAATGTTAGCCACTTTCTCATAAACAATTATAAATCAAAAATAAATTAAATAAATTAAATATTGAAAATTAGGATTTTATGCCTAATTTTCTAGATCATGGTGTAAAACTTTTTCGGTGAAAGTCACATAAAAGAAATTTTTGTCGACGCATTTCGAACTAGCCAGTGTGGTTCATCATCAGGACAAGATGAGAAATCTGATCAGGAAACCAGTTTAAATAGAACAGGACCGCTCCAACTAGCCGTTGGAAAAACGACTAGTTTGACTAGAATAGGGAAATTATTTTATTTATTTATTTATTTATTTTATTAAATTTGATTATATTTTTATTATAAATTCTATATAAATAAAATATAAAATCAAATCAAATCAAATAAATAAATCAAATATAAAATAAAATAAAATAAAATAAATAAATAAGTCATAATAATAATAATACTAATTGATCAGTTAATTTAATATTACTAAAAAAATACTAATAATAAATAAATAAAATAAATAAATAAATAAAAATAAATAAATAAATAAATAGAAAATAAAAGTATAAAAATAAAAATAAAAATAAAAATAAAAAATATAAAAATAAACTAAAATAAAATAAAAGTAAAAGTAAAAGTAAAAGTAAAAATAAAAATAAATAAATAATACTGATAAAAAAAAATTTTAAAAATAAAAATAAAAATAAATAAATAAATACATAAATATTAGTTAATTAATTACATAATTTCTAGATCATGTTAATTCCTCTTGACTTGGTGTTAGTTTAGGCCTAACTCCTAGATTAGTGTGTGTGGTTAAGATATTTTCTGAAACAAGTTGTTCAAGGTAGATGCACTATCTTGAGACAACCTCTCATCTATTTAATTATATTATTACATTATTTTAATAATGAAATATATGTGAGGAATGTCGTGAGGCTCTCAAGAATTTTCTGCCATGTGTGGTGCATATATTGTTTGCTATGTTTTTGGTGTTTTATGTGTTTTATGAGTTGATTGATTTCTTACATATCACTAGCACTACAAGAAAAAGACCCTCTAGCGGAGGTTATAAAGGAGCTTTTTAGTGTTATAAAATTGGCCAAAATTGTCAAAAAAACATTTGATACAGCATCCGTTTATGGTTACGGATGTTTTGGCAGCGCTTTTAATGGAAATTTAGCAGAACTAAAAAAAAGCGGGTGCTAGCAGGTTATTACGAATGTTTTCTTTCATCGGTGCTCTACTCCAGCTTTAACACGTTGGTGTGTACATGTAGAAGGCGCCCCAAGATGGTAGAAGGAGAATGCACCAGGATGATAAGGTATAAAACGACACTGGTCGTAGTGCTGGTGATACAACGAACGGGGCTGTTCTAATTGGTCTTGGGATTTGTGCAGTGCCCATAGGTCGTATCAATACATCAATGCATATAATTATAGAAATGCACTGGTGTGCAATATTACAGAAAGGCACTGAGATTTATAATTGGTATTGGTATTCATGCGGTGACCATAGGTCATACAAATTCACCATTACTTATAGACACATAAACGCCTCGTTACGCAGTATCACACAAACACACCAAGATTTATAACTGGTATGAGTATTCGTGTCGTACCCATAGATCATACAATGACACCGGTGGGTATAGATAGATAAATGCACCGGTGTGTCATACTGCACAAACACACCGATATTTTTAATTGGTTTTGGTGCTTGTTCGGTGCCCATAGGTCGTAGAAACACATCGCCGCGCTTTTCAATAAAACACATCGGTGTATAGTTATTGGCATGCATTAGTTTTCATTTTGTATTTTTTAGAAACATTGACCTGTGACAGTGCAATTATTGTGATTGTTTTAAATTCATTATTCATCAAAAGTCAACACATCTTATAACAATATTCATATTAATTAAATTTTTATTAATGCATTTGAATGTGATGTTTGGATTAATTTGTTATATCATATCATAATTATTGTGGTTTTTCAAAATTCATTATTCATCAAAAGTCGACACATATATATCTTATAACAATATTCATATGAATTAAATTTTTATTAGTGCATTTGAGAACGAAAATGGAGAACGAAATAGAAACAATGGAGAACACAATAGAATAAATTAAAACATATTTTATGATATATAATATATATTAATAAGAGAGTCTTTATCATACAAAATGGGATAGTTATTGGTATCCCTTTGTCTTTAAATAGGGAGACTATGTCCATTACATTAAAAAAAATGTCTGATTTCACAGTCATATTTCAAAAAATACAACGCCTTGCTTTGATATCCAAACATAGTGATCATCGTTCTTCGCTTCAACTGTTGTCACTGGTAGAGCTACTTCCATGACTTGGGTTATTTTTAGGAATGTTTTGTTCACGATGTTGATTGTTTTCTTCTTCTTCACCTTCCATCTACAAACATAAAAATAAACTGAAATGAGTGCATATAGATTGGTGAGAATAATGAAAATCTCAATATTAAATAATATAAATCAATGTAAATCGAAAATAAAAATGACATACCATAGGAACAATTGACTCATAAACTATACACATTCTTTCAAAAAAATGTACCATGCCATCTTTCAAAATTTCATCTATTGGTGCAGTTCCATACATTATTTCCTACAAGTTTTATACCCCATAAAAAATCATATATTTAATATGAAAAATGTTTTTGTTCAATTAATTATAGATGGAGCTAAGTAAAATAAGATCAATGGATGCTTACAAATTCCACAATTAATTTCTGATATGCCAACATATACTCACAACACATATTTAACCCAATTTCAGTCAATTTGTCTGATGGTTCTTCTTCGTATGTTAGCACCTGTTTGAAGACATTCAATGATGATTTTCTTTTAAAAACTTAAAAAATACAAAAATGAAATCTAGTTAAGTTGTTATAAGGAAATAACAATTACTCACAAACTTAGATATCAACCCTTGTCTTCCTTGTCGTCCTATTTTATGTGCTGAATGGGTTCAATTTTCCATTGGGGGAATTTTGATGTCTAAAATGGGCCTCCTAAGAAAAATGTGCAACCGAAATAAACTTTATAAGAACCAATAGGATTAAATATGATAATGTCAACCATGGGGGATGACTCACAATTTTTTTATGTAAAAGGGTAAAATGATTAAAAAATAATAAAACTACTTTTTCAACTTGTATTTTCAACTTATCTCCCAAAGTTTTTACTCAAATTTCGAGCAGGAGTACTCGTTGGATGAAACATTTAATTCCTCATAAAAGGATTACCCATGTTGCATGCTTTTGATGGACCCTTATATGCGAAAAATGAGAAATACATGAAAAAAATGTGATTACAATCATGTTTTTCATGTATTTCTCATTTTTCGTGTAGCAGGGACCATCGAAAGTATACAACATGGGTACTCCTTGGATCAGGAATTACATTTTTCATCCAACGAGTACTCCCACTCGAAATTTGAGTAAACACATTGCGAGATAAGTTGAAAATACGAGTTGAGAAAATAGTTTTTTTCTTTTTTCCCTCTAAAATTTGATGATGTCATCAAATATTATTTTATTATTTCCACTATTATTTTAAAATTTCCTTAGAAGGCCCATTTTAGACCTCAAAATTCCCCTAATGCTTTTCTTTTTCACAAGAAAATTCTTGAGAATTAATATTTAATGCTAAATTGTTTATTTATTATACCTAATGATCGAAAAATTCAATGATTACATATTACATTTGAAGCACGTTGTTGTTGAGATGGCTCCTCCTGCGATGCAATTTTGTCCATTTCTTTGACCATCTCCTTGTACACCTTTTTGTACATTCCTAGTGGCATATTTCTAATATCATCTCGTTCATCTTTTGAGATTTTCATAATCTTCCTGAAAATGTAACATGACAATAAAATATTTAATTTTTATATTGATATCTCAAAAGTAAATATAATAAAAGTGATATTTATAAATAATTCTAGACAAATATTTAAAGGAATATTACTTTTTCATTCCTTCTTTTTTGTTGTTGTACATTTTTGCTATTATAAGTCTAACATGTCTCATTGACCAATTCTCTGGAAACTCTTCATGTAATTTAGATAAAATTTGGTTCTTGGAATCATTGGATTTATTTTTTTATTGTAAGTGGAAAGAACGTCTATACATTCATTCCACTAGATCCCTCAAACTTTTGTAAAATTTGTTCCCCCTTTCATTAACTTCCAACACCACTCCAGATGAGCTAAGGAGAAATTCATTTTCATTTGCATGTTCTATTTTTTTCTTTTCTTAAAACAACATTCCTTTTCTGAGTTGTTGGTCCCTGTAGAAAATTAAATGGATGTGAATTAATAGAGTGATAGACATGTGTTATCAAAAAATCTTAAGTATATTATTAATGATAATTAAAAAGAGAAACTCATATTGGATCGATAGTATTTTTTCATTCACTTGATTCATCCTTTTGTAATTTTTCCATCAAGATTTTACGCTTTTCTAGTCCTAGATTAGAAATAACCTTATCGAGCTTCGTAATTTTGTGGATTTACATGATACATAGTAAACAATACATATTATTTAAACTTACATATGCCTCAAAAGTAATATTTTTTATAAAGAATTTACAAATAAATTACCTTTTTTTCTTTTATTGATGTGTTATCACTATGTTTCTTACTTGATCTCTTGTCAGTAATTTATTTATCAATCTGAAACCTGTACCATATCATTCATTAATATATTTATAAATAAATTATCAAGTTTTCACGTAAAAAATAAATCTCAAGACACTGGTGTGCCTTTCTTGATGTACGCACCACTACCTGTGCGTGGGGGTATTACTAACACACCGCAAAAGAGTATAATAGACCATATGGTGTGTGGGGTATTATAAACACATCGCACAAATAATGTAATAAACTGTACGGTCCTATCCTTGTAACATGGAGCATCGGTGCCCTATTTCAGATATGGCGCACTGATTTAAAAAAATTGTTTTCAAATTTTTTATTACACAGTACTTGCGCGATGTGATTTATAAAACAACACACCAGTGTGCTAGGTTATGCAGGGTGCACCGAAAAAAAATCCATTTTTTCCAAAAATTCACGCAATAGCCAAATGGATTGGGATTTGAATATGCAAGTCGTCTCGTGGGTTGCATGTCAATCTAAAATGAAAAGCCCTAATTCTTAAATCACAGAAACAGTGACAAGCAATGGAAAAAACAAAAAAAATGAAGGATTTAGGGTAAAAATGGATAAAATTGCAAAAAAAGTAAAAAAAATAATCAAATTTAATCATGAGATGGTTTGAAATTATATGATACAGGGTTTGAATCACTCGAGGTTTGGTTTTTTATTTTTTGAATACTTTTTTTCAAATGTATTTCGCTGCTCCACAGTGCCCTCATGCTCTCTTGCTCTAGGTATGTCTCCTGCAAATATTTGGCTGAAAATCTTAGCAAAAATAGTGAAAGAATGAAGTGTTTTGTATTTAAAAAATTATTTTATAAAATTAGATTTTCGAAAATATTTTGGCACCCATTTTTCAATTTGTTGTATTTTTTTCACTTAAAGAAAATAGAGTTGCACCATTTTTATTTGTGTTTATTCATCACCGATGTGTCACTTAATAGCACCACACCAGTGTGTATTTTGTAACTCCGACACCAATGCAGTTATATGTACAGCAGCACCGATTTGCAGTTAAGGGACCGAAATTACTTTTAGGTGTGTACATCAAAATTTAGTGAACTCCAACCATAGAGTTTGAGAATTATAATTTTGTTTATTATTGAGAATTGGAATTCGATAAATTCTTGATGGAAATAACTATTCTTCCAATGCATTTTGTTTATCGCAGGAGGTCCCCACTGATTATATGTAGATAATGCAATGTGGGGTTTGTGAAGATGCAATACTACACAACCCAAGTGGGAAATTGTGGCATGTGAACCTGTTATAATTGGCACTTAACTATTTGTAACCAATATGTTTTGGAATATAATCTGTAGAGAGATGGATAGCGTGCCAGCTATTAGTACATATAATCTGCAGAAGGGTAATGATTTTGGAGAAATGAAAAGAAGTCCTTCATTCTACATTTGTCAGCAAAAGAAGACTGATTTTTGTGTAACGATGCACTTATTACATGTGGAGGAAACGATTTCCCATATAAAATGAGTATAGGGTTGAGCATAGGAAAGAAATTTCAAAATATGCTATTACATTAGTTTTTCCAATGGGAAATCGATTTGCAGGTGGAAATATTGTAGCTGCAGGTATCTATGCTTTTCTTCCCACATAAATGTTCAATGGATTTCCATTTATAATGCAAGCAGAAGTTTTACTGGTTTCATCCATATGACCACAACTTAGATAAGTTAGATATGCCATTCAGGTTCAATTTAAAGTCTAATATGTGATTTTATGCGACGTAAAATTTGCCGGTAAAAGTTTATGTAAGCCAACCAAAGCTCGGAAAATACTCCCAGTTGATTTTAAACACACTCTGCAGAATATTTCCCTTCACGAGACCTACATCAACAACGTCAATTGATATTTCTCTACTGTCCTTAACGGAATGAGAATCCTTCCCTTCATGGTGCCTCTTGGCTTTATCAACCACCTCGATTTATATTTCTTTGCCATCAACTGTGCTCTCCATTTATCCATCATGGGACCTCTTAATCCTATCGTCGGCCTCAACCGAATGCTCTGTGCCAGTCTCAACCTGTACTCCTTTTGTACTATGGAGAGCTCTGTAGCCATCTACATCCATGTAAGAGTCTTTGTCCATCTTTCTGTTTCAATCACTTATTTTCTCTGCTATAAAATTCTCAGCCGAAATTTGAACTCTAGTCTTTTCAAAACCTCATCTCCTTAGAAAAATTCTTGCTCAGAATTCGAACCCTTCACTACTCCAATACTGCACTTTACAGAATAACCCTGTTCTGATGCACATGGTTTTATAGGCACACCGAGGCAGTTTTTAAAATCAAGGTTTTTATTTTTGCGTGGTGTTTTATGACGCACCGATGCAGAAGAGTTGTAAAGCACCAGTGGGTCTGAGTAATAAGATGCACCGATGCATGTTATGATGCTAAGCACACACGACTGTATAAAGTTCTTTTTTTTGTATGCAATATCATAATAAAATAATGATAATTCTAAAGTACATGAATTTATTTGCTTTATTTTATAAACTTTATTATGCTACAAAAACTCATATTATTCTAGATTTATTATTTTATAATTATTTACAAATTTAAATATTTTAATAAAATCATTTCACATTAATATAATTAAAATTTTACAAATATTTTACATACAATTACAATTACAGCTAGAACTAGAATTACAATTACAATTACTATTTTACAATTTCACATACAATTACGATTAGAATTATAATTACAATTTTACATTTACAATTACAATCATTTCACATAATACAATTAAAATTTTACATATATTTTACATACAATTAGAATTAGAATTAGAATTATATTTACAATTACAATTACAATTTTAGAAATATTTTACATACAATTACAATTAAAATTACAATTACAAATACAATTACAATTTTAGAATTTCACATACAATTAGAATTAAAATTACAATCATTTCACAGTAAATTAAATATTACAATTAAAATTAAAATTTTCCATTAAATATTTTACATACAATTACAGTTAAAATTAGAATTAGAATTAGAATTACAATTAAAATTACAATTTTACAATTTCACATATAATTACGATTAGAATTAGAATTAGAATTTTAATTTTACATACAATTACATTTACAATTAAAATTTTACAATTACAATCATTTCACAGTAATACAATCAAAATTTTACAAATATTTTACATACAATTAGAATTAGAATTACAATTACAATTACAATTACAATTACAATTTTACAAATATTTTACATAGAATAAGAATTACAAATACAATTACAAATACAATTACAATTTTACAATTAGAATTACAATTACAATTTTACAATTTTTCATATATACAATTACAATTAAAATTAAATTACAATAATTTCACAATAAATTAAATATTACGATTACAATTAAAATTTTACATTAAATATTTTACATACAATTACAATTAAAATTACAATTACAAATACAAATACAATTTCACATAGAATTAAAATTTAAATTTCAATTACAATCAGGACATAATATTTAATAAATATCATGGTTATTTAATATAAAATTAATTAGTAAACCTCACGATCATGATAACCATCGTACAAACATCATATTTGACTAAAAAATACGTTCATACATCAAATTAACATTATATATTAACATCATCACAACACAAACATCAAATATATATCTCATGTCAAATAACTCATGCTATCACATCCACATATATCTGCAAGATAAACATTAAATGAACATATCTAACATGACCTAACAATATACACATCATGATGATCACCAACATGTAAAGTAAGTACAACTGCAACATGAACATAAAATACATGGATCATATATATATATATATATATATATATAACTGAATAATGTTAAAAGTATACAACTGTAATATAAATGCCATGGATCAGCTGGTGGTAGTACAACATCAGTAGCAGTACTAGTGGAGGCCTTCTCAGTCAACAGTGTAGCCTCGACGATCACTGATGGATGATCAGCTAGTGGTAGTACAACACCAATACAAGCAGTATTAGTGGAGGCATTCTCAATCAATGGTGAAGCCTTGACACTCAATGGTCCAGCCTGCTCATGATCATGACTAGTACTGATGGATGTTGTAGGCTACTGACTGGACATGGCTGATGCTCCAGCCTCATCTCCATGATGACCGCCAGATGCTAGTGGAGCCCCATGCTCATCAAGCGTAGTGCAAGGTGAACAATCATGAGATGAGTCGCTGCTCACAGACTGTCCATCATGTGTTGTGGCTCGACCATGCCTATAACATGCAACAGTCCTCCTCAGTCACTTAACATCTATTGTAACTCCTACGAAATGATGCATCAGACTGTACATGTCATACGACATGCCTCTCCATATCCGTAATAGCCTATCATCGGCATATATGTCTCTGTAATGAGCGAGCCTGATGCCCGCCTCAATAATCAATGCACTGAGTTGGTCACCCAACTTCATCCTGTGTCTAGTATCAGGTCGAGAGTGCCTAGAAAAATGCGGTACCGATCCACCAGAACACTAGTACATTTGGAAAACAATTCGACACTTGGTTCTGACATTTTTGACCAAATGTCAGAAATTTCCCCAAATTTTTTCAACTTTTTCAAATCCCGCCTGAAACCATCACTATACCAATGTTTAGAGACAAATGTTGCAATACTGACACTTCGAGGCAAGTGTCGGTCTTGCGAAATTTGCAAAATAGCGTCGTAATTGCGATGGATTTCTGAAGTATGTCATTATTGCAATGTTACAGAGACAAGTTGTCACTATTGTGACGTTTAGAGGAAGGTGTCGCTATTGCAACATTTAGAAAATGTGTCTCTATTGCGACGGTTGGTGCCAAGTTTCGCTCTTGCGATGGTTGGTGGCAAAGGGTCGCTCTTGCGACAGTTGGTGGCAAAGTGTCGCTCTTGCGATGGTTGGTGGAAATGTTTCATTCTTACGACAGTTGGTGGCAAGGATATAAGGTGGGATAATCCCACATTCACTGGGTGTATAAGAGATATTGGTGTTTATATACGAGCTGAGCTTTTACATGTTTCGATTACAAGCCCAAGGCTATGCACACTGATATAATCAATTGGGACTCAGCGCATGCACTCAACCCCTCCCCTCATAACTTGGATTTGGTTGTGGTTTAGCTTGTGGTTCTTCGCCTCGGTCCTGCGGTGATTAGTGTAGGTGCTGAGCCAAGTGCTCGATGGAGTAAAAAACCCACAATTTTATTAAAAATATAAATAATTTGTAAAAAGCTCACAATTTTATTAAAAATATAAATAATTTGTAAAAATCCCACAATTTTACTAAAAATATAAACAATTTGTAAAAATCCCACAATTTTATTAAAAATATAAACAATTTGTAAAAAGCTCACAGTTTTATTAAAAATATAAATAATTTTATATCAAATATAAAATTGATATACACTTTTTTATTGGGAATAAAAATCCCACAATTTTATTAAAAATATAAACAATTTGTAAAAAGCCCACAATTTTGTAAAAAGCCCACAATTTGGAAAAAGCCCTCTTTTATTTTCTTTTTTCTTATTGAGATCACATTGAGTTCAACACGTCTTGGGTTTTCTACACCACTAATAGAGATAATTGCTAAATATAATTATTATTTTCATTATATATAGGATAATTTGCATGAATGGAATAAAATAGTAGAGGTGGAAAAAAAATTCAAAAGGGTGAAAGGGGTGATGGTAGAGTTTATTGCCCTTGAAAAAAATGTTGTATGATAAATAATGTTAGAGTTTTAATAGCAACAACAAGAATGCATTTTTGGAAATATGGGCACATTGATGGTGGATCGAATGACTATCGTCCTGTGGTAATTAATTATCTATCTTCATTATCTATCTTCATTTTGATTATATCGTAAAATTTTATATTATTTTAATATTTTTTATATGCGCACTAATGTTTAATGATTAATGTTTGTAATTTTCATAAAGGCACATTTGCCCCCCAACTTTTTTCATATGATAAACTAGCTTCCACAGCTAAATAGTAGTAGGTTAGATGATGTTGTACCAGTACAAGAGAATATTGCAGCAAATATTAGTATTGGAAATGATGTTGTATAAGGTCAAGAACATGAAGCGAATGATGAAGGTAATTTTAATGATCCCATGGAGGTAGATCATCATGAAAATAATGAGACAGTTCACATTAATGATGGGACAAATCAAATGCTCCAAGAATTTTATGGTGAATTAGATGATGATGGTGGAGATAGTGACGATATTTATGATGTACCTCTGATTAAAAGGTCAATTGAATGAATTTTTGAACACTCAAATGCAACTCATATTTCTGTTACATTTTTGCTGGTGAACTTAAAGTTTATGAATAATTTGTCGAATAGATGTATGACACAACACCTAAGGTATGCAATATGTATATATGATCACATATATGTAAATGTTGATTATTTTCCCTTTTTTTAGTTGTAAAAAATGTGTAAAATAATAATTCAATACTTATATATATATATATATATAATTAATAATCTTTACGTTAACTACTTTTTCTTTATGTTGTAGATTGTTGGGTGAATATTTGTTACCATCACCAAATACTTTACCTCGAACATATCAAGATCTACGTGCTATTATGAAACAATTTGGAATGGAATATAACACTATAGATGCATGTCCTAAAGATCATATTATATATTACGGAGAACATGCATCGAAAACAGAATGTCTAAAATGTGGTCCCAATAGATATCAAACAGATCAACTAACGAAAAAGGTGCCTCAAAAGGTTCTTTGTAATATTCCCATAATTCCACATTTGTAGCGAAGGTTTAGGTGTAAGAGCATAGCACAGTTTATGGATTACCATTCAAAGAATAGAAGTGAATATGGTGTTCTTTGAATGCCTGCAGATGGTTCTGCATTTAGAGAAATCGAGGAAAAATATGTAGATTTTAAAAATGAACCTCATAATGTCAGGCTTTCATTGGAAGCTGATGGTGTTAATACATTCAGAGAGCTTAGATCTACTTACTCAGTGTGGCCTATTTTTGTTATCAACAATAACATTCCTCCTTGGATGTCAATAAAGAGGGAGCACATAATGTTGACTACAATTATTCCAGGTATTTGATACATTATTTTTTTTAATATAACATTTTCATTTGTCTCGTTGTTTGCATAAATATATATTTTATTTATTTACTTACTTATATATACATATATCATGGTAGTAATTATTATGTACCGTAATTTTGAACAATTAGGTAAGTACCAGGTCAAAGAAATGAATGTATATATTGAGCCTCTTATCGATGAGCTAATACAGTTATGGCATGGCATCACTATGTATGACATCACTAAACCAATCAAGAAGAAGAGATTTCAATGTCGTGGAATTCTTGTATGGACAATTCATGATGCCCTAGGACTAACACATGTTTGTGGTATGTAATATTTCGTTGCACTTTAATATAATAAATAATTATCTAAATTAGATATACTGTATTGCATGTTTTAAAAATGATCTCATAGTATAATTGTTATTTATCCATTTATTGCAGGTCTTCAAACAAAAGGTGGATTTGCATGTCCAGTTTATGGCCCTATGATGAAGTATCGTCATTCGAGAGACTTAAGAAACATGGTTTTTGATGAGTTTAGGCACTTCCTCTCTAGCAACCATAAGTATCGTACTACTGAAAAACATCTTTTCAATGATAAAGAAGAAATTGGATTAAAACCACGAAGAATGACACCTTAGTTGTGGAAGTTGGAATATAATAGAATTAATAATCATCAAGCAACTGGTATGTAATTTATGTATATATATACACACACATATATATATATATATATATATATATATATTTAATTTGTTTATGTAATGTTTGGAATATTTTTTTTAACTAATGAATTTATGTTATTCTTTGATATCAAGGTCATCGTCATGGTGAAGGTACTATTATTGTACTTCCACCTGGAATGAAATGTTATCCTTCTCAATTCACGAGGTTTCCCTACTATGAGGACCTAAAAATAGGTCATTTTTTTTATACAATGCATGTCAGGAAGAATGTGACAAAAACATTATGGCGAACCATAGATGGTGCACATGATAGAGATAAAATTGACAAAATTTGTGCTGACATTGAGAAATCGAATCATGCAATGAAAAGTGTGATCAATAAGTCAAATAACAATGGAGGTTGAAATTATAATAATATTCCATGGTTATTAATAGAAAAAAAAGCAATGATGTAAAAGAGGTCGTTAGAAGAATTAAATTTCCAATAGGTTTTGCTTCAAACATAAATAATATCTTAATGAAGAAAGGTGACTTTAGTGGGGTGAAAACACATGATTGGCATACCTTTGTTAAGGTAATTTTTTTGGTATACGTTTTTGTATGTTATTTCTTGAGTACATATTTTAAATTTTCCTTTCTTTGTTTAGTTTGGAAACCAATAACAATTCATTTTTTATTTTTAAGTATGTTCTACCTGTATCTCTCCCAAACGACTTCGACGACAATGTCAAACAGGTTATATATGGTCTTAGTAAATACATGAGGTAAGTAGTTTTTATTTATATGAAAAATCTAATTCCTACAATTTCTTTTCGTACTTAATGAAATGATGTATTAATTTACTTGTAATGAAATATATATTATGTTTCAATGAAATAATCTTGCGTAATAATTTGCAGATGGGTGTCATTGAAAGAAATCCATCAAGATGAAATAAAGTATTGGAAGAGAGAAATTCTTCGGCTAATGTGTGAAATGCAAAAGTATCTACCTCCAACACATTTCAATGCACAAGAACACTAGTTGATACACCAAGTTGAGGAGATTGAAATGTGTGGACCAGTGCACACAAGGTAAATGTGGATGGTCAAGAGGCACCTGAAATCCTTAAAGGCTTCGGTTAGACAAAGAGCACGACCTAAGGGTTATATGGTGGAGGGATATGTGGTATATCAATCCATGGTGTATATTATTCATTATCTTCCTATATCATTTGCGCCAGCTATGAAGGCGGTGGATTGCATTTGGGATGTGAAATCCATCAAAAAATTTGAAGTGGAGCACCTATTGGGAAAAGGTAGAATGAAGAAAGTGAGAGGTAAAATATGTATTATGTATAATACATATAGTGTTTCATTTTTTTACATCATGTATATGATAATTATATTCATTTAGGTCTTATTCTTTCATAGTTTATTAATTAATATAATTTACCATGGTTATAAGTAATATTTATTAATATTGGTGAATTATTGTTTTTTTATTCAGGTGCTCAAGATTATGAGGCACTACTTTTATACATTGCAAACAATATTGAGTGGATTAGTGAATGGATTGAAACATATAAAGCACATAACGATGGTAGGTTATCATGGCAACTATTTTTTGAATTGACTAGAGAAGCATTTAGTAGTAGAGATGGAAATGCTACGGACAGGGAAATCAATTTAGCATATGGTTTGAAAGATAGAAAGGTAAGAAATTAATTCACCTATTTTATTCATTACTTATTTTATACTATACTTATAACGTGACAAGAAGTTTGATTTTTTAGATAATTTTCATGCTGTGTAAATTATATGATTAATTACTAATTAGAATGCATCTTTTCCATGTTTGGCATATTGTAGTTGAAACACCACAAGGCTATGTGGTGCAATGGTCGTAAATTTCGCGTTAAATAGTTGGATGATAATAGGAAAAATTATAATAGTGGTATAACTATAGTATTCCAGGTCACTGATGTTTCCTCCAGGAGTGACAGACATCCTCTAGAAGCTAAAAATAAATATTTGTGGTTTTTAGATGATATATTTGAGTGTGATTTAATTCATTCAAAATATTTTTGTTCAACGTCAAATGTTATAGGCCACAAATGAATGTACGTGATGATCATAGAACACTTATTCAACATGAAAATGGATTTCCAATGGTTAAAACATCACATTTTGAAGCAGGAAAAAATCGCTATGTTTTTCAAAGCCAATGCGCATAAGTATTTTACTCATAGGTTCCAGGTGAGAACGAATGGTCATTTTATATTAGATATGATTTAAGAGGAAGGCTAGTAGAGTACACTGTAGAGGAAGAACATGATATTGATCAAGAAGAAGATGATGCAGTGGCAAATGAGCAGGAAGATGCATTGACAGAACAAGAAGATATATTAGAAGATGAACCAGGCATAGGACATAAGGCAACAATTATTGATGATGATGTCAATGAGGATATTATTTAAAATGACATAATTGATGATGATGATGAAATGGTCGATCATTTCAACACCGTTTCTGAATCAAATATTGGTATAGATTTCGATCAGTTGGATGAAGATCAAGAAGATACAGAAGAATAATATTGATACAAATGTTATGTTCGAGTATGAGTTGGTATGTTATAACTTTATATTTTAATATGTAGGAATTATTGTCTTTAAGTAACTTACTAATTATGTGGGTTTGTTGCATGTTGTTTATTATTTCAAAGCAATAAATAATGGCCTTACTATTGTACAAGCTAAACTAAAATTATATGCCATTTTTAAATCAAACCTGAGTTGGAATTTGAAAGGTTTTAATACCTATTTATATGGTGGAGCATTACCTCCATAAAATATGGTTTTAATAGGGATTTCAAAAAAATTACAAAGGTTTCAGATTAATCATGGTAGGCCTTTCAAAATTTTACATTAATCACTATAGCTACCCTGCATGTAATCAGTACTACAGCTCCTTGCCTTTTCTAATCGACTCAAACCCTACTATATATATGCCTTTGTAGATCAGTACTACAACTCCTTTCATTTTCTAATCGACTCAAACCCTACTAGATATATGCCTCCTACTACAAAGAACTGTCTGTCGTGCAAGAAACTCCAAAAAGCAGGCCCTTGCTGAAAAGAACCGCCCGTCGCGCAAGCTAAAACTCCAGAAAGCAGGCCCTTGCTACAAAGAAATGCCCATTGCGCAAGAAAATCTAGAAAGCAGGCCCTTGCTACAAAGAAATGCCCATTGCGCAAGAAAATCTAGAAAGCAGGCCCTTCCTCCATTAGCAAGAAAAATGGTATGGCCAAACAAAATTTTTCCATATTTTGAAAAGTGATTTTACCATTTAGAATGCCTAGGATTTGAAACAGAGCAATAAATTGGGCTGCTCGTTTTCCTCGAATAGGGCATGTCTGTAGATTTAGTTTTGTTTTTAATAAAAGTCAATGTAAGACATAATGAATTCCCATAACCTTAGTCTCCATCATGCTTTCCATAAAATTTGGCAGTTGATTTCCATCATCACAACTTGGTCTTTACAAGAAGAAAAATTGATCACCGTTTCCTACCATTTTCCTTCAAACAATATTAAGCACATGAAACAACATTTCTAAGAGACACCAGTTTTCCCAATTTTTCTACAACAACATTTTCTAAGAGGAACAGGTTTTCGAAGATCCAGACAACTACATCATTCATCCAAATACAGAGTTTTAATCACCTATAGTCATATAAGGGACTAGTTGTATCCAAAATGAAGCACATGAGAATGATGGCTGATTAATACAGGGTCATATACATAGTTTTCTTCATATAAGGTCTTGGTTTTTCCTCATTCCTAATCTGCATGTGTTTTATGTTGTGGCTCTAATGTATCAAAATTTATATAGAGATTGACATACATTAGGTGTTCCAAGAGGATTATTTACTACATCAAGCTCAAACCTCTATCTCATTTATTTCTTGAAGCTCAAATGATGTGTGAAACTTAGGCATAATTGCACACTCTATGGTTGTATCTTGTGTTCATTTCCACTGTTTGTATGGTACTGATGAAACTAGTAGAATGTCTACTTTAGAGGTCAGATCACTGCTATAGCAGAATGTGATTATGTTGTTGCCTTTCTAGTGTTTTGTTTCAATTTTTTTGTCATTTAAACACAACAGACTCAATAATAGTAAAATTATGAAGTTGATTTGTTTCGATAATTAATATACCTTTTGAGATTTTAAAATTTCACTACAAATAACCCAGTTTAGTCTCATTGTCAACTCGTCACTTGTTTGGGTTCCTTAATGTGCAATGACATGTTTCCAGGACTAAATTCAATGCTAGGCATATTTGAAACTCTAACTCTGTCTTCTGGTGTCTTATTAGAAATTATTTCATTTTTCATTTTGTGTTTTCAAGTTAGATATTGTTCTCAAGTTTTTACATTTATAATTTTATTGCAATGTGGCAGATTGATCAGGGTAGTACAGGAACAACCCTGAGACAGGATGATCGTAGAAAGGGGCCAGCAGAAGAACACGTAAAGTTCCAGAATTGCTTTATCTCAAGTATTTTAGTTATTTACATAATTAAAATAATATTAATTTTGTTCAAATATGCAGACACCTAGCCATGGTACACCTAATGATTCTCTCTATGAGGAAGAGTTTTCTTCATCTCTATCTCCATTGTTGTTGCTGCGAAAAACAAGGTGGGACTTTGATACTTTGATAGATGCACCTCAAACACCTGAAACAGAAGAGAGGGTAAAACAACTTATGACCCAGCTAGAAACATATCAGGAAATAATAAAAAATCAAAAGGATATTTTTTTTGTTCTGCATGAGATGAATTGTGATAGTTTGATTTTTAATTTTTACATTGACTAAACTAAAAAAAGTTCTTTTGTATGTAAATTTATCTGACACTTGCTGAACCTGGTGTTGGTGGTAGTGGGACACAAGGGAAAAATATTGCCCAGCAACCCTCTCGTACACCTTCTACTCCTTTAGGTGCTATCCAAGAAACACACCTTGCCCAAGCAGACACCCAGCCAACCGTTGAACGTGTTGGCAGTGATGAGGCTAATATGGCCAACTACATTATTGTGTTTCCTAGAGATACACGTGTCAGCTCCACGGGGACCAATAATGGCACATTGTTGGTGAACAATGAAGGTGTCCCTATAAAGCACGTACAACTCCCAGGTAAGTTTTAATATTTTAACTATTTCATGTAATCTATCTAAAACATATTTTATCATGATTTTTATTTTTAAATTAATGATAATATCTTTGTTTCTGTGTAGGAAACAATGATTTATACATGTTTATGGAGAGCCATGCACTGGTAATTTTTGGCCCAACCATACGCACAAGGTGGAATTCCCAGAATTCCAACTTGAAAAAATAACTTCTAGATTATCTAGAAGCCCTTTTTGGGGTGGGCACATTTGACAGAATAGCAGTGGCTCGGGTAGCTGGAAAATATTTGAAATATACAAGGGACACCTATAGGACACAATTGCAATTTAACCATAGATACGAGTGTCCTCTCACAGTGCCAGAGAGTGGTTGAAGAGAACTCATCCATGACGAAAAGGAGAAAAGGGAAAAGAAAGAAGGAAAAATTCCAACTGGACCCACAAGGTAAATTAAAACTTTAATTCAATAGCTTTAATTTTCTCTATGTCTAAAATAATAGTTCGCTATGTCATATCTGACTTCAATCTTTTGATGATAGGTTGTCTGACACCTCGAAGGCAACCAAAGATAGGATTGAAAAAAAGGGCCATTACAAGCTAGGCCAGGGCAGCTACTTGAAATTAGCTGCAAGAATTGTAAGTAGCTAAACATCTTATAATTAATTGTATTACCTTCAACGTTTTTTTGATCCTATCAAATAACACTAAAAATACACAATCATATGTAATGTAGGGTGATGACTTTGGAACATAAACTATAGAGGAAGATAAAAATATCGCTTTCCATTTCGGCTATCAAGCCGTAGTTGAACGTCGCAGAAGCTTGGGGCAGGTCCCAAGATCCAGAATTCCTGATAAGGTAAAATTTTAACCTTTCAATATGTTTGTTTTCATCCATAAATTTAATGTCTAACAACTTTTTTTAAATTAGGGGAGCAGCACTACCGACGAGGCAAATAACCCAGTTGTAGAGCCAAATGTAGATGTTCCTCACGTGCAACGTGATCATTGTAGTGGGGACCAAGCCGACAATGCTACTATCAGTGAGGGTCGTGACAGTAATTAATTTCCACTTATATTTTTTTCTAATTATACCTTGATGGTTGTCCTTATAACAATTTTTGTTTAAATGACAAAGAATTTTTCCCTTGAGGATCTTACCACAAGAGAGGAAGACAGGGCAACAGTCCCAACAACAACAACTGGTGCACCTGGTAAATAATCTCATTGCAATTTTTTTTATTAATATTACTAAACTAGTTCAATGATATTTAAAAAATGACAATTAAAATTTAATATTATATTTTTTTATAGGTGATGCCCCGTCACTGGATGAGACCAGACATCATGACTACGTAACTAGGTTAGCACTGCAAGTTGAAAGGCATGAAATAGGAGCAGAGCACGATGATATTGATGATGTAATTAGGAGCTTTAGAAATAGGAAGAATAAAAAGAAGATTTCATAATGTAAAATATTTTATTATTATAAGACAAACGGTACCATACTTGGAACGTTTTTTTCGTTATATAAAAAGCTCATTTATCATACTATTTTTATGTCAAGCACTAATTTCAATGTTTCCTTGTGTACTTTTTGTTTCATTATTTTTTTATTAGTTATTGAATATTTTTTTTATTCTCATGAAAGTAAAAAAATGAAATATAGATTGGGTATTGGGGAATTGAGAGTGATGTGAGGGGGGGAGGGGCCACAAGAGCTTCCACCTTCACGTGGTTGGCCCTGTTTAGTAGAGAATAATTTATTGGAGAAATTTAATCTTGGAGAAAACCTCCCTCGATCCAACGTAGCAGCAAAAAATTCACTGTTCACTTAGTTGCTACTCTTTCAGATCGTGGGAGGCTTGTTCCAAGTTCATGCGACTCCAATAAATTGTTCTTGAAATGAAGAGGAGCTTATTCAGGTATGTTTTGACATTTTCAACATATGTTCTAACATTATCATAAGAATGAATCTTAGAGTAAAAAATGCTACATCAATTACTTGTATTTATTGTATATATAATGATGGATTTTGATTGAATTAGTAGTGTAGGTATAAATCCTCTTGCATCATGAGCAATAAAACTTGTCAACAAGGGTCATGTCCAGCATATTTTTTCTTCTGCGCTTGACCAGGTTCATAATGTCACATTATTTTAGTTCCTTTACAGTTCATAATTAAATATTAAGCTTGTTCATGATTATTATCTAGGTTTTTTGTATGTGTTTTTTCATCTATTTGATTGTAAGAAACTCTGCATGTTTCCTGTTGTTCACTATGATTTTTCCATTTACCACTCCCAAGATGAATCCAAATTTACTTTTACATAGGTTACTTTATTGTTACTATGATTTCTCCATTTACAATTTCATAGGTGACATCATGTAAAGTTTTTAATCTCGGGTTGGTGATGAGCTTTAGTTCTCTAGATTTGGGGCTTTTTTGATATTTTCTCCCTCATGTCATTCTTGCATCACCTCGTTGTTTGAGCATGCCAATTTTCTACCACTTTTACCAATTGGCACATGTCAATCTCTGAGTGGAGCTACATTTCACCTATTTTCGGCCCACTTGACCACCTGAAAAACTCAAACCCACACACCATGTGTCTTTATCATGGAGTGCCACATTTCCTAGACATTTTAGATGCTAACATCATGCTTCTAATGTGTTATGTAAACCAATCATAGTGGTCCATGTGGACTTGTGCCATGTCACTAGTCTGAAAGAGAGATTTGAGCCTTTTCTTTTCATGATTTTTCTACTATAATTTTTTTCTTCAGGACGGGAAACCCCTTTTGCAATAGATGGGGATTTTCCTATTTCCCTAGAGTCATCTCCTAGGACACCCTTCAAGCCATCATCCAAGAGGAAATATGCAACTCTCTGTTGTTTCCCTCTTGCCATTGAATTATGCGCTTCTAGAAGACCAGTTAGGGCACTCTTCTAGCCCTTATTCCATTGCTTCATCGTTGTATCAACTACCTCATAGGCATAATGCCACAAAGATTTCGAAACTTGTATGTCAGAGTGTAACAAAAATTCAGTATATTATAATGCCATAAATATTCAGATGCCACCAAAGAAGTCATAGGTTCAGATCTATCGTGAATGCTTCTTGTGTTTTTCTATTGTAAACAATTCTCCCAGTATTTTGAGATTAGATGCTTCAACAAATTTATAGTCATACGATATTTGATACTTCAGATCACATGTCACATATATACGGTACTCTTCCAAATTCTGTTTTGCTTCATTTTCTACCTTCATGATGCAGGGGCATTAGGCTTAATAATTTCTTTGTACCTAAGTAGACATAGGGGGTCTCATGATTTTAATTTCTCATGTAATTATTAGTATTTTTGAAAAAAAAGTGAGGAATTGTAAATGTTCTCCAACTGCAAAGAACATGAGAGAAATGATTAGATAGAAATGTAAAGAGATAGGAAGTTTCTGTTATTTTAGAGAATTAGGATAAATTTAGGATTTTCGAGAATTTCAAGAGTCTGTCGAGCTATAAAGGAACCTGAATCGGTTCAGGTCCTCACTGTGTATAAATGTAAGCCTGAAAGATAGTGTAGGGGTTCAGAGTTCAAGATTTGTGAAAAGTAGTACGAGGAAAGAGAATCTATCAAGAGTATTTATTTGGCTTCCAATAACGTCTTTCAATGATGGTTACTATAGAGAAGATGATCTTCAAGTCTATTTGTTACAATAGCTAGCATTCATACATTAGGAATTACTTACACAGTTAAGTAATTCAAAAGCTATGTAGAGTAGTAAAAGGAAAGAGAATCTATCGAGAGTATTGATTTGGCTTTCAATAACGTCTTTCAATGATGGCTACTACAGAGAAGATGATCTTCAAGTCTATTTGTTACAATAGCTAGCATTCATACATTAAGAATCACTTACATAGGTAAGAATTACTTTCTTAGCTAGAATTACTTACATAGGTGAGAATGAAATCTAGGAAGGGATATAACTGCAAGGAAGAAGCAAGAGCTTCCTTAGCTTCTCATATGCAAACCAACCATAAATATTTTTGTCCTAGGACTTAAGAATAAGGTCAGTAAAGGAACCTTATTTGGCATGAAACTAACACATAATCTCGAAAATATTCTCTAGCTCCCCAAATCAATCATGATATTGTGGATAAAATATAACCCTATCCTTTTCCCTTGCTTTGTCTTATAGTTCCTGGATACTTCTTGAAGCTTATCAATGAGTCTTTTACCCTGTTCTTGACCTACAACTTCTGAAAATTCAACTTGAAGATCATGCCATGACCAGGGAAGGTTATGTAATTTGAATTTATTATAAGAATGGATTAAGAATTTTGTATACTTTGATTGACCGAAATTAGTGTGAATAGACTCTGTAATTTGGGGATTTTGACAGTAGAAGAGTAAGTCGAGATATTTTTCTCTCTATGTTCAATAAAACTGTGGAATTATTGATATCTTGGTATATTATTGAAAATCTCCTGAAGGACTCATTCCTTTGATTAGGAAACGTCTGTGTATGATTAGGAATAATAAACTCTATGTATTATTCTCTGTCTGCCTTTGAATTTCATATTCTCTATGAGTGAATCAAATGTGATTGCCCTGTATGGAAGTTTGCGGAAGGGAATAGTGGCTTTGTTGGGAGGGTGAAATCATGTCCTCAGTGTGTAATTTTAACGAATATACTGATGTTAAAGAGCAGATTTTGTTTTGTGAGGGTAGCAGGATATGCTCTATCTATTCGAAGAATAGTGATATAACCTGTGTCTATTGAAGCAATCACATTTAGAGGCAATGGTGTTTTATTTTCGTTGGTGAGGCGATATTACTGAGACTCAACCACAACGTTAACGCGAGGAGTTAAGTCAAAGAATTGTATTAAAAATGAGGTGAGACCCGAGTTAACCACTGTTTAATTACCAGAGTGGGAGAAGTGGTTTTGAGAGGCAATACAACGGGTTTCGCGCGACATCTAGGCCAAAGGTAGTTTTTTCCTTTACCAATGCGATCCAACAATATTTGGACACGTCACCTCCTAAATACCACCTGTATCATGTTTTTCTAGAGCGCTGAAGTCCGGTGATGAAAAACTCGTGATTTTGATAAAGTCTGTCCGATCTGCCAGGAAGTAGATCCAATGGTAATCGCATGGAAAGTTGCATGAAAGATAAATTAAGGTATGAACCAGAGGTTTCAATAATATGAAATATTTATTTAACTCAGAAAAGTTGGATAATGGATGTGTGGGCCCCATGGAATACAATATGTAATAGAATGTCGCATTGTTAGAATTAATGGGTATTAACATTATAAGTCCAAAGTTCGGTGGTTGTTAAAGGAGTCAGGCTATTGTGCTATTTTGAAGGCCGAAAGGCACTAATAATATTCAAGGGTAATGTCATAGTGAAGGGAGTAAAGGGAGGTTTGAACTTTGGGTTATTATCCTTTGATGAAATATTCCAAAAGGGGGTTTAAAACAATAGTTAAGTGTTTTAAGAAAAGGTGGACCTTTAAGGGTTAATTGAATACAATTGCAAACATTCATTGTATGCATTGTGTAAATATTGGATATAAACTCCAAGGGGTTCAAACCATAAAGAGAGGTATTATGATATGTGAGGTTTTAGCCCAAGGAGGAATATTAATTTAAGAATTGATATATATATTATGTTCGCCGAATGTTTTATGGAGCGAAAATGTATGCTGGGAATTATCATGTTTATATGAAAAAGGTGACTTTGAGCATATAATATATTGAGTGCTTATAAAGTTAATTTTGGGTTGAAAGGAAGCTTATAATCTGTTTTATGTGAAATTCAAACAGTTGAATTAAAAAGCGAAAGAGGGTGTATTGTATGGTTTAATAACCATAGGCTTAAAAGGATATGAGCCTCCACAGTGTTAATGATTGCCCAGATTTAAAATTATTTGGGCTAAATGTGAAGTGCATTTCTTTTATATGCATAGAGATAAGAAATTTTGGGTTGAGCAGGTAGCCCAGGCATCACTTCATTTGCCCATAAAATATTTATCTTTTTTTAAAGATGATTATCATGAACTTGACCTTCAACCTTAATCAAGAGCGAGTTATAATAGATGGTTAAGAGGTTTCAAACTTCGTTGGATATTATTTCATATTCTTCCATAAATCACAAATAATATTGTATCGAATGTCATGTATAGTCACATGTAACTATTTGTTGTCATCATAAGTACTTGTTTTTGTAACTTGGTTGAGAGATTAGCTTCAAAGAGATGTAGTATTTATTATTTTAGTCTTGGTCCTAGATTCCTTTAGGATTCAACCTACAAAACTTTTGGAAAGATGCTTCAAACCATAGTCTCAAATTAGGATATAGACTTTTGGATTGTAGACATAGAGCATAGAGGACAACTTAATTGTAAAAGGAAAGTGAATCTATCAAGAGTATTTATTTGGCTTCCAGTAATGTCTTTCAATGATGGCTACTACGGAGAAGATGATCTTCAATTCTATTTGTTACAATATGATAGAATTTTTTTTTTTAACTCAAGCACTAAGGAGAGCTTGCCTCTCTCTCTGTCGAAATTTTTTCTCAATTCAAGCTTCTATTGAACTAAGGAAGTCTCCTTTGTTTTCTCCCTCAAATTTATTTATCAATTTCATAGAAATTGATAAATAATTACTTTAGTCAAACCTTAATGTAACCGAATATGTATTTTCCCTTTGGTGTGTTTATTCCAACACACATAAACCATATATACATACCATATATTATAACCCTGGTCCTTTTTATAGAGCACTTGACTTATAATAGAAATCCTCCCTTATGTATTGTATAAAAGGAAAATATCCCAAGGTTCAAAGCTCAACCACGCACTCATATCATATGTGGACCATTCATTTGTTTTATTGTATCAACTGTATTTACTCAACGCACAATCCTTTAACCCTATTTCTAACGTCTGGACATAATAACATACATTTCTCCGCCCGACCTTATCATTTAACAATATAACAATGATTTGGAGTATTTAACCTGATACGCCAACCTTTATAATATTCCGACTATGGTTTATAATGTTAGCATGGCATTTCATAACAAAATAGGCCCTACCTCAGAACTCATAAAGGAGCAGTTTTCAATCATAAATTAATGGTTCATACCTCAAGTTATTTCCCATGTAACTAATTGAATGAATGTCATTTGATCCCATGGGCTCCAGATCGAACGACCTCAGTTGATATCGCATTTTTTCCATAGCCTGCATTTAACACTTCAAAAAAATGCAATGGGAGTGGTATTATCCTAATGACGTGGCAACATATTAGAAGATCGAGTTTTTTTTTAAACATTTTCACTCTGGCCCAAAGGCTGCACGATGAGGGTGGTTTTGGTTTCAGAAACCTACTCCCAGGATTTTAACAATGCTCAACCGGACTTTCACCATGGTTAATGCCATTAATCGTAATAACTTTGCCTTGTTAACCTCTGTGGTCAAGCCTTAAATAATATCACTCAAATCATAGTAAAACACACTAATTTCTTCAATGGCAAAGTTTACTGCCTTCGATAGGGTTTAAAATCTCATTGTGAAATCGAAGCATTGCAGGGTTTCACTCCTATGAAGTTTGTTTGAACACACAAATTCAATGCCTTATACAAAGGCTTATTCCCCTCTTTTGGTCTGAGAACCACTATAACCTCAACCTTTACCTCTTACAATGGTTTTATATCCATATGACACATTCAGGTAACTCAATGAGAACCCGCGATCAAACATAGAGAGAGAGGTGTACAAGAGATTTCACACAACATTTTTCTTCTTGAAGGTATACAAAGAGTTCATAATTCAACAGAGTAATTCTTCGGAGAATTCCAATAGCACATGCATAGTTAGACAATATGGCTTAAAAAAATTTCAACAGAGAATACAGTTTCTCCATTCAACCCTTCGCTGCCAAAATCCCCCTTTCACCATATCAAGGGCAACAATTTATAATAAATTACATGAATCTTCGGTTCCTTTGGGGGCTGATTTATTTCTTTAACCTAAAAGACTAATTAAATCATATTCTAACAGTGGAAACTAAACATATGGACATAAACCAAAACTGTTCAACTTCTACAGTTATTGACTACTCCTAATTGCATCAGAGAGCTAAGGTGTTGACACCCTGCTGTTACAAAATTAAGCAATTTCGAACCCTTCTAGCCACAACATGTGGACAATCCTCCACATTTTTGGCTAGTGTCTAATGCCCCTACATCACAATAGCTAGCATTCAGAAATTAAGAATCACTTACACAGATAAGAATTACTTTCTTAGCTAGAATTACTTACATAGGTAAGAATGACATCTAGGAAGGGATATAAATGCAGGGAAGAAGCAATATGTTCCTTAGCTTCTCATATGAAAACCAACCATAAAGATGTTCATCCTAGGACTTAAGAATAAGGTCAATAAAGGAACCTTATTTGGCACAAAACTGACACAGAATCTCGAAAATATTCTCTAGCTCCCCAAGTCAATAATGTTATTGTGGATAAACTATAAACCTATCCTTTTCCCTTGCTTTGTATTATAGTTCCGCGATCCTTCTTGAAGCTTATCAATGAGTCTTTTACCTTGTTCTTGACCTGCAGCTTCTGAAAATTCAAAAAATTCTTTGGAATTCAGCTCCATGTCCCCTGTTTTGGCCTTCATTTCTTTGAAATCCTTGTATATTCACAGATATTCATAGATTATTGCTTCCATTATTGATCAAATTCACATATTTATTCACTGGATCAGTGAAACACAACTATGCATTGCTTACCATATCTTTGTAATTTTCCTACATGCATTGTTTTGATGGTGACCCTTTTTGGGTCGAATTATTTACAAAGCAGAATGCACTTGAAATGGAAATAGAAAATGTAGTTTGTCATGCCACAGTGTGTCATGGTTATGTGGTAACATTCTCTAATTAAGCTTTATGTACTGTGCGAGAGTTGTGTTATTCTATTGATGCACTAGAAAATATGTATAATATTATTTTGATCAAAGTGGGTGCACCTCAGTGTTTCTATTTTCATGTGTATTATGTTTATAGAAAACTGAATTTTGCTGCTCCATTTCATTTCATGTGTTTCCAGGAAAAATCAAATAGGTTCTTGAAAATGGTTTCATGATTCGTATAAAACCCTCAGTTGAGATTTTGTTCTTATTTTTAATTATGGGAAAATTAAAGAGTTTGCATTTATAAAGGGAGTATGTCCATAAGTACAAGTGTGAAGGTGCCAAATACAATTTGCATGATGGTAAATGTCTCACCTAAAGAAACAATGATGACGGCAATACCCTTACCATTCAAATCACATGTATTTTTGGGAAAATTGATGGAGATTGGGAATGCGGATCTTTCCATTGAGTTATTTGATATTCATTCATGTTAATTGTTCAAATTCCCATATTTGTTTTTTGATTGGATGTTCTATGTAATTAATCATTGTGGTCTCTTCTATGTGAAAATAAATCGATATAGAAGCCCATTATTTATTACTGATGGAGTCAAATTCCCTCTTTAAATTCATAAATATGTTGGTTCATATGTATTTAACAGGGTAGCCAAATCACGATTTCCCCAGGGATTTACTTTGCTCATGGATGCAAATCGCATTCCAAACCTTCAGTGCATGTACTCTCTTTTTAAAAGGGTGAGTGCACTTGACATGCTTCGGCTGGCTCTCAGTTCATACATTAAATCTACTGGGCAAGGCATTGTATTGGACGAAATGAAAGACAAGGACATGGTGTCATCACTTCTAGACTTGAAAGCACGACTTGATACAATATGGGAAGAAAGTTTTTTGAAGAATGAGGCCTTTTCTCACACTATCAAAGATTACTTTGAGCATCTGATAAATCTAAGGTAGGTTAGTTACTATATTTTTATGCTCATTTTCTTTCTGTTTCATTTTATTTCTATTTATACGGATTGTTCATTGAATTTGTGCTCTTGATTATCAAATTAAGTGAGACAGAAAGTTTGAAAGGATTAATGAAAAAACAGCTAAAGGTAAGTAATGAAAGAATGGTTTTAGGAAGACAATTGCATTCATAATATTAGATATATTGTTTTTTCATTTATCTAAATTATGGCCTTTGTCTGCAGAACCAACCAGCAAAACTTATTGCCAAATTTCTTGATGAGAAACTTCGATCTAGTAACAAAGGTACTTCAGAGGAGGATTTGGAGAATACAATGGATAGAGTTCTCATTTTGCTCAGGTTTATTCAAGTAAGGGACCAACTGATATTCATTTATAAAAGTCTTATATACTAATTAACCCCAAGAAATGAGATGTACTAATAGCTTAACATTGCCTTATGTATGCACTATGGTAGAATTTAAAAGTGGTATGAGACCCAAATGTACATATTCAACCATTAGAATTGCAGCTTAACAAATATTGTGCATAAATTTGAGCAGTTTATGCACAAGACGAGGCACCAATAACAACGTTTCCCCAAAAGCTTCAATTATCTATTGAAAACAAAGAGTTGTTGGAAGTTTCATTTTAGCTATCTTGTGTATGAGATGGATAGATAAAATTGTTATGAGCTGGCTATTTAACTACACTTGGACTGCTCCATAAATATAAGCGTTTCGTGTAACCATATGAAAGCCCTTATATTTTTATTTTTTTATCTTATCCATTGTTTATTGGAAATTTTTTAAGGTATCCTTGGGGAATTTCATGTGGATTTGCAATAAATCTTACGGGTGCATGTCATGCAACAACTATATCATTTGAATTTTGAGCGGCCATTATATTATGTGGAATAATTGGTTTTTTATTCACTATTGGGCCTGTTACGACTAATGGATTTTTTATATCTTTAATATCTCCTTCTTTGGATGATTTGGAATAAACAAAAGAAGAATATTTTTTAAATTCAATTTGAGTCTTTGAATAAAAAACAAAAATGAATTATGTTTCATAACTTCAAAATTTTCAAGTAAAGTCGTTGTTTTTAGAGTAGTAGATTTTTTCAAGAAATATAAATGCCTTTGAAGATTATTCTTGGGTTTCCTCAACAATATTAGGACTTTCACAAACCCAACTTGGAGTACCTCCACACAATGAGCTTATAATTGAAATTTGTTTATCTCTCCAAACCTTCTTGCAAATGAACTTTTCAAGATCTAAAATTGCTAGAGTGCATTATCAATAAATATTTATAAGTGTATTCTTCCTTCCCTAAGCCATCCTTCTAGTGGATATCACCTAGTGAATGATTTTAACCTTATTCCTTCTCTTGTTTACTAGTAGGAAGGAAATAATCATCTCCCTAAAATTAAAAATTGGAAGAATAAGTGTCAATGTTTGAGACTTCAAAAAATGGTAAATATTTTCGTCCGATATTTGAATATATACTATTTGCAAAGAAACTGAAATGTCACATAAATTTTCTCGGAAAGAAACTAAAGCAATCAAAATTGATTTTGATGACAAACATGAACCTTTCTTTGAGATAACAAAGATTCCATATTCATAGACATTTTTTTTCTAAGTTAGTTTAAATCTATTAGCAATAAAAGTATATTAGATCGTGGCCAAAGCCGAGTCTATGCCCAAATGAGTGGAAAATTTGACAAGATAACCAGAAAAAAGATTTCCCACAAGGGGAAACCAGTCTCGAATAGTCCTCAATATTTTTTGTTGCCCACGGAGGGGTAACAGCCATGGATTCCTCTGAAGGTTACATCTAGTATGGATTGTGAAACAAAAATTATAGACTGATAGATCTAAAGAGACAAAAACAGTCCCAGTGGGATGGGACCTGAAACACGGAAACTAGAAAAATATAGAGTGATTAACCATCAAGAGGGGGAGGTTCCTCAATTATGTGGCACCTATATGCCACCATGTCATCATCCTTCTTCAAATGGTTTGCAGTGGAAGCAAATACTTGCGTGGATGGCCCTAGACCGCACTGAGCCAGCTCCTCCTCACAACCACGACTGACCCGAACATCCTCGCCTTGAGCCCTACCCTGTTCCTTGTCCAAGTCTTGAGCAATCTTTGAGCTTGGCCCTTCGTGACACATATTTGGCTCGCCCTCCTGGGCATCTTCCTTGAAAACAACTGAAATGGAAGCAATTATGTGGGGTGTGTTCAAGGAGAAATTGAAGAAGAAATCGGTAGTTTGGGGTGAGATAGTGGCTGGAGCGATGGGGTTGGCAGGTGCGGAAGACCCAAATGGTGGCCGGTTTCTTGGATTCTGCCCCTCCCACTTCCAGTATTCGGGTAACGACTAAAGAAATAAGTAGTGGAATGAGAATATGACTCAGAGGTGGAGGTTGAGGGGGGGTACAGGGGATGGCTTCCTCTACTTCCCCTGCGACAACGCATATGCTGACGCAGCCAAGGCATGCTTTCTGAATCTATGGAGGGAGAGAGAGGTGACAGAGAACCAAGGATGGAAGGGAGCAGGGTAGTGAAGTGTTCTAGAGCAATAGAAGTTAACAAACAAAGGCTAGAGCGAGAGAGGTGCAAACCTTCTCCAAAATCTATGCAGCAATTCAAATGGATTCTCCTCCCTGTGGTAGTGCGATAACTCGGAAGCCTAGCATTCAGAGAGCACTGACTGTGAAATGGAGGAGGAGCACCTGAGTAGCCAGAGCCACTCTCAATCTTTAAAACTAGAATACAGACACCTCGAGGCTCACCCTGCATTAAAAACACATAAATGAGGGCTAAAGGCTAATGCAATAAGGTCCATACGGAGGCGCGATCGGGAATTAATGTCAGATATCGACCCTTGTAGATATTAAATGCACTTGAAACGAATGCATATCGATTCTAGTGATATTCTCCTCCACTTGCCTAACCCTGGTCCCATCACAATGTAAACCATCGAGTACACCTGCATCCGAGACCATATTCATAGACATCACCATCTTGGTAAATTTTCTTTTATTTGTAAATTAACCTGTCGTCGCTATACCGATGCTTTATAAGCGACGGTCTTACGACACCTTATAAGAGTCAGTCTTGCAACGCATTATACGCATCAGTCTTATGACGTTCAATTGTACGTCGGTATTGCGACACTTCTTCCTGGCATCGGTCTTGCGACACTTTAGTAAGCGTCGGTCTTGCGATGGCTTATATGCGTTGGTCTTGTGACGTTGAATTGTTCATCGGTATTACGACACATCTTCCTCGCGTTGGTTTTGTGACACTTCTGCAATGCCTCGATATTGTGACACTCTGGCATAGCGTCGGTCTTGCGATACTTTTGCATAGCGTCGGTATTATGACACCTTAACAAGCGTTGGCAGAGCAACGTTCAAAACTTCAGACACATATCGTTGGAATTACGACAATTTATACACGTTGGAAGAGCGACCGTTTACAAAGGTCAGAAGAGCGACGTTAAAAATGTCGGACCACATATCGTCGAAATTGCGATAGTTTTCGCACGTTGAAAGAGAGATGGTTTGGAAAATGTCGAAAGAGCGACGAATGTTTGGAAACGTCGAAAATTATGTCAGTATTGCGACACTTTGGAAAAGCATCGAAATTGTGACGTAATGGCTAACCACGTTTTTTCCGGCCTCGAACTGTCGCTCTTGCGATGAATATGTGTCGGAATAGCGATGAAGTGGCCATCAGAAATTGGGCCAAATTTTCTAGTGGAAGGGGCATATCTCTCTACACCGACCTCCTGATCATGATCCTCAGTATCTACCATGTCTTGATCGTCATCAAGATCGACACCTGGATCATGTGGTGGTTCTAGCATCTCCTCACCATCAAAAGAGCTAATGTTTGCAAAATATATACAAGTACACAACAATAATTAGACAATTTCATTACAAAATTTAATAAAAAAAATTAAAGAACATGTTAGAATAAATATAAATAAAACCATAATATTACCTCTATCATCTGGAAGCTCATCATCTGTGAAGAGGACGTTGGCACACCCTCACCAATCAAATCAAGCATAAGGACAAGGGACCATAATGAAGGGATGCAACTCATCAACAATGGATAGTAATTCTAGTGCATCATGTGATATCCTAGCTGGAAACATAGTCTCTCCCCTCTTGGGCATCATCTGCACCCACATGTGCATCCGAGCCTCCAACGTTGGCCTACGAGGTTTCTGAAAAAAAAAAAACCTCATCACTGGAAACCTCTCAAAAAAAAAAAAAAAAAAATTGAACCAAATGAGCATGACATCTATCTAAGGCCATACAGAACTACCACAAAAAAGTGGCAGACCACCTCACAATTCGTGGCTCCTATACTAAAGAATCAACACAACATAGAAGTAGAGAACTAATGCGTTGCCCATCACTGGTGTTGTGTGAAATGGTCGAAATGAGAAGTGGGAGGTATTGCAAGTCCTGACTACCAAATGAGCCAATACGTAGCTGACCTCCAGGGACCTGAAACTCTGAAGGAGACAATACATCTACTCCAATGTATCTTTGAGAGGAAAATAATTGACTCCCTGCTACAGAACCAGATGGAACCTCTAGGAATGAGGGAAAATATACCCCTCTCCTTGATAGCCATGTATTGAAATAAATATCATTATTAGTGGGTGTGTGCCACTAGTCAGGAACAACTTGGAAAGCGTGTTGGTGGGCATTCCACCTGTAGATAAGATGTCTCAAAAAGACACTATGGGCCTTCAGGGAAATAGCCTCCTCATAGAACTTTAGGATTCCTTCCTGCCTTAGAAGCCCCTGGGTATCTACTGTAATAGGGCGAGGGTATGCATCTCTCTCCCTCTCTCGTGCCTCCCACTGGAGAATCATGTCATACTGCTCTGCCTATTGTTGTTGTTGTTCCTCCTCTTCTCTTTGAATCATTGACATATTAATTTTTTTTTATTTTATTAAATTAGACATGTATTTAGGAATGTACATATATAAATTTTTTTGGAAAAAAAAACAAACCATTCGGTGAGCCACAAAAATAGTCATGCAACGGTTCCGATGTGACTTTTGTTTGTAGAGCACCGGTGGTAGTGCCCTAGATGACATAAAATGCACCATATGAAGTGCACCTGAAATTTCTTCAAGCCCCGTTGACTATATATGGTGTCAGAATAGTGGTGCGCTGACTAAAATATATGCCGTGATGCGTATAGTCATGTCAACACATCGAATTCCTGACAAATTGCATAGTCAATAGTGCGCTCTTTTACCCGGCCGCACCATTGACCCTGTCAACATTTCGAATGTGTTGCGCTGAAAGACACCGTGGATTATATATCCATAAACGCACCGCATTGCTATTCCCACGGTCAATGGTGCACCTCGCTAAATGACCACACTGCATTCTTTTAAAATTTTAAAATAATGCGGGGCGCCTTTCAGTACTGCCCAAGACATAGTGCGGATACCATTAGCACAAGTTGTGGTGTGTCCTACAAATTTTACTGGGAGCACTGCTTAGTTGTGTGAGCCGAACGGCTCGTGCGCACCGTGTGACAAATTTTTTTTTTCTTTTTTAATGGTTAATTTTAAGGTTTTTTCAAATTCTAATCCACTAGAAAGACTAATTATGGAAAAAATAGAAAAATACCTGTACATTTCGCTGTCGAGGAGGCATATTGGCTGTAGAATTTGCAAAATAAAATTTTCCCACCATTTTGAAAAATGAAATCCAGAGATTGGTAGCCAATGCACATTAGCAGTGTGTGTAATGGGTGCATTGGGAGCACCGATGTCAGGGTGGCTCAGAGAAGGATAAATTTCATTGGTGTTTGAGAGCTCTGGAGTATTGAGAAAAGTGAAAAATGCGGTTTTTTTTGCCATAATTTTTTTTTTATTTAACGCTGGTCCAGTGCGTGGGGTCTTATAGGTGCACCGGTGCAGTTTGGTAAGACCGCACCGAGAAGTTTCAGAATACCGCACCGAGTGGTTTTAGATTTGGGGCATTGTTTTATGATGCATCGGGGCCGTTACTTAACACCACACCGGGTTGTTTTAGGTTTGGCGCGGTGTTTTATGATACACCGGGGCATAATAGTTGTGAAGCACCGATGCTTTATAGTAATAGGACGCATTGGGCATTTCTGTATGGAGTGCAGGGTGTCCAGTGTGCCAATATTTTGTGCGATCGGTGCTTTCTCTTGTAGAGTGCACTGGTGATTAACAGAAGAAAAGTGAAAATGTGGTTTTTTGGCCGTAATATTTTTTTTTAACTCTGTTTCAGTGCGCGTATTTTATAGCTACACCAGTGTTGTTACATACGAATGAACTGGTCCACTTCCATTTTGGCATGGTGTTTTATTATGTATCGGTGTGGTTTCGTAACACCGCACCAGTCAGTTTCTGTGTTGGCGCAGTGTTTTATGGTGCACCGGAACTGAAGAGTTGTGAAGAACCGATGTGTTACAGTAATAATATGCCCCAGGAAGGTGTGTATGGAGCACATGGTGTCCAGTGTGCCAATGTTTTTTTCCCACCAGTGCTTTCTCTTGTAGAGCGCACTGGTAATTGAGAGCTCTAGAGCACTGAAAATAGAGAAAAATCTAGTTTTTTGCCATTATTTTTTATTTTTTATTTAACCCTTTTCTAGTGCACATGGTTTATAGGTGCACTGGTGCTATTTCTTATGAACACACCAGTCGGTTTCTGTTTTGGCACATTTTTTTATGATGCATCGGTGCAGTTTCTTAATACTGCACCGGGCGATTTCAGTTTTGGCATGGTGTTTTATGATATACCGTTATAGAAGAGTTGTGAAGAATTGGCTCTCTATAGAAAAACGACGCATCAGGTGGGTGTGGAGAGATTGCACGGTGTCTGGTGTGCAAATGTTTTGTGTGCACCGGTGCTTTCTCTTGTAAGGAGCAACGGTGCAATGTTGAATGATAAGCACACCGATCAGAAAACATCCACAAAACCCTCTACCCTCCAACCTCCTCTAGTAACCTCTGTTAGAAATGAATGTATTGGGGTATTTTTATAAGGGTTTCCTCAAAAAAATTCACTAGAGGGTATTTTCCTTGTAGTGTAGATATCTTGGTAAGATATTCTGACAAGCCCCTCTTGGGCATCATCTCGTCCCACATTTTCATTCGTACATGTAACATCAGCCTATGAGGATGGTGGAAAAAATTAGTCCTCATCTCTAGAAACCTCTCAAAAAATAAAAAAAATAACTCTGAAGAAAAATGGAACATCAACCTCCCACGTTCATGAGAATGACATCTATATAATTCTATACAAACCTGTCACAGAAAAATGGAAAACCATATAAAAATTCGTGGTGTCTAGAATAAAGAATCAATATAAAATAAAATATGGAAAGTAATGTGATTCCCATCACTGGTATAATTTGCAATGGTCATTAGTAGTAGTGAGGACCACCTAAAGTCCTCTAGACCAAACAAATTAATGCGTACCTGACCACCAGACACCTGAAAATATATAGGAGAAAGTATATCATCCCTAATGTACCTATGTGAGGATGCCAACTTTTAGCCTGCTGCATAAATGATGGGGACATTTGGGAACTAAGGAAAATCATACCCTCTCCTAGATAGGCCAGTAATAAAATAAATATCTTCCTCAGTGGGCTCGCACCACTAGCTAGGACCTTGTACAAATTATATAAATTATGTGTTATATGTCCAAGATTTTCCTGATCTCACACTATTTTAACTACATCCAAAATACAAAATCTATTCCACCATTGATGATTTGCGGAAATTAAATCAAGATTGCAATGCACACATGAAACAATAAAAATTCACACACATTCACACAGTTGTTTAACAGGAAAGCCTGAAGCTGAAAACCCCAACTATATGTATATAATATTTCATAGAGATCATGTAACAATTCTCATACAAGGCTGGTCATATCAAACTCTCAGTACAATAAAATTGCTACACACTAATCTATAACAATCAACAAAAATCTGCACTGATTTTTTCCCTCTTGATAGCCTCCCTCTACTGCGCAATCCCTACTGAAAAATGGCTCTGAATAGTTTGAATTGCTCCAGCCTTGCTCACGCAATACTCATTGGCATCTCCAATGAATTTGTGGTGCATACAATGCAACACTATATTCACAACTGATAGTCACACTTGCTCTTTCACCAATCTCTCCACTGATCTATTCTACACTATAGTTAAGTGTTGTCTTTGTCTAGTTAAATAATGGGTTGTTATTTAGTGAATTAATCTAACTAATTAATTCACTCAACTCCACTAAAAGTATCAATCAGTGATAAATAGACACAATCAATTCAAATGAGTTTAACTCCACAAATGTAGTTAAACTAGAAACCAACTCCACCAAAATCTGCCACTTGAGTTCTAACTAAATTGCTCCATGCATGAACCACCAATAGCTCTAGGAATTGCGTAATTCCTTCAGCTAGCTGATATAAACAATATGTTAACTGAATGTCAGTGCCCAAAGAGAATAATATAATGTTTAGAGTCCAAATATTATTAAGAGCTAATAATATCTGACATGCTTATTTTTAGACTAGCAGTCCAAAAATAAACTTCACCCAAAATTTCTAAAAATATAAGTCCATCTATTTTTCCAAATTGACCAACCATCCACAAATAGCATCCTGCAACTCATAGAATATGATCGACATGTCAAAAAATAGACATAGTCTAAAAATAGACATTACACCAAAAATAGCCTGTGGGCCCACTTAATGAAGACAACTCTTTTCACTAAGCTCATCATCTTGTTGAATCTCAACACTCCCTCTCAAAAAGATAGGGATTATCTGCCACCTCGATCCTGTCTCTGTGGTATTCGAATTTTCTCCTCATGAGCACCTTCGTCAGAATATCTGCATCTTGATCTTCCATAGGAATGTAAGAAAGCAACATGATCCGCCACTACACACAATCTCTGATATGATGGTAGCAGATGTCAATATGTTTAGATCTATCATGAAATATTGGATTAACTGAGAGTTTAATGAAACTCTAATTATCACAATATTTCACAATAGGATCTAAATGAGAGTCGATCAAACTGACCAGAATCTTCCTCATCCATATAGCCTCGCATGCAGCCAAACTTGGTACCATGTACTCAGCCTCCGCTGAACTAATTTGCAAGGATATTTTTTTCCTACTATACCAAGAAACTGCTATAGATCCGATACTGAAAATCCCTCCAGATGTGCTCTTTCTGTCCATTGGGCTTCCTGCCAAATATGCATCTGTGAAGCCATGTAGCTTCACCTCATCCGACTATATGTACCACAATCCATACTCAAATGTGCCCCTAAGATACCTCATGACATTCTTGCCTGCCTTCCAAAATAGCTTGGTAGGCTTCACCATCGCTTGTGAAAGCTGGTTCGCAGCATAGCATATGTCCGGTCGTGTATTGAATAAATACATGATAAAACCAACAAACTATCGATAAACAGTGGCATCCACTACCTCTGCTGATGTAGCATCCTCCTTCCTCCAACCACCAGGAAGAGGAGTGTCGATAGGCTTGCAGCCTTTCATGTGAAACTTCTCCAGTATCTCCCGGGCATACTTGCCTTGAGACACAAGTAGTTCACCTTTCCGCTGCCAAATGTCCAATCCCAGGAAATAATGAAGGAGGCCGAAGTTCTTCATCTCGAACTCCTTTGCAAGATCTTCCTTGCATGAGTGTATCAACAGTTCATCACCTGTTAGTATTAAATCATCTACATAAAGCATAATGATCAAAAGCTTACCCTCCACCATAATCTAGTATAGGTTTGGATCCGCCTCACTCTTGGAAAAACCAAGCCCGATGAAATAACTGTCTATCCGTGTGTACCATGCACGAGGTGCTTGTTTCAACCCATACAATGCTCTTTTAAGCCTGCACACATGTGACTTGCTGCTGAAGATTTCGAATCCTTCAGGCTGCTCAATTTACACCTCCTCCTCAATGATTCTATTGAGGAACACAATCTTCACATCCATCTGATGAATGTGCCAACCATCTGCGCTGAGAGAACAAGGATGGTCCTTATTAAATAATACCTTGCGATAGGTGAAAAGGTTTCTTCATAGTTGATCCCCTTGATCTGTGAGAAGCCCCAGGAAAAAAATATTACCTTATACTTCTCAACGCTCCCACCAACAGCTTGCCTCACTTTGTAGATCCATCTCGAACCTACCAATGATTTCCCTTCCAGCCTTGGGAAAATATCCCATGCGTTGTTTCTAACAATCGAATCATACTTTTACACCATGGCATCTACCCATCCGAGATCCTCCACATCTTCCTCGAAAGAGAATGGCTCCATCATGATACACTTGCTCATCAGAGCCATGTATCCAATAAATCGATCAGGTGACTGTCTCTATTTGTGCTATGATGTAGGAACTCCTACATTCTGCATTGCATCAAGATTCAGTCACTCTGCTTCTATAGTGCACTTCTACCCTCTGATGTTTGGCACTGCATGAGTGGTTTCTTCCACTCCATGAACCTCCTCTTATGGCTAATCCACATCTTGAGGCTCATCTTTAGGAACAAGTAGCTCCTCCTCTACATGCAAGTGTAGCTCCCTCTCAAGCGACAACTTCATGGCTTTCTCCTCATGAAATTTGATATCCTGCCGCATGACAGTCATCTGACTGTCTGAAAAATACACATGATAATTGTGGGGTGTTTTTGTGTGCCCCACAAATATTCCAACCTCTGTTGTCGGCTCCAGCTTCTTCCTGGAATCCTTCGTCACATGAATGTAAACAAGTGAGCCAGAAATATTAAAATGAGAAATATCATGCTTCTTACTGGAAAACACCTCTTTCATTGTACTCATGCCAAGTACTTTATGAGGACAATGGTTTTGCACATAAATCGCAATGTTGTTGTAACACCCCCAAGTTTTATTCTTTTTAAATTGACATTTGAACAAAATCCAAAGGGGAAAGTGGACCCCAATGGAAAAACATTGTGTTGATTTTATTTAATTATTTATTAATGAGAAAAAAATATAATTTTTATGTGTGCACCATGTCTAGAAGAGATTGGAGATCATAAATCTGATCCATGAGGATATGGACTAGGTAAGACTTTCCAAAAAAAAACATTTCAGAAAAACCTTGAAAGGAATATTTCTAAATTAGATTAGAAGAGAAAGGTTTAATTCCCTAATGAAGAGGAAAGTAATTGGGAAGAGGTGGAAAAGCTGGAAAAGCGAAAAAAAGACAGCTTTAAAGGACCCTAATGAGGGCAGCCTAGGCAAAAATAGGAAAAAACCATCCTGGAAATTTTAGACGCAGAATTTAGAAACAGGCTTCGGGAAAGCAAGGCTTAAGTAAGCTACTCAGGACAGACTGAGGTTATTCTGTCACTGAAGGATCTCAGCTCGGGGGTGAGTTCAGGAGAGAAGGGAACTCAAAGGTCGGGAGGACTGGTCATAGGAATTGGTATGCACATCTGGTTTCTAGTTAGTTAAATTATGTATAGATAAATTTTAAGGGAATATGTTATGATTTTAAATTAGTTGATTTATCTTTGAAATAAATAAGTATCCCATGCATTTAGCCACCTTTTAAAGAATAAATGCTACAAGTTGTCCAGTTGCATGGGAGAAATAATTAAAGCACCATTCACCAGAATGTCTAAACCAGTCACAGGTTTAAATCTAGGAATAAGTTTCTTTGTGAAAAAATATACACAGAATTTATACTAAGCCTAAAATAATTTACACAATAGTATTATATCAATCCTTTTACATCTAAAATTACAATATAAATTTCTAGCAGATAGTTATACAAGAGTTTCGTAGTAAAAAAAATTAAATGGAATTACATCTCTAGAAATATTGAATTACATTACAGAAAATAAATATGAAATAGAACCAAAGAAGAAAAAATTTGATAAGAAAAAAATTGGTATCATTATTCCTGTTCATCATATTGAAATTTATAATAGAAAATTGTTTTTCTATAAGAAAAGAAGTAGACCCAAAATAAGAAACTTAAAATAGAGTAATGACTATAAAGTAAGAGTAGAGTTACAGTGGTTATGTATATAACTGATCTCTAAAATATCCTTATGTTAATACTTGAGAGCACAATCATCCTGTATAGAACTGATCTTTAAAACAAAATATCATTATAGTAATACATGTAAGAAATGATAAAATAGCAGGTCTGAAAAGATTAATAGAGAAAGGTACATGAAACTAGGAATTATATGCCAAGTGTGTCATTTTTTCTAGTATTGAAAAATAAAAAATAAATGAAAATTACAAATTGTAAACTTACCAAGTATTTCTTTATAGAATAGTGATAAAAATATTAAAAGAAACAATTACCATTTAAAATCAATATTATTAACCGAGATTGGAAAACTAGAATTTTTTTATCAGTGTGAAATACTATACAATCAGTAAACTAAAAACGACATCAGTATACTCTGGAACAGATGAAAAAAAAATACATATACTAAATTTGTATATACCAAAATTACAAGACACAATAGTATTAAAATTTCTAAATGGAAATTAAGGGTTTCCCATTTTGGTAATGGATTGCAAAGAAAAGGACATAATGTTGTCGTTAGCTACCTTAAGCAGATTAGTGATATATTCATAGAATATAAAATAAAAATAGAGATCAGCAGAAAACGTATCCGCAATTCCAGAAATGCTAAGAAATTTTAATTCGTAGGTATGAAGAACAGAATTATAACTAGATCATTAGTCTCAGCATGAGCATCATCAATAACATGATTTTACATTGCAAACCATAATAAAATTTTGAAAATTACTTATGAATATCAGTTCGGGTTATACCTAAATGAGTAATTAAACCCATGGCACTAAATAGAAACTCCACAGTTTATAGAGATAGAGTACGATGGAAAAAGTGCCATCGTAAAACTATAGTTCTGTAAATAGAAGTGTACAACTACATCGGTTCCTACGAATAACATTGAGAGTCACCGAGATTTACCAACCTAGAGATATAACCTAGGTTAAGGTCAATAACCAAGAAGTGATTTCATATTGCCGGATGGAAATCAATCTCGTTGAAAAGAATGTTGAACGAGATCTTACCTATAGAAAAAAAAACAAATGAGTATATGAGAAAATTCAGATTTTAACAGTAAATCGTTTTAATTTGATTCAAGTTGGAATCATAACAGAATCCTGAAAACTTATATTATATACAACAACAATGATGTGGGGTTTTCAGATTTAGTAAGGTATATTAAATCATTTTTGATTAAATTCCTATTGAGACAATTTAAACCAGTAACAAAGAAATAGACACAGTAAACCACCGTGAATTGGGGAAACCACAAAATCAGTAAAATACCTATGAGTGTGGAGAGTATGTGACCACAAAAAGCCTACAAGCGTTCACCATCAATATAGAAGCTAACGCTGTGATGTGAATGAGTTATGGAAACCACTATTAAAAAAAAAAAATTACCTGTAAGAATTTCATGTGTACAAACTCCAAACATAAATCAATATCAAATTGAAAATAAATTTATAGCGTGCAAATCGATAGAGACTTTTAATAAAATAGAATGTCTTACAGGAAAGGATAATTACCAAAAATAAAGTTGTGGAAGCTTCCATCGCTACGAATGTCATGAAATACGACTATCAGGTTACTAGAATTTGAGGCTGAGACTGGAAGCATAAACCCTTCATCGCAATGACAGTAGGAATGGAGGAGACACGTAGAAAAGAGAACTGCGAGGAGGAAGAAATGATACTATTCCGAAATTTCCGCATTTTAAAACCAACTGATATCAAAACCCTAAAGAACTGTAACCCTACACTTTTCAAGATCTCTGCAATCAGGTGTGGATTGATGCATAGGGGAGATTTCAAGATTATTAATGATAAAACCTACCAACAGTTATTAAGAAAACCTAGCGTCATAGTTAACCTTCACATCGTTCTGTCCAAAATTATATGCTCGGAGTTCGATAGGATTTTTTGTCAATTCGACAAACATCAAGAACTTAACCATACAGATTAAGTGACTTAAAAGAATTTTTTTTTAAGATTTCATACTCAAACCTATGAAGTCATCAAGTTAGCCATTAAATGGATGTCCCTCGAATTTCATAAAATATTAAGTTGATGTGAGTTTTTTTTTCAAAAATTTTGTACGTGGGATACAAACATAGTGCATAAATATTGCCATAAGTATAAAGCTATCATGATGAGAGATCATCTATAGTCAACATACCATGGGACTTAATATTTATATATATTTAGTTCAATGTTCATTGGTGGAGATGCAATAAATAGGATAGGATTTAAATTTCATAAGCCTTGTTACAAAAGTTTGGTTATAAGGTAAGCATTCCCATGATAAAAAAAATTATAGGTGTTGGGTATATGCGTAAGGTGCATATAGTGGAAATTATAAAAAAAAAAAATTGTATTGAACACCATATATAAGAGTGGTGGGAATTCTAAGGTACAATATATAAACAATTACATAAAATGTTATGTGTATAGGGAAAAGTTTCAATAAAGGGACTTATTCAATTTAAAATAAATTAAAAGGAAAATTTAGTATTGGGATAACAATACTATAATTGGACATATACATAATTAAACCACGTACATTATGAAGAACAATAGTATAGTGGGAATTAAAGAGATACATGAATGTGATAATGATTCACAAAGGGATATAAATATCATATTGTTATAAAAAATAAAAATAAAAAAATGTAAGGGACGTTACAAATGGTATCAGAGCTCAGGTTGAAAAACTAGGAAGTTTATGTGCTCACACAGGAAATAAATGCTATTATGATAAAATTATGATATTAAAATTATTACTGATGTGCTTTTGTTGTATACTGAGAAAGTACTGAAAGTAACAGCTGCAAAATCATGTCTGAAGGAGATGAGCTTTCTGTCGATCTGGGTGGTGGAGACAACACACCAAATCCCAATGCTCCTTTGATGGCTATGTTGCATAGGATACAGTGAGATATGGCGTAGCTCAAAAGTAAAAATGACAAGCTATCTTCAGCTAGTGAGGAGCAGGAAAAACTTATAAGAGAACTGAATTCGTGGAATAGCCAAGAAGGAAAAGGTTCTAGGAGGAAGAGAAAAGGTAGAATCAATCTCTAAGAGGAATCTAAGGAAGATGAGACTACTAAACAATAATGTAGACAGAAAAAAGAATTAGAGGGTGAATTCTAGAAAATAAAACCGCCCCCCTATGATAGAGAGAAGGAGGAAGATGCTGAGGCATGGCTGCTCAATATGATCAAGTATTTTCAAGTGTACGAATATCAAAGTAATTTAAGAGCTAGATTGGATATTTACTAGCTACAAGGTAAGGCTACCCTATGGTGGGAAGTAACAAAAATGGTTCATGCCATTAATGAGAAAACAATGACTTGGGAAGATTTTCAAGTCAAGTTTAAAAATCGGTATTTGAACGAACGCTACTATGATGAAAAAGAAAAAGAGTTTCATGAACTCATATTGGGGCAACTCACCATAGATGATTTTTTCACCAAGTTCACAAATCTCTTACGATATGTTCCTTACATTCGTGAGGAGAAAGCAAAGGTACAAATATTTTTGAACTATTTTCCTACTGTGTACAAGGAGAAAATAGAGTTCGATAATCAAAAAACAATGGACAAAGTGGTGAGGAAAGCCAAATTATGCTACCAGCAGTTTAAGGGAAAGAGTGAACAAGGGAATAGCTAGACAAACAAGGGTGAATTCAAAGGAAAGAAATAGAAACCAACTTATTTGAAGAACTTTTGTAGGAATCATGAGCGAAAGAAATTTAACAAAACAAATGAAATTCAAACTGATCAATCTCAAATTGGTTCAAATAAAATAGATGGGAATAATAAGAAGGAAGGAACTATTAAAATGCGGGAGCCTTTGAAGTGCTGGGGTTGTGGAGAACCTCATCTTTTGAGGGACTTTCCACACCAAAATATTCAGATGGTTCTGAGAGATAGAGAAGCTACCACAGTGAATGACGTAGCAAGGAATATCCCCACTATCAGTGCAGCCTTGGAGAACCGACAAGCAGAACACCAGTCTACTATAGTCGAGATGCAAGGTAAAATTTCTGATCAATTTGTTATAGTTTTAATTGACCCGGGTGCTTCTTTGAGTTATATTACTCCACAAGTTGGAGAAAAATGTAAACTCGGAACATAAAAGTTTCAACAGTCTTGGTTGGTCCAGTTAGCTACCGGAACCAAACGTAAGGTAACTCATAAGCTACCTAAAATAGCTATTAAATTGAATGATTATCAGACAGAAGTAGATTTAAAAAAATTTCCATTAGGTTCCTATGATTTACTGATAGGAATGGACTGGTTACAAAAGAAAAATACCATGCTAAATTGTTGGAAAAAACTTTGCACTGGATAGATGCTGAAGGAAAAACATTCATACTAAAGGGGAAACCGAAACCTATTTCTGTAAGGCAGATCTCAGCACTTCAGTTAAAAAGAACTGCTAGAAAGGGGTGTCAAGTATATGCTGTACATGTTGAAGAATTAGAACAACAGCCATAGGAAAAATTGTTAGACACCTTACCAGTGATAAGAGAATTTAAAGAAGTATTCCTGGATGAGATTCCTCATCTTCCCCCCAAGAGAGAGATCAGTTTTTCAACCGATTTGGTGCCAGTGGCAACAACAGTTTCTAGAGCCCCTTACCCGGTGAGCCCCCCTGAACTAATGGAGTTAAAAATGCAATTACAAGAATTGTTGGACAAAGGTTACATCAAACCAAGTGTATCTCCTTGGGGAGCACTGGTGCTGTTCATGAAAAATAAGGATGTAACCTTCAGAATGTGTATTGATTATCGTCAACTAAATAAGTTGACAATCAAAAATAGGTACCCATTGCCCAGAATAGATGACCTTTTTTATCAGGTTAGAGGAGCTTTAGTATTCTCTAATATTGACTTAAGGATTTTTTATCACCAACTCATAATTAAGGAGGAAGATATTAGTAAAATAACCTTTCTAACTAGATATGGTCACTACAAATTTGTAGTCCTACCTTTCAATTTGAAAAATTCCCCTGCCACTTTTATGTGTTTAATGAATAGCGTCCTGAATAAATACTTAGACAAATTCGTACTAGTATTTATAGACGACATTCTAATATATTCAAAAAGTGAGGCAGAACATAAAGAACACCTTAGAATTGTGTTGCAGACTCTTAAGGAGAATGAGTTGTATGCCAAGTTTAGAAATTGTGAATTTTATAAGGATAAAATTCAATATTTGGGGCATATAATTTTAGAACAAGGATTGGCTGTTGACCCTAAGAAAATAAAGTCAATTAGAGAGCGTCCTATACCGACTGATGTCTCAGTGGTAATATCATTTATGGGGATTGCAGGGTAGTACCGAAGGTTTGTAGAAATATTTTCTACATTAGCTTATTCTATAATGTCATTACAGAGGAAAGGTACAAAATTTGAATGGACTGAAAAATGCCAAAATAGCTTTGAACAACTGAAATTAAAGCTTACTACAGCACCCATTCTGAAGATTACAGATCCTGATAAAGAGTTTATAGTGTGTACTGATGTATGTGGAGAGGGGTTAGGCGAAGTTCTGTTGCAAGAGAATTTTTTTATTGCTTATGAATCTTGAAAACTTAAGAAACATGAACATAATTACAGTGTGTATGATCTTGAGCTAGCTGTTGTAATTCACGCACTCAAAATTTGGCGACACTATCTTCTAGGGAATAAATTTATACTGATGAAAAATCATATCAACCTCAAGTATTTCTTCACTCAAACAGATTTTAATGCTCGACAAGCCAGATGGTTGTCCTTTTTGAGTGAAATTGATATGGAAATAAAACATATCAAAGGAAAATAAAACAAAATTACTGATGCTCTGAGCATAAATGCTTGACAAAACATAAGTAACATTTGGAGTAGTGCCAATTTTGACTTATAAGGATTAGTAAAAAGCATAGTAGGTCAAGATCCCAACTATGAGAAACTACAAATTCAGTTTCTAAAAAAATAAATGAAAGGGTATACAAAAAATTAGAAGAGACTGAATTTTTATAGAGAAATATTGTACATCCCCAATGTAGACTCTTTTAAAAAATAAATCCTAGATGAATATTATAAACAACCTTATTTAGGACATCATGGATATCAAAAACTACTTACAGCCTTGAAAAATAAATTATTTTGGCCAGGAATGAAAAAAGACGTGGCCAACTACCTAGCCAGATGCATGGAATGTCAACTAGTTAAAGTTGAACATCAGCATCCAACTGGCCTTCTAAATCCCTTACCAATTACAGAATGGAAATGGGACACTGTTTCTATGGATTTTATAGCCGGGTTACCCAGAAAAAAGTACGAGCATGACTGAGTGATGGTAGTGGTAGATACTTTAACAAAGACTGCACATTTCATACCTATGAAATCTACTTTTGGGACAGCCCAAGTAGCAAATGTGTTCATGAAGGAAATTGTAAGGCTACACGGGGTTCCTAAAATTATTATTTCAGATAGATATGCTAAGTTCACAACAACCTTTTGGAAGAATCTGTTTGGAGGCATGGGCACTAAATTGAATTTTAGTACTGCCTATCACCCTCAGACAGATGGTCAAATTGAGAGAACAAATCAAATTCAGGAGGATATGCTCAGAGTGTATGTGATGGATAGGCCAAGTAAGTGGGATGACTATTTACATTTAGTCAAATTTTCTTATAATAACAGCTATCAATATTCCATCAAAATGAGTCTATTTTAGGCACTCAATGGAAGAAAGTGCCACACTCCTTTAAGTTCGAGCCAACCTGAAGATAAGTTAGTACTTGGGCCATATTCTCTACAAGAAATGGAAAGGATTGTCAAACAAATATAGAAAAACATCAAGATAGCTAAAGATCGACAGAAAAGTTATGCCGACAAGAAGAGAGTTCACCGAGAGTACAAAGTGGGTTACCATGTATATCTGTGGATTAAACCCGAAAAGAGCAATCTGCATACTGGAAGTTGTGCAAAATTGGCTCCTAGATAATATGGGCCTTTTGAAGTCTTAGAAAGGGTGGGACCAGTGGCTTATAAACTGGTCTTACTCCTCCATGTTAAATTTCATGATGTGTTTCATGTTTCTTTATTGAAAATATATGTACATGATGTTGCTCATATTGTTTATTGGAATGTGATTCAGGTGGAACTAGAAGGGGAGTTCCTTCCAAAGCTGCTTCAAATACTGGAGCGGGAAGAAACTGAACTGTGAAACAGAACAGTAGCCAGAGTAAAAGTGCAATGGAAATACTTTACTGTTGAAGAGGATACATGGGAAAGAGAAATTGAGATGATGGAAAAATATCCATTTTTATTTTCAACATGAACTGTGCAAATTTTGTTGACAACACCGAGGATGGTGTTTGTTTTTAGAGGAGGAATGTGTAACACCCCCAAGTTCTATGCTTCTTAAATTGACATTTGAACAAAATCCAAAGGGTAAAGTGGACACTAATGGAGAAACATTGTGTGGATTTTATTTAATTATTTATTAATGAGAAAGAAATAGAATGTTTATGTGCGCATTATGACTAGAAGAGATTGGAGATCATAAATCTGATCCATGAGGATATGGGCTAGGTAAGAATTTCCGAAAAATAACCTTTTATAAAAACCCTGAAAGGAATATTTCTAAATTACATTAGAAGAGAAAAAAATAATTCCCCAATGAAGAGGAAAGTAATTGTGAAGAGGTGGAAAAGCTAGAAAAGTGAAAAAAAGGCAGCTTTTGTTGGAACACCTAATCCTACATGGGTAGGTGTGGAATGCGAAAAGTCACAATGGAGTCCAAGTGACCATGGAATGTGAAACCAAGAGTCACACCATTGTATTATAAATGTACATCATGTATAATGGAAAAAATAAGAAAGCCTCATGCTTATCCTTCATTGTGTGTTGAGTCTCTTGTGTGTGTGTTCATCCTTCTCATACACCATGTGTGTGCTTTAACATGGTGTCAGAGCGGGAGATTGTTGGCCCTGCTCCAATTTGAGTGAGCCATTTATGTTTATGGCCTGTGCATATCTGAAAAAATTCTTGACATTTTTGCAGCACTCAGATTTTTTGCAACAGTGTTTTTGCCGCCATTCAGAAGTGTTTTGAAGAGGAGCAGCATTCAAAATTCCAGCATTCAGAAATTGGTTTGGAGACACAACTTTTTGCATCTGAAGGTTTTCTCACTGCTCATTTTTTCTACAATCTCTGCATTTTAAATTCTGCACCATTTTGGAGCTGCTAGAAAAGTGTTTAAAATGAGTTTCTAGAAAATTCTGGGTTTTTTGAAGAAAAATTTCTGAGTTTTCTCTGCAATATCTGGAAATTATGCTACTATTTTAGAGTTAATTTCTCATTCTCTGCTATTCTACTTTGCTGTTTTAAATTAAAAAAAAAAAAAAAAATTATATACAAAAAAAAAAAACATTTTCAGGCTCTATGCCTGCCCCAGCTCTTCCCTACCCTGCTCTCCCTTACCAACCCCTGACCCCTCTTAAATGATATAACGCTCCCTCATCTGCCTACGAGCTCTCCCCCTCACTCACCGCAGGGAACAACGTTTCTGTGGTCTCCAATACCCTGCCCTCACAACGTTACCCCATCCCCACTCAATGTACTCTCCCCCGCCTCCCTTTCGGCCCTTACTCACGCGCTCCCTAACCTCCATCTCTTCATTAACCCTCACTACCTCACGCGTCCAGGTCCTCATCCACTTACGCCCTACGCTCCTGCATTTTTTTAAAATTAAAAATTAATTAAATCAACCCACCCCCTTACCTCTCAACCCTTACACACCCAAACGCTTACATCTAATCCCCTCTCCCCGCGGATTTCAACGCACACTATGCCAATGCACACCCCTCACTCAATACACATCCCACTCTACACCTGCACACAGTTCTTCTCACCACCCTCGTGGCTCCTTCATCCAACCTATCTCCTACGCTCCTACGCCTCCCTTCCCCACGCCTTAATCCATACGACGCTGCTAACCGGCCCCTTCCCTATGGCTCTCACGCCCTCCCTCCTTTCCCTACGGCTCTAATGCACTCAGCCACTCCACTACACATAACACTCTACCCTCTATACACTGCCCTAAAACCCTTGCAACTCGCTCATCCAACTATTCGTTCTCTTTTTTAATGCATCTCCCTGCCACAATTCGATTTTTTAAATTTTAATCCCCCATTAATAAACCCCTCCATATAGTATTCTCCCTTCCCTCCAATAAATTTTATTCCCTCCCGTCTTAAATTTGATTTCAAAATATTTTTTAATCCCATTCCATATAATTTCGCTCCCCCATTTTAAAATTCGACCTTTTATTTTCAAAGTCCTCCCCATTATTACAATCAGCTCCTTATCTCCCCATTTTTTAATTAATTCCAAATAATTAATTTTTAATTAATTAAAAAAAAAAAAAAACAGCAGAGAGAGAGAGGAAGAGAGGAAGAGCAAAGAAGAGAGAATATAAACAACAGAATTGAAGAAATAACATATGAAGAAAATGGACTGAGTACATAGTGAAAAGAAAAGATTTAACATTGTGTAATTTGTGGCATATACAAGAGGGTGATTTTCTTGAAGAAATTTCACATTTGAAGACAACTTTGCCATCATTGAAAACAACTCTTTGAAGCAAAATTCAGCTGTCTTAAAGGCCTCTTGCATATTGTTTTTGCTGCACATTCAAACAAATATTTTGTAGAGATATTGTGTTGGGCTGACATTGTATTGCTTATTCATTCATAGTTGCAATCAAAATTTGAGTTGTTGATGTAAGTCATTGATGATTGCCCTCCATCATTTGAGGAGAAGATTTTGTACTTTCCATAGTTGGAAGTCCTCTTGAGTCATTTGTATTTCTTGTTGCATCACATTGTAAACGGGTGCATTTTCGGTTGAAGCCGACACCGTTTCATTTTTTGAGCCTAAGTTGTTGAAAATGGCTAAAATCAATGAGGAATTAGAGTTGTTGAATAACCTCATTCATTCAAATGTTGATGATGTGATAAAAATGAGCAAGGATGCTCTTTGTAACATTCAAATTTTTTTTCTACATGCATAAGAAAAGATCGATTTTTTGCAGTTGGAATCTCAACTCCAACAAGATGAACTTCAGCAAAAGAGTCACCATTCTGAACTTGTTTCTATTCAGAACATTGTGAAGGAATCTCATGTGAAGAAAGAAGACAAAGTTCTAGATGATTGACATTCAGCAGATGTACATGCAGATGCAGCAGTTCAACCTGCACTTCTCAAGCCCATCATCGGACCTTGGGAAGAGCTTGTCCACAACAAGCACCGAACTAGTCTTGGATATGACAAGGATGTGTCCTTTCATATTCCGGACTACACCAAGCCCATCATATTTCAGAGTGCCGGATTCCTATATGATAGATCACCTACAGTTGTTTCAGATCATGCTCCACTTCCACAACAGATTTTGAAATGCCAACACTGTGATCGAGTTGGTCATATGAAAGATCAATGTTTTGATCTTCATCCATGCAAGCACTGTGGTCGGCACACTCATTCTTTAGACAGATGCTTCAAAAACAAGCCTCCTACAAGAACTAAGATTCATCTTGGATGGATCGCTTCTTGGCAATGGGCATCAGTAGCCAAGAAGATGTTTAAGACACATCTCAAAACTTGTTCATAGATATTGAGCAAATTTGTAGTTGAGTTTTCGCCATCATCTCACCTTGTCCCCGACAGGGGGGAAAATGGTGGTCATGTTCAAACTGCGACGACAGATCAAGTGAGCCTGAGCCACAATCTCTCATTCCATGTTCAGAGTTGTAGCTAGCAGTTCAAGCGAGCCTGAGCCACAATTCGTCATTCCAGATTCAGAGATGTAGCCAGAGACACGGATTCCCATGAGCATGCCTTCGGTTGGTGGATAACCTTAAACCATCATCTTTGGTTGGTGGATAACCTAAAACCATCACAGGTAGTAGACCTCCCTTCTTTTAGGTCGAAGGTCTCCCTTTCATATATGAGGAACACTTCCTCTAGCAGAAGCCTTCAGCTTAGCAGCCTTCAGCTTCTTGCCAGCTTTGGTTGAGTTCCAGGAAATTCTTCAAAGCATTCCAGAGTTGTTGGTAATCCTAAAACCATCATAGGTAGTAGACCTCCCTTATTTTAGGTTGAAGGTCTCCCTTTTTTATGAGGGACAATTCCTCTAGCAGAAGCTTTCAGCTTCTTGCCAGTTTTGGAAGAGTTTCGGGAACTGCAACAAGTATTGCATTCCAGTGTTTGTGGTCATCCTAAAACCACCTCTTTTTTCCAACATTTCAGAGAGTTGATTCAGCCCAAGTGCTGCCATGTATACTTTACAAATTTGTATCACAACTATTTTCTTGGACTCACACATACCCCTTCAGATTAAGGGGGGATGTTGGAACACCTAATCCTACATGGGTAGGTGTGGAATGCGAAAAGTCACAATGGAGTCCAAGTGACCTTGGAATGTGAAACCAAGAGTCACACCATTGTATTATAAATGTACATCATGTATAATGGAAAAAATAAGAAAGCCTCACGCTTATCCTTCGTTGTGTGTTGAGTCTCTTGTGTGTGTGTTCATCCTTCTCATACACCATGTGTGTGCTTTAACATGGTGTTTAACAGCTTTAAGGGACCCTAATGAGGGAAGCCTAGGCAAAAATAGGAAGAAAGCATCCTAGAAATTATGGATGTAGAATTTAGAAACAAGCTTGGGGAAAGTAAGGCTTAAGTAAGTTGCTTCAGGATAGACTGAGGTTAGTCTTTCACTAAGGGATCTCATCTCGAGGGTGAGTTCGGAAGAGAAGGGAACTCAAAGGTTGGGAGGATTGGTCATAGGAATTAGTATGTACATCCGGTTTCTAGTTACTTAAATTTTATATAGATAAATTTTAAGGGAATATGTTATGATTTTAAATTAGTTTGTTTATATTCGAAATAAATAAGTATCCCATGCATTTAGCCACCTTGTAAAGCATAAATGCTACAAGTTGTCTAGTTGCATGGGAGAAATAATTAAAGCACCATTCACCAGAATGTCTAAACCAGTCACAGGTTTAAATCTGGGAATAAGTTTCTTCATGGAAAATTATACTCAAAAGTTATACTAAGGCTAAAATAATTTACACAATAGTATTATATCAATCCTTTTACATCTGAAATTACAGTAGAAATTTCTAGCAGATAGTTATACAAGAGATGTGACAGTAAAAAAAATTAAATGGAATTACATCTCTAGAAATATTGAATTGCATTGCAGAAAATAAATATGAAATAGAACCAGAGAAGAAATACTTTCATAAGAAAAAAATTGGTATCATTATTCTTGTTCATCGTATTGAAATTTATAAGAGCAATTTATTTTTCTGTAAGAAAATAAGTAGACCCAAAATAAGAATCTTAGAAAAGAGTAATGATTATAAATTAAGAGTAGAGTTACAGTGGTTATGTATATAACTGATCTCTAAAATATCCTTATGTTAATACTTGAGAGCACAGTTGTCTTGTACAACACAGATCCTAAAAAAAAAATATCATTATGTTAATAGATGTAAGAAATGATAAAATAGTATGTCTGAAAATATTAACAGCGAAAGGTACATGAAACTGGGAAGTATATGCCAAGTATGTCATTTTTTCTAGTATTGAAAAATAAAAAATAAATGAAAATTACAAATTGTAAACTTACCAAGTATTTCTTTACAGAATAGTGATAGCAATATTAAAAGAAACAATTACCATTTAAAATCAATATTATTAACCAATATTGGAGAACTGAAATTTCGCTATCAGTGTGAAATATTATACAATCGGTAAAATAAAAACGACATCAGTATACTCTATAACAGATGAAAAAAAATACATATACTAAATTTCTATATACCAGAATTACAAGACACGATAGTATTAAAATATCTAAATGGAAATTAAAGGTTTCCCATTTGGGTAATGGATTGCAAAGGAAAGGACATAATGTTGTCATTAGCTACCTTAAGAATATCAGTGATATATGCAAAAAATATAAAATCAAAACAGATATCAGCGGAAAATGTATCTGCAGTTCAAGCAACACTGCGAAATTTTAATTCGTAGGAATGAAGAAGAGAAATATAACTAGATGATTAGTCTTGGCATGATTATCATCAATAAAACGATTTTACATTACAAACCATAGTAAAATTTTGAAAATTCCTTATGAATATCAGTTCAGGTTATACCTATATGAGTAATTAAACCCATGGCACTAAATAGAAACTCCACAGTTCATAGAGATAGAGTATGATAGAAAATGTGCCATCTTAAAACTATAGTTCTATAAATAGAAGTGTACAACTACATCGGTTCCTGTTAATAGCACTGAGAGTCGCCGAGCTTTACCAAACTGGAGAGATAACTTAGGTTAAGGTCAATAACCAAGAATCGATTTCATATTGCTGGATGGAAATTGATCTCGTTGGAAAAAATGTTGAACGAGCTCTTACCTGTAGAAAAAAAAAACGAATGAGTATATGTGAAACCTCAGATTTTAATAGTAAATTGTTTTGATTTGATTCAAGTTGGAATCATAACAGAATCCTGAAAACTTATATTATATACAATGAAAATGATGTGGGGTTTTCAGATCTAGTAAGGTATATTAAATCATTTTTGGCTAAATTCCTATTGAGACAATTTAAACCAGTAACAAAGAAATAGACACAGTAAACCACCCTGAATTGGGGCAAAACAAAAAATCAGTAAAATATCCTTGAGCGTGGAGAGTATGTGACCATGAAAAGCTTGCAATCATTCACCGTCAGTATACAAGCTGACGCTGTCATGTAAATGAGTTAAGGAAATGACTGTTAAAAAAAAAAAATTACGCATGAAAATTTCATGTGTACAATATCCAAATCGAAATCGATATCAAATTGAAAATAAAGTTATAGACTACAAATCAGTAGAGAGTTATAATAAAATAGAATGTCTTATAATAAAGGGTAATTACCAAAAATAAAGTTGGGGAATCTTCCATTGCTGCGAATGTCATGAAAGTTGACTATCAGGTTACTGGAATTTGAGGCTGAGACTGGAAGCATAAACCCTTAGTCGCAATGAGAGCAGGAATGGAGGAGATATGTAGAAAAGAGAACTGGGAGGAGGAAGAATTGATACTATTCCAAAATTTCTGCATTTAAAATCCAACTGATACAAAAACCCTAAAGAAATGTAACCCTACACTTGTTAAGATCTTTGCGATTAGGTGTGTATCGATGCATAGGGGAGATTCAGAGATTATTAATGATAAAACCTACCAACAGTTATTAATAAAACCCGGTGTCATAGTTAACCTTCACATCATTCTATACAAAATTATATGCTCAGAGTTCAATAAGATTGTGTGTTAGTTCGATAGACATCAAGAACTTAACCATACAGATTAAGTGACTTTGAAGAAATTTTTTTAAAGATTTCATACTCAAACCTGTGAAGTGATCAAGTTAGCCATTAAATGGACATCCCTTGAATTTCATAAAATATTTATTTGATGTGATTTTTTTTTCAAAACTTTGGTACGTGGGATATGAACATAATGCATAAATATTGCCATAAGTGTAAAGCTATCATGACGAAAGATCAGATATAGTCAACGTTCCATGGGACTTAATATTTATATATATTTATTTCAATGCTCATTGGTGGAGATGCAATAAATAGTATAGGATTTAAATTTCATAAGCCTTGTTACAAAATTTTGGTTATAAGGTAAGCATTCCCATGATAACAAAAATTATAGGTGTTGGTATATGCATAAGGTGCATGTAGTGGAAATTATAAAAATAAATAATTGTATTGAACACCATAAATAATATTGGTGGGAATTATAAAGTACAAGATATAAATAATTACATAAAATTTTATGTGTATAGGGAAAAGTTTCAATAAAGGGACTTATTCAATTTAAAATAAATTAAAAGGAAAAGCTAGTATTCGGATAACAATACTATAATTGGACATATACATAATTAAACCACTTGCATTATAAAGAGAAATAGTATAGCGGGAGTTAAAGAGATACTTGAATGTGATAATGATTGACAAAGGGATATAAATAACATATTTTTATTTTAAAAAATAAAAAAAATTGTAAGGGACATTACCGTTGCATGCCTTAGCCCACAAGTGTATGGGAAGGCCCTGATCATGCAACATCGCCCGTGCAGCACCCACAATCATTATTTTCTTCCTCTCAGTGACCCCATTTTGCTGTGGGTTATGAGGCGCTATGAGTTCTCTTCGAATTCCTTCTTTGCTACATAAGTCTTTGAATTCGCCAGAGATGTATTCACCACCATTATTGCTCCGGAGAGTTTTCACTTGCTTCCCCAACTCTTTCTCAACAAGCGCCTTCAACTCATAGGACTTTGAGTATGTCTCTCTCTTCTTCTGCACGAAGAAGATCCAACACTTACGAGAAAATTCATCAACAAATATCACATAATACCTGTGCTTTGCTGTTGAAGCAACCTAGAAAGCTCCACACACATCTGTGTGAATTCTATCAAGGATCGTCGAAGCAAGAATATCCTTCTCATGAAAAGTCATCCTCATAAATTTTCCCAAACTAAATGCCTTGCACTGATATGACTGCGCAAGTGTACCTTTGGGAAGCCCAGTATAAATCTGCTGCAAAAATTTCAAAGCGCCATGGTGAAGATGGCCCAATCTCCTGTGCCGCAATTAACCCTCATCTCGGCTCACCACTCCTTCTGCTTTTCTTGTCATTGTAGCACAACCATCTACCTACAATTGATAAAGATTCTTAACTTGAATCCTTATCCTCCTAGTTTGACTAGTTGTTTTATCATGCAGGAAATATTTTCCCTCACTAAAAACAACATCATAACCCTTGTATTCCAGCATCTCCGTGGAGATCAGATTCTTCTTCAATCTCGGAACATGCATGACATCCTTCAATATGAAAGGTTTACTGGACTGCCTCTCAAAGGAAATGGTCCTGATACCAGTCGCACTGTATCTAATATCATCGCCTATCTCGATGTGCACTCCAAGATCCTTTTCTTCCAGATCACTAAACAAATCTTTGTCTCCGGTCATATGGAAAGACACACCACTGTCAAGAAACCACACTGATCCCATCACAGTTGAAACCAAGCATGTGATAAAAGAAAATTCGAGCTCAAAATACTAGGCTAAGGCCTCTCCTGCTGCAGAACCAACAACACTCTTGTTCTTCTTCTTCTGTGGGCAATTAGAGGCAAAATTCCCATGCTAGTGACAGTGAAAACACTTCACCTTGGAAAAATCATGCTTCTTGCCTTTAGCTTTGGATTTGAAAGATTTCTTCCCTTTTCCTTTCTAAGATTTGGCAGCCAAAGTGAAATTATTCTCATCTTCATTCTTCAATGAAGATCCATCCCTGGTACCCTACTTATCTCCTCCTGCACAAGATCCGACCAAAGTCGCTCCCATCCTGGCAGTTTCTCCCGTCTATTAACAGAGCCTTCGTAGCTATGCCAACTCTTCAGAAGCCTAATGAGAGCCAAGCTCACAAATTCTTCTTCATCAACAGTAACCCCGACACTTCTGTCACGTCTCCCAGACCCAGCTTCTTACCCATATCACATAACCTCAGATATGCTCTGCTTTATGCACCAGATAACATTTAACAATTTTCTATTGAATCAATTACAAATACATACTGCTATCTGGTATTTAATTTCTTTTTCGTAATTAAATATATTAGTTGGTATTTCTCAGGTCAGTTTTTTTTTCAGAGTTTTCGTCCCACTCTAGCTGATCAATAGGCCCTTCCTCAAACTTTCCAGTTTGCAAGCCTTGTAGACTTTCCAGCATTATAAAGTTTCAGCATCAAGGTATATATGTATGCATCCACGTATACATCTATCTATATTCAGTTAACCTTCTTTGCTCCAACTACTTTCCCAGCAGTTTATATGGAAGGTAAATAGATGCTCTTTTCCTAGTATTTTTAAATATGCTTAAAATCTTCCCTTACACACACTTTTATCACACAAAGAGATTTTCAATAGGACTCTCCCCTTATTTTATTGTTACAATTAGGCAACATAATTTAACTCTGGTGCATATTAAACTCTTCCATTGGAAAACTAGGATATAGATCCTCTTGCTCCAATCAAATGGAGGTAGAGAATACTGAAATTGAGAGTTTAGACTTCCTAGTTTTAGATCCTAGTACTTAGTTAGGATTCAACTTCTGCTTTCCTATATTTACACTTACATCTAATAGAACAATTTACATTCTTAATTCTACAATTCTTTCCATTGTAATACAGATGATATATGGAACCCCATACTGCTATCACAGACGTAGTTGTTTCCTACTTGCTGTTAGTGGTTACAGTTTCATTAACAGTTTCTGTTTATACCACACATCCACTAAGTTTTTCATTCCAAAAACAGCAAGATACCACTTGAATTTTCAGCTACTAACCTAGCTTGTAATTTCATGAAGTACTGAACAAACATTCAATCTAAAATTTAAATAAGAATTTCTAACAGAATAATGCATATAACCTTGATATACTTAACACAGATAAAATTAATACATTCATAAAATAATCTCCAAAATTATGCATGCATACCGCTACTATGACCAGTCCTCCCAACCTTAGAGTTCGTTTATCTCCAGAACTCACCCCCGAGCTGATATCCTCCCAGAACAAACTAACTTCAATCTGTTCTGGAGTAGCTTATTTAAGTTATGCTTTCCCCAAAGCCTGTTTCCAATTCTGCGTCCAGAATTTCAGGATGCTTTATTCCTGTTTAGCCTAGGCTTCCCATTTTGGGACTCTTTAAAGCTGCTTTAAGCTTTTCCTCAGCTTTTCCAGCTTTTTTTCTCACCTCTTCCCAACTACTCCTCTTCATTGGGGAAATTTAGATTTTTCCTCAAAATCTAAATTAGAAATAATTTCTTTCAAGGATTTTTGAAAGATTTTGGGGAAAGTCTTTTCCTTTTCCATCACCTCATGGATTAGGCATGTGATCTCACTTTCTCATCTGGTCATAGTGCATACAGAATATTTTATTTATTTTTCATAAATAAATAGTTAACCACATCCACACAATAATTATCCATTGGGGTCCACTCCCCTTTGGATTTATGTTCAAATGTCTTATTTGAAAAGCATAGAACTTGGGGGTGTTACATATTCCCCCTCTGAAAATAAATACCGTCCTCGGTGTTGACAACTATCTACTTAGTTTATTTTGAACATAATTATGAATGCTTTTCCCTCATCTTAGCTTCTCTGTTCCATGTAGCTTTTCAGCAGTAAAGTGCTCCACTGCACCTTTATTCTAGCTACTGTTCGATTTCGCAATTCAATTTCTTCCCGCTTTCATATTTGAAGCGGCTCTGGAAGGAATTCCTCTTCTGGTTCCACCTGGACCACATTACAATTAATAATGTGAGAAGCATCATGTACAAAAATTATTATTATTTTTTTTTCAACAAGGAGACATGAAACACATCATTTAATATGCAATGGTAGGGCTAGTTTATAAGCCATTAGTTTCCCTCCTTTCCAACACCTTCCTCGGTGTTACACTTTAACGTTGATTTTTCAACTTTGACAAATATTTCTTCTTCGTCCTTGATTAGTTTCCAGCAGAGTACTCTTCTGCTTCCACTCTATTTATTGATGCCTTATGCAGTTGGTTTTCTTCCTACTTCTTTGCAAGAAGTCTATCTGGAAGATCTTTTATTCTGTTTTCTCTGTCCACAATTTATACCAATGTAAGTAATATCAGATACATATAATTAATAATCCATAATAACATTCTGAATTTCAATAATTCCAAGTAATTCAGTTATTAGTCAAACCGTTTAGGTTCATAATAGTTTAGTGCACTTTCAGTACACTACTTATCCGTTCTTGTTTTTCAGTGAGATTCTTTTTTCACTCAACTTGGTCCAGTTCAGCTTTTCTTGATTTTCTAGGTGATTTATCTTCACCTTTTTCTCCTTGTTTCCAGAGTGTACAATTTCCTGTTACACACTTGGCTACACAATTTTACAACTTTTCATTAGTTCTCATAAATGAAAGAAAACAATTGTATCATATGCATGGTTATGCTTACCCTTTTTCAGTTCATAGCTATACTTCCAATACCTTCTCACTTTTTTTCTTTTCTTTTGGTAGCTGTATGATTTCACACTATTTCCCCTATCTTTGAATTCAAGCCTCAAGAAAATTACATAAAATTTACACCAACAAAATTTTATAGTGTAAATACATGTAATTACTATCATTCATCAGATTCACAAGTATTACTACTTGATAATGTCAAAATTGAATTTGACACAATTTCCCCTTTTTCAAAGAATTACCATAATTTATACAATTTTTTTTTTTTTTTCTCACATTATACTTTTACCACTTAATCTACCACAATAGTGTTTATTACTCCTTTAAACATAATTAGAGTAATAATATTCCGGCCATATGGTAAAATATGTCCTTCCACTTTACTTGCAACTTTTAAGGTGAATTCACTTTTAATATTCCCCAGTGAATTATTTCTTCTCCCTTAATCCCGTGGTTATAAAGTTTGAGTTTTACTAACTGAAATAATTTATCATGCATGAAGATATTATATTCATACAACTCAACAAAGTTAACATTATAACAAGATCACCTTTATTTATAATGTTAATTGTAGATTTAACTTATGTCCCACGTGCAATTTCTTTCATTTTAATCTATCATTTCTCATGATAATGATTATTATTATATATATATATATATATATATATATATATATATAATAGTTAATTAAGAATTTACAGTATAAATTGTCATTTTTCTATTATCCACCTTTCTCTATATATTCCAATATAAACTTTCCGTCTTTTTTTTTTTTTTTTCCAATAACTATGATAATACCTAGTATTATATAACATATTTGGAACATCTATCACCCCACAATTATTCATTTATAGCTTTTCATGCTTCTAATCAACTTATTGTTATAATGAATATTAATAAAATTCTATTTTAGTTGTTTTAACACCCCCAACTTTTAACTTCAGTTTTAATTACATATATCCATTTCTTAACCTTATCCTGAAGGTTAATTTTTCTATAGATATATAGTCTTGCACACATAATTATTTATACTCAATTCCACCACATTGTATATGAACCATTATATTTCATATCATTAAATCCTCCACTCTTTTTCATATATATATAGAACCACTCTATACATATATAATCCACAATATATATATAATATAAACTCCATCATATATATATAAAATCCACCATATATAAATACAATCCACCACATATATATAAAATCCACCGCATATATATATATATCCACCAGACATATATATAAAGTCCACCCTATATATAATCCAAAGAGTTTAATTAATACTCCCCTAATTCTTTTTCTTATTTAATGTACAAGGTAGCCTTATACCCTCGTACCCACTTACATTTTTCCTTTGTGATGGACTTATAAATTTTTAATTTGAACCAATACAAGGACAATTGAGATGGTTTCGGCTATTGTCAAGTCAATAATTTATAATAGAATTCCTTTCTATTATTTTCAGCCAAGTAAGCAAATACCTAAACTTACAGGATTTTCTATTTTTATTTTTCCAATCTGTCCATAGTGTAATGTTCCTCTTTTCCACAAAATATATTTTTTTTTCGATATTTATTCTTCTGTAACTTTTCCCAGTTTATTTAAATGCCTTGTATATATATCTATCCTTTTCATGTAAAATGTCGTTCAACCTTGCAGCTAACATTATTACTAAACCCCAACTTTAATTTTTCTAAAAAGTATTGTACCACATGCAATTATACAATCTCTATAGTGCTATTTTCTCTCACTATAGCACGTTCAACTATGTATAAATATACATCGATTTATAAAGAAACATCGTCTACTCCACCTTCACTTTTCTAAATATACCTAACCCATCCAAGGCACTTTACTTTTCTAATCCCCATAATTCAGGATTGGCTTAAGCAATAACCAACCATAAAGATAAGCGCCGAGAGCTAAAGAAATCGCACATGTTAACAAAGATTATAAATGACTAATTGGTGGAAGTAATATCGATATAATCCCTATAAACATGCACATTAATGGGTGGTCAACTATATGACTTCAAGGTGATTAATTAAATTATTATGCATTGGACCGGTGTTAATTCCAGACTTCCGAATTGTACAGAGATTTCGGTTTACGGCGTTTAGGTTCTTTTTAAACCTAATATAAAAAGGAACAGAGGTAAAAGAAAGCGATTATATATATTTTAAACCTGTAATGTTAACCTTGCATGTAAATATGATTTATGATTTCTTGCGTTTCGTCGTAACACAACTATATGATTTTTTATTTTTTTTTGTGCGAGAGTACACGTTCCTATTGGACATCGATCTCCAGTCATCGATCCTGGTGATGTGAATTGAGATCATGCCACGTTGATGGATGAGATTTACTAAGTTTTTTGCAATGAACCGGGTTTAAAATCCTGAATTTCATTCAACAGAAACCATTCACTCCTCTGTTTGGTTCCTCAGAAGGCCATCCTTCTTTTGACGAGAATCTTTGCATGATGCCACACCATTTGACGACCTGCTTATATTTCCACAAACTGTAATTGTCATCAACATCGCACCATAAAAGAATCTCTAGACAGGAGTAACGCTTAATCATGAAATTACAAACAGAGATTACCTCACAACCGCCCAAAGGCTTGCAGAATTTGAAAACCCAGGATTTACTGACAAAATTAATATTATATTTGGGTTTACTAGTCCAGAAAATGTAGATTAAAATTAGCAAAAACTCAATTATGTAATATGCGTATATAATTTCAATAGATAAATATCACCAACCATATTCAACACTGGCACTCTTGGAGCTCTACCATTATGAAAAGACTACTACACATCAGATAGCTGATCACAACCATTGAATGTTGAGTATAAACGCCGACATTCAGAAAATGCAGAGGAAGGATTTACACCAAACCTGCCCGATATAGATTAGATCACAAACCCCAATATCTTCAACTAACCCATTAAAACAATCAATTCCCATTTACAGCCAGTGATTAAACAAATCGAAGGAGGTTTAATGCATAAAGAAAATGACAACAGGAAAATAGAAGGGCAACCAGTATATATAAAAAGCAAATCTTGGAAAGCCTCCACAAAACAGCCAACCCTACGCACCAAAGGGAGACTGGGCATCCATATTTTACTTCTACTAAAATAGAATAAAAAATTAAAGGCATTCACCTTCAATCAAACCACTCATTTAGATGGAATACCCAAAGACAGATCCCTGGTAATTCCCACAAAACTCCAACAGTGATTAGGAAAACTGGAATAGGATTAACAGAGATTCGCCCAATCAATTAACCCATCCACCAAAAAACATAATAAATCAAGTTCACAAATTTACTAATCACAACAGTGATACGAGCCACAACCTCTTGTTGCCAGGTAGATAAAAAAAAAATCTTCACTTCAACCATAAGCGGAAAAACAAAGACGTATTACATTAGAACCCAAAATAAACATCGTTAAAAAGGGAAATTTAAGAAATACAGAAAAACAGAAACGCCCTGAAGACAAGGTACGAGGTTATTGAATTTATTTTAAAATCAGCGTCACATCACTACTGCGGGTGGTGGCCCTTGCAACCCTAAAGATTAGGGCTTCCACAAACTTTTCAACATTTTATAAACCTTATCAGCCAGAACGCTAGGGTTTCAAATAACTGTTCAACACAGCCCAGGAAACACACGCTGACCTAGCCTTCAAATTTTATCAAACAAAATCCAGAAACCAAGAAGCCATCCCATGAATGTTACCTCCAACCCCGAAAAAAAAAATTACAGATAAAAATTTTTTTTAACCTCAAAGAGCATGTTCAAAGTTCCAAAGCAGAGGTGGCGTCAAAAGACACCAATAAATTCAATTCTCAGAAAAATACCAAATTTAAGCGCTTGTAAACTTGGTAACAGCCTTTGTACCCTGTGAAACAGCGTGCTTCACGAGCTCCCCTGGAAGAGCAAGCCTTACGGCGGTCTGAATCTTCCGAGATGTAATAGTAGGCTTCTTGTTTTACCCCGGTTGGTAAAAATTGAGGAAAAATCTTTTGCGTAAAATTTTGGGAAAAAATATTTTGCGTAAAAATTGGGAAAAATCTTTCCCATTATATTGATAGTGCTCCCAATCAGTCTTCTTTGAGACTTTTATTGAAAGTTTGAGTCTGTAATAATTTCTAAAAATTGGACATTACCAATTTCTCTAGTTTATCTTAACCCGGTTACTATTTATTTTATATAAAATTGCTTTTTTTTTTTTTAATTTTTTTTTTAAGGCGGAGACAACCGGGCCTTCCACTCAATCTTTGAAAGAAGAACCCAATAAATGAAAATGCATGAATAGAAAGGAGAATTCAAGTCAATTAATGAAATGCGTGAACGGAAAGAAAGGCATAAAGACTCGCCGACGTTGACAAAGAGCATAAAAATTTCCTGTCAGATCTTACCCAAACTTATCAATCAAATTGTGTAAGCATAAAGTTTCAGGAAAAGTCGCAGCTGAGACGAAAGGAATAAGTCACAAAAGTATTTAAATAATCAAGAAAATCCCTAATAGTCTCCCTTTTCACAAAAGCTTTAGTTTAGACTAGAAGCAACGTGAGCATAAAGGCAAGCCTAAATATCATCCAAACTGTGAATAAATAACAGTGTGTGTAAATACCGGCATAATAAATAACACTGTAAATGTCGGCATAAATATCAGCATAACTGCAACTGTTAATGACAGGAGAGAATCTCGTCAACTCAGAGCATAATTCTAGGTCACCGCTCCAACCTTCTCTCATGCAACTCTAGCACTAGCACTCACAGTTTTCTACTAAACCAGTTCTGTTAAATGTATGGACTACATATTTCATTAAAACTTCAAACTCGTTCAATTAAAACAAATCCAAAGATCGTTAAAATATATGCAATCTGGAAATTAAATGATCATGTGTGCATACCAATTCCTAACTTCCATTTCTCACTTACACAAGTCTAAAAATGAATTTTTCTTTTTTGTTACTTCCTTTATATATATTCGAATAGTTATTGAGTATAGATCCCATTACTTAACAGTTTTTCTTAACTTCTGAGTACCACATTCCTGATAGAAAGGAATTTCGCTCGATATAAACTGAAGGGATAGGCCAAATTTGAGCTTAAATCTACATTTCACAAACCATATTGGTTTGCCCCACCAAAACAAAATATTCATGGTATGTTCAAATGTGGAAATTCCTTATTTACCACAGTATTTAAACCGGAACACAAAAATACAAAATAGAGTTGAAATAAAGAAGAGCATTCCTCTAATGTGAATCAAGATTCAAATATATTTTAAATTATTCACTTATTTAAGTAACTCCTTACACGTACTATGCACACGTAAACCACGATTAAATATATTTGAATGAGTACTATGCATTGAATGGAAGCCTTCCCAGGCATATATTCAGGGAAAGGAAGACATTCATATAAAACGATCAGTTCGGAAAGAAATTCAAATAAAACGATAAAAATTAAGCAGCGCACAGAAATCATGGACAGATAGGAACTTGGAACCAATCTACCTAATTTGCTGCCTAATTTTGCACGTCATTGTTCCGAACAGTATTATATTTGTCTGTCAAGTTTAATGAAAGCTTTCATATTGATTGATGACCCCCAAATCCGGATTGGAAAGTTTAATCTGCTATTATTATTTATTTTTTTTGAGTGAGCACATAACTTGCCCATTTTTCTCAACTTGGGCTCCAATACCATTTGTCACGTCTCCCAGACCCAGCTTCTTACCCATATCACATAACCTCAGATATGCTCTGCTTTATGCACCAGATAACATTTAACAATTTGCTATTGAATCAATTACAAATACATACTGCTATCCGGTATTTAATTTCTTTTTCATAATTAAATATATTAGTTGGTATTTCTCAAGTCAGTTTTTTTTAAGAGTTTTCGTCCCACTCTAGCTGATCAATAGGCCCTTCCTCAAACTTTCCAGTTTGCAAGCCTTGTAGACTTTCCAGTATTATAAAGTTTCAGCATCAAGGTATAGATGTATGCATCCACGTATACATCTATCTATATTCAGTTAACCTTCTTTGCTCCAACTACTTTCCCAGCAGTTTATATGGAAGGTAAATAGATGCTCTTTTCCTAGTATTTTTAAATATGCTTAAAATCTTCCCTTACACACACTTTTATCACACAAAGAGATTTTCAATAGGACTCTCCCCTTATTTTATTGTTAGAATTAGGCAACATAATTGAACTCTGGTGCATATTAAACTCTTCCATTGGAAAACTAGGATATAGATCCTCTTGCTCCAATCAAATGGAGGTAGAGAATACTGAAATTGAGAGTTTAGACTTCCTAGTTTCAGATCCTAGTACTTAGTTAGGATTCAACTTCTCCAAACTATACTTACACTTACATGTAATAGAACAATTTACATTCTTAATTCTACAATTCTTTCCATTGTAATAGACATAGACGAACCCCATACCGCTATCACGTACGTAGTTGTTTCCTACTTGCCGTTAGCGTGGTTACAACACAATGTTTCTATTTATACCACACATCCACTTAAGTTTTTTCATTCCAAAATGGGGGAAGCTACCACTTGAATTTTCGTTACTTACCACCCAGAATAGTAATTTCATGAAGCATCGAAAAAAAATATCTAACTTAAAATTTAAATAAGAAGTTCTAACAGAACCATCCATATAACCTTGATATACTTAACACAGATATAATTAATACAGTCATAAAATAATCTCCAAAATTATGCATGCATACCGCTACTATGACCAATCCTCCCAACCTTAGAGTTCGTTTATCTCCAGAACTCACCCCCGAGCTGAGATCCTCCAAGAACAGACTAACCTCAATCTGTTCTGGAGTAGCTTATTTAAGCTATGCTTTCCCCAAAGCCTGTTTCCAATTCTGCGTCCAGAATTTCAGGATGCTTTATTCCTGTTTAGCCTAGGCTTCCCATTTTGGGACTCTTTAAAGCTGCTTTAAGCTTTTCCTCAGCTTTTCCAGCTTTTTCTCACCCCTTCCCAACTACTCCTCTTCATTGGGGAAATTTAGATTTTTCCTCAAAAATCTAAATTAGAAATAATTTCTTTCAAGGATTTTTGAAAGATTTTGGGGAAAGTATTTTCCTTTTCCATCACCTCATGGATTAGGCATGTGATCTCACTTTCTCATCTGGTCATAGTGCATACACAATATTTTATTTATTTTTCATAAATAAATAATTAACCACATCCACACAATAATTATCCATTGGGGTCCACTCCCCTTTAGATTTATGTTCAAATGTCTTATTTGAAAAGCATAGAACTTGGGGGTGTTACAACTTCCCATCTCATCCTTGCAGTGGAAAAACTTCGTGAGGTATTTTGGAATACTGTCACCTTTCTCCATTTTTATTTTTCTGAGCTTGTCTTTAAGTGCCAACTTCCTCTAGTCACTTTTTCTTTGGAAAAAATCTATGAAAGCCCTCCACATTAAGAATGGAGTGGCTTTCCCATGAAGGCTGGACAAAATTTTTTCCTTCACACCTTCCAACATAATCCTTCAACACTTTACTACCTTCTTTAGCCATGAGTCAAGTGCAGCTGCATCGCTAGAAGCAGGCTTCGGAATATCAACATATATGAACTCCTTCAACCCATTATCATCTAGCACCGCCTCCATCCTTTCCTTCCATGCTATGTAATTTGAGTTGCCCTCAATGGAATACTCCGATCAAAATCCGTTGAAAAACATTTCAATGAATGCTAAACTTTGACACCAAGAAAACACTACAGCAAATTCAAATTCCATCGGCACAAAACTATACCGCTTCAATAATTGCAATCTCCTCCAATGATCAACATTGATTTGATACCATGTAAAAATTATATAACTTATGTGTTATATGTCCAATATTCTCCTGATCTCACACTATTTTGACTTCATGAAAAATACATAATCTATTCCACCATTGATCATTTGTGGAAATTAAATCAAGGTTGCAATGCACACATGAAACAATAAAAATTCACACACATTAACATAGTTTTTTAACGAGAAATCATGAAGCTTAAAACCCAAACTATATGTATATAATATATGTCATATAGATCATGTAATAATCCTCATACAGAGCTGATGATATCAAACTCTGAGTACAATACAATCGCTAGACACTAATTGAGAACAATCAACAAAAATATGCACTGATTTTTTCCCTCCTGATAGCCTGCCTCTACTGCGCAATCCCTCCTGAATAATGGCTCTGAATAAGTTCTAATTTATCCAACCTTGCTCACGCAATCCTCATTGGAATATCCAATGAATGTGTGGTGCATACAATGCAACACTATAGTCACAATTGATAATGACACTTACTCTTTCACCAATATCTCCGTTGAGTCTCCACTGATCTATTCTGCACTGTAGTTAACTGTTGTCTCTGTCCATTTAAATAATGAGCTATTATTTAGTGAATTAATTTAACTAATTAATTCACTCAACTCCACTGAAAGTATGAATAATTTATAAATAGACACAATCAGTTCAATTGATTTTAACTCCACAAGTGTAGTTAAAATAGAAACAAACTCCACCAACTACTTCTCCAACTCCACCAAACTCTACCACTTGAGTTCTAACTAAAGTCCTCCATGCATGAACCACTAGTAGCTCTAGGAATTGTGTAATTAATTTAGCTAGCTAATCTGAAAAATCTATTAACTAAATGTCAGTGCTCCAAGAGAATAAGATAATGTTTAGAGTCCAAATATTATTAAGAGCTAATAATATCCAACATGTCTATTTTTAGACTGGCAGTCTAAAAATAGACTTCGCCGAAAATGTCTAAAAACAGAATTCCATATATTTTTCCAAATTGACCAACCATCCACAAATAGCATTCTGCAACTCATAGAATATGATCGACATGTATAAAAATAGACTTTGCGCCAAAAAAATCATGTGGGCCCACTTAGTGAAGGCGACTCATTTCACTAATCTCATCATCTTGTTGAATCTCAACAGACCTAACTAGAAAGCTTGTCTAAGGGCATCCCACTTGTAGATCAATTGTCATAATAACCCACTGTACTCATTCATGGATGTAGGCTCCTTGTAGAACTTAAGGAGGCCTACCTCCCTTAAGAGAAACTAGGTGGGTGTCGTAATAGGGCGGGGGTGCAAAATCCTCTCCCTCTCCCATGCCTACCACTGTTGTATCATGTTATAATTTTCCTCCCTATGCTCTTGTGGTCGCCTTTCCTCTCTTCATTGAGGTAAATGAATGATTCACATATTATATACATCAACCTCCATCATACATAAAACCTAATTTTTTTATGAAATGACAAATGTATTTACATATATAAAAATATAACTTTATCGAAAAAAAAACATTCAGTGTGCCCAAAAAAATAATCAAGCGCCGCTACCGGTGCATAGCTGTCTATCAAGAACCACCCATGGTGTGCATGAAAAAACTTCACCCACCACGAAAAAAACAAATCTTACATAAATAAATATATTTTTGGTGTGTTAACCATACACTCTACCTAGGGGTGGTTGTTATAGCGCAATGCACTACCTTCTGGAAATATTTTACCGCTAGTGCTAGCGATGTGTTCCCGTAATATGGATGCATTGTGTCGTTATATCTATTTTTACATAATGGTCAGTATGTTCCGATAAACAACCACACTGTCATACATAGACTATTATTTTTAATAATTTTAAATTGTTGGTGCGACCGACAACTAACATGCAACACACTATTTTATTGTTAAAGTGGTGCGCTTTTTATCGTTACCCCACCGATTTATCTCATTTACCACCTCGTGCAGTTTCCATTAACACCGTTCATGGTGTTTTGTGTAAATTTACAGGGGGCACCGAGAATGGTGGGAGTCGAACGGCCCTAACAAACTGCGTGAAAAAAATAAAGAAAAAAATAGTGAATTTCAACTCAATTGAAGTAATCCACTAAAATCTTATGTTTGTGAGAAACAAGTAGATTACCTGCACATTTGTGCATCAATGAGGAATCTTTGCAATGAAATACTAAAAACCAAATTTTCCCACTTATTTGCAAAATTAAAATTCCACATAGTGAGAAATGGACGGAAGCAATGTGTACAATGGGAGAAATGATGCCAGGGTGCAACAGAGAAGGAAAACTCACACCAGTGCTTGATAGCTCTATAGTACTGTAACAAGTAAGAATTGAAATTTTTACGGCCAGTAATTTTTTTAAAATTAACTTTTTTCGATGTGATTGATTATGAGATGCACCGGGTGGTTGTATCAATGGCATACCACACTTCTTTACGGTGTGTTGGATTATTGATATGCACCGGGCTGGTTTGGATGGAGACACATTGGTGTTTTTGTATTACTTAAAAATAACTCTCCAACACTTATTTATCCTCTACTATGCATCGTTGCGTTACATATTTATCAAGCACACTGGTGCATGTTATGATTACAAACACGCCTAAAAATAAACATCCGCAAAAACCTCCACCCGCCAACCACCTCTAGCGACCTCCAGTACAAATAGATATCTCAACTATTTTTATAAGGGCTTCCTCAAAAATATCTACTAGAGGGTCTTTTCCTTGTAGTTCCCATAACATCAAGTAAAATTTTAATGTTAATGACTAACACCCACAAACTCCTTTGATGCAATTGAACATAGTTGTTATGGATTATGGTTCACAGGACTGCAAACTAGTTGTTTTAATTATATCCAAAGCCTCTTTCCTTTTACTTTCATTATTGTGACAAGCATGATGTATAAATGTGGGTAGAATATCACCAATAGTGATATTCAGGATAAACATATTAGTTGGTAACCAATAGTGACAAATTAGTTACTCTAAAAAGGACTAAAGTTTGCATAGAATTTAACTTTTTTTAGTCGGTGACCAACAATGGCTAATTTATAGTATCTTATAATGCGACCAACTTTTAGTCATAGATTATTTTCCTCAATTTTATCATGTAGTAGTATATTTAGTCATTAATTATCACAATCAATGACTAAATACACCGAATACTACATGACCACCCAAAAAAACTAATCAATGACCAAATAAATATGAGTAAAAGTTGGTCATGTTATAACATACTGTAAATTAGCTACTAATGGTCATCTGTATGTAAAATTTTGTCATTGTTTGCAACCAATTAATGAGCAAAGAAATATGACTGAATTTCAGGCATGTTATAAGATACTGTAAATTAGCTACTAATAGTTGTATATATGCAAAATTTAGTAATAATTTGTCATCACAAATTTATCATTTATAGTAGCCATTTATATTTTTTTCATAGTTTCTTACTTATTATTTTAACATCCGATTTAGTAATTTATATTCATTTCATTTACTTTCATTAATAATAATTATAAAGGACCAATTTAGTAATTGTATATTAATTTTCTTTGTGTTCATAATTAATCAATCTAAACTACTAAATTAGTAATTTCTGATTTGATTTTATGTATTCATTATTAATAAGCATAAACTAATTAGTATAATTTTGCAACTAAGTAAAAAAATGACATACAATGTGCATACTCATCTAATATGAAATCGAAAAGTTACATATGTTAATTATAATATTAAATAATATCAAGTACAACTATAAATAATTTAAACCACATAAATAATATTATATGAAATGTCAAATATTATAGTGTAATTGCTTTCCAACTTAATATGTCTTGGAATACAATATACACATGAGATATTGTTTTATCACTTCAAAATATTATCCTTTTGTTTCCAAGGCATTACATGTGAATTCACCAACTCTAAATATTTTTCCATTAGTCTATATAGGTGTATCTCATATAAGGTATTTCATTTAAGGGTATCACTCGAATGATTCTCTTCTCTCTCTTTTTATGCATTTGTCATTGGAGTGTTATTGTTCTCCTCTTTCTTCAATTCCTGCTTCTTACCATCAATTTTGGGTTCCTCTTCTGAAAATTAAAAAATATTAAATGGAAAGTATAAGACATGAATTATGATGTACAGTAAAATATAAACTAAAGTAGACTATAAAATATTTATATGACATATACCTTAGCATTACACTACAAGGAAAATACCCTCTAGCAGATGTTTTTGAGGAAGCCCTTATAAAAATACCCCAGACATATGTTTCTAGCGAAAGTTACTAGAGGAGGTTGGAGAGCAAAGGGTTTTGCAGATGTTTTCTACTCAGTGCGCTTATCATCCAAAATCGCATCGGTGCGCAGAAGAAGAGAAAGCACTGGTGTGCACAAAACATTTGCACTCTAGACACCATGCGCTCTGTACACACCCACCTAGTGCATCATATGACTGTAGAGCATCAGTTATTTACAACACTTCTACACTGGTGCATCATGAAACACCACACCAAAATAGAAACTAGCTGGTGTAGTATTAAGAAACCGCACTAGTGCACCTATAAAACCCTGCGCACTGAACCAAGGATAAATAAATAAAATATTACGGCCAAAAAACCGCATTTTTCACTTTTCTCAGTGCTCCAGAGCTCTCAAGCACCAGTGCAATTTAACCTTGTCTAATTCGCCTTGACATTGGTGCGCCCATTGCACCCATTGAGTGGACTGCTGTTGTGCATTGTGCAACAATCTCTAGCTTGAATTTTCCAAAATGGTGGTTAAATTTTCTTTTGCAAATTCTACAACCAATATGCCTCCACGACTGCCAAATGTATAGGTATTTTTATTGTTTTTCCATAATTAATATTTTTAGCAGATTAGAATTTCAAATAACCTTAAAATTAACCATTTAAAAGAAAAAATATATCTTTTTCATGCGGTGCGCTCAAGCCATTCATCTCACATCGGTAAGCGGTGCTGCCTGTAAAATTTATAGGTCACACCCCAACCGGTGCTAACTGTATCTACACCATTTTCGGGGTCGTACCAAAAGGCGCACCGCATTATTTAAAAATTAAAAAAAAAAAGTGCGGTGCAATCACTTAGACAGTCACACCATTGACCATATGGAATAGAGGCAATGTGGTGCGTTGATGGAAATATCCACTCCGGTGTTTGTCAGTGCACCAAATTTGGCATTCTGACAGGGTCAACGGTGAGGCCTGGTAAAAGACCACATCGTTGACTATGTAATTAGTCAGGAGCTAGGTGCGCTGACACAACTATACATGCCAGGGCATAGAGTTTAGTGAGAACACCACATTCCTGACACCATACATAGTCAATGATGCACTTAAAAGTTCAGGTGCACCACCTACAGTGTGTTGATTGTCATTTGGGACACCACACCCAGTGCACGATAAACAAAAGATGCACCAAAACTGGTGCATGACTATTTTTTGTGGCGCACCAACTATTTTATTTTATTTTGTCAAAAAAAAAAAATATTTGTATTCCTAAATACATCTCTCATTTAATAAGAAAATTTTATTTAATATGTCAATCGTTCAAAGAGAAGAGGGGGAACAACAACAATAACAAGCAGAGTAGTATGACATGGTTCGCATGTGGGAGGCATGAGAGAGGGAGAGAGATGCGTACCCTCGCCCTATTACAGCACCTACCCTGGGGCTCCTAATGGAGGTAGGCCTCCTCAAGTTCTATGAGGAGGCTACTTCCCTAAAGGGCTATGGTGTGTTTTTGAGACATCTTATCCAAAAATGGAATTCCCATCGACGGGATTTCCAGGTTGGTCCTAACCAATGGTACACACCCACTAAGGAGGATATATATATCATTATAGGGCTATCGAGCAGAGGGGTGGATTTTACCTCATTCCCAAAGGTTCCAGCTGGCTATGTAGCAGGGAGTCAATTACTGTACTCCTAGAGATACATTGGATAAAATGTACTATCTCCTTCATATTTTTAGGTCGCTGGAGGTTAGTTATGTATTGGTGAATTTGGTAGTGAGGAGGTGCAATGCATCTCACATCTCATTTCGAACCTTTAACAAAACACCAGTGAGGGGAAATGCATTAGTTTCTTGCTTCTATATTATGTTGATTATTTAGTACAAGAAGCATGAATTGTCGGTGGTCTACCATTTTTTTGTGGTAGTTCTGTACAACCTTAGATATATGTCGTGCTCATGCACAAGCAAGGGTCAACTTCCCTTTTTCATCAGAGATTTTTTGTTTATCTTTTGAGAGGTTTTCGGAGACGAGCCATAATTTTGTTTGGTAGCCTCGTAGGCCGATGTTCGAGGCACAAATGCACATGTGGAGGAAGATGATGCCCAAGAGGGGCAAGAATGTGTTTCCAGTGAGGATATCGCATGATGCACTAGAGTTTCTAGCCAGTGTTGACGAGCTGCATCCCTTCATTATGGTCCCCTGTCCTTATGCTGGATTGGATTGGCGAGGGTGTGCCAACATCATTTTCACAGATGAAGAGCCACCAGATGATAAAGGTAATATTACTATTTTATTTAAATTTATTCTAATATGTTCTTTAACTTTTTTTTATTAAATTTTATAACGAAAATTTCTAATTACCGAGGATCATCAAGAGGCTAGTGCAGAGAGACCTACTCCTTTTGGTGCATCGGGACCACCTTTTTCTAGGAGCAATCAACTTGATAGTAGATACAGGATGGATTTGGGTGACCAACTCACTGCATAATTGATTGTTGAGGCAAGCATCAGGCTCGCTCATATGAGATACATACATGTCGATGGTAGGTTGTTACAGATGTGGAGAGGCATGTTACATGACATGTAGAGGCTGATGCATTATGTCGTAGGAGGACCGTTGCATGTTATAGGTGTGGTTGAGATGCAGCATGTGATCGACAGTCAGTGAGCAGTAACTCATCATCTCATGATCATTCACCTCACACCAAGCCAGATGAGAAACCTCCACTAGCATCTAGCAGCAATCATCATGGAGATGAGGCTGGACCATCAACCACGTCCAATGAGCAGCCTGCGACATCCAGTAGTACTCATGATCATGAGCAGGCTAGACCATCGACCATCCACACTGCACCATTGAATAAGAAGACCTCGACTAGTCCTGCTATTGATGTTGTACCACGAGCTGATGCATGGCATTTATATTACAATTGTATATTTTTAACATTATTCATTTATATATATATATGTGTGTGTGTGTGTGTGTGTGTGTATATATGTATGGTCCATTTATTTTATGTTCATGTTGCAGTTGTACTTAATTTACATGTTGGTGATCATCATGATGTGTGTATTGTTAGGCTATGATAGATATTTTCATTTAATGTGCAACTTGCAGATAGATGTGTATGTGATAGCATCATTTATTTGACATGAGATGTATATTTGATGTTTGTGTTGTGATGATGTTATACAATGCTAATTGTGTTTTGTTATATGACCATGATCATGATGATGTTAGCGAATTTGGATGTGTTTTTTAGTCGAATATGATTTTTGTACAATGGTTATCATGATCGTGATGTTTATTAATTAATTTAATATTAAATGACAATGATATTTATTAAATATTATGTCATGATTGTAATTTTAATTTTAATTCTAATTGTATGTAAAATATTTGTAAAATTTTAATTGTATTAGTGTGAAATGATTGTAATTGTATGTAAAATTCTAAAATTGTAATTGTAATTTTAACTATAATTGTATGTGAAATTGTAAATTTTTAATTGTAATTGTAATTTTAATCCTAATTATAACTATAATTATAATTTTAATTGTAATTATATGTAAAATATTTGGTAAATTTAAATTTTATTAATGTGAAACTTTTAATGGTATTAACGTGAAATGATTTTTTTAAAATTTTTAAATTTGTAAATTTGTAAATAATTGTAAAATAATAAATCTTAAATAAAATGAATTTCTGTAACATAATAAATTTTAGAAAATAATGCAAATAAATTCATGTACTTTATAATTATAATTATTTTATTATGATCTTACATACAAAAAAAACAACTTTATACAGTACGCCATTTCTAGCAGAGATTCCTGGTTTTTCATCTGGTGCGCTTATCATCATAACCCGCACTGGTGTATCTTAGTACTAAGACACAACGGTGCTTCACAACTATTTTGCACCGGTGTGCCATCAAACACCGCACCAAAACATAAACCGCGATCTGATGAACCGCACCAGTCTGCATATAAAACCCCACGGACCGGAACATGGTTAAATAAAAGCTCGCGTGAACCAAGTTTTTCATTGAAATGTCTTTTCTAAGAAGGAAAATTTATTCTGTAAAGTGTAATATTGGTGTAGCAGAGGGTTCGAATCGTGGGAAAGAATTTTTCTGAGGAGATGAGGGTTTGAAAAGACGAGAGTTCAAATTTCGGTTGAGAAGTTTATAGCAGAGAAAATGAGTGATTCAGGAAAAAATATGGACAAAGACACTTACAGGGATGCAGATGGCTACAGAGCTCGAGAGAGTACAAAGGGAGAAAAGGTTTATGAAAAATATGAGAGGGGTGGCTGAGAAAGCTCGGTTGATAACGACAGAGAGCATTCAGTTGAGGCTGACGATAGGGTTAAGCGATCCCATGATGGAGCAATGGAGAGTAGAGTTGATGGCAGAGAAATACTTGTCGACACTCTGGCAACTAGCAAAGTGAAATTATCCTTCGAAAGCAAGGAGTCCTATTCACTAAGGGATGTCAGAGAGAGATCAATTAAGTCTCTTGAACGAGCTAAGAGATCACATGAAGGTAATGCTTCTCATTCTTAAAAAAATGGCAGGGAAATATTAGACAATAGAGAAAGATCAATCGAGGCAATTGATAAAGCCAAGAGGCACCATGAAGGGAAGGATTATCATTCCCTTAGGGACATCAAATAAATATCAATTGATGTTTTTTATCGGGCTGGTAGGTCCCATGAAGGGAAAGATTCTCTAGAATGTGTTTAAAAATAGCTGGGAGTATTGTCTGAGATTCATTTGGCTTACATAAACTTTTACCGGCAAAGTTAACGTCGTATAAAATCACATATTCGGATTTTAATTGAACCTGAATGGGATCTCTAACTTGTCTGAGCTGTGGTCCTCTGGATAATGAGGAATATCACATGGAAGATACCCAAAAATCCAAAGTTTTGAAAGTATACGTGAATCACCACTTATCAAAGAATGAAATGTCGAACAAAATTTGAACGGGATACACTTAACGATTCCCTGGTTCCATTTTTTATTGAAAATGATGCTCTCTCTGGATGAAACCAATAAAAATTCTTCTTGTATTATAAATGGAAATCCAGTGACCATTTCTATGGGAAGAAAAGCATAGATACCTCCAGTTAGCATATTTCCACCTGCAAATCGGATTCCCATTGGAAAAGCTAATGTAATATCCCATTTTTTGATGTCTTTCCTTTGCTCAACCCTATATTCATTTTCCACAGGAAACCATTGCCTCGACATGTAATAATTGCATCATCTAGGGTAAAATCAGTCTTCTTCTACTAAAAAGTGTAGAATGAAGGACTCGTTGTCATTTCTCCCAGAACATTCAAGGTGAGTTTCTCATAAAACAGAGATTGTATAAATATTATTAAGATCAAGATAGAAATCACAAAGGAGAAAAGATGAGATTGGATGCCAAGATGGAGGAGGAACTTAAAAATGAGCAAGCAGATCATGGGTCAGCAAATAAATCATGGGGTACCTTTTCTTGTTGCAGGTTATGGAAAGGTTCAAGTTTATTTTTCTGAAAGAAGAAGAGGAGTAGTTTTGAAAAGAAATGGCCCAAATATTTTCATAGAAAATTGTACAATTGCAACATGTCTAATTTTGATGTACATGCCTAAAAGTAATTTCGGTGTCTCAACCGCAAATCGGTGCTAATGTACAGATAACTGAACTGTTGCATTCTAGTTACTATGCACTGGTACATTTTAGTTACTATGCACGAGTGCCATCTTACCAATGGACGCACCGGTGACGAATAAACACAAATAAAAAAAACGCAACTCTATTTTCTTTAAGTGAAAAAAAAGTGGAAAATTGAAAAATCGGCAGCAAAATATTTTCAAAAATCTAATTTCATAAAACAATTCTTTAACTACTAAATAGTTTTCATTATTTCACTATTTTTTATCAAATTTTCAGTGAGAGATTTACAAAAGACATACCTAGAGAAAGGGAGTAGGAGAGCACTGTGGAGCAGCAAAATACGTTCAAACATTAGTATTCAGACAATCAAAATCCAAACCTCAGGTGATTGAAATTCTGTAGCATATAATTTCAAATGATCTCGTGATTAAATTTGATTATTTTTTATTTTTTTCTACAGTTTTATCCATTTTTACCCTAAACCCTTCATTTTTTTTTCTTCCCTTTCTTGTCCCTATTTCTATGATTTCAGAATTAGCGCTTTTCATTTTAGATTGACTTACAACCCATAGGATGACTTTAATAGTCAGATCCCAATCCATTTTGGCCCTTGCGTGAATTTTGGAAAAAAATAGAATTTTTTTTATTGGTCTTCCCTGTGTAACTGAGCGCACCAGTGCGTTGTATTATACAATGCACCGCGCAAGTACTGTATAATAAAAAAATATATATATATTTTTTAAAATCAGTGCACCATATCTAAAATATGGCATCGATATGTTACGAGGATAGCACCTTACATTCTATGATACTATTTGTGTGGTGTGTTTATAATAACCCCACGCACCGACATTGGTGCATACATCATGAAAGGTGCACCAGTTTCTTGAGATCTATTTTTTACCTGAAAAGTTGACAATTTATTTATAAACATATTAATGAATGATATGGTACAAGTTTAATATTGATAAACAAATGAATGACAAGAGATCAAGTAACAAAAATACTGATAACACATCAAGAAAAGAAAAAAACACAAGTTCTTTGTAAATTCTTTACAAAAAATATTATTTTTGAATTATATGTAAGTTTAAATAATATGTATTGTTTACTCCATATCATGCAGAGCCACAAAATGATGAAGCTTGATAAGATTATTTCTGATCTAGGACTACAAGAGCTTAAAAGCTTGATGGAAAAATTACAAAATGATAAATTAGGTGAACGAAAAAATACTATTGATCCAATATGAGGTTCCTTTTTTTAATTTTCATTAATAATATACTTAAAATTATTTGATAGCATGTGTCAAACAGTCGATTAATTCACTTCTGTTTAATTTTCTACAGGTACCAACAACTCAGAAAAGGAATGTTGGTCTAAGAAAAGAAAAAAAATATAACATGCAAATGAAATTGAATTTCTCCTTAGCTCATCTAGAGTGGTGCTCAAGGTTCCGAAAGGGGGAAAAACTTTTACAAAAGTTTGAGGGATCTAGTGGAATGAATGTATAGATGTTCTTTCCACTTACAATATGAAAACCAATCCAATGATTCCAAGAACCAAATTTTATCTAAACTACAAGAAGAGTTTTCAGAGAATTGTTTAATGAGACATGTCTTACTCTTAATAGAAAAAACGTACAACAACAAAAAAGAAGGAATGAAAAAGTAATATTTCTTTAAATGTTTGTCTAGCATTATTTATAAATATCACTTGTATTATATTGACTTTTCATATATCAATATAAAAACTAATAGTTTATTTTCATGTTACATTTTCAGGAGTATTATGAAAATCTCAAAAGATGAACGAGTTGATATCAGAAATATGCCAGTAGGAATGTCCAAAACGGCGTACAAGGAGATGGTCAAAGAAATGGACAAAATTGTAGGAGGAGCCATGTCAACAACAACGTGCTTCAAATGTGATATGTAATCATTGAATTGTTCGATCATTAGGTACAATAAATAAACAATTTAGCATCAAATATTAATTTTCAAGAATTCTCTTGTAAAAAAGAAAAGAAAATGGAACCCATTCAACACATAAAACAGGATGACAAGGAAGAAAAGGGTTGATATCTAAGTTTGTGAGTAATCATTACTTCCTTATAAAAACTTAACAAGATTTTATTTTTGTATTTTTTAAGCTGTTTCACAAAAATCATCATTGAATGTCTTCAAACAGGTGCTAACATACAAAGAAGAACCATCAAACGAATTGATTGAAATGAGTTAAATATGGGTTGTGAGTATATGTTGGCATATCATAAATTAATTGTGGAATTTGTAAGCATATACTGATATTTTTTTACTTAGCTCCATCTATAATTAATAGAACAAAAAAAATATTTTATATTAAATATATGATTTTTATGGGGTATGAAACTTGCACGAAACAAAGTATGGAACTCCGCCAATAGATGAAATTTTGAAAGATGACATGGTACATGGTTTTGAAATAATGTGTATAGTTTATGAGTCAATTGTTGCTCTGATCGTCATTTTTATTTTCAATTTACATTGATGTATATTATTTAATATTGAAATTTTCATTATTCTCAACAATGTATATACACTCGTTTCATTTTATTTTTATGTTTTTAAATGGAAGGCAAAGAATAAGAAAACAATAAACACCGTGAATAGAACATTCTTGAAAATAACCCAAGTCATAGAATTAGCTCTAGTAGTGACAACAGTTCAAGCGAAGAATTATGATCACTATGTTTGGATATCAAAGCAAGGCATTGTATTTTTTGAAATATTTGTATGTGAAATCAGACATTTTGTTTAACGTAATGGACATAGTGTTCCAATTGAAAGATAAAGGGACACCAATAACTGTTCCATGTTGTATGACAAAGACTATCTTATATATATATATATATATATATATATATATATATAACAAAATGTGTTTTAATTTATTCTATTACATTCTCCATTGTCGTTCTCAAATGCACTAATAAAAATTTATTTCATATGAATATTATTATAAGATATATTTTTTTTGACTTTTGATCAATAATGAATTTAAAAAAATCAGAATAATTATGATATGATATAAAATTAATCCAAACATCACATTCAAATGAATTAATATAAAATTAATTAATATGAATATTTTTATAAGGGGTGTCTACTTTTGATGAATAATTAATTTAGAAAAATGACAATAATTGCACTATCACAGGTTGATGTTTCTAAAAAATAAAAAATGAACACCAGTGTGTGTCAGTTACTGTAAACCGGTGCAATTCTATGCTACAGCATAGTGGTGTATTTCTATGATCTATGGGCACCAAATAAATTCCAAAACTAATAAAAATATCGGTTTGTTTGTGTGATACTGTGCACCGATGCTTTTATGTGAGACTATGCACCAGTGCATTTGTACGACATATCGGTACCACACAAATACCAATACCAATTATAAATATTGGTGTGTTTGTCTCATACAGTGCACCGATGCATTTCTATAAGTCTATGTACCGGTGCGTTGAGACAACCTATGGGCATTGCACAAATCTCAAGTCCAATTAGTACGACCCCATGCATTGTATCACCAACACTGTACCCGGTGCTGTTTTATACTTTGACATCCAGGTGCAGGAACCTTCGACCGCCCTGGGGCCACCGTATAGATTACACACACCGGTGCATTGAAACCTTAGTAGCACACCGATGAAAAAACATCGGTAATAACCTCCAGCTACCGATTTTTTTTAGTTTCTTTGAATTTCCATTAAAACCTCTGCCAAAACCCCCGTAACCATAAACGGATTTTGTAGAAAATGTTTTTTTTACAATTTTGGCCAATTTTATAACACTAAAAACCTCCTTGATAACCTCTGCTAGAGGGTCTTTTCCTTGTTGTGTTAGAAATGTTATTGAAATATTTCCCTAGAAAAGTAAAGAACTCAAAAAAAATTTATTCAGTTGCGAAATAGTTACCACTGTGTGGCTATATGAACTGTATTCACCGAACAAATAAAATGTCACCATAAAAAACAAAACCTTAGGAACTTACTATTCAACCTTTAGGAAAATTTTAGGCATAATCATGCCAACTAAATTACATGCTAAAAATATCACCACCTATATAATAAATAAGAGCCACGTGGTGGTAATGTCACTTCTTTTTCTTTTTGCCAGAATGTCACCACCTAACCATTGTTATAAAAAATTTAATACAAAGATAAAAATAATTAATATAATATCTTATAATAATAAAATATGATGTAAGAAATTTAATTAATTAAATAAAAAGATAAGTAACTTGAAAAACATTTGATTCTACATAGATAATTTTAATAAAAATATTATTTAAAAAATTGTATAAACAATTTCTTATTATTCATATATTGAAAAAATATTTACATACAAATACAGTTTAAAGTGGAACCAATTTCAATGACCAAAGTGTCTTGATTGAAAGTTGTTTGTTTTGGTGGCAATTTCTGCTTTCACAACCTCAATGCTAAGAATCAATTCTATAATTTCAGAATTCATAGGAAAAATATGTACTCAATAATATATTAATAAGATCAACTACAATGATGACTTCAAATGTATAAATACATTAAATTCATTTTCAAATAGAATTTATTAGAGGAGGACCCCAAACTACTAAAAACATAAAACAGACAATTGTTTCCATTTCCACAAGGTAAAACAACCTCAAAACTGATATGGCACAAAACTAATAAAAAAGGATTGACATGACCACATTTCTCATAAAACCACTCTAGGAGATACCAGTCTCGTCCACTCCCAATGGAGACATGGAAACCCAGTAGTAATGCAACTCCTGAAAGAAATAAATACCAATATTTACATCTCTCTCTCTCTCTCTCTCTCTCTCTCTCTCTCTCTTATGCAAGAAAATATATAGAAGAATTCATAAAAGAATCATACATCTTATAAAAACATTATCATGGAGAATAAATTTTATGAGCACATGGGATCAATTCATGTTTGAATTAGAGGAGAAAATAACAAAAAAATCAATAGAGGTTTGGAGAATGGAGAATGCCTCAAATATTTTACACGTATAAGATACACACATACTAATAAACATAATTTATAAAAAGGAATGTAATGGAGATATGATGTAGTTGGATCTTAAAAAATGGTATCTTAGGATCACTTCTAATCATAGGCACCAGTTTCTAAGTAAAATTCAATAATGACTGTAACCCTTGAGACATTAGAGTCTACTTGTGACTTCACCTAGTAATGAGAAACCATATCAATATCTTTAGTAAAAAAAAACATTATCACATAGAGATAAGAAAAAAATATAGATATTGACATATTTATGTTATTTCTAATATTTTTTATAGTTAATTTACATCCATGATCCAAACACTAGGAATAAGCTTATTCGTTGATCTGATAGGTCTCCTATCCAACAATCCAAATGCCTTTCAAGTGGTTAAGGAGTAACCATCGGGTATTCTCCCTTGATTCCTCATTCATTTTCATGTTATGCATACTAGGAGGTCACTGCAATACTCTAGCTCTAGATGAAAATTTTCCTTTGTACCCTACCCACACGTGAGTCACAATATCCTATTCATTGCATGTGTTTTATTTTTCCTTTAGTTTTTCCTATAAGGACTGAAAATTATTTACAATTTCAGGTTTGCGGGCTCAAATATGAACAATTGTTGGGACACTCCAGGCCTTGAACCTTCCCATATCTACTTTGACATCTAGGTAATAACCCCTCCCTCATTGTATTGATGTTGTTGAGTAATGGTCAAAGTATTGAAGGTTCAATCTCATAACTAATTTATAGAGTTCCTCTTAGACATAACGCCTTCATTTAGTTTTTTGTCGAGGAATCCTAGGTCAGATCTGGATGGAATTTCTCTGTATGTAAAGTTTATTTTTAAAGTGAGTCTCCCTCCTAGTTCGAGTTTTTAATTCATCCTCTTTCTTTGGAAGTCATTACATAGGTAACCTTCAACTTCTTCCTATAATATGGAAAACTCTTTCTTGTGATGAAAATACTGACCCTTCTAATACTATGACCTTACCCATTATTTCTTTCCACATGTACACGAGTATTTTTTTTGCTTCTGTCGATGTTTTTCCTTTGGGCCTAATATTTTTTCTCTTGGCACTGTTTCCTTTATGAGGGGATTGAATTTAAGATTATTTCTACATTAGACTTGCAAACCCCATAGTGTTTTCCCACGACATAGCCTGTTATAGCAAACTCGCCATGTTTAATGGTGTTGTAATTAATTTAGTCTCTGCATGCTCCTATTAGGGTATGATAGTTATACTATTAAACAATTTAGGTTGTCTTGTAAACAGTAACGACCAAGTTGTTGCTATGTTTTAAGTTCATTTTAACTCTTGTATTTCCAGAAGTTTTTCACGTGAACACATTCAATCAGAGAAATGAATTATTCTTTCTTTTAATAACATCTCTTTATTTGCAAAAATATGAAGGATGGTAGTAAATTGTTGTCTAATTTTTTTATGGTGACACGAAATATTTTTTATAACAATTGTATTGTTCTATACTATTAATGCTTATAATTGTTTTATTCTTATTGTTTTTTTTTCGAAAAAATATTATTATTCTTTCTATGGTTAATATTACCACACAACGGTTTTCATATTATAATTTACTCTATTATTTTAGCAGTTGGATTAGGATGGGACTATGCTTAGGTGGTAGATTAAGTTTAGCTTAACTAAGGTGCTAAATTGGCTACAACCACCATCACCAACATCGCTTTCAGGTTGTAAACTTATTTTTTTTATGATTTAGTATCCGTCGACACACGTATTTACTCTCCTTCCCCTTATCGTTAGAAAAAATTTCTTTAATATTGTGTTGTACAATAAATACCCCAAAGAGTTTCTTAATCAGACCTTGAACAAAATATTTTACTTTAAATTTCAAATTCCCATGGCAGAATTCAATAATGTCTCTTTTAGAGTAACTTTCTTTACGATTCTTCCAAAAAGTAAAAATACATGAAATACTATTTTTCACTTTCTATTGTAATAGTAGTTCAGAAATTATTTTTCTCACATGTTGTTTTTTTCATACACAATAATAGATATCCACATTCACTCTATCCCCTTATTTTATTGTATTATCCCTAACTACTATTAGCAACACAAAGTCACACATACAATATCTTACCAACATGTTTTTTCTATAATTACTTATCTGTAAGGAAACATGATCTGAAATTTACTTGGAAGCAGACAACCTCCCAACCATGAGAAAGTAAATATTTAATTTTATCCCCTTAAGATTATTTATAACATATCATTTATTTATCATCCACCCTAAAAGGGTTGGTTGAGAGGCAACAAAACCACCCAAGGTTCAACATAGAACTTCATAAAAAACTTATATTAGACTTGAGGATTCAACAAGCTCTTTATCCAACTCAAGAATACCTGAAGGGTAGTGTCCTTCCTCACCCTCACACCATCCTATATAGATTTCTAAATATAACTACCTTTTCCTTGATGCCTCCAGCTTCTTCTCTTTTCCCTTTGGTTTCCTTCCTTCACTCTTTCCTTTTAAGATCATCTTTTTTCTCAAAGGAGTGAAAGGTAACTGACTCTTAATTGTCTAGTAAAATAATATAATATAGGGTTCTTTCCAATGAATTCCATTCCTCCATTAACTTCCATTATCGTTAAATAAAATAAAATAAAATAAGTAAATAAAAACTTTAATCACAAAAATTATCGTTAGGCTTTTCCACCTAGCCTATAAGTTCTTATCTCCTTAAGTAGAAAATGTAAATAAAATTAACTTAGCATATACTTATAATAGATAAGGGTGTTTCATCTTTCACCCTAGAATGTAAGACCATTACCGATGTTATTTTTACTTGTAAATAAGCCAGGATAAACTCCTTGCATAAATATTTCATCCTCTGAGGTAGCTTCTTCTTGGCTAAAGTGCCTCCACTGCACTTTAACCTCGATGATGAGTCACTTCTGTGGAATTATTTCTCTTCGGTCAAGAATACGTTAAGGTTCTACTGGGAACATTCCATCTGTTTTGACCTGTATAGAATCATATAATCCAATTAGTTCATGCCATTAATAAAAATAACACTACTTATATTTATTTTTATTTTATTTTATTTCATCATTCCAACTTTACATGTATATCCTCCAAATGAATAACATGTCGAGGGTCATAGATATATATCTCAAATAATGACACATGAAATATTTCATGAAATATTAGATGATTGGTCATTGTTACTGAGTAGGCACTCGATCCAATTGTTTCCAATATTTGGAAAGGGCCAGAAAATTGGGGGGAGGAATTTTTGTGAAACCACCCTAACTTAAAGTACTATTATTTGTTTTAAATAATACATATAAATTATTCCCAACTTTAAAATATAGATAGGTTCCCTTTTTATCAGCAGAAGTCTTTTGTGTATCCTAGAATTTTATTTAGAATAATTTAAATTCTTCTATGGAAATAAATTATATTTCCAAGTTGGTATATTTTATGAGTTTTAGAAATAATGAGTAATAGATTTGGAAAAAGTATGGATAAGTGATATTTTTCTCATAAGGAAAAAGAAAATCTACCTTTAAAAATAAAAGCATGAGGGATTTATGGAATGATTTTCTGATTTAGGAAAAATCAGATTTATGGAGGCTTTATGGATTGCTTTTGTGATTTAGAAAAGCTGGAATGCTTTTATGATTTAGAAAATATGGAATTATTTTATGATTTAGAAAAAGCTAGATTAATTTTAGGATTTAGAAAAGCTTGAATGCTTTTATGAATTAGAAAAGATGGAATTATTTTATGATTTAGAAAAAAGTTGGAATACTTTTATGATTTATAAAATCTATTCCATTTTAATTAATTCTATTTTTTATTATAATCCCATGAGAGAAATAGAAGAGGGAAATGGGAGAATACATGGAGAATGGAGCCAAGGCAGAGGAAGAAAGTATTTCAAGCATGCATCAAGAGATGAGTAACCATATCCTTTTAAAATATATTTGTTTGCATATGGACCATGATTATATAATGATTGAATTTATTTGCAATAAAAATTTCATTGTATTAAAAGCTAGATCTACACTTATTTATGCATTATTTTGATAAAACCCCAGGGGGATCTTGTTTAGAAGGCTGAGTAGTTCCAGATCTGGTATGGATCTGATGTTTCAGCCATATATCAGTTGTAGATCTGAATATTAACCTACATCAGCTGAAGCTCCTCATATAAAATGTTGTCAAGTCTTTCTGCAACTTTTCCAATTGTTTCTGCTATTATTTTTGAAGGATTCTTGCTCTTGCTTCAAGTAAATCCAATACTTCTACAAAGGAACTTTATTATAGATCTGATTTCTTGATGCCATACTATAACATGAGTCTAATGGCTGATTTCTAGTGTCTTCCAGCAGAAACTGCGCAATTTCTAAAGGACAGTTTCTCTATTTACTAACTCTCTCCTTTAGCTGATTTTCAGCTAGTGTTGATTGTGGGAGATCTGTTAAAACCTCTAAACTCATTTATTTTTGCCGAAACTTTGCTTGAGGTCTGACACAGCCTAAAATAAGGGAACCCAGCCCTGTTCTACATTATTTTCACACTGGCTTGTTTATACAATGTCCTCCTTGAGCCTATTGCAGATTTTCCTGAGAGTGGAATTTAGCGCTTCTTCCTTGGTTGGTTTTTACTTCTCTTTTGGATCCATTGTTTAGATCTATAGATATAAGGTTCCTAAGAGCATAAAACTCTAAGATGAGTGTGTCATTCCCACACTTGCTGTGTTCCACCATTCTTCTATAGACAGAGTCTGGAATGGGCCAGGAAGCCTCTGGATTTCACCCTTCCTTGTGAAGGTGATGCATCTAGTAAATGCCCTGCCAGTCTATCTCTGGTTTAGATCTATTGGTGTAATTCCATATTGCTGTGATTCCATAGTGGAATATCTTAATATATTCCCTACTGAGCCTATATTTTCCCATTTGGAACATTGCATAATTGTATGCAAGGAAATAATTATTGTGTTAAAACTCTTCAAAATGAATAGAAGACAAAAATATATCCTTGTATGCATTATTGGATTAGATTCTTAGAGAGGAAAAACAGTAATCACATGCTTTATTATGTAAGATTATTTAGAGAAACAATATATGCTTGAATGCATGGGAAAAATATATTTTTGAGTATTAGATTTCTAGAGAAAAAGAAGATGCAATCACATAATATTTATTGTGTTAGCCTTCTTTTGGGAAAAATAATATGTATTTGTCCAACCTAAAGGGATTAGCTATGGTATTAGCTTTATCTTGGGAGAATATTATGCATAGTTATTGGTTATATCTTTTGGATGAGATGTAAATGTCACTTTGCATGCATGAAATGATAAGTGGTATGCGTTTGACCATTGGAAAAGAAATGTGTTTATTTTTCCATGAAATATTTATTTGGTTTCTTTTGGAAAGAAATATATGTTTTACATGCAGGAAGAACAAGATATGTTATTGCATGCACAAAACTATAACTTGTATGTTAACTTTTTTTGAAGTAGAGTTGGCATTGTTATACATAGTAACCATTATGAATAGATCTTGGGTGGAAAATATGTTTTTGGAAAAGAACATGTATTCACATGTGTAAGTATAACATCTATTGCATTAATCCATATTGAAAAGAAAACATACGAGTAGGCAAAAAGAGAAATTTATTGTTGGGATAGTTATCTTGAAAATATTGTTATGCATTTGCATGCACAATATTATTATATAGTATGTTAGCTTTCTTTTGGAAATAATAGGAAAGTGCACGCAAGATTTTATTAGTGTATGGTGGAAAGAGGATGCTTGATATTGATTTATTTGTTACTAATGCATGTGAAATGATGTTAAATAAGGAAAATAATGTCAATGTGGTTATGTTTTATAAATACATACAAATATTTGTTGAAGTGTCACAAATAGAGATTGATTATTGGTTTATTAATATTTTATCTAATCATGATATCAAGTGTGCTGACGACAGAAATGGCAGGAAAGAAGGATGACTTGAGAAAAGGAAATTTCAAGTTTAACATTGTGGAAGATAAAGAGTTGTTAGTCCATGCAGGTTTAGTAGTTCCAATTGCACAATGATCCCCTAAAGGAAATAGTCTGAATACAAAGACAGAGATTGATGATTCGTGGGTAAATGGTATCATGATGATTGTAATAACTTATAGCTAGTTATGTTTCGTTTAAGATTATTTTTATATATAAATTTTATTACAATGGTCAAGGGATGGACTCCCTTATAACCATTGAGTGAGGGGTGACAACCCTCACAAGCGTTTAATAATAAAATTAAACGTTTGCTGGTTTTCACCCTACGGGGTTTCCAGGGTATATCGATGTCTATTTATGTGATTGCTAATTGTGTCGTTTTGATGATGTTAATTTCTTTCATGATATGACGTTGATATTATCAATTAGGTGATCTACTAATTGAATTAAAATGATCATGGGATCGATGTATAGTTATAGCAGGAAATTTAAGTTAATATGCTACAACAAGAACAATTAATGGTTGTGTAACTCACTATGATTTTTGCTAAATATTTCTCTAAGTGATGATAATGGGTATTTAAATGGTTAATGCAGAAATATATAAAGAAATTTATAAGGTTACACATTCGTAAATGTTGAAAAAAAGTCCTAACTCCATGCATTTTTCCTGCGAGGTTATCGGGGTATGTTACAAATGGTATCAGAGAAAAAGGTTGCAACACTGGCGCCTTTTGAGAATCATTATGAAAAGAAGAAGTAGAGGTATGATGCTAGTGGGCATCATATCAGGTATGACTTTAATTAAACCTGTAGTATACTACAATTAACATGAGATGCATGTTGCATGATTAATGACTGCATGAAAGGGTAGACAGTTATAATGTTTCTTTAAAAGTTGTGCTCATGAAATTTGGATATGGATGTGGATAAAAGACAATAAAACTTCTATTTTACCTATGAACCATCTTGAGCACTCACTGTTTATATTGCAGATTAATTACCAACCTTTTCATGCATAATATGAGAAAAATTATTATGGTGCATAAGAAAAAAAAATGGAAAAACATGGCTAAAGTTATCATGCACTACCTATAAATAATGAATACATGTATGTTTGGTGTGATAACTAAATAATATAGAAGTTGGGTTTGACCCTGAAGAGGACAATGGAATGTTGAAAACAAAATATATATATACTTGAACGAAACTCTTTAGTTGTTAAAAATAAGCACCATCTCAGGTATGATTTTAATTAAACTTGTAGTATACTACAATTAACGTGAGATGCATGTTGCATGATTAATGACTGAATGAAAGAGTAGACATTTATAATGTTTCTTTAAAATTTGTGCTCATGAAATTTTAATATGGATGTGGATAAAAGACAATAAAACTTCTATTGTACCTATGAACCATCTTGAGCACTCACTGTTTATATTGTAGATTAATTACCAACCTTTGCATGCATAATGTGAGAAAAATTATTATGGTGCATAAGAAAAAAAAATGGAAAAACATGGCTAAATTTATGATGCACTACCTATAAATAATGAATACATGTATGTTTGGTGTGATAACTAAATAATATAGAAGTTGGGTTTGACCCTGAAGAGGACAATGGAATGTTGAAAACAAAATATATATATACTTGAACGAAACTCTTTAGTTGTTAAAAATAAGCAACGAGTGAAATAGAACTCACATAGTGAACTTAAATTCAATGAAAAATCATAGTAGCATAATTGTGGGTTCTCTTTCTTCATTTAGAGTTGTAGAGGAAAGTTTGCATTCAATGTGTTCGACAAAAAGTGGTAATTGAGATCCACGGTTTTGTATTTTTAATAATTTCATCCGTGGAAGTTTTGGATGTGATTAATCTTTAATATCAAGGGGTTTTCATACCTTGAGATCATGTAACCCCCATGGTGATTCCAAGAAAAAGTTTTGTTTAGAAATGGATCCATAATTTGGTCAAATTTCCTGATTAGACGCTGTTGTAGGGATTGTTGGTTCTGTTATTAGCATAAATTTTACCATTGATGATATTAATATGATTCATGATGTTCTAGAAATTCTTGTTTTACTATCTCTATGAGAGTATAAACATATTTATGGAAATTTATTTCATCTCTGCTAACTAGTCCCTCAATGGTAGTAGATTGTATGCTTGCCAACTATTTGGAAGAATGCCTTATCCACCATAGATTGCATGCTTGCAAATTGTTGTTAAAATTCCTCAATGGATGTAGATTGCATGCTTGAAAATTGTTTGATGGAATGTCGAATTGGTTGTAGATTGCATGTTTGCATACTATTTGAAAAAAATTCTACAGTGATTGTAGATTTCATGATTGCAAATTATTTTCACAAAATTCCTCAATGGTTGTCGCTTATATGGTTGCAAGCTAATGGTAAGCGAAAAAAAAAAAAAAAAGAATCACATTTTGTGTCCTAGTGTTCAATGGGACTGTTATTTCTCTACAATATTGATGGCTCCTAAGGTGAGACCTTAAATAAAGTATCATGCTATGGTATGCAACATATGTTAATGTCTTCTTTCTAAGCTACATGATTATTATTATTATGTGGAAATTTTGAATGTATACCACCTATATTACATGCGATGAATTGTTGTCAATGTGCTTTGACAAATTTTGGACCCCATGTTGTGGGTCAAGTATAGATGCATGGTGTACATAAATGTTCCTTGCCTTAATGATAATATGCAATGGAAAATTATGTAAATTACAGTGGATTTGTAGACATTGACTATTTTTAGACATTGAATTTTTATTGGATTCAATGGCTATGGAAGCTATGATGGGATTGATGTAATGAGGTAAAATTTTATTTTATTGTTGAGTTAATGAATACTTTAGTTGGGGTATTCAGGAAATAACTCTAGAGTTTTTGTAACACCCCCAAGTTCTATGATTTTCAAATTAGACATTTGAACATAAATCCAAAGGGGAGTGGACCCCAATGGATAATTATTGTATGGATGTGGTTAATTATTTATTTATGAAAAATAAATAAAATATTGTGTATGCACTATGACCAAATGAGAATTAGAGATCACTTGCCAAATCCATGAGGATGGATAAGGCAACAAATCCCCACAGTCTTTCAAAAATCCTTGAAAGAAATTAATTTAGATTCTGAGGAGGAATCTAAATTTCCCCAATGAAGAGGAAAGTAGTTGGGAGGAGGTAAGAAAAGCTGGAAAAGCTGAGGAAAAGCATAAAACAGGTTTAAAGAGTCCCAAATGGGAAGCCTAGGCTAAACAGGAAAGAAAGCATCCTACTATTCTGGACGCAGAATTAGAAACATGCTTTGGGGAGAGCATAGCTTAAATAAGCTGCTCCAAAACAGATTGAGGTTAGTCTGTTCTTGGAGGATCTCAGCTCGGGGGTGAGTTCTGGAGATAGACGAACTCTAAGGTTGGGAGGACTGGTCATAGTATCGGTATGCATACATAAATTTGGAGATTTATCTATGAATTTTTATATAAGGTTATATGAATTGTTATGTTATGATTTCTTATGCAAATTTTATATGAATCATTATGTTATGATTTCTTATGCAAATTTTAGATTGACTGTTTGTTCCATACCTCATGCAATTGCAAATTAGAGCTATTAGCTGAAAATCCAGTAGGTTAATAGCAGGGAAAAATGGTTGGATTCCGGGGATAAGTACCCTATAGTAATAAAGTTAGAGATGATAGATTTCCTGAATGTCAAATCTAATAACAAATGTACAGGTGTAGCTTGCTGTCTTTTAAAATGAAAATGGAGTTGTTGTGTGTATAAACTGAAATTTTTAACAAAACGGTAAACAGGAACAACAAGTACAGTCCAAGGGAAGAGTTGTAATATGCACCAGAATTACAAGTATGCTGAATAATCTTAGCAATAACATAAGAGAATAGCCCTATTGTTATATGTGGTAAAAGTATGGGTAAAGGAAGATTGTAAACATATTTAAAATACTGGGAAAAGAGCGTCTATCCACTTTCAATATAAACTGCTGTAAAAGTAGTTGAAGCAAAGAAGGTTAACTAAATATAGATAGATGTATATGTAGATATCTATACATAGATGCTAAAATTTTATAATTATAGAGGTTAGAAAGTCTATAAAGTTTGCTAACTGAAAAAGTTAGAGAAAGGGACATATTGATCTGTTAGAGTTGGACAAAACTCTGAAAAACAGATTAGCGAAATACAAATGAGTATATGTTTATATACACATATAAATATCAGTCGACTGGGTTGATTGATAGGAATTGAGGTTAAGCCAAAATTTCTCATGGGAATATTTATAATACCAAGAGTGTCTATAATTACCAAAGAGAAATGAAAGACTTGATAAAAGTATGAATGTGAAATTGATTATTGAAAAAAATTAGGTGCATAAAAGTAGAGTATATCTGAGTTAATGTTATGCGGATAATAAGCTGGGGATGGGAGACGTGACAGTTTTAGAAGACTTCTTGCCAGCTTATGGAAAGCTATTGGTGGTTAATTTCAACATGGACCTTCCCTAAAAGTCTCCTAAAAATCCCTAGGAGAAAATAATAAAGAGGAAATATTAACATAATGGTTGGAGATAAATACCATGAGTTTGAATTGGATTGAAATTATTGTGGGAGAGAAAGACAATAATTTTCAAAAACACTAGTGGGAGAGAAAGACTAGTGTAACTCCTAAATAAAATGCAATGTGCACTTGATAGAGTTTTCTTATCATTTTGATGATTAAAGGGCTAAGTGCTCCCCGAGTTTTTATGAAAGTATTAGGATTTAGGTATTATTTTACATTTCCTAAATAATTGGAAATGAAAATTAAAGGTTAATGTTCCAACAAGAGAAGAACATCGAGGACGATGTTCTCTTTAAGGGGGGGAGTTTGTAATATCCCTCGCATAAGCCACCATAAAAACTCTCATAAAATGAGGATTATTAAACAATTAAATATTATTAATTATTATATTGATATTAAATGAAGAATATTCTTGTAATTGTTGATTATAAGAATATTGGAAGAATTATTTCTTAATTATTTTATTTATAATAATTTATATTCTTCCATGGAAATAAATTATATTTCCAAGTTGGTATATTTTATCAGTTTTAGAAATAATGAGTAATAGATTTGGAAAAAGTATGGATAAGTGATATTTTTCTCATAAGGAAAAAGAAAATATACCTTTAAAAATAAAAGCATGAGGCATTTATGGAATGCTTTTCTGATTTAGGAAAAATCAGATTTATGGAGGCTTTATGGATTGCTTTTGTGATTTAGAAAAGCTGGAATGCTTTTATGATTTAGAAAATATGGAATTATTTTATGATTTAGAAAAAACTGGAATACTTTTAGGATTTAGAAAAGCTTGAATGCTTTTATGAATTAGAAAAGATGGAATTGTTTTATGATTTAGAAAAAATTTGGAATAATTTTATGATTTATAAAATCTATTCCATTTTAATTAATTCTATTTTTTATTATAATCCCATGAGATAAATAGAAGAGGGAAATGGGAGAATACATGGAGAATGGAGCCAAGGAAGAGGAAGAGAGTATTTTAAGCATGCATCAAGAGATGAGTAACCATATCCTTTGAAAATATCTTTGTTTGCATATGGACCATGATTATATAATGATTGAATTTATTTGCAATAAAAATTTCAGTGTATTAAAAGCTAAATCTACACTTATTTATGCATTATTTTGATAAAACCCCAGGGGGATCTTGTTTAGAAGGCTGAGTAGTTCCAGATCTGGTATGGATCTAATGTTTCAGCCATATATCAGTTGTAGATCTGAATATTAACCTACATCAGCTGAAGCTCCTCATATAAAATGTTGTCAAGTCTTTCTGCATCTTTTCCAATTGTTTCTGCTATTATTTTTGAAGGATTCTTGCTCTTGCTTCAAGTAAATCCAATACTTCTACAAAGGAACTTGATTATAGATCTGATTTCTTGATGCCATACTATAGCATGAGTCTAATGGCTGATTTATAGTGTCTTCCAGTAGAAACTGCACAATTTCTAAAGGACGGTTTCTCTATTTACTAACTATCTCCTTTATCTGATTTTCAGCTAGTGTTGATTGTGGGAGATCTGTTAAAACCTCTAAACTCATTTATTTTTGCCTAAACTTTTCTTGAGGTCTGACACAGCCTAAAATAAGGGAACCCAGCCCTGTTCTACATTATTTTCACACTGGCTTGCTTATACAATGTCCTCCTTGAGCCTATTGCAGATTTTCCTGAGAGTGGAATTTAGCGCTTCTTCCATGGTTGGTTTTTACTTCTCTTTTGGATCCATTGTTTAGATCTATAGATCTAAGGTTCCTAAGAGTAGAAAACTCTAAGATGAGTGTGTCATTCCCACACTTGTTGTGTTCCACCATTCTTCTATAGACAGAGTCTGGAATGGGCCAGGAAGCCTCTGGATTTCACCCTTCCTTGTGAAGGTGATGCATCTAGTAAATGCCCTGCCAGTCTATCTCTAGTTTAGATCTATTGGTGTAATTCCATATTGTTGTGATTCCATAGTGGAATATCTTAAGATATTCCCTACTGAGCCTATATTTTCCCATTTGGAACATTGCATAATTGTATGCAAGGAAATAATTATTGTGTTAAAACTCTTCAAAATGAATAGAAGATACAAATATATCCTTGTATGCATTATTGGATTAGATTCTTAGAGAGGAAAAAGAGTAATCACATGCTTTATTATGTAAGATTATTTAGAGAAACATATATGCTTGCATGCATGGGAAAAATATATTTTTGAGTATTAGATTTCTAGAGAAAAGGAATATGCAATCACATAATATTTATTGTGTTAGCCTTATTTTGGGAAAAATAATATGTATTTGTCCAACCTAAAGGGATTAGCTATGGTATTAGCTTTATCTTGGGAGAATATTATGCATAGTTATTGGTTATATCTTTTGGATGAGAGGGAAATGTCACTTTGGATGCATGAAATGATAAGTGGTATGCGTTTGACCCTTGGAAAAGAAATGTGTTTATTTTTCCATGAAATATTTATTTGGTTTCTTTTGGAAAGAAATATATGTTTTACATGCAGGAAGAACAAGATATGTTATTGCATGCACAAAACTATAACTTCTATGTTAACTTTGTTTGAAATAGAGTTGGCATTGTTATACATAGTAACCATTATGAATAGATCTTGGGTGGAAAATATGTTTTTGGAAAAGAACATGTATTCACATGCGTAAGTATAACATCTATTGGATTAATCCATATTGAAAAGAAAACATACGAGTAGGAAAAAAGAGAAATTTCTTGTTGGGATAGTTATCTTGAAAATATTGTTATGCATTTGCATGCACAGTATTATTATATAGTATGTTAGCTTTCTTTTGGAAATAATAGGAAAGTGCATGCAAGATTTTATTAGTGTATGGTGGAAAGAGGATGCTTGATATTGATTTATTTGTTACTAATGCATGTGAAATGATGTTAAATAAGGAAAATAATGTCAATGTGGTTATGTTTTATAAATGCATACAAATATTTGTTTAAGTGTCACAAATAGAGATTGATTATTGGTTTATTAATATTTTATCTAATCATGATATCAAGTGTGCTGAGGACAGAAATGGCAGGAAAGAAGGATGACTTGAGAAAAGGAAATTTCAATTTTAACATTGTGGAAGATAAAGAGTTGTTAGTCCATGCAGGTTTAGCAGTTCCAATTGCACAATGATCCCCTGAAGGAAACAGTCTGAATACAAAGACAGAGATTGATGATTCGTGGGTAAATGGTATCATGATGATTGTAATAACTTATAGCTAGTTATGTTTCATTTAATATTATTTTTATATGTAAATTTTATTAGAATGGTCAAGGGATGGACTCCCTTATAACCATTGAGTGAGGGGTTACAACCCTCACGAGCATTTAATAATAAAATTAAATGTTTGCTGGTTTTCACCCCATGGGGTTTCCAGGGTATATCGGTGTCTATTTATGTGATTTTTAATTGTGTCGTTTTGATGATGATGATGCTAATTTCTTTCATGATCTGATGTTGATATTATCAATTAGGTGATCTACTAATTGAATTAAAATGATCATGGGATCGATGCATAGTTATAGCAGGAAATTTAAGTTAATATGCTACAACAAGAACAATTAATGGTTGTGTAACTCACTATGATTTTTTTGCTAAATATTTCTCTAAGTGATGAAAATGGGTATTTAAATGGTTAATGCAGAAATATATAAAGAAATTTATAAGGTTACACATTCGTAAATGTTGAAAAAAAGTCCTAACTCCATGCATTTTTCCTGTGAGGTTATCGGGGTATGTTACATGATAGTCCAAAAATTATATTGAATAAAATTAGCTAGATTCAAATGAAAATAATTACCATATATAATAAGGAAATTTTTCTAACCTTTTAAGGAATATTATCACCATAAATACCAGTTACTTTGATTACCTTTATATTTTTATTTTAAAATAAAAAAAAATTACATTATTAGGTTTATATTACAGATGATTAGAGTCTTTACAATGTTCACCCAGGGAATTCTCGAAGCTAAAACCTCAAGGACCAAATTCCTCACTCACACAATCATCGTTGATTGGGATGCCTCACTTGAGCTAATAAAACTAAATCTTACTTGAGAATAATATGCGACATATAGGATTATTAGAATGTGTCTTCCATATTTTAGTAAGTTAAAGAGAAACATGTAAGATCAAATTCTTCTTATTTTTTAAATTTAAATGGGGGATAATTTAATGTTAAATTATATTAAAAATAATTCAACTATAATGAAACTGAGTTTAATATAAAGTTCAACAAAATGAAAATAAAACTATTTATGATAAATTTGTTTTAGAATTATTAGCTTAAATTGAATGAAATAACTACTACACTTAATTATATTTTTTCGTGCATATATATATTATTATTATTATTATTATAGTTAATTATCTATTAATGAGAAATTTTTTTCATTTTTTTGAAGTTTTTATTTTTCATGGGCTTGTTACAAGGGAAACCAAATTACTGGGAAAAAATAGAGAATATGATAAAAATATATATATAGATTGTCCAAACAATGTATTCATAAGCATAGAGAAAACTAAAAGAACTTGACTAACTATAAGGGCTACACACTAAACTATGTTTACTAGAAAGGCTAAACCTATCAAAAAAGTAGATAGTGATAATTAGAGAAACCATATTCATCATGAGGTTAAATAAAAGTAGATATATACACCTCGATCAGATTGATGTTCCCCCTAGATGGAACCACTCGAACCTTGAGAGTGAGCAATATGGGATTCAATTCATTCGAGTATCTTTCACATGTCATTTTGGTTGAGCACCATCTTGCCCAACATCAACAAGACTTTTTCCCTGGAATCATTATTAAGAAAATCTCTAACTCGTAGCATCTTCATTCTCTAATACATGTAAATAGTCAACGTGTGTTTATTTTTCCTGCCCTCGTATGCCATGCGTGAGCTATCCATTCTCAGATGAATTATCAAACACCTTTAAACTAGGAAAACAACATCTCCCAACTATCATATCAACTTTAGAACCTTGTATCTCCTCCTGAACCTCCATTGGGATTTGTTCTTTGAAGCTACATGTTTAGTTTTCCATGCTTAAGTGAGTTCAAGAGATAGTAGATTTGCTACATTTGTCATTTTCATGAATGCACTTTGTACATTTCCTTACCAAGGCTAAGGGGTTAGCGGATTAACTAGATATGAATTCTGTAAGAGGGGCTACGAGATGGAGATTGGTGGAGTATCCAAGGCAAATAAATCATGTTCCAACTCCTAGAGACAACACAATATTTGAGGTGGACGGAACGACAACGATATGAACAATGGAAAAAACAAAAGTGGTGTCAAAATAGAGTGCGAGACTATAGTAAAGGCACATAAGGGTAGTCACCACTGAGAGAAATCATGGTAGACTAGAGGGAGAATGGGTGAAAATGACCCCAATGCTAGAGAAAACTACACAGATTGAATCACCAAATATCATTAAGGATCCATAAAATAGCTTTGGATATGAGGAATGAATGTGAGAGATGGAGCCAAATTAAAGAATTATGGAGGAATAATGGCCACTACTAACCTCCCTTGCATGTGTGTGAGGTTCATGTGTATATGGTCCATGACAGTACAATAACTCATATGTCTCTATAGTAATAGATATAGGCTCATGCCACATTTAGAGATGGAATCTCACATGGATGCATGTCACCCTTAACAATTGCGGGATGTGACAATGACCCCTCCCTATCCAACCTCACCCGATTCAAGAAAGATTTGTATTGATCAACAATGGCATATCATATATATGTATAACTTTAATAATCCATACCCAACATAAACGATGTTGTTTTCTCCATTCTCTTAGTTGATGTACACAAATTTATTGAATACAATTTAAAGATTTTGTATGTTTTATTAGTTCTATATACTTGTCTTAAAATTTAAAGATAAAATTTTATCTACTTATTATGTTTTTTCTAGCATTTATATTGTTTAAGATGGTTTGGTTAGATTTTTTTGATATTTACTTCTGAAAGGATTATGAAAAAAAAATATAAAGAAATTTAATTTCAAATCCTTAAAACATGGAGGGTTTTGAAGCTGTTGATGGTGTGCTATTGGGCAGTTGGTCACTGTTTAAATACTTTTAACATATTCTCAAAAAGGATTGATTTCTCTAATTTTCATTTCCAGTTAATTAAAAGTGTGAAGTGAGAGACAGTGTATGAAGATATCAAAGCGAGATTAAAGTATGGTTTTCAACCTTATATCTCCTCTGCAGAGACAGTGTATGAAGATATTAAAGCCAGATTAAAGCATGGTTTTCAACCTTATATCTCCTCCTCCTCATAGTCTATAATGACTATCATAATATATCCTCAACCGAAAGTTGTGAAGGACATTAGAAGTTATGCATAAATAGATCAACAAATTGATTTTGAACCATAAATCTCCTACTCCGCACAATCTTGAAGGGAATCATTGTGTGCTCATAATCATCAACCTTTAGCCTATATAGGATAGCAAACACTCTTCAAGTTGGAGGGCATTATACTAATATGTTACCTAGCATTCTACAATTAAATTTTTTTGAGTTTGATATTTGGATAACTAAACATCAAATTGCAACTTTGCTCATGGATAAATGCGGCTGTTGCCTCTCCCATTCTGACTTTCCCATCAATGGAAATTATATTATGAGACAATACTAGCCATATTTCCTTCAAAATATTGCTAATATAATAGTTTGTGATTGATTGTCAAGCAACTTTGACAACTAGTTTCCTTAGGCCAACCACCATTTTGCAATTGTAATCTTAAACTAAAGCTCAACTTTACAATTTGTAGGAGATTAATATTAAAATTACTAGAACGAATTCTATTATTTGTCACATTAAACAAATTAATAAGACGAATAAAAAGCTAATTATAATTTTTTCTTATTATAAGTTGTAAATTGTTGGATAATAAAAAAAATTAATTATAAGTTTGTGCCATGAAATTTATGACAAGTATATGTTGTTAGATAAAAAAAATTAATTATAAGTTTGTGCCATACAATTTATGAAAAGTAAATTAGTTAGTGTGTGAGGTTTAGTTTTATTAAATAGTTTATTCAAATTTTATTGGAAAATTGTTTTAAATTAATAATTATTCAAATTTAAATTTTTTATAAATTAATTTAAATATATTATTTATTAATTTTTTTTGGGTAAAAAATATTTTTATTATTATGGTATATTATTATTTTAAAGAAAATGGATAATTTAAAAATGGAATTGACGCTATCAAGATTATAAACTATTATTGTTACAGACAAATCTCTTGAAAATATATTTAATAAGATTAATTAGAATTCAAACAGAGATATTGCCTTAATTTTGAACAAAAATAATCCATATAAAGCCATATTTTATTTAAAAAAAAAAACAAATTTTGTTATTATTTGACCAAATATAAAATATTGATAATAAAAATGTTGATTCGTTGGATTTTGAATAGAGCGATTCGAACGCTTCCTGTGCAACAGCGGCTCTAATCACTAACGGAGTGAGAAAGCATAATTTAACGGACATACTAGTTTTATGACCATTCTTTTAACCCTAATTTAACTCCGGTTCGGTACCAGGGCTTAGGCATGTAATTATCAATGAAATATTTTATATAAATCCATATTTTACTTAAAAAAAATATCAAAATTTATTATTATTATTTGACGTGATATAAAATATTGAAAATAAAATTGTTGATTCGTTGGATTTTGAATCGGGCGATTCGAACAGCTTCCTCTGCCGCAGCGGCTCTAATCACCGTTTTATGACCGTTCTTTTAATTTAAAGGCAATAATAGTTTTATGACCGTTCTTTTATCCCTAACTTAACTCTGGTTCCGTACCAGGGCTTCGGGATGTAATTATCAATCAAATGATCCGTTAGAAGTTGTTGAGGCTCTCCCTTCAAAAATTCGATGATGATTATTTGCTTTTAATATTTACCATTTTAAGCATGATGCGGATAATTTTTCCAGTTACTCTCATATTTAACGTAAACATATCAGTAACCAAGTACATTTTATTTGAGATTTATTATAAATTTTTAATTTTAAAATATGACCCTTCCAATTATATTAAGATGTTTCGCTGAAAATAAAATATCTAACACTAGAGTTAAAGATAGTTAAGACATGTGAATGAAAAATTTAGATCAATAAATAGGAAGACAATATTGGGAAATTTTTGTGGTTAATAATTTTATTTGGAAAATTTAAAGGTACATTTCATCATTATACATTTATATACGCTAAATACTTATAATTGATATCAATCATATTTATTTTATTAATTAAATGTAGTTGTGCTAATTAAAAATTAAATGAAAATGCAAAGAAGTCAAATTGTTAATCGTCCTTTTAACGAGTGTTAATTAAATTTGTAATCAAATTAAGCTTAGCATTTTCAATTTCACAATGAAAATGCAAAGAAGTCAAACTGGGAATCGTACCTTTATCTAGTGTTTATTTGGCATGTGCTCAAACTGGTTAATTTGACGGGACATGTACATCTTAGTAAGAAAATCTATATATTTCAAATTTAATCATTAATGCTGCATCTGAGTAAGAAAACTCATTTATTTCAAATTTTACCATTAGTGAGCAGATGGTTTGAGGAATCGGATGTAAAATTTCACACATCCTCAACAAAACCCTAACAGATGATGGTTTGATAATCCCGTTCGAATAGATTGCCCTAGCACGGACATTTGGCTGAACAATTGCGGACGAGGTGGCCCTGTGAGGGCGCTAAAGAATTTTCGTGGGCAAATAATTGACCTGGATGTCTTCAATTGTTTTGGTTGAGGAAAATTAGTGTTTCGTTGTGGAAGATTAGGGTTTCTTGGTTCAGTTTGAGGAAGATTAGAGTTTGTGTTAGTTTGATTAGGGTTTTTTGGTTCAGTTTGAGGAAGATTAGGGTTTGTGTTAGTTTGAGAAGTTGGATTGATGCAGGTGACATGTACATCATGAATTTACTATTTGTTACATTAAACAAATAAATAATAAAATTTTAATAGTAAATTGGCTACATATAATTTATAAATTTATGACATGTAAATTAGGTGTTTTATGTGGGTTTATTCAATATTACAAATTTTATGTATTCCTTTTTTATTATAAAATTATTAATAAAATTTTAGTCATAATATTGTATCTTACTATTTATAAAATATAAATTGGTTAGTTGATATAAGGTTTAATCTTGTCAAATTATTAATTCAAAATTTATAAAATAACGTTGATAATAATCTATAAATATTAAAAATTATCCAAACTCAATCTAACCTAACACATTTCTAATAACCTCATCTTATATATAGATTACACAATCTTAATAACAAAATACTCCTAAAATTTAAAAACAAAATACCATTGGTACAAACGATTTTAATTTTTCCAAATATAACCGACCACGAACCACGGAATAAAAAGTTTGTATATACAGAAGGTCCAAAGCGGAATTTAAATTAAATTAAAATTCATCAGTTAGAAAAATAATAATAGTATGGAGGAATTCTAGATCGTCCTCGTATGGGAAACTTAAACCCAAGTCAAGGTATATAATTTTTGGTGTAAATAGTAAGGAAAGAAAAAAATAAAATTTCACGACAATGGTACGAATCTCCCTGGATTCAATGATAGTATCCAATGACTGATATACACCAATGTTAAATAAGTCGTTGCAGAGGCAACATGTTAATACATAGCTGAAGTTCTCATGAGTACCGACCTGTATCAGAGAGAGAAAGGTATTACAAATTATTCAACGAAAAAGGAAACGAGCTCTTGAGAAGTATTCAGACGAATGAGGTAGCCATTATTTACCTGTAATCGAATATATGGAAATTTCATCAGTTAAATAAATAAGTGAATAATTAAACAAAGGAGAACGAAAGGGCAATCTTGTTTAAGGGGCTGAACAAGTTTGAATTCTATAACAAAAATTATTACCTGGTTAGTGAATGACTTTAGAAGTATCCATCTGGGTTAAAAGTCTGTAGAAAAAAAATCGAAATAAGATTTTGGCAAGATAACCGTAACCAAATTCACCTATAGAAGAAATTTATGAAAGGCAGCTTTTCTATGCATAGAGAAAATCGTGCCTAGATAAATAATACCTAGTCTTTGATAAGATTCATTGTTAAAGCTCTTGGTCATCGCAGAACTCAGTTGGGAACCGAAGACTATGGAGGACAAAACCCCTTGCCTCATCTTTGCAACAAATCACGTACACAAAACTTCCATAGATTAGATGAAGCCATCACTAATATCAGTCAATTGGTTCTGAGAAATGAGGAATTTATAATATGAAATGGACGGATGATAATACACCAATTTGGCAATAAAAATAATTATAAAACTATATAAATATACAAAAATCCCTCACGGAAGAAAATATTGGGGATATAAAGTCCATTTAGGCTTTCGCTCTGAATCTTATGATGAGGAGAAATGAAAATAAAATCATAGCGACCAAATACACACTACGTTTCCTTACTATTAAGACCAAAATGTTGGAAAACATAAGTTACCTCTGTGTATGGCTGAGGGAGTGCTACGAAGCAAGCGTCTTGCATCATTAAGTCGTCGCGATCGAACAGAGAAGCCAAAGAGATAGCAAACAAATAATGGTTGCAGAACGGTAGGCCGAATAGAGAAGCGAACAAGGGTTACAGTTCAACTCTTATAGTAAACATATACGGTAACCCTAATAAAATCTAGCCGTCCAAGTGGCAACAATCTATAGACTATCACATGGATCGACAATGATCTTGAGAATTCGTTTCGGTAGGAATTCAATAAAAGCAGATGTACAAGTGCCTCAAGATATTTAATATCCATTCAGAATAGTAAACGAATAGTACTATAAAATATATTTTAACGCAGAGTAGAGGATACGAGCAAATCCATAGATCGAATACCAAGGTACGATGAGCCGTGTATGATAAAGGCGAGGTAATTGACATGCATATCCCAACGTAGAAATTACGAAACCATCACACCAAAACACGACAAAGTACTTGGGGTGTACTCCATATCACCCGAGTAAGAGAACGATAAAGTCATGTAAGCTAGAACAATAGTAAGGTACGCCAACGCCTATGTGAAGAACAATATATAATTGTTGGATGAGTACAATATGTTGCCAAGAACGTAGATCATGGAGGTGGAACTTTTCTAATGATTTTAAATTAAAGAGAATCACCAATAGAATTAAAATCATCATATCTTATATATATATATATATATATCTATATATATATATATATATATAGAGGATGGATGTTATATGTGTAAATGCTGTAGATTATACTAATTGTATATAGTGGATTTTATATATATATATATATATATGTGGTGATTTAAAGTGAAAGAGATTTAGTTTTAGAGGGACAACCTTAAGAAAAAAAAATTTAGTATGGGGAAGTAGAGGGACATGATA